>OX940954.1:714791-1397082 GCA_954870475.1 Euphrasia confusa | reverse complement strand
TGTCTGCACTGGCTGGTGTTGTGACCAATCTTTTCATGAAAGGCACACCATTTGTTGGGATTCAACTTGTCCGGGGAAGTTAGAATTGGTGGTGGTTTTTCCAACAGATCGGATTTTTGTACCACCATGATATTCAGGATATCTGTTGGTGTATGACCAGTCTGAGCAGTGAGTTTTCCTTCCCACTCACGGATCTCATCCACTCGTGGGTCATTTGGCCTAGGGCCTGGTTTTTTGCCAATATAGTTTGGCCTTCGATCGGAGGAAAAAGGAGGTTTTTTCTTTTGCTCGGGGGAATGTCCCCCGCCAGCAACAAGACGCTGGTAGGCCACTTGGGCCCCAGCTTTCCTCCTGAAATCCTCATACGATCGGGGATAGTTCAACATTGCAGATTTAAACAACTTAGAATTTCTTCTCAAACCTGCCAACACTGTGTGTAGTTTGAGGTTATCGCCAATCTCTTCTCCGCCCGCCATCAGTAGTTCCTCCACGCGATCCACATACGATTCGTCTGTTTCGTTCTCACCCTGTTTGACCCCAAGCAGCTTCTGACTATACTCCATATAGGAAGCTTTGGATGCAAAATACGACACAAACCTATGCACCAAGTCGTCAAAACACTTAATAGAATGTGTAGGTAAGCTGACGTACCATTGGTGAGGAATATCGCCCAGGGTGAGTGGGAATAGTTTGCACCGAGTAGCATCAGTGGCTCCTCGGCCGGACATGTACGTCCTGAATCTGCTCAAGTGCACTTCTGGGTCAGTCTTGCCGCTGTACAAAGTAATTTGCATGGGCTGAATTTCCAGTTGCATGGGAGCTTGTTCAACCTCGGGAGCCAAGGGATCATTATGACGACCTGTCGGGGCGGCGAGAATTTGATTTTCGTTCAATCGCCTTTCCAGTTCAGAGTACTTTTGCCTCAAATCGGCCAGTTCAAGATCAGCACCGGGGGCTCTGCGGGCCCTCGTCGGTGAGAAATTCACACGTTGACCGTGCATGTCACTTGCCTGTCGATGAGGATCCGTAGAAGTAGCTACTGATTCGGCCCTTTTATTTAGATCTAAAGCCCGGCGTGTTCTGCGGCTCCCCCGGGGAGCTCGGGCAGTTCGCTCAGGGCCCTTCCCTGGATTTTCCCCGGCGGGTGCATGCATGCCCCTCACCGGGATCACAGGGGTTGTCATCACATATTTTAAAGACATCAACTCAGCCATTGCTTCATCAATTTTCTGTGGAGTATCAAGACTCGCGAATCTAATCGGAGGTGGAGCCATAGGCGTCGACGGCCCTCCGATCTCGTAAGGATGAAGACGGCGATTCCGACGCCGTGACCGAAGTCGACGTTGTCGTTGATCTGCCTGACTGTCAGTGAGCTCATCGGCCTCTGCACGTTTGCTATTGTGCTCATCGGAGCTGATTTGGGTAGGCGGCGGCTGTTCCTTATTTTCAGGTTCTGGGTTTTTAGGCGGAGATGGAACCTCGGGTTCCACCATCACGGCCTTACCCATCACAGCCCGCCACCTGCCGCTTGTGCCGGATGCACCTGACACTGTAGTGCCTTCGCCTTCGTTCACCATTTCTGATTTTGATCGAGCTTTTTCTGCAACTTAAATACCTGATGCTCGTCCTTCTAGCGCCAACTGTTTTGGTTGTTTTTGTACTTGTCGGTAGTATTTGCTGGTAATAGAGGGTTTTGGTAAACAACACAAAATGGTAAATTTGTTATAGGTAAGAAAACAAGAGGATTAAGCTAAATGCAGAAATCATAAGTACTGGAAATGGAAGCTCAAGGCTCCTCTTTATTCAAATATCCATACTTAGAGTACATGATTAAAATCAAGGTTGCATGTCCCTTTTCCACTATCTAACTCCCACTATTTATAATACTCCATGCATGGCTTAATTATGCCACCTAATGCCCACATATAGGCCTCTTATTGGACCTCTACTCCACTAATATGAAGCATTAAATATCCACTAATTTCCCTTAGTGCTTAATCTGCCTCTTTCCTCGTGAAGTCCCAGTTCATTGACGGGCGTCCCAGGAGTCTCCCCAGGCGATTCCCCTGTGAAAGGAGTCTGATTCTACCGTGCGCTCTCTACTGTCCAAGCTCCTCATCTTCTTCTTAGATATGCCTTTGAAGGTCTTTCATGATTGTCTTGGCTGAATTTCTCTCTTGATGACGTGGCCCTTTGATTCGTGACACGTGTCGGTGACTGTTTTCTTGGGTATAACACAGTGATTGGTCCCGAAGACCAGTGATTGCACTCTTTTTCCCTCTACTAAGTTTTTCCCACAGGGTTTTCTTAGTTAAAGGTTTTTAACGAGACAATCACCAGAATATACATGTGAATGTCATGTACTCTTTTCCTCGAGTTTTTTTTCCTACAAGGTTTTATAACGAGGTTTTTAACGAGGCATGTACATCACTCGATAATAATTAATGAGGACATCAGAATGTTCCATTTGAGTTTGTTTTCGAGATAAACAAAGATATTGAACCTGAAGTTCAAATGATTGTGAATTGAAGTTCACATTATTATTCATTTGTGAAGAAATGTATATTGAACACTAGATGCATCTAAAATACTCCAGCAGAGTTACCGGCCGGTTATAGCAATTGCGAATGCTCTAGTCAATAGATGTCTGGTAAAGGCATGTCCCAGAAGGACGAAAAATATACAATACTACAAATGAATGTGAAACTCGACAATTCGAAGGTTGTGTCCTGAAGACCAAAATGTATATTTGAATAACTAAGTTTTTCCTATATGGTTTTATTAGTTACAGGTTTTAATGAGACTGATTGATCACAAAGTCAAAGATCTTCGATGATTACAATCAGGGGGAGCAAGTTGTACTCTTTTTCCTTCGTCGAGGTTTTATCCCACTGGGTTTTCCTGGCAAGGTTTTAACGAGGCAACAATCCTGTAAATAGTCATTCAAGGGGGAGTGTTATGGATATTATTAATTAGTGAATGACTAGTTTACCCTTTCTTGGTGAACAAGACAGAAACCCTACTTTGTATCCTATATAAAGGAGTCTTCCCATATGAATTATACAAGAATTCATAACAATTCTATTCTCCTCTCATATTGTCTCTCTTTCTACTATATTATTCTCTCTCAATTCTCTTGAGTTTATAACAAGCATAAATTTTTATTTTTCAATTAAAAAATTAAAAATTAACATTTGTAATTAATCTCAGTGCTCACGAAAGTTTTTCAATTTTTGCGAGAAATTTTTGCGGGAGAAAGTGAATATTAAGTAAACCAAATTATTACTGTATTTGATGCACAAACCTGGCCCGGCCCAGCCGAACTCTTAAATCCAAAAGGACCCAATGAAGCAAGTAAAACCGTAAAAAATGTTTAACCGTTACTTTCTCCTCTTTCATCTTTTCCGACGAATTAATTAGGGTTTTACGCACCTCGCTCTAGGGTTTCATTGTCCCCAAATGGACCCAATCAAAAAACGGAAAATTGAAGGCAACGGCATGTTGCAGGCGGACCCAAAATTGTAACAGAATAACACACACAAAAATCGGCTCAAAATTAAGTGAATTCTCAATGTTTAACATTGTAACATAAATATAGAATAACGCACAAAAAGCACACAATTTTTATTCATTGATTTCTTAGATCATTTGTCCATATTTATATATAGTGATGTAATTAAGATGACAATATGATATGATTTAATTAGACAAAGTCTTGCTCTAATTGTTGGGCGCATGAAGATAAGGAGATGGTGGCGCAGTTTGATTAGTGAGGCAAGCAACGCAACAATATGGGCAATTGAAGTAGCGTTGGCCGCAATCTACACAACATGGGCAATGCTCGTAATCGGCATTGGGTTTAACGGTTCCTGATCGAGGTAGAAAAATATATAATACACAGTATTGTTAATATCCTAAACGAAAATGACAATACTATCAACATTAAAGAAAAGTCCTTACCCATCGTCGTGGTATTGTCAGTTTTGGCAGATGAGATTTTCCTTGCTGTGATTTCAGATGATTCAAGAAAGAGAATCGCAAGTATGAAAATGAAGACAAATACAATAACTTTGGAACCCATATATCTATATCTTAGATGAATGATTTTCGGTGAGAATGTTGTTGAAAGAGTTTCTCTATTTATACAAGTAGATGGTCTAAATGCATGTGGATTAATTAACTATATATATATATATATATATATATATATATATATATATATATATATATATATATATATAGAGAGAGAGAGAGAGAGAGAGAGAGAGAGAGGTCTCTGTATAGCACTAATGAGTAAGCATCTAAGAAATAGAAAATATTACATTATTATTTTCGGTTAAATCTTTTCCTCTCTCTCCCTCTCTCTATATATATATTCAATTTAAACATCTCTCTAATTAAGGTCCATTTAATTATTTGGTCTGAAATTCAAGTTTCTTCATTGTTGAATATGTGACTATATTCGTAAAGAAGGCGCGTGAAACACATTACTTTAAAGAATAATTAATTGTGTTAAGTGGTTTTATGAATAACATATACGGTACCCAATTTGTTCCGTACATTTTTTTTATAAATAACAAATAAGATGTCACAACTATTGTGAAACGGAGTGAGTAATTATTGTAAAAATTATACATAACATAATGTTTTAAAAGTATCATCCATGAAAAAAATGTTTATCTATAAAAGAAAATTATATATATATATATATATATATATATATATATATATATATATATATATATATATATATATATATATATATATATATATATATATATATCAAAATTAATACAAATAAAACAATTACGCACCTTTTAAAAATAATAAAATAATATCACGCTATTGAAGCGTGCGATGACATGACGCATTTTTTCATTTTTGTATGAACAATAGTCAGCCAACTTATTCTCTTCTCTTTGTAGAACCTTCAACTTAGAGCGCTCCGCAGTTCTCTCCGCCGCTATCTAAGGCAATCTAGATGGGGCGTGAGGGAAACAGTAAAAAAATAGTAGTAGGTCAAAAGGGCTGAGAGATAACAATCAAGATGGGCCGATGTAAAATCAGGCCCACACTATCCAACCTCAACCCCGAGATGGCTAGACTTATAAATTATAATCAAGGCCCACACTAAAATAAACACCAAAATTAATTAATTGACACGCCTAACAAAAAATTGACAGTATTCTAGTATCAAAATAGTTCACAATTCACACACTTTATTTTTCTAACTATTCAACAATAGTTGACACATCTACCATTTTTTTTTTAAAGTTCAATTTTATTCCTACTTTATTCAGCATTTTTTAAACATTAAAAATATTTTTTATATTTTTTATATCCATTTTAATTAAAAATTCAATTTTTTTTAATCTCTTGTTCAAAAAAGTATCTCTCTAACTTTTCTAAAATCGAAAAAGTAAATAATATTGTATGATTGAGATTAATCAACTTAAATGGTAAAATGTACGTATACTAATTAAATAAATAAAAATGACTAAAGCCTTGTACATAATAGTCAAAATATTGAACTTTAATTTTCTTGAAAAATCCATTCATGGAGTAGAACTCGTGCCTTTTGGTATAATTCCCAAATGGGACAACGATTTTTTTCAAGAGAGAGAAGTTGAAGTTTCCTTCGGACGTGGCAGCGAATATTGAAGAGGCGGAGGTGCGGGAGAGGGGAAATCAATCGGTGTCGTATGAGAGTGTCGATGAGTATCAATGACCATGAGAAGATAATGTGGGAAAAATGGGCTCGGCTGAAAATTCATGTGGGTGGTTCGGGCCAATTCATGTGGTTCGACAAACGGAGGCCAAAGAAATGAGAATAAGGAGGGAATAAGAAGAAGCCATTTGATATATAGGTGAGTTTTTTTATTTGTGATGATGAGGTTGATTTATATAAGGTGGTGGAATTGGATTGTTTGTAGAATCTATGTACAATAGTCAGCAAACTTTTTTACTTTTTTTATGAACAATAGGCAGCCAACTTATTCTCTTTCTACAACCTTCCATAAAAATTGGAAATTAGAGCAATCTTCCGTAGAAATTAGAAATTAGATGATATCTAAGGATTATCTAAGGCTATCTAGCTAGCTGAGCCGTGGAGGGAAACAGTAAAAAGAAATGGGCTGAGTTTATTTACACCTCCAACATTACTAAACTCACCTCTTTTTTAATTTTAAACTTTTAAACACTTATAAAATACCTATATTACCTTTATTTATTTGAAAAATCATTATTAAACATTCATTTCACGTACAAATAATATATGCACAGAAAGAAGAAAAAGAACTAAGTTTCATGGAAATTAAAACAATTACAGTGAACACATTGTCGAGATGTGTTGCAGAAATCAATTAGATAAATTAGAAATTTCAAACAAAAAATCGCCCCAGAAAAAAAAAATTAACATCGAGAAGCGTGCGGTGGCCGTGTATTTGATTATGCTGACTTCTTCAATTACGAGCTAGGACGGCTCCGTCATGTGCTTCCCCATTTGACCGACAAACAACTTCATTCTTCTTCCTTGGGCCTATTAAAAAGAGATTTGTTTTCTCTAGGATTTCGATCTATCTTCTAAAAAATGAACAACAAAAACTCAATTTTTGATCAAATTGAAATTAATGTTGTATATTTAGGGTGTAACTGAAAGAAGAGAGGCTTGGATAAATATTGAATCGCGTAGTAACACTTTCCTTAAAGAGTATTTCGACCCTATAAGCCTGGGTATCACGAAATCCCTCGCAGGATAAGACAATATCAACACTCGAGTCTTAGGCTTAGAACACGAGCAACTTATGGAATATTCCGCTTTATTTGTTTCTTCAAAGCTTCTTATTTTTGTAGGTGTTTTCAAGTGTATTCTTCAAATGAATTTCACTTCCTTATATAGGTAGTAAACACCCTTTCATTTGAATATAAGCACCTCTTGGTCGAATAGTTACATTTATGAAAAGGTACCTTTTCATTCGACACATATTCATATATAGGTACCTTTTAGTGAATATACCCTTTCACTTTGGCACCTATTCATGTTGTTTTGCATGGGAAGACATGCAATTTCGAATTTGCATCATATTAATGATGTAATATCATCATCTAGCCATGCAACCATGCAACCACGAGATCACACTCGACATGCATTATTATGCTTATTCAAGTACTTAAACCATATCAATTTTATATAACCGTGTACTCCACACTTCTCCAAAATTATATTATATTGACTAGATTTAATCCGAAGCCTTGAATGATTCCAATTACATTAAATGGACAGCGATTTCACTTAAATCACCAACAATCCTCCCCCATTTAAGTGCAATCCTTGAATCATACAAATTCAACAAATAATAAAACCAAACTCGTGCGTAAGATGAAAATGTCTTAAAGATTGAATTTTCATCGTAGTGAATTATACTTTACATATATTCGAGAATCACGGTGTCTTAAAGATTGAACCGTTCAACCCATCTGAATACATGAAGATAAAACACACACAAGTTTAAACAATTCCATAAGGAAATCCGACACAAAATAGGCCTTGTGTCCCTATCCATTCATGAGTGTTTATAGAGCTCAGCCACGACTCTTGAAGTTGCCACACTTCCCACTCATATAGGTGAATCTTTTCTTCGTGCACCTGCACAATGCACTTTTTCAAAAGACTCATTAAGAATTAACTTCAACCTTTTCATGCAGGTTCAAACACATTCCTTTGGGATAAATTTCATGTGTTTCAATCTCAAATATAGGCTTCCCAATTGAATTCTGGTCCTAATACAATTAGAAATGAATTTGGTATCCCATATTTGAAGATTCAGAGAGGCTTAAGACCCATCCCAGTTACCGACTTTGCTACCAAGTCCCTCGCTAATCCCTTGGTCAAATGATCAGCGAGATTATGTTGAGATCTCACAAAATCTATTGAGATTACTCCATGAGTGATCAGCTCACGGATCGCGCTATGTCTAACGCCCAAGTGCCTTGACTTGCCATTGTATACTTGACTGTATGCCTTAGCCAAAGTGGCTGCACTGTCACAATGAATAGAAAACGCCGAAATAGGCTTCGGCCACAAAGGAATTTCATACACCAAATTCCTTAGCCATTCAGCTTCTTTACCCGCTGCCGCGAGTGCTATAAATTCCGATTCCATAGTGGAACTCGTAATACAAGTTTGCTTCTTTGAAGCCCAACTTATAGCACCGCCTCCGAGTAAGAAAACCCAACCAGTAGTAGAGGAATGATCCTCTATATTGGTTATCCAACTCGCATCAGAATACCCTTCTAGTACCGAAGGATATCCGACATACGTCAAACCAAGGTCTTTGGTTCCCTTTAAGTATTTCAATACACGCCTAACAGCCTGCCAATGATGCGTGCTAGGATTACTTGTGTATCTACTTAGTTTGCCCACTGCAAATGCAATGTCCGGTCTTGTGCTAGTCATAGCATACATAAGACATCCGATTACCTTGGAGTATTCCAGCTGGGACACCGCAACACCCGTATTAGGCATAAGTTTCACATTTGGATCATAAGGAGTGCTAACTGGAGAATAGTCATCGCAATGAAATTTCTTCAACACTTTCTCAATGTAATGAGATTGTGTTAAAGTAATAGCATTATTCTCACGTTTGATTTTTATTCCCAAAATCACATCCGCCTCCCCCATATCCTTCATGTCAAAGCTTGATGATAGAAATGCCTTAGTAAGGTCCACTTGTCTTTGGTCAGTACCAAAGATAAGCATATCATCAACATATAGACAAATGATGACTCCTTTACCAAAGTCATCGAATTTGCTATAAACACACTTGTCCGATTGATTTAATTTAAATCCATTCGACAAGATTACTTCATCAAATTTTTGATGCCATTGCTTAGGTGCTTGTTTCAATCCATACAAGGATTTGACGAGTTTACATACTTTATGCTCATTACCAGGCATAACGAACCCTTCGGGTTGTTTCATGTAAATCTCTTCCTCTAACTCACCGTTAAGGAATGCCGTTTTTACATCCATTTGATGGATCACTAGATTATTTATTGCGGTCAAAGCTATCAATAATCAAATCATAGTTATTCTCGCAACAGGGCATAAGTATCGAAATAATCAATACCTTCCTTTTGCCTAAAGCCTTGAATGACTAATCGGGCTTTATACTTGTCGATTGAACCATCGACTTTCATCTTCTTTTTGAAGATCCACTTGCATCCTAATGGTTTATAACCGTTAGGTAGATCAGCAAGCACCCAAGTGTTGTTTCCCATTATGGAATCCATCTCATCATTGATGGCTTCTTTCCAAAATGCAACATCTTGCGATTTCATGACTTCCTCGTATGTTTTAGGATCATCATCAACATGATAGCAATACGAGTATTGAAAGCCAACTTCGTCCCTTGATCCTTCAACCAGAAAAGTCTGGAAATCCGGACCGAACGATTTCTTAGTCTTAATCCTTGTGCTTCGACGAGGTTTAACCGACTCAAGCTCGGGCAAAGTTAATCCTTGTTTTCAGCCACCTTAGGCACCAGATCCTTGGACCTAACCATTGATGAAAATCTAGTTTCATCAAATATGGCATCCCTCGATTCTATGATTGAATGAATCGCAACTGAATCATTTGGTTCAATCACATAGAATCGATATGCCTTGGAATGCACAGCATATCCAACAAAGATGCAATCAATGCCTCTTTCTCCCAAAGTTTTCCTTCTGGGATCCGGTAGTCTTACGACTGCCCGACAGCCCCAAACCTTAAGATAATTCAGGTTAGGCTTCTTTTTGTACCAAAGTTCATAGGGAGTAACCTTGTTCCTTTTGTTAGGAACCCTATTTAATAAATAGCAAGCCGTTAACACGGCTTCTCCCCAGAATCCACTATTCAAACCCGAATAGGACAACATGGAATTCACCATTTCCTTTAGTACACGATTCTTCCTTTCAGATATACCGTTTTGTTGAGGAGTATAGGGCGCAGTTATTTCATGAATAATACCACATGATTCAAACAAAACAGGATCATAATATTCACCTCCCCTATCGGTTCTTAATTTTTTAATCATGCATTCTTGTTGTAGTTCAACTTCAGTTTTAAATACCTTAAACTTTTCTCGCACTTCATCTTTAGTACTTAGCAGAAATACATAGCAAAATCTAGAATAATCATCTATGAAAGTTACTAAGTATTTCTTATTTCCAAATGAATGTGTAGCATGGAAATCACATAAGTCGCTATGCACAAGTTCAAGCATACAAGATTCACGTTGAACATCTTTAAAAGGCTGCCTAACAATTTTAGTTAGCATGCATGTATTACACTTATCTTCTTCTAAGTTGATGACAAAAATTAAATATAGTTTTGACATTACAATCATACGCTTATAAAAACATGTCTTAATCTAGCATGCCACAATCATGAATCATTTAAGTTCGAAGAAGTCATAAGCACATAATCATTATTTTTATTAATAATATTAAGCATGAACATCTCATAATACTTAAGCAGATTCAACATTTTGATAGATGTAAAAATGAGAGTCAGAGATACCGTTCAATATATGCACATGACATATATAGTCGTCGTTGTCCCACCTGCACCGTTTCCGAGTTGCATCCAGTGTTTTGTTTTCCACTTGCTCCGGTTGAAGAGTGCGTTAAACATACGCCTTCCAAAATTCACGCCTTCAAATTTCTCCAACTTGCCAAACTTGATGTTCATCTCTCGAACGGACTCCATCTTTCAGTATGTGAAAATACTCTTTAAGAATGTTGTATATTTAGGGTGTAACTGAAAGAAGAGAGGCTTGGATAAATATTGAATCGCGTAGCAACACTTTCCTTAAAGAGTATTTCGACCCTATAAGCCTGGGTATCACGAAATCCCTCGCAGGATAAGACAATATCAACACTCGAGTCTTAGGCTTAGAACACGAGCAACTTATGGAATATTCCGCTTTATTTGTTTCTTCAAAGCTTCTTATTTTTGTAGGTGTTTTCAAGTGTATTCTCAAGTGTATTCATCAAATGAATTTCACTTCCTTATATAGGTAGTAAACACCCTTTCATTTGAATATAAGCACCTCTTGGTCGAATAGTTACATTTATGAAAAGGTACCTTTTCATTCGACACATATTCATGTATAGGTACCTTTTAGTGAATATACCCTTTCACTTTGTCACCTATTCATGTTGTTTTGCATGGGAAGACATGCAATTTCGAATTTGCATCATATTAATGATGTAATATCATCATCTAGCCATGCAACCATGCAACCACGAGATCACACTCGACATGCATTATTATGCTTATTCAAGTACTTAAACCATATCAATTTTATATAACCGTGTACTCCACACTTCTCCAAAATTATATTATATTGACTAGATTTAATCCGAAGCCTTGAATGATTCCAATTACATTAAATGGACAGCGATTTCACTTAAATCGCCAACAATTAAGGGATTGATCGATTCCAAGAATTAAATTATCGACCCCTTCGTACTCCTTTGCCAGGAAGTCTGGCTTGCCGTCGGGTCGGATCTGACCCGTGATCCACCCCTTCGTACTCCTTTACGAGGTCCCGATGGAAGATGTGTCGTGCCCCCGATGGAAGATTCGTGCCAGTGGAAATACTTAAGGTTGAGATTCTCGCTCTTGACTCGAGACTGTGAGAGTAAGAAATTGTTAAAGAAGAACAGAGTTTTCTGTGAGAGTAAGAAATCGTTATAGAGGGCGAGGCGACGATAAACCGAGAGTTTTTCGTGAAGGGTATAATTGGAATACGAGAGGGGGTGTAATTATAAAGTACTCCAAATATAAGAGGGTGAACTAAGTGGGTTGAGTTTAGTAAAAGTGAATGTGTAAATAAACTCACCATCCAAGGAAAAGTGGTACATGAAAAGGGCCGAGAGATAACAATCAAGATGGGCCGATTACAGAAGCCCGAATTGTAATCCTGGCCCACGCTATCCATCCTCAACCCGAAACGGCTAGACTTATAATCCAAGCCCACGCTAAAATAAACACGAAAATTAATTAATCACTTATAATCCATCCCAACTCGAAACGGCTAGATTTATAATCAAAGCACCGGTGGTCAACGTTGATTTTTTTGGTCCGTCCAATATATACGATAAACATATGGGCAGGGATGGGACGAGATTTAGGTGATCCCGATCTCGTCCCATAAATTTTTAACGGGACAAAATAGGACAGTATCACACTTTTTAAAAATTAATCCCGTGAACTCAAGATTCCATATACTCATTTATTTAATTAATTTTAATAAAAAAATATTATATAATTTTAATTATGTTTGTATATACTTAATTTTATTATTTATTATAAAATATATTATTATTATTTTATAAAATCATATATTTTTTTGATTTAGTTTGTAATATAGTGTTAAAAAGTTTATTTTTTACAAATTATATTAAATTAAATATATTAAAATATTATAAATAAGTTAGAAATAATTTTTTAATATATAGAGATTTATTTACTCTCGCTCTCATTTCATTATTTTTATACAATTGTACAAGAGGGGATTAACATTTTTTATATTTCAATCCTATTTCGTTCCGTTCTATTTACATTTTTTATATTTTCAATCCTATTTCGTTGAACGTTCTGTTCCATTCCATTTTACCGCGGATTGAGATTTCGGACGAAGTGTACCCTAAGTAAAACCTTTGGGGTTTTACGACGAATAAGGCTTTTAGGCACCTCGCTCTAGGGTTTCATCGTCCCCAAATGGACCCAATCAAGAAACGAAAAATTGAAGGCAACGGCATGTTGCAGGCGGACCCGGACGTCTTCAATCCACTCACGCTCACCCTCGAGGACGCCCGCAAGATCATCGAGCCCTTCACACACGAGCAGCTATCGGAAATCGTCCAGAACGCGACCATTCGCCACCCGGACGTCCTCGATGCCGTCCGATCAGTCGGAGACCGCGACGTCGCGCAGAGGAAGCTTTTCATCCGCGGCCTCGGCTGGGAAACCACCACGGAGAATCTCCGCGCGCTCTTCTCGTTCTACGGCGAGCTGGACGAGGCCGTGGTCATCCTCGACAAGGTCACGGGTAAGTCCAAGGGGTTTGGGTTCATCACTTTCAAACACGTCGACGGGGCTATAATGGCCTTGAAGGAGCCGAGCAAGAAGATTGACGGGAGGATGACGGTCACGCAGCTTGCTGCCGCCGGAAACTCAGGTGGTTCTGGAGGAGTGAACAGCTCAGTGGATGTGTCGACCAGGAAAATTTTCGTGTCAAATGTTCCCTACGATATGCCTTCCGAGAGGCTTCTTCAGCATTTTTCAAGGTATGGAGAGATAGAGGAGGGGCCGTTGGGGTTCGATAAGGCGACAGGGAAGTCGAAGGGGTTTGCATTGTTTGTTTATAAAACCATTGAGGCTGCCAGGGCATCTCTAGTGGATTCAGTAAAGAACATCGACGGACATCAAGTGAATTGTAAGCTGGCTAGTGAGGGGAAAAAAGGGAAGCCTCCTGGGGGAGGAGCTGTGGGGCCCATGGGCGTCCAAAGAGTTAATCATGGCAATGAGGAAGGAATCGGAGCTCCGGTCGGGCATTATGGTGGTTATCCTGGAAGTTTAGCTGCTGGTGATTCAGGGGTTAGTGGTGGGTTTGGTGGGCCTCATTATGGTGGGCCTCATTATGGTGGGCCTATGGGAAATGCGTATAGCGGAAGTGTATTGGGTTCGGGATCAGGTCTATCGGGTGCTGCAGGTGGTGGATATGCTGGGGCTGGTAATGGAATGGGTGCTGCAGGTCGTGGTTCATCTATGTATGGTTTTCCACCTGTCTCAGCTGGTGATTATCCAGGTCAGTTTAATCGACCAGCACCTCCTAGAGTTCCACCTGGGGGAGCCTACTCGGGCATGCACCCTTACTATTGAGGTATGTTTTTTTTTTTTTTGCCTTCTTATTGTTGCCTTTCGTTGGTGTATTCATTCTTCTCTTGGTTGTCTACGCATATATTGCAATTCCTTCTTTTCTCTGAACTCTACCTTTTGCTTTGCATTAACCTTTATTTGAGATCAAAATTTGGTCATTGCATTTTGTGTACTGTTTTATTCTGTGCGTTGTTGTTGTTGAGTCTATTAGCCGTGCCTTCTTTCTTTGATATTTATATTTCTCTTGGGCCCTTTGACAAGACGTTTGGAATTTACTTGCTATCTTCTCCGAGAAAAGTTCTGTCTTTCTCTCTCTTTGCTATTACTGATTGATGTTTGCTTGTGTTTTTTGTTTATTTTCACTTGAATTTTTTTGAACTAGTGCAAGTTGTTTCCTGTAAGGCTGTAACATTACATTTTTATTTATGTATAAATTGAAATTTAGGGACTTAGTTAGGATATGCAATCCAGCATTTATCCTGTATTTATTTGTTGGTCTAGGCATCTACGGTAGGTCTGCTATCATAAATTTTCTTTCTCAGGTGCTGAATAACTGGAAGAAACTTAATAAATTTTAGTTTATTAATTTTTAAATACCGATAATAACAATCCCCTCTCACTGAAAACCATATTTCTGGTTTTTGGTTAACTGATTTTCTTGGTTTTTCAGTGCGGTTCATTTTAACCAAGAAACCGAACTGAGTTTCCCTCCCCCAATATTTTATTACCAAACATAGGGACATGACATCCCTACAACTGATTGTAGAGTTGGATTACATTAAATATTGCCAATTTCTGGCTAAATCCGATATAGAACTACCCTGAACGTTATATAGAATTTCTGACTAATTGACACAAATCGAATTTAAATTTCATTATATCCCAAATCTCATAAACAAGACTTGTATCTTCAAAAATTACTGAGATAGTGAGATTGCAATTATCTCTAAGTATTTATCCTTTCTTGCTAATGAAACCCCCAACATTGCTCAAAATTATGTACTAAAGCCCTGATTACTGTTATGAATGGGAATATTCACCCACATATTAAACTAGTGATTAATTTTCTGGTTTGGTTCAGGTTTACGATCACAGCTTGTTCATGCAGTAGCTTAGTGGCTCTGATGATTTTGCAGGCAATGTGAACTCTGGCTTGATGATTTTGTTTTGCTGTGTATTTGGCCTCTTCTTCACTTCATCCACGCTTTATGACGTGACCTCTTTGACTGCTCGTAATTAATGTGAGCAATAGTACTTTTTGTGGTAATGATGAGGGTGGGCCACTGGGGACTGGTGTTAATGAAAACATCCTACTAGAGTAGTTTGTACTCTATGGGGAACTTGTGTGTCCCTCCTTTCTTTTCATGAATGAAAACTATTTTATATCTATTTATCTATATTAAATGTTTTGAATCTGTCTATTTTTTTTATTTGCTTTTAGATACTACTTGACAGCTTGTTGTGTTTCTTAGATTTGATGTTTTTTCCTAGTTAGTTTTATGAAGATATAATTTGTTGGTTACATTATTGAGTCAACATGTTAACCTTTTAGTGAAGTGGGGGTTCGCCTGTTTTTGTATCAATTTAGTCTCGGAACTCTACTGGAGTGGGGTTTCCGATTGTAAATATCCTTTGAAGATTTTAGGAATTCAAGTTTCTGATTTTACATGATAGCAGGCCTATCTGAGCAATGATTATGGCGGTTATTTGATTGTGTGAACACATTATTAAACCTTGCTTCATTTTCATTGTCGATGTAGAGTTGATGAGAGTTTATATTGTAACATTCTCTTTAGTCAGGAGTTTTAGGAATCTTTTACTTTGACCCTGTTGATTCTTTGATTATCGATGAATGATGGGGATGCCTAGGTACGATCAAGATTGATCGAATTTTTCAAAGCTGAATTCTCACCGCTTAGAGTGACATATAAGCAGCAGGGCTAATCCAAGACTTTTGGTTCTACAATAATCCGTTGTAGGCTTGTATATATAGGTCTCTGAGAAGAAATTTGATGTCTTCAGACTAATTTTGCTCTTTAGAAGATGTTATTTATTTTTACTCATGAAATTACATGAATTCTCTTTCATCGATCATGTTGTTATAGTAGTTATTTTTACAATTATTATCTTGTTTCTAAACACATAATAATTTTATTCCCGGTGTGTAAAAACAAAAATGACTTTATTAACCATTGAAGCGAAGTTTATTTTAACATTTATGTTTGATTGTTCATAATATGATATGATCATGTAAGTTAATTGATTAAAATATTTTGATTATGTAAAATATTTTGAATATTTTACTATGTTAAACTTGTGATTAATACTATATTTAGATTATTTATTGATTGTTTTGTTCAAAATATTGAATTATTATACACAAAAAATATTTTTAAAATATAATATTAATTAATAAATATAAAAATGTAATACGATTAATTCTCGCATAATCCCCGATTAATCGTTGTAGACTATTGAATATAAGCAAGATACGGGCAACAAGCACTACATGACCCCTCATTGTCATATTCACAACATCCTTGACCGTCGCAATCATCATCTTCGTCATCAAAGTATTTTGTTTCCATTCTTGAGTTGTTAGCTAGATAGTAACACAATACTTTTGTTAAATCAAGGACAAATATGCATCTCCTAACCATAGCTTAGATATAAGTATATACTAGAAATTGCCCGATAAACATTTTAGATGGATGAGAGGATACAATTGACATCAAAGAAAAATCCTTACCTGTGGTATTGTATGTTTCTGCCAGTTCCGTTGCATCCAATTTTGATGATACTAGGAGAATAGTAACTAATAAAATGCCAGTAAAAACAATTGCTTTGGAACCCATTTTTTTCTTTTCTCAGTAGCATAACATATGGAAGTGGATGTTGATGTGTAGCTTCTCTATTTATATGTCAGTCGAGTGCAAATTGTAGATGAGGTCCATGAATATAATGTATTCACATTTCACAATTCATCTTATCTTGACTAAACAGATCTTAGTAGTTAGTACAAATCAATGTTGACTTAAGGACCATGACATAATAAAATCACTTTTTCTTAGTAATCAAAGTTGACTTAAGGACCAAATGACATAATAAGATCACTTCTTTCTTAGTAGTAAGTACAAATCAAAGTTGACTTTAGGACCAAATGAAATAATAAGATGACTTCTTTTTTGACCCAGATTATTACAGATTTCGGTCGGGTCTAAGATAAGCGTGTTGAACTCAAATTCACAATATAATTGAATGTGGACTAAATTCACAATATAATTGAATGTGGACTTTAGGATCATATCGCAAAAATGTCTTAGGAAACATGAAACTTGTCTCAACAATTCATTAAGATGATCTATTAGCAACAGTCTTATGTATTTGATTAACAATAGGTACAAAATTGGATCACGCGGCGGCCGTAGTTGATAATTCGTCATAATTACTGCAGAGTAATACAGTGTAATGTTAAACAAAATTGAAACTCAATGCAAAAATGACTAATGTTAGTTAGGCCGATATCCCGAGTTTGAACTTGATTGCGTTGTGTATTTATTACTATATGTCAGGTGCATCACAAAATAAGCGTGCATCACTAGACACAGCCACAGCCGGCACCACCTCACCTCACCTAGGAAAAGTAACATAAATTATGCAAAATTATTACGAGTCTGAACTGTAACTTAAGCTCGCAAAGCAGCCGCTTTAATTGCCATGTACGAATGCAATCCCTTTTTCTATTGAACTCTTTAACTCAGGCTTGAGAGCTTCAAGCCCTTGTTGCTCATAATCAGACAGGGGTCCCAGACCCAGGACTTCCTCCACGCCATTCCTCCCAAGTCTCACCTGTTATTATTACAATTACATCATACAAAAATCAGGTTGTACAAGTTAGTAAAACACCGATCACTTCAAATAAGTTGCAGTGAGAAGAGTTTAACGTTGTCCTCGCAAACAACCTTGGATGCAAAGAAGGGTAGGTCGGTTATAGTTGATTGCACGAATGAACATTCCACGACATCTGGGACACCATTAAGTCCTTTCAAGCAAGCATCAGCAAAAATGGCTCCCGCATAGCTGCACATTAAATAAAATAGGTTTAAAGTTGATAATAAAAATAAAAAAAAAGTGCAACAAAAAAATTGATTCGGAAAGCTTATTTTTAAATTAAAATTTTCTACCATGTGAGGCTTCAGGACTATGGTTATGTATAACGTAACACTATTCTAATTACTAGCAGTAAATTAGTACCCAGAAACAAATAGAATGATCACGCGTCTGAATTTCAAAGAATTACATTTACAACGATGTACCAAACGCAAAACAATCAATGCAAAGCAAGTAGACATCATTACTTACGCCATTGAAAGTGTAGCTGAACCCTTTCCAGCCTTAGCTTCCACAACTTCTGTCCCACCATCTTGTGTTCTTTTAGTAAGAGCTTTTATGACTTCATCTGACAGATTTGGTTTCGGCGAGGCCTATAGTAAAGAATCAACATAAGTATCATGTATGTCCATTGTAAGAAACAATAAGAATATAATAAGTAAGCTGCTGTTGTACTTGTGAAAACAAGGGCAGGATGGTAACTCCAGCATGACCACCGACCACAGGTACATTTACACCTGCAAAAGGAAAAGACGCTCACAATGCATGAAAACTCATAACTCTAAAAGCAAGGGCAGGGGTCCGTAAGTTGAATTGCAGGCATACCGGCTACATCGACATTGGCCCTGCCAGCATAGAATGTCTTGGCCCTAACCACATCAAGAGTGGTCACACCAAACAGTTTCCTCTCGTCATAAACTCCCTTGACCTTGAAGATCTCAGCAGCAATCGGTACCGTTGAATTTACAGGGTTGCTAATCATATTAACAAGAGCCTAAAATATTTGAACACATCACAGTTTGTCTCTATTTAGACACTTGGTCACATCGTAAATTCTTTACCAACATTTCAATAGTAGTAAAAAGAAAGATAGGTATGTTACATTTGGACAATACTTGGCGATAGCCTCGCAAAGAGATTTGACGATGCCCGCATTAATCTTGAAGAGATCATCTCGGGTCATGCCAGGCTTTCTTGGCACACCAGCTGGTATGATGACGATGTCTGAACCCTCCAAAGCCTGTCCCAGCTGATCTTCCGATGCATAACCCTTCACCTGTATGCGTAGGAAAATATGCGACGACCTTTAGATATATCATCATCATAACCAAACAAGATAATAGTACAATCGCAGAGATATGGCAATCAGGGGTGACAATTGGCACGGTTTGACATTTATGATCAAATAAATGATGCCACGATTTGACACACCTAATTGGAATTCTATTCGCCAAATTTCCTCAAAATTAGCTTAAGCTTCACAAAATCAGCAATGAAAAAATACTACAGAAAGTATCAAATAAAACCATAAAATTGAATTTAAAACAAAATAGGAAGGCGAATTCATAACCTCAGATCTGGTGTTAACGTGGCTAACGTCAGCGGCGACGCCGGGGGTTCCGGCGATATCGTAGAGAGCGAGACTGGAGACGAGTGGATTCAGCTTCATGAGAAGTGAGAGGGGCTGTCCGATCCCGCCGGCGGCGCCCAAAACGGTAACCTTTCGCTGCGGCGCCGATCCCGATGAGAAGGCGCGGATCGACGAACAAGAGCTTGCGGCGGTGCTCCTCCGGAGAACGGATCGCATCATTGAGGCCTTCATTTCGTTTTTCACTCGAGAAAAACTGATCCGAAAGTGGTGTATTATAGAGAAATGGAATGCTTCGCGTTGGAACGGAAAATGAACAAAGTATGATCAATAAATAAATAAATAAATTACTCGATTTTTTAAGTATTTATTTACTCTTTTTACCCGGATCGTTAATAATTAATTTCAAAGTAATTTTATTATTGATTTTTATTGTATTGTTAAATAAGTAGTAGATGTGTAAATGCAGTATACATCAAATTTTGAACAAAAATTAACATCAACTAGATTGTATTGATTTTAACTTGAAATCAAATCAATTTACTTTGAAACGAATTTAATCGAACTGAAATAATTATAATTTGTGTGAAATGAAATGAAATTAAGTCAAAAAAACAGAACCTAAGTCATAGGTATTTGAGTGAAATGAAGTGAAATTAAGTCAAAAAAACAGAACCTAAGTCATAGGTAGGAGGATCAACAAACATTCGTTCAATAAAATAAACTCGACAAAAACATGTTATGAACAAAAATGAAGATTGTGATGGAAGTCTAATAGAAATTCGGAGCTCTGTACACTAACCATAATACAATGTGTCCAAAACACAGGATACACTAAACTACCCCATAATCGCATACTTGCCCGTTTTGACCAGGGCTTCTTCGTCACTGCCAAAACTACAAAAAAAAAAAAAAAAAAAAAAAAAAAAAAAAAACTAGGGCAAGCTCTTTATAACTATAAATCAGTAGATGTCATGGCGATTTACATATGAGACAGTCTCCCATCACCATCATAACCGGTCAAAAAACTAACGCTTTTTTAACAGGAGAAACCTCAAATAATAAGAGTTTCAAGTTCAAATGATGGCAAGAACAATGGTCTCTGCAACGCTGAGTTATATGGGGTCCTAAAACATGGAACGAAACAAGGGATCACATAATTCAAACATCTGTTTGGCAGCATCTCCAGAGGTCATGAAACCACCATTTCCTGCACCATTGGGAAATATGTCGTAAAATTTTAGCAGCTTCATTCGGGCATCAACGAAAAAAGGCACTAAAAAAGAACAGTACACAATTCTGTAAAGTAAAACACTTGAGAAAAAATGAGCATTATGTATTTTCCATAGTCCTACCTTTTATTGTTATTGTTTTATGACCTAGGTGAACGCCTGGCGTCCGATCCATCTCCAGAGGAACTGTCGCTGTCGGAATCTGAGAGTAATGAAATAATAAGGAAACAACTCAAAATGAGATGACCCTTGGTAGAGAAAAATTCTTCATGGCGAGAAATACAGGCCTTAAAAATATGATTGTAAAACGTAATAGGACAAGAAATAATCAGAAGTTTATAAGATGAAAAATGATCACTCGTGTGAAGGGTTTTGTCCAACAGAATGGGTAAGAAAACTAATTACCACTTGAAGATGACCCAGAATCACTGCTGGAACTGCTTGAACTGCTAGTCTTACTTCCATTGTGCACCCGCTTCTCGCCTTCAGCACGTGGATCGGTACTCTTTTCTAAAGCTTTTTTGTCGCGAGGGGAAGAGAAAAAAAAATCAAAATCAGCAAAAACCAAAAAGGTGTGCACAAGTAAAATTTAAAATCTGCAAAGAACGACATGGAATGCCAGCATAAGACTAAATTACTATACCTGGCCCACTTCCAATCTGATCTGATACAGAGGGAACTGAGCTCTGCAAAATGGGGATAATATATTTCGATTATTTTGACTAAATTCAAAAACCAAACAAAAATAAAAATGAAGTCTTCAATGCTTACCGCAAATGCAGGATTTTGATTAGCTGCTGCCCTCGCCTGAAGAGCGAGTTCAGCTTTCCTTTTGTTCTTGCTAAGGCCTTTCTTGTAATTAGTGACGAACCTATCGAGCTCCCAAAGAGTTTCAGCATTCACACTGTCAATGTCCACCTCAATCTCATCATCATGCTGAGAAAGAGCAGTATTACCCCGCTTAATGATCTGAACAATCGCATCAAGCTTTTCTGCAGGCAACCCTTGAAGGTTAGTGCTGAGTTTTTGCTTCTCATCGTAAGTCATGTCCCTTTTATCAGGATCCTTCGCCTTAGGTTTTCGAGGAACAGGAGTCCGTCCACCATGAGGTCGTTTGACTTTATGATCAACAGCCATAGATGTTATTATGGGCTCGGGTCTATCAAAAGCCCTCATCTGTGGGGCAGCAGTGGGCATGTACAAAGATATAGGAGCAGAGATCGCAGAAGAAGGGTCAAAGTGAGTGGGCAATCTTCCAACAGGATATGTTTGATGTTTCCAGTTGAAATTATCATATTCAGACTCTATAATAGCCCATCTCTCTTCAAAAACATCCGACAATTGTTTCGCCATAACGTGGACATCCTGCCCTTGCGGGTTATACGTCATGGCATTGTTGAAAACAAGCCTCACATCCTCTGCGAAATCTCTCGGGGATTTATACCAATTCTGAGACAATCGATTCTTGATTGTACCCAAATCCATAGGGTGCTTGATAATATCATGATAATCGAGCAATCCCATGAAATTGGCATCCACCGGCTCATTAAACACCCACCCGTGCTTGTGCTTCATCAGCCGCTGGAGTAAGCTGCTACAGTTCTTGAATACATGATTTCTATTCTTTTCAAACCCACCCCCAGAACCGAAAGGGTGGTTAAAGTCCCCACTTCGTCTCCTCCCGTTATTCGTCTTTGTCCTCTTATTACTCTCGGAAGGCAGCTTGTCCTTTCCAAGGAGGAACTCTGAATTTCTGTAAAACTGATTTGCCTTTGGAGTCCGTTTCTCTTTCTCGACAAACTCACCACTTCTGTTATTGTTTTCCATTACCGACACGCTGAGCTGCCTGCTGTAAGGACTCGGCTCCATATTCCGCACAGCACCAATATCAGAATTCACTCTGGATAGTCCCATGGGTCTGGCTTCTTGCGGGCCCACCTCTGAATTCACTCTGACCAACAACCTCCTGTCGATCACCTCGCTTCTCGTTTGCTGAGGACGACTGTACCCACTAATATTATCACCATTAACCCTATAGTTACTGCCATTGCTAAGGTCACCGTTGCTAATCTGAGCATTAATAAACGGAACAATCTGAATCTCCTTGGCTTCCAGTTGTTTAACAAGCCCGTTCACCTGATCGAGCTTGCCCAATAGCGTCTTTTTGAGCTCTTTAATGTCGCTCTTCGGAGTTGATTTGTTTAAACTAAATCTGATCTTATCACCAACACTAGATATCACCAGCGGCTTTACAACTCCATTCCCTAGAGGCAAATCAGACTCTCCGTCCTTCTCTGATTCATTTCCGAGCAGCATCGGAGCCTCATCGACTTCTCCTGTAGTGGGAGTTTTTCTCGAATTCAGATCCTCATTAATACTGTTGGGCAGAGGAGAATCGCCTTCAGGATTTCGGAGCTCAGTTGTTAGACTGCCGCTGGCTTCAGGAACTGGATTCAGACAGTTTCTGCCTTCCGGTTCTTGAGCAGAGCCATCATCTTTGTCCTTCGTCACTGAAGCTTCCGGAAAATAACCGGTGGTGGTTATGGCGGAGGTTGGGTTCTCGGCGGCGGAGGTGGCGGTGTCATTATCGGTTGATTTTATCTTTCGATTCCTTCGGGTGTAGACTATGCTGCTTTCCGTCCATCGACCCCTCGCTCTAGCGATTATATCATCAGAAGAATCTTCTAGAGCCCCTGAAGCCATACATGTAAATTCCGAAGACGGCGAATAAATCAAAAACCCTAATTTTCTGAAAAATCAGCAGCCAAGAACCCTAGGGTAGATGATACCCCCGAGAGTCCCCAAAAATTAGGGTTTCGAAAACCTGATATCAGACAACGATCATCGAAACCATGGATCTAGAAATCCCGAATCAGACTACCGAAAACAAGAGAAAGGAAAATCAGAAAGACGCAGATCCGACTATAACAACACAAGGAAAAATCCCCAAAAAATAAGAAAGCGAAAGATCTGGCAGTGGATAAGGTTCATACAAATTAATCACGAGAAAAAAAAAATTTGGAATTTTATTAGGGTTTGAGGGTAGGGATGAACGTGCGCTCTGTTCTTGGATCCGAACTCTCACTCACTTTTTCTCTCTCTAGAAAAAAAAAAAATTATGGTATGTCGGGCAAGGAGACAGCTATTAATTTCACGCGCTGGATGCAAGATATCCATAGGCGAGTGAAGGCGCGTAGAGCGACACGTCACTAACGAGTAAAGGCGCGTGTTGAACTGCGGGGCGGGAGCCGCGTTCACTACACATTTGTTTTAGATTTATATGGGCTTGGGCTATTCCAACAGCTTCGGCCCATTAATAATATATCCTTGGAGCAGAAAACATTTCAGGCCCAATAACCAAATAAGTGATAATGATAGTCATTTTTAACTTGTACTCTACACTCTTCAAAAATGAGTTTCCTCCACATGCCATAATTGCCATGTTTTGAGTCGAGGAGTAAAGAGTAAAAAAAAAGTGTGCATAATTTGTGGGAACATAAAAAAAATTATGTATATATAATAATTCAGCTTATACTACTCGATTTTTCTGGCTCTGCCCGAGCTGATGTATATAGTGTTGGTTTACATGTGTGTGTCACTATCTCACAGCACATAATACACATGCCAATATATGTGGTGATGGTTAACATCGCATCGAATCGCATGCTCCTCGATCTCTTCTTTTGAACAAACACTCGCATCAAATCCCATAAAGCCAACACTATTGCATGCGTGCTTTAGGACTCCTTCTCACCAACCATCTCATTCTCATTCATATTCACATTCAAAATTCTAAACACACTCTTTTGCTTGATTGAATTTGAAATGAAAAATATAGCTAGTGCATTCATACTTAATTTGACGTGTCTTGTTTGTCGTTAAGGGGTGTGTGGATGAGTACCAAAACTTGTGGAAAGTTTTAGTAATGGATGTAACTATAGTAATAGATTGAAAAAATCAAAACGAAATTTGGTGATTTTGACGTGCGGAAATAAAGTTTGGCGTGTTGAACAAAGGATCAGATCATCAGATCACTCGTGTTGTGAATTTACAAAGGAAGGTCGACCATCTCTCTCACGAGAGACGTAGCTAGCTGATATAAATGATTGATTTTTTTCGATAAACAATTGATTTTAAGATAAAAACAAATTATGTGATTTTTTTTTTAATTTTAGATGCACTACGTGAAACTACATTCATTATTTTCAAAATTATTATTATTATATTAGAGAAGTTGGGTAACTAAACATAATTAATTCTGTTAGAGAAGTTGGCAACTAGACATTTATAGTGGGCCGAATATATTCTTCAATACTCCTCCTTACTTGTGGGCCGATTTCAATCTCAGGGGAAGGCCCAACAAGTGGATAATTAATTCGGGTGGAGTCGCACATGGCGAGAGTCGAACCCAAGATCTGCCACAAGGCTAGACTCTGATACCATGTTAGAAACCGCTTCATCCAACAGCTCAAACTATTAGAGAAGTTGAACAACTAAACATTTACAGTGAGCCGAATATATTCTTCGATAAATTATCATTATGATTTTATCCCTTGTAGTAAATTTAACAGTGTATATATATAGTATTATTTCTTAATTTGTTAATAATCAAGACAGCTGGGTTTGGGGGATCTTTGTAAATTTTCTTAGTATCATCGTACACAAATCAACTATTCACACGTTTTGATTGTCCAAAAAAGTACATAGATGACACCATCATGATTCATGGTAGTACATGATTAGTTCCTTTTTGGTGATTAGCTTAATAAATTGCAATCATTCATTAACTACCTGTTTATAATAGTATTTTATTTCCTTCCTCCAAACTTCTTTGTCAATTAAAATAATTATTAAATTAGTCCACTTCTTCATCTCATATTTTAATTTTAATTTTAATTTTTATTTTCTACACACATCAAATATACTACTACTATATAGTAGTACTCCATAATTTTATTTTATTTTAATTTACACACTCAAAATTTTTAATGAGCTAATTAGAAATTAGTAACATTACTCACCCTAAAATACTCCACACACATTTGAGGGTGCATGCACGGGGCTCAAAACATGAAAGCTCTCAAATTTTGCACGTTTTAATGTTTGAAAAATGTAAGTAAATGTATACATCATAGTTGGGAGAAATGAAATCCACATTAAAAATAGTGAGACATGGAGGATTAGTGTCTCCTAATTCACGAGTTTTACAAGACTAATGACTACTACTTGGTAGACATGCTTATTGGGAAATTAACGAGAAATGTGATATTTTTTACTCGGTCATTGCTTAGATTCACTAACTATAAACTTGCTAAATAGTCGTAAATTGATTAAGTCGAACAAATTTATAAGCTCGGTATCATCATCATCATCATGTTGTTATATATGCTATGTTACAATGGAAAATTTTTGCAGTCTTTACTATATTAGAGTTTTTTTTTTCTCATGCATACAAAAATAAGATATTGTGTTTCTCAATTAAACAACTCAAGAAATAGAATATAGAGTAATAAAAAAGAAACAAGAAGAATAAAAAGGGATAAAAAAAAAAAAGTAAGTGGTATGATATTATCCGTGGGACCCTGCACTTTAAACCAATTTATTTATAAAATGCATTATTTATATTAATATATAATTTTATTCTTTTAAAAAAAATCCATTGAAAAACTCAACAATACATTAACTTTTTACAAAGTTAAAATGTATAAATTGTGAATTTATTGTTACTGATTTTATCCAATCTTGTTATGCACTATATTATTATTAATGCTCATAAATATTCATACCCATTTAATGATATGTATTGCAAATAAATAGTGTGAATCGAGATTATTTTTCATTCACATTAATTACATAAAATTGACCAAATTTAACCACAAAGTATTCCCTCCTCAAACTTGTTTTCTTTTTTGAAATACTCAGTATCTTAAAATATTGTTCACACTTTTAAAAAATATTTTTTTTATGTTTATAAAAAATTAAAATTAATATTCTTTTTGTCTCAAAGAACTAAAATATTTTTTTATTTTATTTGTTTTAATTTTGTAAATACTAAATCAAAAAAAAATATCTAAAAAAACATCCATATGTAAGGAAATCCAACAAACCACTAATGAAATGAAAAGAAGGTAAGGTTGGCCATGAGAAAATTGAGGGAAAGAATTGTTACATCTTTTTTGTGAAGCAATAAATCTATAGGTTCCAAATGTGGTAGACCACAAGACGATAATCGGAATGAGCTCGATTGTGGCTCGTCGTTATAAACACACGCGGAGCATTCAAATCATAACCATGACTCGTCGAACGACCCATCAAGAAGTCGAGCAATACGGCTCAACTCGACTCGGCTCAACTCGATCCAACTCGTTTGCTAGAAGTACACTATCCTAGGGGGAGGGGGTCTTAACCTCCCTCTGACCCAAAAAGACTGACAGGCAGTAGAGAGAGAAAGTAGCTTTAAATTAAATTAACCACTCAATAATTCCTTCTTTTCCATCTCTGTAAATTTCCAGTTTTTCACCTCTGCTGCGTGTTCAGATAAGGAAACAAAATGAGAAATCGAGAAATTTACTTGTGAATTCCTGCTACTTCAATTTCGGAACTACCCGCACACACAGAAACACTCTCTCTCACACACAAACAGGGGAGGAGAGGTACAGAGGTTTTTGCAGTGGTAGAGTGTAGTACTGCAGGGGCGCATATTAGCATAAGCCCATCATCAAAAGCTGTGTAGTAATAATTATTAAGATGGGTTAGGCTTTAATTTAAAGCCCCTTTTCCTTCTTCTTCTTCTTCTCAGAGGCTTTTAACTTTAAGGCGATGGAGCTCGGGAGCTTTTAATGGCGGATTCTCTTTCACGCATTATTAAAGATTTGATTTTTATTTTTCTTTAATTTTTCAATTTCGAAGGGCTGGACCAAGACAAAAACCAGAATCTGGATCCTCACCGGAACCTGCATCTGTACCATGGGGAGGAAGAGGAAGAGGAGGAAGAAGAAGACGACCCGGAAAGGCTGTCTCTGAGGAATCCGGCGACGGCGTCGTTTCAGGAGCTTTTCAATCAGAACCAGCTGCTCTACGCCCGGAGATTAGGCCAGTCGCCGGAGAAACGCCCTTACTTCCCGTCGCCGCTGGACCCGGTCTCCGGCGAGAACGCGAGCCCGCGAGAGAAGATGCGCGAGAACCCGCCTCCGCCTCCGCCGTCGAGATTGGGACGGCGGAGCAGCGCCGGCTCCGTCGGCGGCGAGATCGTGGAGGTGCAAGGGGGGCACATCGTGAGGGCCACCGGGAGGAAGGACCGGCACAGCAAGGTTTGCACGGCGAAGGGGCCGAGGGACCGCCGCGTCCGGCTCGCCGCCCACACCGCCATACAGTTCTACGACGTCCAGGACCGGCTCGGCTACGACCGCCCGAGCAAGGCCGTCGACTGGCTCATCAAGAAAGCCAAGGCCGCCATCGACGAGCTGGCGGAGCTCCCCGCCTGGCACCCCACCGCCTCCGCCGCCGCGCCGGAAAGCGCCCAGAAGAAAAAGGAAACCGACGGTCAGAGCAGCGCGCACCACGCGATGCTCGGCGGGCAGAGCGAGCAGATGCCGAGCTTCCTCCCGCCGTCGCTCGACTCCGACGCCATCGCCGACACCATCAAGTCCTTCTTTCCGACCGGCTCCGCCGGCGAGCCCAGCTCCTCCGCCGTGGAGTTCCACAACTTCTCCGCCGCCGCGCACAACAATACCCAAGATCTGAGGCTCTCCTTGCAGTCGTTCCAAGATCCCATCATGCTCCACCACCACCACTACACTCCGCCGCCGCCGCCGCAATCAAACCCTAGCCACCCCCACCACTCCGACCAAGCCAGAGCTCCCCAAGGACAACAGCACGTCCTTCTCAGCGGCACCCCACTCGGGTTCGACGGCTGGCCACCGCCTCCGCCTTGGAACTCCGGCGGCGACCCCACCTCCTCCGCCGGAGCATCATTCCAGTTCAACTCGCCGCCGCCCCAGCTCTTCGGCGGCGGCCAGTTTTTCACTTCACAACAGAGGGGACCCCTTCAGTCCAGTAACACACCTTCTCTTCGTGCTTGGATGGACCCATCAGCCGCCATAACCATCTCCATGGCTGACCACCACCACCACCCAGGCTCTCTGCCCGTCTACCCGTCGTCGGCATTCGGCTATTCCGGGTTTCACATTCCAGCACGAATTCAGGGTGAAGAAGAGGAACACGATGGCTATTCCGATAAGCCCTCGTCGGCTTCCTCCGATTCCCGCCACTGATCAATCATCAAAACCTAACATCCTCTCTCTACCTTTTTTTTTTCGTGGGCTTAAATTTATTTGCAGGAAAAAAAAAAAGAGAATCAAAAACAGAGGATGAAGCAGTTTGAACAGAGTCTTTGCTCGGGTGGCGGTTGGCTTTACCGTTGGCTTTACCGTTCGATCACGGTTAGCCACCATTTTCTATGTTAGTTTTTCGCAAATGTTTGTTTCTTCGGTGATCACTTGTTGATTGTTTCGTGTTTTTACTACTTCTCCATGCTCGACTCGATCTTGATTGTTTGTTGGGGACATTTAGACCTACTAAGTGTTTTATGTTATTTCTAATTAATGTGATTATTGGTTTATGAATTCATGCGTTGTTTAAGGTTATAGACATATCTTATGATAGAGCTATAGCATTAAAATCAGATGGGCAGTAAAACAGTTTAGAAATTAAAATCAAGCATGATTG
The DNA here is from genome assembly GCA_954870475.1 of Euphrasia confusa. Taxonomy (NCBI): domain Eukaryota; kingdom Viridiplantae; phylum Streptophyta; class Magnoliopsida; order Lamiales; family Orobanchaceae; genus Euphrasia; species Euphrasia confusa. The sequence continues at coordinate 1,367,714 of OX940954.1, read as the reverse complement.
TTCTTGAATGAAAAAGATTCAATTTTTATTTTTATGCTAGTGAAAATAGTTGAATCAAGAATTGAATGAAATGCAGTGAGACTCAATTATAGAAAAAAAACACCCTTTGAATACCACCAAAATTGTGTATTTAATAACTGTACCTATCATCAATTTTCATGGTCCCCTACTCTATGAAAAAAAATAAAAACAGTACATTAATAATTTAAAAAAATAAATAAAAATACAAATTTGATTCCATTGAGATGGTGACAATTGCTTGTTGGTTGTTGGTGCTTTTATGGTTGGAATTATAGCACTGATTTTATTTTTGATGAAAATAAAATGATCATAAGAAGCCAGCAAGAATCAGTTTTGAGGTAAAAAACAACAGGGGATTTAGGGGGAGTTTTCGGTAAATTTTGCACCGTTCGACTATTCGACGGTTTTGATCTTGAATGGTTTAGGTTTGGTTTGGACTTTCTTGAGTAGGGAATGCTCGTTGGTTCGAAACCGGGTCTCCCAGGGTCGAACCGCAGCCCACCTCTCTTTCCAGCTCCAGCCCCAACTCTCCTTGCTGAGGTCATAGTACGACTGCCCGAAACACTGATTCGAGCTGGCCCTCCACTAGAAGAGTCGAAAAAGTTTAAACAAATCTTTTATAAAAATAAAGCTCGATATCAGTCGAGTACCTGGTGAGAGAAAGCGTAAGCCATGGCTCGTTCGCGTTTGGCCGATGCTTCTTCTCTCTGCTGTATCCTGTCGAGGATTTCTTCCATGGTTTCAGGGCCTCCACTCCATTCCACCTGTTTCTTGAGAACAAAAATTACAAAAAGAACATAAAGATCACTTTTTTATCATAAAGATCACTTTTTTTATTTTAGAAGTGTTTAAAGAACCTCTAGTTCATGGAGCTTAGCATCGAGCTTCGACTGGTTGTCGAGTTTCTTCTGCCTCGTGCGGCTGTCGACTACCATCCCAACCCACCTAGCTTTGATCTCAGCTTGTACCTTGCTCCAAAAGTGTATGTGGTTCAGAGCAGACTCGGCCTGGCTCTTAACGGAATGACTTTCTTGGATAAGGCCTCGATATCTCACGACTACTTTGAGGCGTCGTAAGGCCTTTCGTGCCTGTAGGTAGCAATATTGATCAATTCAAATCGAGCTTGGAAACGGAACGACTCATTCACGTTCGTTTTCGATTACTTTTACCTTGAAAGCCCTGTAGGCAGATTGTATTTTTGTAGCAGCAGCATCTTCAGTTAGGTTTCTTGAAGTCCACTTTGATTTCTTAGTGCTTTTCTTTGAGGCTCTTAGGCATGGTAGATTCTTGATCCAACAACCACCTGCAGAACCCATTTCTGTAAATATGTATTATGTATACAAAGAAAACACATACATTAATTACATTTAAGGGTAAGTTGCTGTGTTTATAATTGAAACTGGAAATTGACAAACCAACTGAAAGTGGGGAGAGGGATATTTGATCTCCTCCTGATGATAAAGCCTCAACAACAAACAGTGGTTGAGCTGTACTGTATACATCAATGATCAAGCCCAGAAAGCAATTGGAGAACTTTGTAAATAAAAATAAAAAATGTTGCTGCATAATGAAAATAATATGAAAAACTGTAAAGAAAATAATTTGAAATTTTAGTCCCGGCGGGGCTCGATCCCGCGACCTTCGGCTCATAAGACCAACGCTCTAACCAACTGAGCTACGGGACTTGATTGATAACAATCTTAATATAAACATATATATACAACAAAAGATTATTTAGATAAACCTTATTGAGTGTTTTGATTATTTTAAATGATTGAGTAAATCTTATTTAGGTACATTATTTATTTTTCTTTTCTTTTTTTGTCTAAAAATATCTCAGCAATTAAATTTATATATTATAATTCGATTAAGTCCATTAAAGACAATTCTAAATATTTGTTAATTTTCGTATTGAAAGAAATTAAACTCTTTTTATGGGATTAAAGGAATATTAATAAATAAGTAATGATACTCTCCCTCTCATTGGTTATGAAAGTCTTGGGTGTGAAAATTAAAAAAACAATTTATTTTATTTAATAAAGTGAATTTGTATATAATTGTAATTATTTAATATTTTTTTAAATTGTAAATAAAGTGCTAAAATATTTTTTAGGAGATATTAAAAAAAGGAAAATGTAAGTGCAATCTCTACACAAAAATAGTAGTGTAGTATTCATGTTTTATTTATATAAAAAGTATTATTATAATAATAATAATAATAATAATAATAATAATTATTATTATTATTATTATTATTATTATTATTATTATTATTATGTGTGTCAGTGTGTGTGTCATTCCTTACTTCATTACTATGGTATTTAAGTTGCACTTTATATATTTTGCAAACACAACAAAATCCTTGCACCTTAAAGATGTGTAAAAGAAGCGGTGGCGTCACGGTGGCTCCACCGTCCTTGCGGTGGAGTTAAGACAAAAATGTTTTGCTTTATTTTTCAAGGGAGAATTTGTCAAGGCTAAGGTGGGCCCAACCTTGAAAGCCAAATCCATTGGCATAACATTTGAAAGATTTGATTTTTTTTTTTTTTCCATTGTATTTTTCTCAATATTTTTGTAACTTGCCTTTCGGTTTGTCTATGTTGGTTACATCAAAACCTTCCAATTTGGGAATTTTATGTCTAAACAAAGGAAAAATGATGCCATTTTTATGTGGTCCATCCAATAATTCTAAAGATTTTCAAAATTTATTAGGTGCAAGCTGTCACGTGTTATCACATATTTAGTACGTGTTACAAAATTCGTATTTCCACTTTTGATTGCACGATAAAATCGTATAGAAATTTATGTATATTTCTAACCATAACTAAATCGTTATGAAAAATATACTCCTCAAATACGTATTTCCACGTTTGATGACACGAATATTAGTATACATTCATTATCAAATGTGTAAATAAATAAAGTATTTCAAATGTACGATGATCTTTTTTTGAATAAGAATTTAAAATTGAATTTGAGAGGCAGATTTTTGAACTATATTAAGATTCTCAATAAATTGGATTTCACAAGTAACGATTTTGTAATTAAAGTATTTATTTCAAAAGGTTATTCGTAAAATTCGGAATATCTTTGTAATATTGAGAATTAATAATGACAGCAAATTATTACTGTAAACGAGACATCAATTAAGGAAGCAAATCTCAATAGAACAATGTGGCATTATGAAAATCGATCACAATAAATTTATATGATATAGGAAATATATTGATAGATATATAATTTTTGTCCAATTTAATAAAAATCAATTAATATCTTATGAGGAAAATTTGTTCTTATAACCATATCAATTATATAATCAAAATTAATGCAAAAAAAAAAAAAACAATTTAATTTGTTTTTATAACCATATCAATTATATAATCAAAATTAATCGCATGAAAAAAATTTATTTACAGTATTTCTTACCTGATCAATTTATTTGTACAACACGAACTCGTTCAAACGCCTAATTGTACAGCACAAACTCGTATCACTATTTGAAGAATATACTCGATCAATCAATATAAATATCAAGTTATTCAATTTTCTAACAGTTCGAGCTTTTAGATGAAACGACTTTTAACAATCACCTCGTATCACCTTCGATCTCTGACATGATTTCTAGTCGAATCAAGAATCCCCACATTTATCGTAAGGCACAAGTCGACATTCAGAGTACATTGTCCGATTGGCAATGACCGATCTGTCGTAATTGAGTTAATAATATCTTAAAAGACACTGTTTAGGTGATAATGTTTGTTCAACTTTATATATGAGCTCAAAATTCTGCTTTTAATCGATCGAGATGTGAGATAGCTAACACTCCTCTTCAGTCTTAACGAGTAGACTAGAAATTCTGCATCGGTTGTGACACTCATCATCTTATTGAATTAGCTCTCTGATTCTATATCATGTCAAACTTGAGCCAATAACATTTTACAAAACTATATTACAATTGTTTTTCTTTTAATCAAGGTGAGATATCTAACTATGAGTTCAATCCAATCGAAAAAAGTGAAAGTGAAAAAGTATGTGTGCATAGTAATGCAGTAGAGTACAAGTGCGGGGGACCGGTGCAGCAAGATTTCTAAAAACTGCAAAAGCCAAACAAGAAATATGGTTTCCCAAAATAGCACAGACACGCACACTCACACCTCCCCTCACTCCACACAATACTTTCTCCTTTTCGAATATCCAATTTCTCCTATATTACAGCAATATTAAAATTAATTATTATTACAAGAAACCCAAAAAAAAAAAAAAAAACAGAGAGCCGAGTCTTGGGATGTAGAACGAGAATTTGGGAGAGGAAAAGCGCACAAATAGCATTCCTTAGATTTGCATTATTACAAAGATTGAATTTTTAAGGAAAAAAACACAATATTTATTACATTGCATATTCTCCTTGTTTTCCGTAGATTATATACCTCTGTTTTCCTACGCGTGTATATATATATATACATATATTATATATATATGGGTCTCTGTTTTCCGCAGTAATTACGGGCCGGGCGATCTTTTATTTCCTTGTGAAAATTACATTTTCAAAAAAAAGAAAACCAATCTTGAATTGAGATTTTTCGAAATCTAAACGAAATGATGAGGATCTGGGTTCTTTAAATTCTCTTCAGATTGTTCCATTCCGGGATTTCGTTTTCGAAAAATAAAATAAAAATCCGGATCCGATTGATACATTTCCATTTCTGCAAAAATTTCAAAAAAGAAAATAAAAAAAATAAATTAAAAAACCCATCTTTATTATTTTTTTTCTGGAGGTATTTAAGCGGCAGTGGCATTCCGATATTTTTTCTTTGATGGCTGAGAGTGAAAAATGGCTCAAGAAGAATACGCGGTAGGGGGCGGCGGCCGCTCGAAGAAGAGCAAACAGCAGAAGAAGGCGCCGCAGAGGGGGTTGGGGGTGGCCCAGCTCGAGAAGATCATTTCCGAGGAGAAGCAGAAGAAAGATTTGATTTTGGGTAGGATTGGGCCGTACGCCGGTAATGTCATGGAGGCCGCCGGCGGCGGCGGCGGCGGCGGCGGGTTTATTGGGCCGTGTCATGAAATGGGGCCTAAATCTTGGGTCGGGCCGATTCCGGGCCAGATGAGATCGCAGCAGATGTTTCATCAGTCTCAGAGGCCTCCTCCTCCTTGTTCTTCATTGGTCAGTTAATTTAATTTTTTATTTATTTTTTTTAAATTGGACTTTTGAATGTATGTATTATATATTTATATATATGATGTGGTAAATGCAGGTAAGAAGTTCAATGGAGCTCCCTTCAATTCAAAGTTATCACTGTAAAAACTACTATGCATTAACAGAGGAAGATAAGGTAATTTTTTTAATTTTTAATTTTTAATTTTGATTTACAGAAGCAAGATTTTGTTATTATGTGAGGATGATCTTTGCTAGGATTGGCAGATTTCTTTTTTATTTAGTGAAGTTACAGAAAATACCCGAGATTCGAGTTAATTACGAAAATACGCCATCTTTGAAAGGGGCCCAAATGTAATATTACAAAAGTAAAACCTCGGGGTGGGTTTTGTAATTTTCCATTATATTTGTGTTCTTTTGTAATAAAAAAAAATGTACATTTGATATTTTGATCATTGTTAGGACTTGTCAGATTTCCATTTCATTTCATCAGTAGGAATTGTTTGTACTTTTCCATAAAACTTTTTAGAAATTACAAAAAACACCCAAATCTGGAGTTGGTTTAACATTTGGGTTCTTTTGTAATAAACCCAAACCTCGGGCAATTGTGTATTTTTTTAGATTTGATGAGGCTCTTCTTCCATTTTCTTCCATGGTAAATAAAATTAATGAAAGTCCGATTTTTCGGTTCGTGTAGATGATGATCGGCATGAAGAGGCCCCACAGCACTTACTCTCTACAAAGCCCGCAATCATCTTCGTTGCAGTCCAAATCAGACGAACCAGTTTCATGCACCAATAATGAGACAAGAACCAAGAAATTGATCAGGTTTTCATTCAATAATATAGTAGTTATTATTTACATGCTCGATATATCTTGATTATGTTCTAAACAAAAACAAAATCGAATTTCCAGAGAAAGTGTCTCAAACTCGAGCCCGTTGAATAATGAGAGGCTGAATGGAGACTTTCTTACATTGGCTCCTCCAACAGTTGCATCTCCACCGTTGGATTATTTTAGTCATCATAGGCACGAATTGTCTGAAAACGAGTACATTCCCAGTCAGGTATATATGAAAACGATTTTTATTTTTGAAAACTGGCTTCTTTATTTCCCATTGTGTTTGTTCTCAGATTTTACATGTGTTTGTGTTGTAGGAATATGAGGAAAGCGAGTTCCGTGGGCCGGGAGCAAGTGGATCGGTGGAAAATTCGATTAGCTTCTTTCCGATTAAGTTGCAAGGTTATCAAACTCCCGCGTATGTAAGCAGCGGCGAAAAGGGAGAAACAATTGATCTCAATCTAAAGCTATAGAATCTTGTTCGAGTATTGAAGTGAGTGTTGGATTATGTGTATTTGTTGTTGTTTTTGCCTTGTTAATGGCCATTTCTTGCCCCTTCGGGTGCGTGTCAGAAGTCCCGATCCGAACTAGCCCTGAAAGATTAAATTCGGAAGTCCTTTGTTGGCTTTCTTGGATTATGGACTACATATGTTTTCACAAGATGTGTTTGCTTGTTTGTGAATTGTTGTTTTCCTGGTTTTTGATCTTGTTTTAAACATGAAAATGACATAAAATTGATAATTCAACTTTATATTATGATAAGAATGATATCTTTTGATTGTGAAACTCGATAAAAAGTTATATGAAAAGTAATGATATTTTGTGTAAATAAATGTTTAGTAAAAATGAAAATTGTGTTTTTTAATGTGCCAATTGTTGTGAGAAATAAAAAAGTATATTTTTTTTAATTTACATTTTTATCTAATAATTTAATTTTTTATTAACAATTACAAAAAAAAAAAAAAAACCTCAATATATTGAAACAAGTAAGAACAATGAGTAGTTGTATCATAAAATTTTGATCAGTACAAAAAATATGCCCCTATATTTTGTCCGAAAACATTGTACAACACAGTGATACTTTTTTTTTTTTTTCAGTAGCGATAATTACCCCTTCCCCTACCACGTCCCCTCCAGCCTCTACCACCTCTTCCGCCACTTCTTGCTGCATCGGTTATCCCGTCAAATGCTCTGTTAACAAGTTGGTTTTGTACACCACCTCCTCGACTCTTCTTCGCCACGTTCGTCCCATATCCGTTGGCACCGCGCTTTTGTCTGCAATGATAAACATAAACATGTGATGTAAATTACAAAGGTGAAAACCGGAAAAAAAGAAGAGAAAATTGGCTTCCGTGTTACGAAACATGTCACATGGTCTGACGGAAGTGTATACATCAACAGTAGATAAAAACGGTAAATAGTTGAACAGCATATACCCCGTAGTAGCCGCAACAACAGACGATGATGATGATGATGTTGCAGGTTTAGTTACTGCTACTTCTTTCCAAGATAAGTTGATTTTCTTGTCTCCAATAAATGAAGGCACTTTTGAATGCAAAGGCTACATCCAAGACCGTAACAGAGATAATAACAATCAGATCAGAAAAAAGAATAAAATGTTGAAATATAAACATTAGATGTATTTGAATTATTATCTATGTGAACATCCTGAAAGCAATAAACCATTGATGTTTATTCTCTGATAAAAGGTGCATATAAAGCCATCACTTCCAGGGATTTGTAAAATATTCACCTTGGCCATTGTCAGAATATTGTTGCACGATCGAAGGCCAGCAGTAGCCTTTTGCTTCTGCTGCTTCTGCAGAAACGTTAAAAAATAGAAGGGATTAAACAGTATTAATCGAACTAAATAAACCGAAGTTAATGTCAAATTGTCAATGCAGCTAAATATAAGAAAAATGGCTATCCAAAAAACAGAATGGTTAATAAGGAAACTAAAAAACCCACAATGGTTTCCTTTTCTTCTTCTGTCTTTGCAGCTGCCATTGCTTTATTGTGCTCTGTCATCCCTTGGGTCAGTTTCTTATTCATTGCCTTGGATAGTTCCTCAATAGTGCTCAATCTATTTCATCAAAATAATAAAGTCAACATTCTAACTTGCAATAAAACAAAATATTCTGGCAACTCAAAGATTTTTCAGCAAAGTTAAAATGTAGGAGTAACAATCAACAGTATAACCCCTACTCAATGCCTCCAAATCCAAGCAATCTTCAGAGGCGTTCATTGTTAGTCGAGGAAAAATAAAATGCATCTTCCTCTTTCAATTATTTTTCGACAAAAACTAGACCATCATCGTAGGAAACATTTTGGATCAATAAAGCTAGTAATATTACTAGAATGTACCAGATTCCAGGTTTGGAATATTTTCCGTTCATAAAGTACCTCTCTGTAAAATCTTTATATTGTTCTGAAAAATCTTCCCCAAGTCTGTCTGAAGGTTGTCCAGTGACGATCTTGTAGCCACAAAGGCTATTTGTGGCATTGGGTGTCTACAAGATGCAACAGAATGAGACAATTTGCTATCATAAAATGTATAGTTCAACATCGTAATATACAAGCATAATTATTACCTTGTGAGCTAAATGGTGATATGCATACAACAAGCACTCGATACATGTGAAATTTATCTCCTCAATCTTTCTCCTGACCATATATTTCTGCAGGACAACATATATGGTTCAGAATGATTTGCACAAAACCAGGGAACAACACACCATATTAACTGTAAGCTGAACAACTGAAAATTATATAACTTTCCCATTTATGTAATTTGGGAAGTTACCTTTAAAAGTTGAACAACTGATGGAAGTAGCTGTCTAGAATCTTGTGGTTTAGCATATGAAGAACATTCTGCAAGGTTCTTGAGCAAGACTAATTTCTGTTCTTCAGGTAGCTGGAGAAAATTTGAAATTTAATCAGAGGACCACAACATAATTCAAAACTTGGAGCAGCATGAGTCATAAAGAAGCAATATAATGAAAATTCTTTAGATGATAACTCCTCGGCTGAACAATAGAAAGTGTACATCGCTTTCTTATGCTTTGTAATCCAACTATGTAATCATTTCAGGGATGTCTCATCCTTTATTTTGTTATAAAAATATGTTAACATAGGATTCATTTAAAAGTTGAAACAAGTTTTGGACCCGGCAAAAGGTATCAAGATTTTCACTACTGCATGTATTTTTCAAACACCAAAAGTAACTAGGAGCCAAGGTTTCGTGGAATTAGAAGCTGTAAGGAGGATATAAGATAAAAAGATAAGAGGGCAAATCATTTGAATAATAATATAAGAGAAATTTCCAAATGCGGAAACTGATATTACAACTTCCAAAAATTCTCAAATACAGTGGAAAGTTACAAGGATAGGCAAACACATAGTAAGGGCCTTAATTTGTTACCTGGCTATATTTGATCTATGTTACCTGGACGCGGGTACGGGTGTCGGATACGGGTACGTATCCGAGTGTCGGGTACTTGAAAGTTATAAACTAAGGATACGAGGATACGTACCCATATATGGACACGGGTACGGGGATACGGCAAACAAAATTATTTTCATAAATTTTTAAATATTGAATAATTTTATATAAACCTATAATAGTAATAAAACTGATGTAGTATATTTGAAAATACTGATTACATTAATTATTTATATATTAATCACTCAAATATATATAAAAAGTCTTTTAGGAAGTCAAAAGTCAAAAACCCTAATTATCTAATTATTTGTTCGCCGCCATCTCTCTTCTTTTTCTCATTTTCTTCTTTTTCCTTTCTGCGTCTTCTTTCCCTACTTTTCTGCATCTTCTCAATTCTCATGGGAAATTTAAGAATTCAATTATTCATCAAGATTTCCGGTTCTACAACTGAGAAGAATTTTACGGCAGCCTTTTTTTTTCTTCAATTTATTTTTTTGGACAGATCCGGTCCGGTCAACGTATCCGGTCATTTTGACCGGATCTGACACGGATCCCACACCCGTGTCAGTGTCGTGTCGTGTCGACACGGGTACGTTGCCAGTTTCCGGCGAGTCCGGGTAACACAGTATTTGATTAGCTCGGTTTTAATTTGATTGCCTTACAGTAAGGCAATCAAATTAAAACCGAGCTAATCAAATATAGCCAGGTAACAATTTTCATACGAACTCAATCATTCAGAAACTAGTGGGCAATATAGCTTGAACATTACCTTGTCAAAAACAGGAATGATTTGTTTAGTCAAACAACTGAAGAATTTACTGCTTGATGCACCCCTCTGTCATCACAAATATGCTTGAGGTCAACATATGCTAATAATTTTTAAGAATACCAAAATATTAGAGTTATGTATATACTATATACCATGAAAAAGGGAAGGGCCATTTGTAGACAGGATATAAACCTATCAATGTGATCGCCATCTGCAACCTGTGAGTAAAAATTGTTACCAAAGGAAAATAAATAAATAAATACATTAATGAAAGAGTACGCAACCACTGCAACTGTCAGCAACGGACAAAAATCACAACATCTGCACTAATTATGATTTGGCAGAGGTAGTTCAACAAACTTAAAATGGAATTCAGAATCAGCAACTTAATAAAAACGCAGAAATTACGTCAGTACTAAAATAAGGAATAGACGTATCATGGTGTGGACTGAACTTTTCATATTTGGGAGCAGGTCGAATTAAATTCTAAAGGACCGCATTTGTTATGGAGATGGATATAATATTAAAGAAAAACAGGTACAGTGTAATTAAAACCCAGCAACGATACTAAAAATGCTTAACACGGCAGACTTCATATTTGATAAAAGTCGATAAAAAGGTGGCAACAACCAAATAACTGAATAAAAGCACATTATCACTGCTTGTCTATGCATGCAACATACATCAAATTGAGCATCCAAATCAGCTTGGCCCTCAATAATCTCAACAAGTTCTTGAACTCGCTCCTCGGGAGCATTCTGCCCAAATAAGCTCAAGCTCATCAAAAAGTCCATGAACAATTTAAACTCTGAAGCTGTCACATCTTGCAAATTCTGGAAGAGAAACATATAAAAGAAATGTTAAGATGGCGTAACTAGGCATCACAATTGGCATTATATACCATTAATCTTGTAGGTGAAAAGAAGAAGTGGCTCTAAACAAAAGTTAAGAGAACAGAGGAACAAACTCAGAAAAAAATAGCAATACCTGCTTCACTAAATTGGTAATATGTCTCTCCATCTCATCTTTTGGCTTCAACAGCTCGGTTTTAAGAGCAAACACCTGAACAATGTACGCATTTATAAATTAGGATTTGCAAAAAGAACCAGAAATGAAGTCTTTCTCAAATCAGTAAATGCTTTACCTTATCTCTAATAAAGCAGAGAACTTTTTCCCGGATGCCCTCCCAAGCACTGAGATCCTCTGAAATTCGATCATCAGTACTTCCAATGTGCATAAATAAAGCAGTTAATGAAGCTGCAATAACAACACTTTAATAACTTCAGTTTACGCATTATGAGTACAATCAACTTTATAATGCATCGAATAAAATCTAACCATGGACTCTAGGCATTGGCTTGATGAAACAATAGTAGCTTTTCTAGTTTATGAAATCCTCAAAAGTGATAGAAAAGTCTAGACCATGCATTATTGGAAAAGCTTTTACAAATGACCTTATGCCATCAAATGAGTAACATAAGAACTCGAGTTGCGGTTCAAAAAGAAAGAAGTCTGACAGTGACAGATTGTCTCCTTGCCACAATTATAACACTTTCCAGACAATCTCTTCTCCTTTATCGGAAAAAAGTTTGTGTAGTATGATTCATACAAGTACAACATACCAGAAGTTTCTAGCAGATGAATAACGTCCGTACATACCAGATGAAACATAATTGTTATCTTCGACACAGGTTCACAGAACAAATGCTTGAAAACAACTGGATTTCCCGACTCTACATGGCAATTACTTCACAAAATCCACCGTCATCGAAATTCATATTAAAGGTTGAAAGTCTAGACATTGTGTGCATGATTGGTTGTTGGGGCATCAGAGGACTTGCACATTACAACAAACAAGAAAGACTAAAGAATTCCATTTATCAACAGGTCCACCCACCAAGCAGAACTTCCTTACAGCTAGCATGGCTCATGGAGTTCTGTTCAACTTCCTCATAGGTTATCCCACTGGCAAGCCTCATTCATCCACCAAATCAGACTAGTTAGATGATCATAGCATGGAAGCTTTAGTTCCATCAATGCGTGTACAGCAATGATCACCATTTCAGGAAAACTCAGATAAAATAATATCACTCTGCGAGGAATGAGAATCCTATTAAAGGTTCATTTTCATAGATAAATGAACACTAACAATTGTCCGTTTGACTACCTTATGCCGCTCACCCCTTATAAGTTCTGCTCCATCTCAGTTACATCCAAACCAAGGCCGCCGCCACTAAAAGATATGAAAGGGAAAACTTCCATGGGAAGTGTACCAATAAACCATGACCTTTGTACACTTATGTTTATTCAGATCGTCCATGTGAAATTATCACTTCAGAGCTCAATATTATCCAACAAAATCATATCTAAGAGCAGCTCCAAAGTGGATAGTACCAACGAATAAGGATGCAATTGCTTCGGGGAATCCTAGGAAGCTTCCATGAGTGACCTTTTCAACACCCGCCTTATGAGAACTTATTTTCCCATGATGATATGCAGACAAGAGGGTGCTTTACAACAGACCTACTGTCAACAGAAGCATTTTATTGCTTCTTTACCAGTTAGGTGAATTGTCATTAGCTGAGAAAGAGTAGTCTCTAACTTCATTTAGGGGTTATTTCAACTGAACATCACAACTGTTTGACAAAACAACATAAACTTTCTATGTTCGAGTGATGCTAATAATTTGGGTAAGACAATAGCAAACCCATATAGTGAACATAGCTTGAGAGTGCAAGTCTTGTTTGTTTCTTAGGCTAAGACGCTGACAATCAATAAGGTATGTGGACTGGTCAGAAAAGATGCACTTCGAATAGACTAAATTCTGGGACTCCCATTTCTCTTCCCAATCACTGAAGTACAAACAGCATAATAACATCATTATAGCAACACATCTGACATTACCAACTGTACAAGTCAAGCTCCTTTCCATCATCTTGCAATGTAACTTTCAGACAGTATAATTAACATATGAAAGATCATTATCACCACCAAGGCTGAATAAAAGTATATATATAACCTGTCTAAAGTTATAATAATCCTAAAAATTATGCAAACCCAAAAGTTACAAACAAAAATAATTCTTAAGGCTTTTTCCACTTCTAAATAAAATAAGATTTTATATGCCAATGCGGTGTCAAAAATTTCAAGGGTAAAAGAGAAGAATATATCAATACAGAGAAAGAAACAATATTTTCTTTTTCAAAGTTATCAAGCATAGAATTTATAATTGGCTCTTACTCTTAACATCCTGTCGCAAAAGAGACATAAGGGCTTTGTTCACTGCATCACGCTCTACGTTATCACCTAAAACAAGAAAGAAAAATATTTAATTAAAGTAACTTCACTGTTAAAGTATTCCATACATGCATCAAATATGAAAGTACCAGCAATGAGGAGTTGACCAAGAATGTCAACAATCTTTGCCAAGTGTTCGGGTGTATCCTTGCAGAAAAGAGGAAGCCCGCGAATAGCTTGTACACGGACCTTCAACGATAAACAGAACAATCCTCAAAATCAAAATTTATTAGCAATATTGATCGGAGGTCTCAGAATGCTAGACTCAAATGACATGAATGTTTCGCCCACTGCTTTTTCATGCATAGTAAGGACAAAAACACATCATTACAAATTAATCTAGTATGTTTCTCATGTATCCTAATCGCAAAATCATGGCTAAAGTATAGTCATTGGACTATCGGGCTGCAAAATGATACTAGTTCTGAGCTAATTCAATCATCAGCTACGAAACTTAAAAGCTATTTTCCCATAGTGCTCTTCTGGTAAAACAAAGGACACAAAGTACATAATCGAATGCTTTACGATGACGGTAAATCACTTACCCCTAGCTCCTCATCCTCGCACAGATACAAATGCTGGTCGAGAGCTTGCTCAGAAAGCTCGGGGAAATATTTGAAAAACCTCGGTATCATCTGCGCGGCCAGCTGCTTCGCCTTCACGCCCCCATTCGCTGCTGCGATTATACCCTCGTAATCCTTCTTGTTCTGCTCCGTATAATAAAAAATTGAGAATTAGACACACGAAAAAATCGCGGTTTTTTTTTTTTGAAAAAGTGTAGAGTTACCTGAGACTTGTCTTTAGCTTCGTTGAGCTTTTCTCCATACTCGTAGAGCTTCTCGATATCCCGGGAATTATCAGTGGCATCCGCCATAGCTCGAATGTGTGATCGTAATGGCAGAAAAAGGAATTAGGGTTTGAATAAAAAATGTCAGTAATTTTTAAATTGAATTTTGTACTTTTCTTCTATTTTATAATTATAAAAACAGATAAATAAAAATACTTTATTCCTAAATCAACTCTCAAAACTTTCCCTCCATCCCTCAACCGCCGCACCTTCGACCGTAACCCTACCAATGGCCGCGGAGCCTCTGCTGAAGCCCAAACAAGAGAACCCAGAACCCGAATCGCCGACCCAATTCAACCGGACGCCCGAGGAGCCTCTGCCGGAGCCCAAACAAGAGAACCCAGAACCCGAATCGCCGACCAAATTCAACCGGACGCCCATCAGGAAGCGGCTCCGCGAGTTCGAGGAACATCGCGGAAGATCGAAGGAGAGAAAACTCCGAGGGGCATTGCTGGCAACCTACAAGCCCAGCTACTGCCTTCTGAAAGGAATCGGCGATTGGCAGTGCGGCGGCGAAAGCCACCGCCAACAGCACCGGGACCGCCTGTCTCGGCTCCTCTTCGATCTCGTTCGGCAGCAGAATTGGGCGGAGGCGAGCGGCGTCATGAGCGTCTTGCTCCAGGGCACCACCGCGGATAAATCCCTCTCCAGAAACCGCGCCAAGTATTCGGTATTGATTTGGTTTTCTCGTATCAGTCGATTTTCGTTATGTGCTTTGTCACCGGATAAATTCGATACTCGATTCTGAAAATTTTCCGCAGGTGGCGTTGCAACTTCTCAATAATATAAAAGGCGAAACTGTAAGCTCGAGGAGAATCCAGGGTGTGTATGAGCTATGGATGAAGAAGCTTGGGCTTTTAAAGAATTGGTCGACAAAGGTACATTCTTTATAATGAAAAATATGCAAAACTCTGAAATCCGATTCGAGAGACTTGATGTATATGTGGATTCAAACTCTGAAATTCTGAAGCTAGTTCTATATGCATATTTTATAATTATGTCGACAGGAGAGGTTTGCGGTGCAATTGGAGGTTATTCTTGCTTGTCTACAACGTGGGAGTACAGATGATGCATATCAAGCTGCTCTTTGGTAAGGTTATAATCGGTTTTTCGTATACGCTAGATTCAAAAGCAGTAAGGAGACAGTATTTGTGTTTGTTGCGATACCCTCCATAAATTGTTACACGAAGAATTTGTTGAAATTGTATTTCGTCTTGTCTTTTACCAACAGTGTCATGCAGCAGCCTGGTTTCGATAGCGACCCTATTGCGAATTTGATGGTTGGAATCGCATTTTATCAGTTGTGGTATTTAGATATTCCGAAAGAGTTACAGTTGACAGATCTAGACTTTACCGACACCTATGTGCAACCAGAAGTTCATAATGATGTCGGAATGTCAGCTGATTTTAGCATGGATAATGATGCTGTTGAAGCAGGAGCCAGTTATGGTTCAAACACATCTATTGCCATTGATAAAGCAGTCGATGTCAAGCCTACTCTTCAAAAAGAATTGATAAATGTTGATGACAAAGTGAAAAAGGAACCTTCGTGTTTCAGTTCTCTATCACACGAGTCTCCGATGGAACCTGATGAGCCGAGTGGAAATAGTGAATATTCTAATTACAGTGGTGACCTTCCCCGTGCCTCTATTTTCTACTCCAAAGGTTTGTGGCATAGGTTTTACTTTCGCTTCCATTTATGCATCGACTAAACAAATGTGTGTATGTTGTCTTCCTTTTTGTTTTCTATTTCAAGTCATAAACTTCATCTATCGTTGTACGTTTTGCTTATGAAGATTTTTGAATGCGAACTCTTTTGATTTTGTATGATTACAGGCCTACCACCATGGCTTTTGCCTATGAAATTGCCCAGTTCCGATGAAAATCTGGAAGAAGTGCTGCATATGCACAGGAAATTGAATAACAACCACTACAAGAATGCATTGAAGTGTTTACGTGTTGCTCTTTACTCACCGCCACCAGTTGTTGAGGCCCTCCACCCATTTATACAGGTATTAAACGATAATCGGTGGGTGATTATATCCGATAATTTGCTATAATAATAATAAAATAAAAATAAGCCCTTTTTTTTTCTTTAGGTGCACATTTTCTTTAGGTCCTCGTATGCTTGATAACGCTGAATTTAAGATCTTTAGAAAATTTGAGAGAATATCTATCGTGTTGCCAGATGCTTCTTCTTGGAGATCAGGTCCAGGAAGCCATTGATGAACTTGAAACTTTATCTCATAGCTTGGATACGGTACTTCTACTGAGGTACTCTTTCCTTTCTCGTTTTTTTTTTATGTTTCTTAATTGCAAGCAAATTTTACAGACGGGTAGTACGTTTTATTGCAGAATGAAAGCAAGTCTCACCGAGCATTTTGATAGGGGGAATTGTGTCAGAATTTGTACATGTTTTGAGGACATCTTGAAGAAGGATCCAACGTGCAGGGACTCCTTGGCTAAACTAACAATAATGCATCGACGTGGTATATACTTTCTTCGTAAAAAAAGAAGCTTATATTCTGTTATTGCTTCGACTGTGTTGTGTTAATCAAATATGGTTTTTTAGGAGAATACGACACTCGGAGTTTGGTTGAAATGATAGCCCTTCACTTGGACGCCACACACGGAACGTGCGACACTTGGCAGGAATTAGCGACTTGCATGTTGAGAATCTCTCGGTGCGAAGAAGATCGAATCTCTACTTGCACTGATCAAGAACCTCCGGAAGCTTCTTATAATGTTCCGGAAGCATTCACCAAAGGTGAATCCGGAAAACAGTGGAGATTCCGCGCCAGGTGGTGGCTGCGCCGCCACTTCAGTGACGGAATCCTGACATCAGATATTTCCTCGGGTAATCAGTTTTTTTTTATTATTATTTAAATTTTCCATTATTAGCGAGGTTTATTTCGATTCATCAACTGTGTTTTGTGGGTCCCACAGGCGATTCGAAGCTATTGGCATGGAAAGCAGCAGCAGCTTCACACATATACGGGCGGCGTTCTAAATACGTCGCGAAGGCCACGGAAGTTATAGGTCAGGAAAACGAAGCGTATTCTTTCTTACAAACGCACACGCGAAATACAGTTGGATTTTATTCTACACTTCTGTGAGAAAAAGGAATCATACATGAGGGGAAAAAAATATCTTGACTCTGTTGAATTTCAACAAGTCAACGGAGGCAGATCCGAGGAAGATGGTTTCTGGTCTGAAATCGAGCTGCCGAAAACGAGAAAGCCCAGGCTGTGGCCAGAAACGATTCCCGCCAACATAATCGTCCAGGCGTGGGACGTCATAAAGGCCAGCATCAGCAAGTAACCCATGGCGGCCCGAACACAGTAAAGCCCGGTCTGAATAAGCCCATCTCCCAAGCTGTGTTCTTTGCCCAGAAATCTTGTGTGAGAAATCCACTCCACAAACAAGGACAGCATGAACACGATCATAAATGATTGGACCTCCATTTATTTTCAAATATGTAATATATATAAATTTAAAACAAAATATAAATAAATCAGAGTTTTGATTAAAGATTTGTTGTTATTATGCTTCAATTTGGAAATCATTATTTTGTTCTTATAGAGACAAGGGGTTGAATGATAGTAATATGATAGTACTAGTACTACTATGTTCAGGATTGTACTGCCCAGAAATATAAAAATCAAATATTTATTAAATTTGCATAATGTCATATTTTCAAAAAACAGATATTAATTAATTATTTTTTTCAACAAATACTTAATTACACAATTACTGTAAATACACAAAGTAAACACCCTACTGCAATACAGTCAACCTAGCATTTTTAACCTGAGATATCCACATTATGGATTCAGAAATCTGATATCACCACTTATGTCGAGGCCGACGCATTGTAGGAATTCAGAACAATGCTCTAAGTTTATATAATATATAGGATTCATCCAAAACAAAACGAAAAGAAAAAAAAAAGTCTATACAGTTTCAGAGACTGACCAGGCATATGTCCATACAAATATTCTGGAGCCTGTTGTAACTACGCCAATATATATATAGTTTATGTATATACATAATTAAAATACACCAACAAAAAAAAAGTTTTTTTCTTGTGGATTGATTATAAAGGAGTTATTCCTAATAAATTTGGTCATCCAACGAGCTCGACAGTACCTACAAACTCTTCGCCTTGAGGCTCAAGGCTGGGGATTTGCAAACCGGACAAGTGTTCTTCAGAAGCAACCACTTCTTAATGCACTCTTTATGGTATTCATGCCCACAATCGACTGTCCCAATACCTTCTCCATCCTCGTAGTCCGTCTACGTTCAAGATGCTCTACCATTAGTAAATAGCAATACGCCTCAAAATTCAATATTTTTCCTTTTTATTATTAATAATAATAATACAGCACCTGGCATATGACACAGAAGTTCGTTTGCTCATCCGGGAGAACTGCCTCTTCCAAATCGAGGCAAGCTGGTGACGGGGCAAAAGTCCTTATTTTTAAATTGTTCCGGATGAATCCCTCGGGCAACCCAGTTCCAACACAGCCAATCTGATCCCCCAATGCAAGCAGCTCCTGAAAACTCGACAAGTTTATTATGTACTATGACACATTATTAAACTAAAAAAAACTATACTCTTCAGTACCTCATAAGACATGTGATCGATATCCAAACGCATATCCCTGTGCTGATCAGTAGATTCTGCATAACCAGGAAACTCAAGCATGGCAACTTCCTACGAAAAACCCCGTCAAAAAATTACCATAACCATTAAGTATCATTACAAAAACTGCACTCGAGTTTTCAGGTTTGACGAAAAAAAAAAAGGTAAAAATTTCAGCTTTAAGGCTTTACATCTTCTGGCAAAACTCTCAAGTGGGGAAGGGTGTAGGGCCTTGCAATTGAGTCGAGCATGGCTTCCCTTTGCTGAGGCCGATACAACCGGAACCCCATTGGAGGCAGAGGAGCTACGAATGTATTCGGAGAAGAAATTGTCGAGATTCGGGGTGGGCCCACTTGTGATGGGAAGCTAACATTACTATATACTCCTCTTGCCCCTCGCATAGGTGGCGGCAGCTGATGATGGGGATTCGGATGGCCTTGAGCGAACGGAGGAGGATGAAAACCACTCAAGCTTCTGTTACCTGACACTTCGAGACCTAGCAAGGTAAGGAAAAGAAACTTAATAAAATCAACTCACAAAATAACACCATAAATAGGTTAACAAAACCCCGACTTTAATAATTACCATGGAAATACTGTATAGGAGCGTGTGGACCCCACCCCCCAAAAGCACCAACATCTCCATTGTTTCCACCAAAGTGATTTCCAGGCACCAACCCAAGAACAGGCGGGCCCACATAACCTCCCTGGACTAGACCCGACCTGTTGTTCCTCGTACTCATCAAAGCAATGTTAGCAACTTCAGATTCAGATGGGCCCACGGAAGAACTGGGACCCACCAAGTTCTTCCTTTTTATATCCACGTACGGTATGTTGCTCCCGTAGCAATCTGTTAGGATTCCAACCATCCCGTGGTTGGCAAACGGATACTGGTGATTATAATGTCCAGGTGGCACACTGTAGAATAAAGCAGCACCTTCATGCGGTAGTGGAGTGTGGTGAAAGTTGAAGTTACAGTGGTTACCCGGGACATTATTATTATTATTATTAGGCTGAGGGAAGTTCCTGTAGATGATGCAGGAGTCGGGATGGGGAAGGTGGACATGTTGATCGGTTTGGTAGTCGATCATGTGTTCTGTGAACAGACTATTCCGATGGCCCATGTTTGAATGAGATGCCTGTACTGTATACTCGTAATTAATAGAAGGAATAATATTGGAAGCTTCTTAAAAAACAGAGAGAGAAAAAATGAGCCGCCTTAGTAATAATGAACACGCGAACAAGAACTTGGTACATAATAAACAAACAAAAAACAAATAATAATTTGAAAGACGTGCATCCATGATGACGACAAAAAATTGGAAACTTTCGAACAGGATGATGATTTGTAATCAAAAGCGCCAAATGTAAGTCTTAAGTAGAATCACTATCCAGTACATTCCAAAGATCCAATAGCTCAATTGAGATTATTCACACGTGTTAAGGATACCAATCCAAGTTATAACAAGAGAAATCTCGCTTATTATGATACGAAATGCATATATGATTTGTTTTTAAATGCACACGTAAGACGTATTGATTTCTAATAGCTTGTAAGAAAGATATCATGAATTAATTGGTTTCAACTCCTCAAGGTAACACATCATCATAATAGTCATACTGTATATCATCAACATAAATCTTAAAACGGCAACACAACAAATACAGGGAACTTTCTGGAACAACATTTTGAATTTTGATTCACACGCGTCCTCGCACTTCGAGTACATTAGTAAAGCGACTAAAACCAGAAAGCCCGTACGTCAAAACACGGGACACCGAAACAGTAAACGAATGCACAAAGTTTGAAGGGAGGTTTGATCGGATTATAAACCTCCGACGAAACACACACGCAGAATCACAGATAACAATTCCCAACATGGTTTCCATTTTCTTACCTCAGAAAGCAAGCAAGATCAATTAAACCACAAGATATCATCATGTATTCAAAAAGCGAAACAAACCAACCTTCTTAACATGAAAAAGATCCGATCTTTCGCAAGCCTCCACCAAGAAATTACTTCCAACACCTGGTAAAAAGAAAGGGTAAAAGGTAAAAACCCTAAATGATCATCAAAACCGCAATCAAATAAAAACCCATCAAGAATATGTCATCAATGTAAGAATGTATGCATTGCATGTCTGAATTATTGTATATAAAATTGAAGCCCGATAAAACCATCAAGAATTCAAAAAAAAAAAAAAAATTGTGATGAGAATTAAAAAAAAAAAATTGAAAATCATAGAGAGACTAACCGAATTAAGGGTTGGTTCAGGAAAATGATCAACAGATCTGACTTCACAGAGAAAAAAAGAAGATGATTTTTCTTGCAGTTTAAAGAGAGAGAAAGAGTGTCTTAATGGAAAATCACCTGTTTAATGTTCACCGTATTTTCTTTGCTTTGCAGTATTTTTTATTTTTTCATTATAATAATTATTTTATTTTTTCACCGTTATTGCTACGTGTGGCCATTTTTCTAGTAGGAGTATTATCTTTTCTATCTCCACCGAGTAGTTTTGTTACCATTATACCCTTCGTTTTGATGGAGCTGTCAAGGGCGTTTTAGTACTTTCTATTCCCGCGTTATTAAGTACTCCGTATTTAGTAATTTAATACAGTAAAATAAGATTTTATAATTATACTGTACTATTTAACGCCTTCGTCTACCTTCAACGAGTTCTGATTTGGTTTCCGAAAAATTAATCGAAAAACCA
Source organism: Euphrasia confusa (assembly GCA_954870475.1). Classification (NCBI taxonomy): domain Eukaryota; kingdom Viridiplantae; phylum Streptophyta; class Magnoliopsida; order Lamiales; family Orobanchaceae; genus Euphrasia; species Euphrasia confusa. Next base: position 1,345,987 of record OX940954.1, on the reverse strand, counting down.
GATACAATCAGCTGACGGAGAAATCCCGATGTGTCTACCGCCGAACAACGGTGCCCCGCCCTTCCGGTTCAACCCTATCGAGGTTACTCATCAAAACCCTATCTCCATTTCTCTGGTTATTTAAATTTTCTGACATTGCGATTTATTTTTAATTAGAGCTTTACATTAGTTTACGGAATAATTTCTGGAAAGCTTGGAGAAATTTTCATCAAACAACAATGGCAGATTTTATTTTTTCTGAAAAAAAATGAGTATTAATTAAATAAATATTATTTTATTTTAAAGGTCAGGGAAATGGAGGCCATATTGCAAGCACAAATTGAAACTGGATGATTATTATTTTATTTTTTCTGAAAAAAATGAGTACTATCTGGTGCCGGGAGGCGAAGTACTCGATGCTGCACAAATTTAGGTAAACAACAATACTACATAATGCTGGATAATCCATTTTTTCGAGTCTCTGTCGGCTCTCATTAGTTAACTAAAATCCGGTCGATTTCTGTTTGTTAGTAATGTACATGTTCCATTGTGCAAATGCTTTTAATAGTGTTCTTAGGAGAACTTTTTTTTATTCGTTTTCGCTTCTCAACAGACCTGGATTTGGTTTCAAAATAGGCGATATGCTATTAGAGCTAAGGCGGATAGGGATCAGAATCAACAACCTCAGGCTCCTCCTCAGTCTCGGGTTCTTCTTCCTCGGGCTCCTCAAACTCTCTCAAGTGAAAATTCAAATGCATCTCATGTTGAAAATATGAGAAATGTTTTTTTTTCCCATGAATTTGTTGTTGGGTTACTGTCCCTTTATATTTGTGTGCTAATTCTTATGGTCCGATTTATTTTCCAGCGACAGTGAGAAGTTTGCCTCAAGTCCCTCATCCAGGTTCTGCTCCATCGAGTAAGTTTGCCGTGATTCTTTTGAAACTATCGTCGTTTTCCCTTCTTTTCCTTTCTCAACATTTTGATACAAAAAATACTCACATTGGATATGGTCACTTTCTGAAATGAATTTGAGTAAAATGATGTGACAAAACAAGTTTATCTTCCTTTTGTCTCTCCAATTAACCAATGTCAGTTTTCTGAGGTCTGACTGTATGGTTTTCTTCGTCTTACTTTTTGTTCTTACTTCATTAAGTTTTTTCCATTTTTGTATTTTCTTTCTTAGGAAAAATCACAAAATCATTTTTCCTAAGCTGACTCGATTCATTAGATATATTCAAAAATATTAAATACTTATTTTGCAGCTTTATCTATAATAATAAAAGTATGTATTTAATATTTTCTATATAATCAATCTACTGGATTATTGTAGATCTACGTGTACCCGATAAATTTTTGTGAAGAATATAGTATTTGCCAATGAAGAATTCTGTATTAGCATTATGAAGAATATATATTATTAAGAATTCATACTAATATTGTGAATAATGTATTTATATAATTTTGTGAAAATAAAGTGTATTTTTGTGAAAAATGAAGTGTATAATTGTGAAGAATACAATTATAAAATTGTGAAGAATTGAGTAATACTGTATTCCACTTTTTGTGAAGAAAACAGTATATACAGTGTGAATAATACAATACTATATTGTGAAGAATTTAATATATAAATCGATTTCACATAGATCTATGTGGACATGGGTCCACATAATACGATCTCGTGTGTATGTGTATATTTATATTCTACTTTGAGATGATTGCATAATCTCCTTGAGTTTCATAATAAGTACCCTAATTTTTCTTATCAGCAGCACAGATTGCAGACAGGAATGTTTCGGAGAATTCACAGATAGAGTTTGAAGCTAAATCTGCAAGAGATAGTGCATGGTTAGTCTCTTGGAAAATCTTTTATTAGTTATTATTCCAAATGTTTCCTCTGTTGATAAAAGATGCCTTTAACCATTTTTTTCCCTTTTCATATTCCAGGTACGATGATACATGTTTTCTCTCATAGATCATAATTTCTTAGAGAATTTAAACACTACTTTTCATTTAACTTTGATCTTTAGGGATTCATTTCTTTTTTTAAAACCAAAATACTTAGTGTAGTTGCTCGTGCTGGACTCGAACTAATACGAGGTTTTCTTTTGAATGTCAGTTGTGAAAACCCCTGCTTAGCTTGACACTAAATACAAAGATTTAGGCTAGTGTCATGTACAAGTAAAAAAAAAGGTAATAAAACCAAGTGTAGACTTATTTCTCTTTAATTTCCTCTTAATGTTTGTTGTTCCTTGGGTTCATTTATTATTAAAATATTACATATTTTTATATGCGTAATGCATCATTGTATTTAGATCAAGTTGGTGCCAAAATTATGAATTAAATTTAGTTAACTGAATTTTTAGATCAAGCTTCAGGAAGGCAAAGAGCAGGCCTTATACTTTGATGAGCATGTTCTTGATGCACAAAAGAAGGCATGATGTAAGAGTCTGTCGGTATGATCATGACCAATCTGAGGTACAATCGATGTATTATTTATGTTTCGTCGAGCTTGGGTAGTAGGGCTTGTGAATTTGGTAGTAAATACATCGTACTCTCGATACTAAAATGTTCTTCATTATATCTCGTATCCCTACTTTGATATTCTCGTTTGAGTATGACAGTTGGAATGAGTTGAACATCACGTACTCTCGACGTGTATGTTTTGCATGTCGGATATTTCGAAAAGGAAAATGCGACAACAAAAATAAGTCTCTTTCTTTATAGAGACGTTGATATAAATAAATGTGATATTTTTATCTTCATATGTAGTCGGAATCAGTGTTAGGTGTATGGTCGTCTCAGGCCCATCTGATATGGACGCTGTAACAAGTAAAAGTACATTAATATTGGGCCCAGTGTCCACGTTGGTGGGCCTGATCCATTATATAAATAATAATTTAACCTGCACCCGGTCCCACCGAAGGTAGCGTTGACCGCGAGACCGATTCTCTGCATCGGGCGCGTGGAGGTGACAGACGCAGTGGAGTTGGAGGTTGTTGTGCACGAACTGTTTAATCGCGTGAGGGGATGTGTACGTCGATTAATCATCCTTGGTTTCATGCATGGGCTTTTTTGTCGGAGTCACGTGCGTCCTTGTTGGTTTCTTTCTCCATGTGATTTTGTCCTACAGGCTACAACTTATTCCGTGTTTGGTGTTCAAATTTATTTACTACTGTATTTCATCCAATATCAAATTTATTTTATTTTTTGTTAATTTTTTCATGACAAGATTATAGTATAATTGTATTTTACTGTAAAATTTTGTACTTATTTCTTTTACTTGTGAAGATATATAATAAACAAATTAAGTGGAGTATTTTATTTTTTTAATTTTTTGCTTGGTTCAAAAAAAATGTTAATAAATTAGTTAATACAGTAAATTCAAAAAGAAAATGGTTAAAAAAGCATAATAAACTTCATAATGTTATTTTATTTGAAAAAATGTACACATTTTAAACTTCTAAGGAGATTATTTCTTTGGTTTGGAGGAATGTTTACATTTTCTTTGTAAATTGTCTTGTACAAATGGTCACTTTCTTTTTTGTAATTTTTTTTACAAATGGCCATTTCTCTTTCTTTCTTAATTTACAAAAGAGAGGTGATCGTTCATTCCGGACGAAAGTAGCATTTGAAAATGACATTTCCTTTTATCTTTTGAAAAGGGGTTCATCTTCGTATAAGTGTGTGGATATGGAATCAACAAAGGAATTATCCTCAACAAATTCTACTTTTTGATATCCTTCTTCCTGATATTCTTTTTACCATTTTATATGTTTGATTCTCACACACGAGACTTTGACCCTTTACCACTTATCCTAAATGTATCCCTTTATGTTAATTGAACACATAATTCAAGATTTGTATGGAGAATTCTCAATGCTCGTGTACACGCCCATTTCAAATGGTTGCTTAATCTTGAATTCGATTAACTTGATGCAGTAAAATGTGTAATCATTGCTCTCTTTCCTTTTCATAAGTGTTTGCACGAGAAATAGGCGACAGATGTCTCGATCTAGCATGAATTACCCAAACACCATAGACACAATGACATGTGTAATTTACTTTTATTTTTAACCATTGATTCTATTTCTAACTTTTATACAAATATACATGACATAAAACAATGGTTTATGGTAGTAACCCATTAGGGTAATATAGATAAACCTTGTGATGGATAGCTTGGAGTAACATATACTGCATAGAGAGTGTGTAAATAAATGTTTGATAAGTGATTTATAATATAATTTACAATTGAGAAAAGGACCCACCACAACTAGGTATTCAAATAAATATATAAGTATATACCAACATTAATTTTAGGATATATTATATGTATATAATCTGGCCACGTTCAATTGTGCAAGGATAATATGAAGCATGAAACACTAAAGTCTTGGTTGAACGAGGATTATGTTTCCATAACTATCCCATGATTATTTGTTTTTTCAATAACTTATGAAAACTCATTACTCATCAATTAGTCAACTTGGGTTTGCCATGTTACACGGCATATAAAATCATTCATAATTACTATGTACAGTACTCTGTAGTATGCAATATATATGTATCATGATATAATAATCATGTGACATTTACAATTATAACACATCAATTACTTTTATGTTCCCAAATTGTCTAGTGCATATAAAAAACATGTTATTCATATTACTACTAAATATTGTACAACATGTTCTCTTAATTGTTCAAAAAGAATAAAATAATATTTTCAAGTTGAAAATTATAATAATTACTATAAAATAAAAATTAACACAATTATCACTCACTCAATCACACATGCTACTGCTGCTGATAGCTCAGCATCAAAATTCTCGTCCGCCTTTTAACCTTTTTTCACTGCATAGTAACAACTAAACAAATCAATTGGCAACCAAACCAAGTTACCACATTTCAATAGTATAATATATATATATATATATATATGAAAATCAAGAAAATCTCATTTCAATTCCTAATCACCTGACCTCCACACAGCGACCTCCTCCAATGAGACTCTCGTCCCCATTCTTCACCACCTCCGCCAAGAAAAGAGGCGGCGGCGGCGGCGGCGCCTCCGAGAACCCGGAGCCCTCCTCGCCGAAGGTAACCTGCATAGGCCAGGTGAGGGTGAAGACCAAGAGGAAGAAGGACAAGCAGTTCCGGAGCCTCTCCCGGCGGCGCTCCGGCGACTCCAGTTTCAGAAAAACAGAGCACCGCCGCCACCAGAGGTGGGTTCACCTCCCGATCTCGGCTTGCGAGGCCCTGCGCGCCTTCAACGGCTGCTTGCTGTTCCCCTGCTGCCGCGGCGCCAATTCCTCCTCCGCATCCTGCGCCGGCGACAGAGGCGGCGACGGTTGCGGGACTGTGCTGGCGAGGTGGATGGTGTTCTCCACCGGGCCGACGAGGGAGATCGAGGCAGTGGGCGGCGGAGGAGGAGGAGATTCGGCGTCGGAGGAGGAGGAGGACGACGACGAGATGCAGAGGAGGTGCTCGAGAAGGCACGTGTTCGACGATATCGAGGTCAGAAATGGAAGAATCAAAGTGAAAGGGGTCGAAGAAGACGAAGAGAAGGGGAGGGTTAGCATATGCATTCCTCCGAAGAACGCGCTGCTGCTCATGAGGTTCAGATCTGATCCGGTGAAAATGGAGACTGTTGCGAATCGGTGTTTGTTCGATTGCGAAGACGAAGACGACGAAGAAGAAGACGAAGAAATTGCAGATGCCGAAGGTGAAGAAAAGGGCATTTTCGTCTCGATTATAAAATCAATCGAAGAACCCAGCATTCAGATCGACGAAGAAATGGAGTCTAATATGTCGTCGTTTGAAGCTCTGTTACACGGCGGCGGAGAAAACGAAGAAGATGAAGAAAAGGAAAATTCGGAGCGAAACGACGTCGTTTCGGACGAGGAGAAAGAAGATGAAGACGAAGAAGAAGAAGAAGAAGAAGAAGAAGAGTCGTTGCCGGATTGTTTGCTGTTGATGATGTGCGAGCCGAAGCTGTCGATGGAGGTCTCCAAGGAAACGTGGGTGCGCAGCGCGGACTTCATCCGGTGGATGCCGGCGAAAGCCGCCGGCGGCGGCGGCGGCTGCGAGCACCATCAGGTGACGATCAAGAGGAGGCCGAGCGTGGACGGCGCGAAGGCGAAGACCGGTGTCGCCGACGTACCGGCGCCGGCCAGGAGGAGCGACCGGCCGCCGGTGCAGCCGGCGCGGTCGTCTTGCTCGCTGCCGGCGGCGTCGGTGGCGGCGGTGATTGAGAGGAGGCTGCGGGGGAACGGGGCGGGGGCGTTCGCGCTGAGCAGGTGCAAGTCGGAGCCGAGAACGACCGCGGCGGCTAAGCTTATGCCGGAGGCGTGTTTCGGAGTCGGCGTTGGCGTCGGCGGCGCGGCTGGGTAGGGTTCTGACTTCTGAAGTTAATTAATGATAATAATTAAAAAAATGTTATAAATTGAACGTGAGTGACGTGTCAGTGTACAGTATTTTGTCTCCAGCCCCATGTTTCCTACCTGTAAGTATGTATGTGAGTGAGTATATTTTTATAATTTTGTATTATTATTATTAATGCTATTTCAGTTTATTTTATGGATTTCTAAAAACAAATCTAAGATCTCCTAAAGGAAAAAATTTCAAGTTTTGAAAAATTAGTTTACCTGTCTTTTTTAGAACTGATGAAGTTGCGCCGCGCGCGGATAAAATATAGTCGACAACTCGTGCATTGTTCTACTGAGCTGCTATAAATTCGAAGGAATTCGAGAAACTCAGTAGAAATATAGCGACGGAGTTCGTATCTTACGTACGATGGTACTAGGGCTAGAGCCAAATTTTGTCTTCATTCAAAGGGCTCATCAATATATTTTTTAAATTATTTATTTAGTAAATAATTTTTTATTTTTTTCTATAATTTACAAAATTAAAGAAGTGTGATCATTCTTCTTGAACGAAAAGAGTAATATACATTCCTGATTCTAGGCTTATTGAAAGAATTGAACATGTGTAGATAAAAGTATTTCGAGAAGACATGTTGGTTTTAACTTTTAATTATAAATAATCATTTTCCATATTATTTATCATATTTTATTTATCCTAATAAAATTAATACAGTGCTGAAAGACGTAGGCAGTAAATAAAACGCAGTAAAATGCGCTGCCTAGACAAAGCAGTGTTCTGCGGCAGAACAGCGTATGCCGCAGCGCGATGCCTTGTACAGAAAACGTTCGTTTTACGTGATTTAATTAAGTTTAAGTATTTTATCCAGATTAACCAAGTTGTTTACTTGTTAAAATTATATGTGATATATGTATAAGAATTGCAGCGGAATTAATAAAAATAAATCACTTCGAACGAACACACACACACGTACGAAAAAGTAAAGAACACAAATTTAAATCTTTGTATGTGTATTTAAATTATACACATACGAAACGGTCTTACGACCAGAAACTTTATTAAAGAACGAGTCTTTACAAAAGGATACTCTTGGATTTACAATGATATTACCAAAGGCTATACACATGTATGCCTTCGTATTAATCGTATCCGAAGAGTATGAACAATCAACAATAAAACCTAGCTACTGGAATTTCATACACCTATGATCAGTAATCGAATCATCAATAGAATAAAAGAACTCTCGAACAGGTGAGAGAACGAACGGCACGACGAACTTCACACGTGAAGCTCTCGGCACTAAATGATGATCGATCCTAGGATCGGAAAGTGTTTCTAAGGTGTTGAAATGTAATCTGGATTGTTAAGGAATGCAGCTGTAGACGTCCTCTATTTATAGGTGAGAGTCTTCAACTAATTCCCTTGAAAAGCTAGGTCAACAATCGGTTGAGATATTATAGGACAGGCTGCTTTGACCGCTGCCGCAGGAATGCCTTCTGAAGTTCTTCTGGAATGCTCTGCCATACTGCACTGCCTTCCATACTATCTGGACTTCAGCATTCCTTTGCCCTACGCTCATGCTTCGCTCGATATCTTGACTCAACCTCTTGTCCAAGCCTTGCACTGCTTGCGGCATGACTCTGCCTGGCTGTGCTGCGGCAGAAACCTTCTATGTTGATTGTTTTTCAAGCACGTTCCAACTAATGAACTATGCTAAATCAAATCACCAATATGACAAGTGATTACAACAGTTTAAATTGTGAAGAAAGAAATAAAACAAATAAATATGTTAGCAAGACAACTTCTGCCTAGGTACATTTAAGGCATTGTAATGCCCAAACATATTTATCCTTACAAACTCCCCCTTTTTATCTTTCTTCACAAAACCATGAGGCAGCAGCGCAATGAGCACTCCCCCTCAATGAAATACATCTTACTTGGAAGTTTATGGAATTTATCTTGACAAAACAACTAAGGCATAAAACTCCCCCTTAGTTAATACTTCCTAAGTAGAACAAAAATTTATTTAAACAACTAACTAATTAATAGAACAAAAACAAGTAACTAAGTAAGCCTTAAAATAACACACCAATTTTTTCAAAAGAAAAATAACTAAAATTGTTCAACCAAATAATAACTTAAAAAACAAATTGTTCAAAAAGCAAAAAGACAGAAATTAAATAAATTGTTCAGAGTGAATAAAAACTTAAAGCAAAAAGAAGAAATAATTTTTCTTCGGGTCTTCAGAACTGCAATCCTTGAAATCTTCAATCATCGTGCTCAGGGGACGATCCACGCTCTTCACCATCAATCTCTGCTGCAGTGTCTGCGGCAGCCTTCTCTGCTGCGGCAGCATCCTTCTCTGCAGCTTCTTCAGCTTCAACTTCTTTGAGGTCTGCATCAATGCGCTTCTTCAACATCTTCAACACAGTGCTCTTTGCCATTTTTGGCCTCGGCTGCTGGTACTCCCCCTTTTTGTGGAGGAAAGCCCTCTTCTTCAAGAAAGAAGGTAATGGCATCCACGAGGGCCTTTGACATGTAGTCCTGCATGATTACCATGTGGTTTGCAGCAATTTGGTCTGCAAACGCCTGGAGACGGGCATGAATACCCGGCTGTGGAGCAGATGAGCTAGGGGCATCAGTCTGCGGCAGCTTTGGAGCCTTCTTTGGAGGTGGAGTGGGCGGCACTGCGGCAGTAGCATGAAAACCATTCCACGGCAAGTCATTGTGCTCACGAACAGATAACTTGTAGGGATGTGGCACAGCAGTTAGTTGATCAGCACTGTTGATCGAGAGCCCTTGGATCTTTAACATCTCCCAGATCAGTGAAGGGAACGCAAGGCTCTGCGTCTGGGTGATGTTCTCTGCCTGTGATGCGATCTTCTCAAAGATGAGCTCTCCCAAATTCACCTGCCTACCTGCACCAAGATGAAACAGGATTTCCCCCATTTGGGTATGCACAAAGTGCACATTGGTTGTGGGAATCCAGTTGTGCCTGGCAACAGTGAACAAAAAATAGTAAAAAGATGAGAGTTTTGAGCAAGGAATGTTGTTTGCGGCATCAGGTGGTGATTTGGTCAGGCGGTGAGAGACTGCGGCAACAGTAGGATCAGCAAGTGCGGCAGGATACTCGATATCAGAGCGCTCAAGGAAGGCATTAATGGCAGAAGGGGTAAAATTAAAAATTTTCTCCCTGAGATACACCTTCCCATAGCCACGGGAACCATCATCACCAAAGCAGGGGCGCAAGTTAGCATAAAGATCGCGCACCAAGTCCTCGCAGTAGGGTCCTGCGTAGGTGACTGCCTTGACCAACTTCATCCTCTTCAAGAACTTATCAACTTTGTGTCTGGCACAAGTCGGCATGTCCACACATCGATCCGTTTGAATTGGCTTGTTGGAGTAGAACTGGGGCCCAATCACCGAACGGCGTTCCGACCAGAATCGCCTTGAATAACCCTTTCCGGGTTTCATATCAGAATCCGAATCCTCCTTGGGGGCATCAATTTTAGGTGCCCTCCCCTTCTTTGCAGCAGGTTGTGCTGCGGCATCACCACTTTGAGAGCTGTCGGGCTTTGATGCGGCAGCTTTCTCCTTCCCTTTTCGGGATTTCTTGGCAGTGGTGGCTTCGACGTCAATGGGATTTTCCATTGAGGTTGGGGACACAGCCGGGCCTTTGCCTTTTGCATAGGCAGTGGCGGACCTGGTGGATGGACGGCGAGAAGGAACGGGTACCTGCTGTTTCTTGCGCTTCCTGGAGGCAAGATCCTGCAGCAGTGGGTCTGATTCTGTGTCAGAGGCATCTGCGGCATCATGCTGTTGTTGACTGGAGTGGCCGGAATCTTCCGCATCGGAGGGTGGATTTGCAGATGGATAAGGAGTCGGTTTGCGAGCCTTGGTCTTTTTCTGAGAGATGGGATAGTTGTCGTAGAGCTCGGCATAATTAAAATCATCATCATCATCCCTCCTGTTGTAAGGCATTTGCTTGCCTTGCTGCTGCACTTCAGGGTCTGCCTGTGGAAAGGCAGATGATGCGGCAGTAACAGAGGGTTCAGGAGTAAAAAGCCCTTTCAAGTCAGAGGTGTGGAATGATCGTTCATTCTGGGCAGCCTCGTATGCAAGCACATCATCAACTCCTGAAATAACCACCGGCGGTCGTGGAGTCTGAGACGGCTCAGTGTCGCCGGAGATGTCATCATCTTCAGGGCGAATGATGGTCAGTGGAGTTGGTTCAGGGTAGACTCGTTCCTCTTCGGCAGGTTCGTCCTCTGCGGCAGCTTCTCCCCCTGCATCATGGTCCGGGGAGATGTTCATGGGAGACGCCTTACCTGATCCTTCTCCGGCCACGACGTGCGGCGGCTGGGAAGCGGCGTCGATTGCGGCGGCGGCAGCTGCGGCGGCGGCGGCGTCGATGGCGATGAGACGATTGATGAAGGGCAGAGACTCCGCGGGCTGAATATCCTCCATAGTTGCATCGGGGCGAGATTCTTTGATGAGCTCCACCAGGCGTGGGTCCGAGAAGTAGCGAGCAAAGGCGAAAGGAGATGATGCCATGGAATTCAAAGTTCTTGATGAAATGAGGGTTTTAGAAAAGAAAACAGAGTACACAATACGCAAGGAAGATAGAGTATTTTATACTTGTGCGTTGTGAGAAAAATTAGGGATTTAGAATTCCAGAAATTTCAAACTCTCTTTTGATCGATTTAGATGGAGAAGATAGAGTTGGAATAGGATTAGGACTTTTGAATTTCAGTAAATATTAAAAATAAAACTTGAAAGAGTTTTAAGAGAAAGAAACGGATGGCAGTTGATGGGATGGGCAACTAGGCAACGGTTACTTTTTGAAGCTGAACCGTCGCCTGCCGCACACTCAAGTGCTGCCCAACGGTCAAGTGGGGCAAGGCTCTGCGGCAGGTCGTTGCCAAAAATCAAAATTCCTTTTTTTTTTTTTTTTTTTTTTTTTGTTTTTAATATTTTCTTTTTCTATTTTTTTGTAATATTCTCTTTTTCTGTTTTTAGAATATTTTCTTTTTCTATTTTTCATTTTTTTTTTTTTTTTTTTTGATAAAATAAGTAAAATATTTTTGTGGTGTGAAAAATCAAAGCTTACAAAGCAAAATTAGGAAAAGAATACAAACATCTAATCCTAATGAAACATCATGCTGCATCATAGGTACTTATACTCTACTTAGGTATAATGCCATGTCAAAAATGAGATTATTAAATACTTAGGTCACCTAGTACATAGTATCTCAACCCATTGAGTATTAATTACATGTATATGGGTTTGACCATGTTGCCTAAAGTGGTTTGGGTATTCTCTCTTCCTTCGGAAAATTTTAAACTCATAAGTTGACAAGGCAGAATGCTGTGGCAGAGGTTCAGTAGGCATGACAATGCGGCAGCATGATGCAGATCAGCATCTAAGGCATGGTGCACATACACAAAGACTTTCTCAAAGCAATGAATCGATCTGAGTTCAGTGGCTTGGTGAAGATATCAGCTATTTGATTTTCTGTTGGGATGTGATCAATCCTCAAGAGTCGTTTCTCCACCAAATCTCGGATGAAATGATGCCTTATGCTGATGTGTTTGGTTCTTGAGTGCTGTACTGGATTATGACTGATATTTATGGCACTCGTATTGTCGCAGTAGAGTGTAAGGACATTGCTATCCAGGTGGTAGTCATCAAGCATGTGCTTCAACCAAATCAATTGGGTACAGCAACTCCCTGCGGCAATGTATTCTGATTCGGCAGTGGATAGAGAAATGCAGTTTTGCTTGCGGCTTTGCCATGAAATGATGTTGTTTCCAAGAAAGCAACATCCTCCGCTTGTACTCCTGCGCTCATCCGTGTCTCCTGCCCAGTCGGCATCTGAAAATCCAACCAAATCGGTGGTGGTATCTTTGGTATACCATATGCCTAACTCGACTGATGCGGCAACGTAGCGTATGATGCGTTTGACTGCCTTCAAGTGTTCTTCCCTTGGATCAGCTTGAAACCTGGCACACAAACAAACGCTATACATGATATCAGGTCTAGTTGCCGTAAGGTAAAGTAAACTCCCTATCATGGATCGGTAGAGTGTCTGATCCACTGCGGCAGTATCAGTGCCTCGGGAGATTTTGTCCGTTGAGCCCATAGGTGTTTTCATGGGCTTGGATCCTTCAAGTTGGAATCTTTTGATGAGATTCTTAGCGTATGAAGTTTGTGAGATAAACGTCCCAGTTGATGATTGCTTGATATGAAGCCCTAAAAAATGAGTTAGTTCTCCTACCATGCTCATCTCAAATTTTGATGCCATGGCGGAGGTAAATGCATTAAGCATATTCTCACATGTGGATCCAAAGACAATATCATCAACATAAATTTGTGCAATTAAAATATTGGAAGAATTGAATTTCACAAACAGTGTTTTGTCGGCAGTGCCTCGAGTGAATCCGAAACTGAGTAGAAAATCAGTTAGGCAGCCATACCAAGCTCTAGGAGCTTGTTTTAGGCCGTACAATGCCTTGTGTAATTGATACACATAGTCAGGATGTTTCGGATCTTCGAAGCCCTTGGGTTGTGCAACATATGCCTCCTCTTCAAGTATGCCGTTGAGAAAGGCTGCCTTCACGTCCATTTGATGTAAGGTGATGTTGAGGTGGCATGCAATAGCAATAAGTAAACGTATGGACTCCATGCGTGCTACGGGAGCAAAAGTTTCATCGAAGTCGATGCCTTCAACTTGCGTATAGCCTTGCGCCACTAGTCTTGCCTTGTTGCGCACAACCTGCCCATGCTCATTCGATTTGTTCTTGAAAATCCACTTTGTCCCGATGACATTCTTGTTTTTGGGACGAGGAATGAGCTTCCAAACTTTGTTTCTTTCAAACTCGTTCATCTCTTCTTGCATTGCCATAAACCAAAATTCATCGGCCAACGCTTCTTTGGCATTCTTTGGTTCGATCGTTGAGAGGTACGAGGCAATGCCTATTTCAATACATGTGGCAGACATGCTTACATTCTTGGTCATGTTGCGGTAGTTGATGTATGGACGAGCTCTCATGCGTGTGGCCAACAGTTGACTCGAAGGGTGGTTTCGAATAATATGTCTTGGGGGATCCCTTCGTCGTCTGGTCGGTGTTTCTTCAACATCCGATGAATCTGTTTGTTGAGGCGAGCTATCATCATTTGAGTGCTCGGGAGACGCTGTAGAGGGCTGATCTTCATTACTCGAGCCAGTGGGTGCGGCAGTAGACTGCGTAGGAGTGAAACTGCCTTCGATTTCTGCTACTGCGGCAGGCTCGAGCAGGCCTTCTACATTCTCTTCTTTGGGTTTCCTGAGACGACTAAGATCATCAAAATCAACATTAACAGATTCAATGATGGTTCTAGTTTGTATGATAAAAATACGATAGGCATGACTATTCCTAGAGTATCCAACAAATAATCCTTTAAGTGACTTTGGATCAAGTTTAGATCTAGGTCCCCTATCATTCAGAACATAACAAACAGAGCCAAACACATGAAAGTATTTCAAATTAGGCTTTCTATTGTTTAAAATTTCATAGGCCGTTTTTGTTGTTCCTGAACGTATGTTGATGCGGTTCAGGATATGGCATGCGGCATTGAATGCTTCTGCCCAAAATTGCTTGCTTAGGCCCTTGGCGATCAGCATGGTACACGCCATTTCCTTGAGGGTTCGGTTCTTCCTTTCAGCCACGCCGTTTTGTTGCGGTGTTATGGGGGCAGAAAACTCTTGGGCAATGCCATGCGTATCACAAAATCGAGAAAGCCGTTGGTTTTCAAACTCGGTGCCATGGTCACTTCTTATTCTCTTTACTGAGGCTTCATGGTTGGTTTTTATCCACCTAATTAGCTTGGACACCTCGTCAAATGTCTCACTCTTGTCTTGGAGAAAGCGTACCCAAGTATATCTTGAGAAATCATCTACTACGACAAGTACGTAGCGTTTTCCAGAGTGGCTCCTAGTCTCGATTGGTCCCATTAAATCCATGTGGAGGAGATCAAAGCATTTGGTTTGCTTTTGATACAGTTCTGCCTTGGAATTGGCAGGTCCTGCGGCAGAGGCATCAGTCTGTCCTGCGGCAGGTATTGCTGGATGACTTGTACGAGTCATTTTTCCTTGTTTGCAATGTCCACATGTTGTCTTCTGGATTTTTGGGAGAGCTGGAAGTCCACGAACAGCATTGAGCTTGATTAGACGCTCTAAATTCCCAAGACTTGTGTGTCCAAGTTTTTGATGCCATAGTTCTATGTCATCTTTGACTTGTGCAGAGAGGCATGTTTCTCCAATGGAGTAGCAGTTGTTTGCCCTGGAACGCTCCCCCTGAATGAGTGGGTTCCCTGCACTATCAAACACTTCACACATTTGGTGAGTAAACTTTACTATCATGCCTTCATCGCATAGTTGACTTATGCTTATGAGGTTTGTGATGAGGCCTTCAACATGAAGCACTTGTTGTAGCTTTGGCAGCCCTTTCACATTTAAAGTGCCTCGGCCAACAATTGAACCACTGGACCCTCCTCCAAACGTGACCTCTCCTCCGTGAAAAGCTTTGTAGTCGATGAGGTGATCACTATTTCCGGTCATGTGCCGCGAGCATCCACTATCGAAGTACCATTTATCATCCTTGGTAGCTTTGAGGGCAGTGAAAATGACATTGCATGTTTCGGCACTTTGGATGGCATTTGATGCGGCAGAGGAGTCATCAGAGGGACCTGTAAAACAGACATTCGTAGAGAGTTTAGTTTTGGGCACCCATTTGCGTATAATTGTTGCCTTCTTTTTGAAAAAGCGTCGTGAAGACAGAGCATGCGAAAAGTATTTGGGATGCCGTGGTCCAGTATTGGAGTGAAAGTAATGTCCTCTTGCTTGATCCTCTTCGCGTCTCCAACAAAAAGGTCGAATGTGACCAGGTACAAGGCAGTAGTGGCAAATATATCGTCTCTTCGATTTAAAATGTTGCTTAGGCCGGGGCTTCCTTGTCTTCATACTGCCTGACGGTGCCTGCCTTTGCTTCGGCCTTCTGCGGCAGTCTTTTGCTGGGGCAGTGGCCTTGCCTTCGGTTTGTTCATCCCTTTTTGGAGTTGAGGATTGTGCGGCAGCGTTTGAATCGTCACTTGATGCCTTTACAAATGCCATGTCCATTGAGTTTTTCTTTGGAAAAACGGCATCTACAACTTTTTGATGTCCGAGGCCTTGCCTTTCAACATGTGAAATACTCATTACGGCATCTAATTTTGTTGTTGCTGTGTTAAGTTTTACAAAAGTATTGTTAGCAACTTCGAGTTTTCCATTTACACGATTAAAGTCAATTTTCAGTTTCTCGGCCTCCATATCCTTTCTGGTGAGTTGGACATCAAGTTTCTTCAATCGCTCTTCAAAGGTGTTCTTTTCTACGAGCATTTGTTCAATTGCCATGGCCTGCTTCTTCACTTTTTCTTCATATCCGGCTTTGGTTGACGCAAGCATCTTCATCATCTTGGTCTGCCGGGTAAATTTCATGAGAAGCTCATCGAAACTTTCTTTGAGCTCGATGAAAATATCAATGGGAATGGTCTCCTCTTCAGATTCATAGCCATTGACTGAGGCAGTGAGGCACAGGCAGTTCTCTGCGGCAGGGCTTTCTGTCGTTTCTGCGGCAGAGGCAAAGAATGCAACATGCCGTCGTGCATTCACATTGGATGAACTGTCATCTTCAGCGTCAGATAGGGTTGTGCCTTCGAGTTGAGCAGTAAGCGCAGTGGTTGAGTCTTCAAGGCAATATTGTACCATATCTTCTTGCGCAACCATGGAATTCAAAATTCCAATGCCTCGATCTTTTGAAGGGCATTCGGTTGAAAAGTGTCCAATCCCTTGACATACGTGGCACTTGATCCTCGACCAGTCCTTTGAATTTGGACTGGAACTTGAGATGGATCCCGTGCTTGGTTGGCGGATCACAAGTCGTCGATCTTGAGTTTGTGGTGACCTTGCCGGAAACTTCCTTCGTCGGGGATCGTACGGCTTCTTCAGCGAGCGAACAAGTACAGCATCCATTTTCCGGGCGAGGAATGCAAACTGGTCATCTCCACCATCAGATCCAAGTAGCTCGTAGATCTCTTCATCGGTCAAGTCATTGGTAGAGGTGGGGCTGCTGCCTTGAGAACTATTGCCTTGTTCTCTGCCGTCGGGCTCTGCCACGGTGTAGGCAATGTTCCTCTCGTCGCTTCGTGGACGTGACTTCCCGTGAGTTTCACGATCTTCATGGTTCAGTTCATAGTTCTTGAAGATCGCCATTAATGAAACAAAATCTTCTTCAGACATTTCGCTGTCTTCTATGGCAGTGACCTTCGGCAGGAACTTTTTGCTCATCGATCGCATAATCTTACTACACACTGCCGGGTTGCTAATGGGTGAACCAAGGTCAGCACATTCAGTAACAATGGACATTAATTCTCCAAAGTACTGAAGGCAAGTCTCGTCCTCGTTCATACGCAAGTTCTCGAAACGAGACATAAGCATACGGACCTTGGTTTTCTTCACTGCGTTGTTACCTTCACAATGAAGAGCCAGCAAATCCCATACTTGTTTGGCAGTAGTACATTGTTTGACAATTCTGTACATATTGCAATCGATGGATTCAAGGATGGCACACCTTGCCCTATCGTTGGCAGTAGCTGCGGCAGTTTCATCGATAGACCACTTCTCCGGTGATTTTTCAATCGTGCCGCCTTCAGGGATTTCCTCCTGAGGTGGTTTCCATCCTCGAAGTACGGATAGCCACGCACTGCGATCAATTGATTTGATCCTTGCTTCAATGCGGGTTTTCCAAAATCCATAATTACTACCGTCAAGAACAACCGGTGTTCGTACGATGTAAGATGGATCTGCCATTGTAAGTGTGCGTGATCAGACGGACCTTAAACACTAAGTAAGTCTAGTGCCCGCTCTGATACCACTTGAAAGACGTAGGCAGTAAATAAAACGCAGTAAAATGCGCTGCCTAGACAAAGCAGTGTTCTGCGGCAGAACAGCGTATGCCGCAGCGCGATGCCTTGTACAGAAAACGTTCGTTTTACGTGATTTAATTAAGTTTAAGTATTTTATCCAGATTAACCAAGTTGTTTACTTGTTAAAATTATATGTGATATATGTATAAGAATTGCAGCGGAATTAATAAAAATAAATCACTTCGAACGAACACACACACACGTACGAAAAAGTAAAGAACACAAATTTAAATCTTTGTATGTGTATTTAAATTATACACATACGAAACGGTCTTACGACCAGAAACTTTATTAAAGAACGAGTCTTTACAAAAGGATACTCTTGGATTTACAATGATATTACCAAAGGCTATACACATGTATGCCTTCGTATTAATCGTATCCGAAGAGTATGAACAATCAACAATAAAACCTAGCTACTGGAATTTCATACACCTATGATCAGTAATCGAATCATCAATAGAATAAAAGAACTCTCGAACAGGTGAGAGAACGAACGGCACGACGAACTTCACACGTGAAGCTCTCGGCACTAAATGATGATCGATCCTAGGATCGGAAAGTGTTTCTAAGGTGTTGAAATGTAATCTGGATTGTTAAGGAATGCAGCTGTAGACGTCCTCTATTTATAGGTGAGAGTCTTCAACTAATTCCCTTGAAAAGCTAGGTCAACAATCGGTTGAGATATTATAGGACAGGCTGCTTTGACCGCTGCCGCAGGAATGCCTTCTGAAGTTCTTCTGGAATGCTCTGCCATACTGCACTGCCTTCCATACTATCTGGACTTCAGCATTCCTTTGCCCTACGCTCATGCTTCGCTCGATATCTTGACTCAACCTCTTGTCCAAGCCTTGCACTGCTTGCGGCATGACTCTGCCTGGCTGTGCTGCGGCAGAAACCTTCTATGTTGATTGTTTTTCAAGCACGTTCCAACTAATGAACTATGCTAAATCAAATCACCAATATGACAAGTGATTACAACAGTTTAAATTGTGAAGAAAGAAATAAAACAAATAAATATGTTAGCAAGACAACTTCTGCCTAGGTACATTTAAGGCATTGTAATGCCCAAACATATTTATCCTTACAAGTGCTATTGTAAATCCTCGGCCTTTGCTGGTCGAAACCTGACCCTAATGGGCTCTTTCGGTTAACAATTAATATGGTTGGGAGTGTCGGGCCGAAGTCTGACCTGAATGGGCCGATTCGGTTACCAATGACTGCTGTCAAAAGTGATATACTGAACTCACTATACCAAGTTGTCCTAACTCGTGAGAACCCATGAGCTTTAGGGTACTTTAGGGTCCGACCATCAACAATAAGGTAGAGCTTCTCGAATTCTCTCAAGTAAAGTCGAATTAGTAGATCAAGTAATGTCATATTCTTAGTTGACTGTATTCCCATTCACATGAAAAACCCTAAGGCAGCCCTTAATTAGCAGAATTAGCTCCGCACCCGAAGGAAGAGAAAAAAGACCAAAGAAGGAGAAACCTTCCCCAATCCATAAAGCTTGTTTTCGCTAAGATAGCTAGACTGTGCTCAAGGAAGTCTCACCAACCTATTACCCAGGACACTTCACTGAGATTATTCATTCTAAAATTACTCTTTCAACACACTTAACTTGTGACTTGTGAGCATTCGAGATTGTTAAGGAAATAAATATAATCAAATCATATAGATTTGATTATAAGAATAAAGTATATTTTTTGTATTTAATTTAGTTTATCTTATTTGATTTTCGTATATTCTTCACGTAATTATGAGATTCCATTGTAACTATAAATATGAGTATTATCATACTCACCAATTCATCGGTGATTTTATATTCACTCTCTTATGGTATCAGAGCACCGGTCCTAAACCTAGTTTAGTCTTCTTTCTTTCTCCCACTTTTCTTTCTTCCGCTTCCTCTATTTTCACGTCGGACTGGTCTCCTCAGTCGTAATCTTCATTTGTACGTCGGACTGGTATCCTTCGTCGTACCGTCGATCTGCCGCAGTGACAACCTTCACGCCGGACTGGTCTCCTCTGTCGTGCGTCGTGCCGCAGCCTCCTCCTCTCTCCTCCTTCCGCAACGCAAATGCATCCTCCTGCCGTGCGTGTCGTGCCGCAGCCGTCACCAACTCCTTAGAGCAACCCCAATGGTTGTGAAATGGCAAGGGCTATTGCCATTTTTTGGCCAAAAGCCAAAAAAATCAACTCCGATGGTTGAAATGGCCCTTGCCAAAAAATGGCCATTGCTAAATTTCCATGTATATTGGGGTAAATATACATGGCAAAATAGCCCTTGCCATTTGTGTCATGTCATCACAACCACCATCTCAACCAATCAAAATTCAATAATATTTTAAAAAAAAATAAAATTGATATAATCACATACCAAAAAGCAATATACTATTATTTAATTTAATAAAATGGCCCTTGCTATATTTAAACTATTTGGGTAAGATTTAGCAAATATCAATTGACACTTGCCATTTTTTTGCAAAATAGAAGATAGCCCTTGCCATTTTAGCAAAACCATTGGGGTTGCCCTTATCAAGCTTCGCGTTTGTCTTCGACGCACGCATCGCTTGAGGGGGAGTGTTAAGAAAATAAATATAATCAAATCATATTGATTTGATTATAAGAATAAAATATATCTTTGTATTTAATTTAGTTTATCTTATTTGATTTTCGTATATTCTTTACTTAATTATGAGATTCCATTGTAATTATAAATAAGAGTATTATAATACTCACTAATTAATCGGTGATTTTATATTCACTCTCTTATGGTATCAGAGTAGGCCCAACACGATGTGGGGCTCCGGTCGATGAAATTTCCGACTGTGGGCACCCCTGCCGATGAAATTTCCGGCCACGAGTAATTCCGATGAAATTTACGGCTTACTCGTGAGGGAGAGTGTTAGAATATCCCACATCGGTCGGATAAAGAACCCCAGGCTCACATATAAGTTGGACAACCTTATCACTTTAACAAGGCCTTAAGAGACACTTTTAGAGGTCACCCATTCCAAAGCACCCAAGACACTTCCTGGCGGTCACTTATCCCAAAATTATTATAAAGTACTCTTAATAAGAGGATGTCCAAAAAAACAATAGTACATCATTTTGGTATGAATAAGATATTCAATTCTTTTACATAAATTCTTATTCATGAAGTTACAGCTATAATATATTTTTATTTTCTTTTTAAATATTATTAATTAATGCTATATATTCTACTTTTACAAGAAATTTTCATTTTCATATAGCTTGCAGAATCTTAAACACCGCCCATAATCAAATATCACACGAAGACTAAATTCTAGTATTGTTTTAGACAGAAAGAATAATAATTTTAATATTTTTTTTATTGTTGTTAAAAAAGCAATTAATAATATAATTTAATAATCAATGTGATTCTTATTTCGTCCACTGCTTATAAAAAATATATATTATTATTCTTTATATATATTGTATATGTTTAAAATATATATGAAGATGAAATATTCATAATTTTTTTTTTGATTATATATAAATAAGGCTAAAATTGTAAAATATCAACAAATAAGTCACGTGGTCAACACCGAATGGAATATTAATTCAAAATATTTTGTTTCGATTTTCTAAAAGTGTAATAATATTATTCTTTTTTTTTTTTTTAAATAAAAATCGCGGGACGAAATTGTTAACCACAATATAATAGTATTTAATATTTCATGCTTTGATGATATATTGTGTATATATAAACTAGATGTAACTCCGCCTTGCGATGCAAGACGGGCCCTGATCATTTTATAATTGTGCTCGATGGCGTGTGTTTCATTTATACATCAAAACCTTTGTTAACGTAACTCTAAAGTTCTCTTCACTTGATTCGAAAATGTCACTCACCAAACCACCCATCGTCATCATCAAAATCTGCAATTTTTGCTCCTAAGTCTTGCGCTCCAACATGGTCAGTAATAGAAGACACCTGAAGCAAAGAAGAGGAAAGTCATCAAACCTATAACTCGTAAATTAGAACAAGACATTAAACACTGAAGAATGGGCATACGACTGTGCGGAACACTAAAAGGTGAGCACGGAACACTAAAAGGTGAGCACAGTACCTTAATAGTACGACCAACAATCTCCAGATTTCCATTCAAACTTTGTGCAGCCGTTGCATATTCAATTTGTTCAAACTGCAATCAGCCGTTGTATGTTCAATTTGTACAAACTGCAATTTTGGTAAAAAAGAAATAATGTAACTAAGAGAAGGTAGTGGAAGCATAAATTGTTACATCTAGCAACGCAGGAGATACCGACTTGAACTAATCCGAAACCTTTGCATATATTGTCCTGTCTCTGGATCTATATGAAGTTGATGGTCCAAATGCTTCAAAAAATCTACAAAAAATGTAGAAATCAACATCTGAATTAGACGAAAAATTACTAAAAATAAAAAACATGGTTAAACCATGAGGAAAAACACTAATAGGAAGGCATACATCCAACACCTTGGAAAAAAATCAAAAATATTAAAAATTAACATTGATGGTGTGGAATGGCATATCAATCAGTGAACCCTTTCTAGCAGGTCCAAATTAGAAGGCTAATCCTAAATGAAAGCAGTAATTTAATAACAAAGTAAATCAAGAAAAGACAAAGAAATTCACAATTCAAAAATTATAAATTAACTTTGAGAAAGTAAATCAAGAAAAGACAAATAAATTCACAATTCAAAAAATATAGATAAACTTTGAGAAATTCACAATTCAAAAAATTCCCAGCTAAAATGTAATGCCTAAATCCAGCTATGCAAAAACAATAAAAGGAGGGAGGAGTGAGTAAAATCTAAAATCCTAAAACAAAACACATAACTACACACCTTATCAAACTCAACACGTCGAAATCCAGTTTCTTGTGTGAACAAGCCTTCTAGCTCATTAAGATGCAAACAATCTATCTACGATTTCAACTGGAGTCAGAAAAGTATACACTCGTATTTTTAAACTATTGCTTTCTGCACTAAGACCTTTTCAACGCATTTCTTTTGTGCACAGCAAACAATGAAGTGCTGAGATAAATGGACAAACTCAACCATTTAAAAAATATCTCAAACCCCATATTTATCCCTAAACAGCTGATCAAAACATACAAAGCCAATTGACAAGAAACACAAGCCATAAACGAAACGACAAGAAGGTGCTAGACATCACCTGCTTTCCTCGCGACCCCTCTCCCTCGTCAAATCCCTTTCTCTATTATGTTCCAGCCTCCTTCTCGACCTATCCATTTCCCTCTCTTTCTCCTTCTCTCTATACTTCTCACTATCTCTGTCCCTATCCCTCGAGCTTCGTATCTCTCTGTCGGGATCCATACTCTGATGCCTATAGCTTCTCTCTCTATCCTTATCCCGATCCCTATCGTTATCAATTGGCCCTTGATGATATTGGTTCCCTATCGTTATCAACTGCCATCAAAATAGAAAGAAAGTAATAAGGAAGAAAACAAATCATATGCATGTTGCATAGGAGTATAACTTGAAACAAGAGAAGGGGTACTATATTTTTTACATTGTATTGGTGAAAAAGTTCATCAGGATTTCTGATAGAAACTTTGAAGTGATTTGTGAGCAAAGGGATGTGATTGCCAGAACTCCCGAATCCAGGACGTGTAATAATAAACCTCTCAAGCAAGTCTAATTGTTCTAACTTCGCACTTGGTGGTTCTGATGGCGGCGGTGGGGTCGAAAGTGGAGGAGTATCATCTGTTGGGCTCCCATTTTTTTCATTTTCATTTTGAATGACTAACCTAAAAACAATTAAGCAAGATCAGAGTGGAAGCTTCATCCATATTCCATATAATAAATAAAACATGAACTATGCAGATGACAAAGAGAATTAAACAACATTCAGCCAAATCAATAATTGCATGTTATATCACACAAAACAAAACATATAAGCTGGCTCAAGCAAACAAAATAAGGTGCATACCAAAACCTCCTTTCACGCGCTCAGAGTTAAAGGGGAACTGGACCTTGTACTCCTTGTACGAATTCTTTTGCAGCCTGTAGAGCGATTGTAAGGAATTTTAATACGACAATACACAAATAAATATTAAGAGGAGAAATCGGGAAGAAGTAATTGGAAGAGTCGCAGCAGCTTGAAACCCAAATTTGCCTGAGAATAATAACCAGAAGAGGACAACTTGCTTGATATTGTACTATAACGGTGCCTCTAAACTTGCCTCTAAACTTACGGATGGTCGCTGCTCATGCTAGATGAATTATTGTCTGTGTTCGCAACATGTATATTCTGATGTCTCGTGTTCGGGGCATGGTTGTTTTGAGGTCCATAGGAACTTTGTGCCGGAACAAACAAAAAAACAAACTCCTCGATTAAATGGAAAATCTTAAGACAACAACCGCTATTAACATACGATCGACTCACCAGTCTTTTCGGTAGGTTGTAGTTCGTGACCATTTGGGTTCCTAGCCGGTTTCTGTCCACGATGCGATCACTCAATGGATCGAGAAGAGAACAATAGTAGCTACCTGTAAATGACTCTTGAGGTGATACAACGCCAAGCCTTTCAGTCCCATTACTGTCATTACTGATTTAGGTGTAGCCTCTGCAGTTTCTTAGTTACATAAGTCGGACATATCGGAAATCGAACACGGTAATTCATAATTTAGTTGTTTTTCTTAAATGAAAAATTAGTCAGCTCCCCTCATTTCATTAATTCTACCAGATAAAATAATAATTCCCAAAATGCCCTTATCTACAAAATATCCGATAAAATAATTGCATAGACGACACGAGACTAATCTCAAACCTCGGTCTCTGAAAGCTCCATCAGATGAATGTCCTTATTATCAGCCAATGCTTTCCTTTTGTTCAAGAGATAAAAATATTTGTAAAACGGGGAATTCTGCAAAAGTCAAAATTCAATAAGAACATAGACTAACATCATTCAGTATTATAAAAAAAAATCATCATATACAACCAATTTACGGAATGTTATAAGCATTATATTCATCATAACTGCTAGATAACAAAGGAGCGTACCCTTTCTTGACGTTGTTTTCTCATCTCTAATGGTTTCAAAAGTTTTGTCCCTCTTTTCCGTAACAGCTGTCAACTCCTCTTCCAAATTATTGAGAACTTTCTCTATAAGCAATTTGTCCTCGTCGAGCTGCTTAAGCTTGGCATTGATTACTTGCTTTTCCTTCCAGGCACCATCAAGGTCAACTCCTATCAACTAAACTAACATACGAATTAATATCAGATCATCACTTAATTATAAAATGAGGTTTAAATATTACTTTTTGACTTTCGACTTACTTTGAGCGTGGCATCAGTCTTGAATCCTTGCCCTCTGAGGAAGGGCTCGCAATAACCTTCGGCCTCGTCCCTTCAAGCAACTTAATTTCTCTCTGGATTAGTTTCTCTTCGGTGAGAGGAATGCTTTCGTGCTGAATTCGATGCTATAAACTTTTAATCTGAAAATTTTCATTTCAGCAACAATAAAATTACAATGACTTATTAACATAAAATAAGGGTTAATTACATAAAAGAAAACACACATATACATAATAAATCTTACAAGGTCATCGAGTTCTTGTTGGAGATGGTCGTGGTCGACCCAATCACAGTGTTAGGATCTGCGCATGCCCTTTTCGCAAATTCTGTAACTCGGATTGTCACCTGTATAAATTTCAATTAATCAATTTCAATTTCGAATTTAATTATTTATTGAGGAATTTGTATCCCTTGGACTTGCCCGTGTCCTTGTCGTTGATGATGACAGCCTCGAGAATCTCCCGGAACTGGTCGTGTTCTTGTCGTTAATAATGGAAGCAGCAGCAGCAGCCATGGCTCCTCTTCCTCTGAAGTGGCCCGTGGATTTTCTTTCAAAGACAAACTCAGATCTGTTTTGTTTTTTTTGTGCCCTGGTAAAGAGATTTTCCGAGCAAATCGCAGATTTGAGATCTGGTTTTTTTCTTTAAAGGATAATGTAATCATTTATTAAATTTTTAACATATCTATATAATTATAATTATAATAATTAGTATATAGAGACACCTATCGTTACATATTGGGGGTGTACGTGGGGGTCAATGCCTAAGTTTAGTATAGATATGTAACTATGTAAGTATATTGTACGTAATTGTAATATGTATTTTTAGGAGACGTGGCTCATTTACAAGCAAAAAACCCAATTTGTATATAAGTAATACTAGATAGTCATCCGTCTTGCGATGCAAGACGGGCCCAGGTAATCTTAGAATTGTGCTCGATAAAGTTGATTTAAGAAATGCATCTTTACATATGGTCAAAACTTGTAGTTCCAAATATGAGGACTTTTAACTGTCATCAATGAAGATAAACCAAATCCAAAATTATAAGATAGTATCATTGTGGGAAAACCAATGACGGGCCAAATCCAAAATTATAAGATAGTTTCATTGTGGGAAAACCAATGATGGGCAGTATCATCACGTAGCCAGCCTGTGTAAAGAAAAGAAGAAAAACACCAAATCTCAGTACAAAAGGAGATTTAATGAAATATGTTGTTATATTGCAAAAAATAATAACCTATTGGGTCTCTTTTTTTATCCCAAATTACATTTTGGGAAAGTTGTATACAATATCTGAATCAAATTGCAGCCTGCCTATAGAATAGAACTTGAGAAACTTTAGTTCATCTTCCAATATTTATTTAAACATGTACTAACCAATAAACTCTCATAAGCAATTACATTTCAAATAATCCCTCCTAATTTGAAACTCCTGTTCTCTGTGATCACTCTAAAGTCTAAACTCCAAGCACTTTATGTTGAACATGAATAACATATTTATGGCTATTTTCGAAACTTGATGCAATTTTTGTTTCTTCACCAGTAGATGTTAAAAGGGTTCACGCATTTATGAACGCTGGCCTGGTTGGAATCAAAAACATTTTTTTGGATACATTAAGAAACATGAAATGCAGCAACCCAATGAAGAACAATTTCTTGAAGAGGAATTTCAATTAGTTTCCTATTCTTAAAAGCATAGATTACAAAGGACCCGATAGAAACAAGAAACAACCGAGGGTAGATTTTTTCTTTTTTTATTAGCGGCAAGCACTGACGAGAATTGAAATAGCTTTAAATGAGAGACTAACTGTAGAAACCAACAAATTATTAGAATCACCAAGCAAAATATAATGAGATAGCTTTAATGCAGCACATGTAGAACACTCATATAAGGCCACAAATTCATAATTAGGGCTGAAAACGAGTTGAGTTTTGAGATTATCGAGCATGCTCTATTTTTTTCAATATGCTCGAGTTCGAATCGCCAAAAAAATGCTCGGCTCGAGCTCGGCTCGACTCAATCTAACTTTACAAAAAAACACAATAGACACACAGATACATACATACTATATATATAAACATATATACACACGCGCAGAAAACAAACATACCAAAACGTATTACTCAACAAACATACCTTGAAGTGCTCTGCCACAAGCCACGACTCAAATGCAGAAAACAAGAGAGATGTAGCGATACCACCCAAGATATGTCCAAGCATCAGAACCTTGTACTGAGGAGAGTGCTTGGTAATGCAACTTAGTATATAAAATATGCAGTAAGTAACGCTTGCTGTCTTCCGCCCCCTACAATTTAATTTAACGCATTAATACGGGAAAATATTGTGAGAAAGTGATTTAAAACACTTAATTGTTTGAAGAGAACAATATCTCACCGCTTTTATCTGCAAGAGATCCAACAATGGTCCCGAACAGCATGGAAGACCCGAATCCGGCAATAAAGAGCTGTCTGATCTCACCTTTCCCAAACCCATAAGTACTGTAAATGTAGTATACATATTACATACGGGCCCTGCAACCAGTCACAAGCTGTTCCACAAAGAAAACACAGAATTCGATTTTAAATTGTGCAATTGAGGAATACACGCATTATAACTTGTGCGAAATTTTCATACTGTTACAAAAGCATCATATGATATACTGTACAACTTAATGACACAATCCAAGACCACTCCCTCGTAGTGGATTAAATGACACAATGGAAGGGCTGCCTATGTTCCACAATTAAAGAAAATCCCAAAATGGCTTTGAAAAAAGGTTTTTGCTATTCCCTATAATGTAAATGGAATGTGACTGTAGTTCAAGTTGAAATACACAAATAACCTAGCGAATTTTAATGCATCAAGCGCTCCCCCTTTAGCTATGAGCCGCACGCGACTTACCCGAAAAAAAGCGCGTGACATCACGTGGAGAAGTTTTCTCATTGGCAAAATAAAAATGATGAATGCACATATCTATAATTGAATTCCATTAGCACGTCTTAATATAATCTCAAACAAAATATCAAAAACAAACCTGCCACTGTTTTTCTATAGTTTCATACTCTGACTTCTTTATTGACAGAAGGTATTCAACACACAACA
Organism: Euphrasia confusa; assembly: GCA_954870475.1. Classification (NCBI taxonomy): domain Eukaryota; kingdom Viridiplantae; phylum Streptophyta; class Magnoliopsida; order Lamiales; family Orobanchaceae; genus Euphrasia; species Euphrasia confusa. The sequence continues at coordinate 1,318,186 of OX940954.1, read as the reverse complement.
ATGTTTCTCAAACGGAGGGAGCTATCAACGTCTTCTGTAATTAAAGTAGTTCTCCGCGAATGACACATGGATTTGATAGCTTCCTGTGCCAGATTCGAAAGGAAAATGAAAATTGCACATGTAATTTTTTTAAAGGTAAGAAATTTGAATAGTTCATAACAATATCTCATGAAAGGGAAAAGTGAAACCTGTATGATTTCCCAAAGGCGGTACTCTACATCAGCAGCTAGAGCAGGCGATACATTGAGTGATAAATTGGTAATGCCCGCGCTCTGAGCAATCACCTCAATTATTTCTTTGGGTACAATGCTCATCTCAAAAATTATGTTGTAATTCGTATTCCTAGGTCAGGAAATGCACAGAAGAGCGAGTAGAGTTATCGGTACATCAAAGTCACAGTAGGAAATTGTCATAAGTTGGGGAAAATAAAAATCTTGTTGCGTAACTGTTCAAAATCGAAGCTCAATTTATAATAAAACCTTGTTGAGTAACTGAAGCAAGAGGTCCGTCGTGAAATACCTGAAGCATAGACTTGGTTTGGGCTTCGGAATCTTTCGGATTAGCAAGCACGAAATAGCAATCACCTGCCAGTAACATCAAGTCCTAATGAATCATAGATATAACCACCAACACTACAATTGATACATAAAATAACTGAAGTAGAATAATGACCAGATTTTTCGAGGCCACGGTTCCCGAAATCATCGCGCTCGTTCGGCTTTTCGATTACTGCCACTAAAACCAGAGATGAAATGCAGAATCAATACCGAGAGAAACAAAAGCAGAACCAATATCGATTACTGAGTACCTGAAACTATGACTCGCGCAGTTCCGGTGTGAGATAAGTGACGGGAAAAAACATGAATAAAAAGCAAATCTTTATAGAATTAAAGTAAAGGTAAAAACAATTATCAAAAATCAATTCAAGATTTTGAGTAGAAGAAGGCGATTGCAGAGAAGAAGGAGGCGATTGCGGATCTGGATCTGTTTTTCCTTTTTTTTGGATCTGTACATATACTTATGGAATAGGTACAGAAAGGTGAGACACGTGGCTAGCTCAGTGGCAGAAATCCTAATTCTATATAATGTATAGATGTACGTAATTTGTAAGTATTTGTAAAGATTTTAAAGGAGACGTGGCTTCCTCCTAGCAAAAATTCGATCTTTCTATATAAGTATTGAGATAGGTTGAGCCTCCATATATATATATATATATATATATATATATATATATATATATATATATATATATATATATATGTGTGTGTGTGTGTGTATCAATTGGTTAATTAATTATTAATATTCATATATACATATTAAATGGAGAATAATAATAATTTCACCGTGGTAGTGATGGTGTGCTTGCTCGCACTACATATGCTTAAGTGTATTCACTCTGCTGATCATCTAGACGAAGGTTCATTTAATTTGTATTGTACTATATTTTTTAATTCGTTTATTTGTCTTTCTCTGTGCAGGCAGAAAAACAAAAACGAAGTTAATTTTTATTTTCACTTTTTGATGATCATTCTTTCTTAATTTCCTTGATAGTTGCTGCGTTAATTGCATTCAAGAACAAACTTATTGGGCCCAATGAATGTCTTAAGAGTTGGGATGATTTTGATGGAACCGTGCACGACGCTTCCGGATTTCGTCATGTCACCCCTAACGACGATAAAAGTGTTATTAGACTGTGAGTTGTTAATTAATTAATTTGTTTAATGTTTTTTTATAATTATTAGACTGTGAGTTCTTCCGGAACATGCATGAAAGTGCGACAAATCGCCTAATCAATGTGGATCGATCGACAGTGATCTTGGGAAATGTGAATTGGAAGGTCCGTTGGCCCCGGAAATTGGGACACTAAAGAATCTGCAATTTCTGTATGTTATACCTAGCTAGTTAATATATATGCTGAACATTTATTTTTATTTTATTTTACTTTGACACTTATGCGTTGATAGTGAGTTGTATAAGAACAAGCTAAGTGGATCGATACCCACACAGCTCGGAAATCTTACTAAGTTGATAAGCTTGGATTTGTTCGAAAATACACTCAACGGCTCGATTCCAGATCAATTGGGAAACTTGAAAAACTTAAGTTACATGTGTGTGAGAGATTTTCTTATTCTGAAATGATATATAAATTTTATTTATATGTTTTATTTTAAAAATTAATTATATTATGAATGAGCGATTGCAGTCGACTGAATAACAACAATTTGTCGGGAACAGTACCGAGTGCTTGGTCCACTCTCAGAATTGATCCAAATCATGTGTAAGTATCATATCAAATTATCAGTTAAATATATACTTAAATACATTTCATTAAAATTTTAATTAAGTTAATTAATTTTATTTTATGTATGTAGGGATTTGAGTAACAATCCTAACCTCTGCGGCTGGAAGGCTGATAAGGAATGCTAACTGCTGAAAGAATGAATTATACTACTATCTGATAATTAAGAATGAATATGTATGAACTCATGATGCACCCTTTATTTTCATTTCGTGTGATTTAATAAGTCAAGTATTCATCATGTGATTTAATTTCAAATTATTATTTTATAAACAATTTAAAAATTATTGAAAGATCCTTTAAAACGTTTTAAATATATTTTATACTATTAATTAATTAATATTCATTATAAAATAAAAATAATTCTTGGTATTGAAAATAATCAATAAAACATAAATAAGAGATATAATAGAATAATGAATTATTTCGTTTGTTTATCATTGTTGTACCGTATTTTTCGAGAGGCCCAATATGGTCGGCCCATATCCCTGACAACTAGCCCATCGACTTTTGTTCGATACAGAGGCCCAATACCACCCCGGCCCAGTCATTTTCTTTAATTTGTAAGATGTCCTCCTAAGCGTTTGATCGGAGACCACCCGAACAGGAAAGCTTGTCCGCGTTGCTTGTGAAAATATAATGTTATATCTCAAATGCTTGTGAAAATATAATTTTAGTTCACATATTGACTCAATTACTTCAATGGAAAAATATAACAAAAAATAATACAGACAAATGTAAGTTACAAAATGCAACTTAAATGTATTCACTCCCATATAGTATTACATTTTGGGTCGTCGTATTTCAAATTAGTCATCTATATATCTACCTATATATATAATATATAATATATAAAACGAGATGTAAGATTATGTCATATATTCACACTTATGTTAATGTTTATAACCAATCAAATTATTTTATTATAATATATTATTTATAATAGAATTTTAAATGAAATTTAAAGTTTTCAAATTTATTTTCTGTTTAAAAAATATTTCTATATTATCTTAATTTTATTTATTTTTATAATATTTGAAATTCAAAAATTATACTTCCATATGTTACTTTTTTTTAATCAAAAAATAAAAGAAAAAATAATTTTTTATGTTAAAAAGAAAAGTAATTATATGTAAGTATGAAAATTTCAATTTATTTAATATTGTTTATCTTAAATTTTTTTATTTTCAATTTTATACATGTTGCGATATTGAATCTAAATAGGTAATATATCTAAGATGGAAAAATAAAATAAAATATGAACATACAAATATATTAAGTTACATTAATTAACTCTATGATTTTTGTCTAAAAAAACCTAAGAATATGTTCTTTTGGACTGAAACCGTCTGAATTGAACTGAACTGAATTTAAGTGATCTGAACTGAACTAAACTTAAGTGATCTGAACTGAACTGAACTGTAATGAAATTAAATCCAAAAGAACATGTCCTAAGTGTAACAAACTTTATCAAATTAAAGATAAAATCCTTCAACGATTGGTAAATCTTTTAATGAACATAATTATAAATATTTATACAGTATTCCACAAAGAATTAAACAAATAAAACACGGACTCAAAATTGGTCGTCCGCCAATCCGCACATGTTCGTCAATCTCCTGTGTGGTGTCATCAATGACATCACCCCACTAAATTTATGCCACCATCGATTAATTTTTTTGGTGATGTCATGACGTATGACGTGATCACCACCTTAATTAATTAAATGCGCATCCATTGTGAGTTGACAAGTCCTGTGTGAATACCGTTTCGTCCCGTTTTTTTATTTTCAAGTACAAGAATTCTCCACACAAAACTTTCACGAGTACTTTTTTTTAAGTCTTCCCGACTTTTTCCTATATATGAATGATACAAATTAACGTGACATCAGCGAAGCATGAAACGATAATGCCACGGGACGATGTCACATATATGCAGATCGATCGCGATGTTGTGTATAAATAGGTTGAGCCAGCTGCCTCCATTATATGTATCAAATTAATAATTAACTCATAATTAATAAGTAATATTCGTCATAAATACTTATTAATTAATTAATATGGAGAATAATTCCATGGTGGTGGTGGTGATGTGCTTACTTGCACTGCATTTCATTCAGTGTATTCACTCTGCTCTTCAAACAGACGAAGGTTCGCGCCTATATGTATATATGTGCATACTATAATTAATTAATATATATATATGGAGTATGTTTTTATTTTCGTTTCTATTTTTGATAAATAGTTAAGGCCTTACTGGCGTTCAAGAGCAAACTTACTGATCCGAATAATGTTCTTTCAAGCTGGGATGGAAACCAGATCGACGCTTCGACGTGGTTTCGTGTCACACCAAACGACGATAAGAGTATTATTAGAATGTGAGTCGTTCGTTGTTCAGTATTATTATTATTGTTTAATTTAATTTAATTGTTCAGTCATCATCTAATTAATCCATGTCGACGGACAAAAGTGATCTTCAAAGTTGTCAATTAGAGGGTCCGTTGGCTCCGGAGCTTGGCCAATTGAAGAATTTGCAGTATCTGTATGTTAATTATGTTCACATATATTAATTAATCTTTTTCGATATAGTAATATTCTAAAAACATGACTTGCGTTAATTAATATACAGTGAGTTGTATAATAACACACTACAAGGGTCGATACCCAAAGATCTCGGAAATCTTTCTTCATTGGAGAGCTTGGATTTGTACGGTAACAAACTCAACGGCTCAATTCCAGAAGAATTGGGAAAATTGACCAAACTAAGATTCTTGTGCGTACGATATGTTTGTTGATTTTATTATGTTATGGGTGATATAAAAATTTGTAGATAATGTTTTTTTGATTAAATTTTGAATGTCTTGTGTGATTGCAGTCGACTAGATGATAACAATTTGTCAGGTCAAGTGCCGAGTGAATTGTCCACTCTCAAAATTCCGGTTGTGTAAGTATCTATCCATCCACGTGTATTGTTAAATTAAATTTAAGGGTGAAAAATTAAAATACACTATTTTATAAGGGAGACGTACTTTACACTGGGATTTAATATACCATCTTTTTTACACAGATAATAGGTAAATGGCCGAATTTACCCTTTATTTTTACCACTCCATTCGTACCAGATTACACCCCACTAATCCCTTTTTTTTGGATCGAATATAATTAATTCTCACGAACCCTACATGAATGTATTCATGTTAATCTACACCAACCAAATACGAACGAAGTTGTGTTAGATTAGAACTCTTCACCGGTTTGAAATATGTGTTAGATTATTCATCTGCAAAATCTTCAAATTATTCAACTCAGTGCACAGCGAAGGTAATCTATACTTATTTAATCGTGATTTGTATGAAGTAAATGGAGTTATATATAATTTTTTTTATATTACAGATGCCATTCTTACATATAATAGTGAAATATGGTGGTTGCTGGAATGGAATGGAATATGTTGGCGGAGAAGAAGACGTTGCTATTATACCTCCAGGAGAAGGTAGCTATGATGCACTATGGAAAAGTGTACACCATTGTATTAATGCGGACACTGATTCGTGGCGGTACATTATGGAATCCTTTGTCGACCTTCACGACAACAAAATACGCAAGATGAAATTGAAGTCAGATAGTGATATTTTTAGTTTGTTTTTCAAGGAAAGAAACCCAGTTGTTTTCGTAACTTTGAAAAATAGTCGACCAAATCCCTCTGCCAATACATCCGATCGAACTCCCTTGCCGTCAACATTCGACCAAATGCCCTTGCTTACTACTGAAACAACAAATGTCAATGGTCCCTTCGAACCTAATATGGATATCCTCCCCCCATATTCTGATTTTGGCGTGGATTGGGGATTAGGAGGAGAAAATGTATGTGTTGATGAAGATAATGATGACGTCGGTCTATGCAATGTCCATGTTGATGGTAGCAATGCAGATGTAGAAGAGGAGAATGGTGTCGATGAAAACTCTTTGATGCGTGCACAATACGAGGACTTCATGACATGGTGGAGGCAACACATACCCGCTGTTGTAAAAGACGGTAACCGTGGACAACCACTTCCTTCATGCAGGCCAAATCGATCTACTTTGGAAGGTAGTGAAGCATTAGACAAAAATATGTTAAATAGCAGTAGATGGATAGTACCTGGAGCTCCTACCTTATCTGAAAGTGCAGTTGATGAAGAAGACCATGGGCAATTTTTTAATAGTGGTACTATACAAGTGGGTTCACATTATTCAAGCAAAGAAAAATTAATTACGGCTGTGGGTTTGTATCATGTTGAGCGAGTAGGAGAATACCGAATTAGGTACTCGGATAAAAAGAGGTTCAAAGTGGTATGCAAGTCTAGTGACTGCCCATTCACGATTTGTTCTAGTGCTGCTAATAAATCTATTTGGCGGGTTTACAAGTTGATGGATCACACTTGCACGTTAGACCCGAGTAGGAGCGGACCTCGACGATTGCCCTCAAAGATCCTCGGTGCTTACTTTGCCCCTCGCCTTCTTGAAGAGAATTCAACATTAATTCCCAGAGCAATGATGAGTGAGCTTCAACAACGTAATTCTATACATTCCACATATGATCAAACTTTGCGCGCTAAACATCATGCTATTGAGATGATTTATGGAAATCAACAAAAATCTTTCGCCAATTTGCCGTCGTACTTGCATATGCTGAAAGATATGAATCCGGGATCTGTCACTGATATTGAGATAGACACACCATCCAATATGTTCAGAAACGTTTTCTTTGCTTTAGGAGCATCAATTGTTGGCTTTAAAAATTATGGTCGACCGGTGATCGTAGTTGACGGTACACACTTAAAGGGAACATACAATGGCATTATGTTTGTTGCTGTGACTCAAGACGGCAATAGACAAATATTCCCATTGGCGATTGGTATAGGCCACGTTGAAGACGACTCTACGTGGACATGGTTTTTGGAAAACTTAAAGCGTGCTTATGGGTCGCAAGAAGATTTGGTGATTGTTTCCGATGCACATAAGAGCATTGCCAATGCTGTGAAGACAGTTTTCCCTAATGCATACCATTGTCTTTGCTACGTTCACATTAAAAATAATATTAAGGCCGCAGGGATGGAAATGGTTGCATTATTCAAGGAAGCCGCATATAGTTTCCGGGATACCGAGTTTGAGCTTGCTTTAGCTAGCATTCGCAGTAAGAATGAGGTATTGTTCCAAAAGTTGTGTCGTATAGGGCCTGAAAAATGGGCGCGTTCTCAATGCCCAACGCGCAGATATGAATTTGTGACATCAAACGCTGCTGAGAGCTTAAATAAACAAGCGTTGTGGGCACGAAAACTTCCTATAACTTCTGTTCTAGAAGTAATGCGATCCACTATTGAGAGATGGTTCTTCGAAAGAAGAAATGATGCTAACTTGCGAGAACACGATCTTAGTAACGCCGCTGCATGTGATTTAAGCACAGCCATCCAATATGGGTCATCAATGACTGTGAAACGAATAGATACGTCACTATTCAAAGTTCAAGATCATAGGAAATTATTGATAGTTGATCTTTCAGAAAGAACATGTACATGTGGCTCATTTCAGCATATGTTGATACCTTGTAGTCATGCAGTAGCAGCGATTCGGTATGTTTTACTTCTATTAACAATATTTATTTTAATTTCATATCCTTTATCATTTAATAATTCATTTGAACATGTTTATTTAGGATGGTTAATCACAACATAAATGCATATGTTGGTGAGTGTTACAAGACATCTTCATTACGTGGTATGTGGTCCGGTATCGTAATGCCGATCCTAGAACCTAGTTCTTGGGTTGTTCCTTCTGAAGTGAAGGAAATCATATGCCTTCCCCCGAACAGACAAAGGCAAGCAGGGCAGCCACGTCAATCTAGATTTTCCGCCGGTCCTTCTCTGACTCGAAAACCCCAAATTTGCTCACGTTGTAGGGGCTATGGTCACAACGCTGTGAAGTGTTCGGTATTCATACCGTTGTCTTTGACACCAGAAACAAACGAACAACCTGATAAAGACAAACGACGTGCTCCCAAAAAATGTTCCATTTGTCGCTCCTCAGAACATACTCGCAGAAAATGCCTATCCTTGCACGTTAGTAGCTAATGAATGAATGCCCCTTTTGTGATTGTTCTTACTCAGTAAGTTTTTTTTTTTTTTTTTTGAATGAACTTATGTATGTTTTTTACATTATTATGGAACAGAACGAACTTCCTATGCAAGCTTTGTTTATGGATCAAATAAATATTAATCAACGGATCGAATATAATTTGGATCAAATATAATTAAATGGATCGAATACTAATACTAATAATTAAATGGATCGAACCGTCCAACTACAGTATTTTACATTTATTAATTACATTATTAAGGAGGGAAGAGAAATGAATAGGGTATAAAAGTAAAACGAGGTAGAAAAAATGGTTTTGTAAGAGATAGTGTAAAAAAGAATTTTCCTTATCCAAAACAGTGTATTTTTAAAGATTTACACTATCATATATTTAATTAATTTTTTAATCAACTTTATTTATTTATTTTATGTACACAGGAATCTTAGTAACAATCCTTACCTTTGTGGGTGGAATGCTGATACTAAGTGCAAATGTTAATTTTGGCGACAACGTATTTTTCCTTATGTTTTTGTTTTTTGTTGATTTTCAGGATTACAGGTTAAGAATCCGAAGTCAACTACCTTGCGCATGGAAATGGAGACTTGAGTCTCCACTTTTGGAATTACATGAAAACGGCGACCAGAGTCGCCGCTTTTGGTGTTGCAAGGAAACGGCGACTCCAGTCGCCGCTTTGGCTGCAAGGACGAGGAAACGGCGACAGCAGTCGCCGCTTTTGGTGACGCGAGGAAACGGCGACTCGTGTCGCCGCTTTTGGTGCAAGGGAACTTTTCCAGCGACCCGTGTCGCCTCTTTTGGAGTTGCTTGGAAACGGCGACTCGAGTCGCCGGTTTTGAGGCATGGAAAAATTCCAGCGACAAGAGTCGCCGTTTTTGGTTTTTTGGTGCTTGGAAAATTTCCAGCGACTGGAGTCGCTGGTTTTGGGGACGTGCATGAATCCGGCGACCGGAGTCGCCGGTTTTGTCCCTTGTGTGGTTTTTCATAGTTCATGTTCCTTTGCCATGATTTCAAAGACTAAGTACTTTCAACGTGTTTTCTTTCACCAGGTACTCAGTTCAAGGAAATGAAGAATTGTTCCAAGTTTGCAACTTCAACAAGATCGACGACCATGAAGACGATGAAATTCTGAGACTTCAACACTTAGAGATTTTCACAAGAAATTGAAGATGAAGAATTGAGATCGATGGAGTCAAGATTAAAATTGAAGTTTGTTTTTGAAATTGAAGATTCAAGATTCGAAGATTCAAGAATCAAAGATTCAAGATTCCAAGATTCAAGAATCCAAGTTCTACAATGATGATGTCATCTATGGAAAAGTGACATAGGTCAAGCATGCGACGAATGAGAATGTGTCACGTCATCACTCTCACATGTGCGGCTCTACTATAAATACCCATGGATGTTCATTTCATCATTTGACGATTTTGAGAGAACGAAATCTGATTTTTAGAATCGTAGTCGAGCTTCGAGTTTGTGTAGTAGCTTTTGCGCCGTGTGCCAAGATTAGAGCTAGGAGATTAGCTTTAGGTACTCGTGTGCTAGATTGCAAGTTAGTGGGAGTTGTTGCGACACTCGGGAAACTTCTTGTAATCGTTTTGCCTACCATACTCTACAAGTGTAATAGTTTAAGTTTTGTGTTCAATGAAATGAAAACTATTACATAACTTTGTCTCCACTTTTTATCTACAAATTGTGTGAGTGTTTACTTTGACGGAAGCTGCTGTCTGTGAGTTTAAGTCCAACTTCACGAAAAGTTGGTATCTTACGTCGAAGACGTAATTTCAATTGGTATCAGAGAGGGACGTCATACGTATAAGACGTGATCCGTTGTCTTGACTTCATAATTCCGCTACAATGGAGTCGTCCATGTTTGTCCAGAAACCGATTATGCTAACTCATCAGAACTACTCAAACTGGAAGGCCAAAGTGTCTGCTAGAATCAAGGGTTTTGACTCTAGATCTTGGATGGCAGTGTTGGAGGGATGGGAACGCCCATATACTGAAGACGCCGATGGCGTAAGAATTCCGAAACCGGAACGTAGTTGGACGAGAGAAGAACATGACTTGTCCACGGCCAACAGCAAAGCCTTACTTCTTATCTGTGAATGGCTAGACCTCAGTATGTATCAGCTGGTAAAAAATTGCACATCTGCCAGAGATGCATGGGAAACGTTACAAAGAACTTGTGAGGGAAGTCATGCTGTTAAGCGATCGAAAATCCGAACTATCACTGCTCAATTCCATCAACTCCGGATGAGGGAAGACGAAGACATCAATGACTACTTGGACAAGATCATGAGATATGTGAATGAGGCTTTTGAACTTGGAGAAATTTTTCCTGCTCCCATGGTCTATGAGAAAGTCCTTTCTAGTGTTAGCACTAGGTTCGAGAGTAAGGTGCTGACCATCGAAGCACGACATGACGAGAATCAAAACTGGGACTATGCCGACTTGATGGCTGATTTGAGAAACTATGACCTGACTCTCAAAGTTCGAAGCAACCCAGACATGTCACTTGTCTATGAACCGATGACTGCTCTCAAGATTTCTGAGAAAGGAAAGAGTTCAAGAAGCACGAACTCTCGAAAAACTCATGTGAAAAATGAGAAAACTGAAAGTAGTTTTTCTTCTGATTTTTGTGAATCTAATGATGAGGAAGCTGAGGAAATTGAAAAACTGATGAACTCTAACAATCCGGACAAACTGGCTGCACTGACTGAGATAGTCACTTATCTCGTGAAACAAGAATTTAAGAGAAAGAACCGTGCCCGAAATTTTCGAAAATTTCAGAAGAGTTCTAACTCATACCCAAATACACCTGACAACCGAAATCAGGGATCGTCGTCTGACAAAAAGTTCAAGGGGACTAAACTTTCGCCATACTCCTCTACTAGCAAAGATTTCTCTAAAATGCAATGCTATGAGTGTAAGGGATATGGACACGTTAAAAATGAATGCCCGAACTTACATCGTAAGAAGAAGCTACCGGTTAGCTATGTTGTGATTGACGATGAGGATGTCATTTCTGAGAACGACGAGTCCGAGGACAATAATTCTGACGACGATGAGGACAACGCTCTAGTTGTCACTTTTGGTGAAGACTTTGAACTTGCAAACTTCGAAGTTGAAAACTTTGAACTCGACACTTTCCTGAAAGACACTACAACTGCAGACAACATTTTTTGTGTGGCATCGAAAAATCGAAATTTCTGTGACGATGACATTTTCTCGGATGATGAATCTGAGTCTGAGACCGAAAGGGAAGAGATGACATCTGATGTCCATCAAAGTGTGACCGAGTCTGCTGAACTGATTGATCTGAAAGAGAGCTATTCTAAACTCGAAAAATATTGTGACATAGCTATCACTGAGAATAGCACACTTGAAGTGTCACTGAAATTCCTAAAAGAATCTCTCAATGAACTCTCTGAAGAAAAACAGAAAATGTATGATGAGGCTGTTGTTTTGAGAACCTCGGTGGAGAAGACTGAGGATGAGAAGAAAAAGTTGAACAACTCTTTGACAATTCTGAAAGTCAAATTTGATGATCTTTTCGAAGAAAAGCATAAGTATTTCAAGGAAGTTTTCGAACTGAGAGAAGTGTGTGAGAAGTTAAGTTCTGAAAACTCAAAACTGAAGACCTCACTGAAAAAGGAGTCTACTGAAGTTAAGAAACTACAGACTCTGTTTAAGAACTCGGACGATGAAAATGACGAACTGAAGTCATCTTTAATGAAAGTTCAAACTGACCTTGCCATGACTGACAAGGAACGATATGTGTTGAAAGAAAAACTTCATATGACTGATGAACTATTAAGGAAAATGAACACGAACTCTTCTGTGTTTGACAATGCTGCTTCATATATGAATCCAAATCGATACGGTCTTGGTTTCCAAAAGTTTTTTGAGTCTATATACTCGACTCCTGAAAAGAAGAATGATGTGACTTTTGTAAAGGCATCAACCGATCAGCCTGAGGTTAAAAGCAAGGACGACGTTGAATCATCTAAACGGAAGGAGATTGCTGAAGGGAAGAGGATTGCTAAGTCTCCAGAACCTAAAACTCAAAAGTCGATCTCGACTTCAAAATCTGAGACATATCAATTCCCGAAGAATATTGTCAAAAATCCTCGTGGCATCCTACCTTATGAGAAGACGTTGCTGAAGAACTTAGAGAAATCTCAGAACGTGAAGAAAAATGGACAATCCTCTCGCACTAAAACTGTTTTGATCAAGACGTCTACGAAGGTTGAAACTCGTCAAAGGAGAAAGTATGTATGTCACTACTGTGACCAACCTGGACACATTCGACCATTTTGTTATAAGATGAAGGATGACATGAACAGAGAATTGATGACTATGAAGAAAAAGGCCGAAGTGACTAAGGAAATGAAGAAACCCATTTCTCCAAATCCAAAAGCTAAGACAAATCCGAAAGTTGTGACTGAGAGGAACGGTCAAAATTCTAATAGGAAGAAGTGGATGCCTAAGTCCCAAAAGAGTGAAGTTAAACTTAACTCCACCATTTTAACTGACTGGAAACCAAGAGAACTGATTTTCTGCAATGTTGCACTCAATGCCTCTGAAGCTGGCAACAAAGGAATTTGGTACTTTTGATAGTGGCTGCTCCCGACATATGACCGGCACTAAGAAATTCTTGAAAGAATATGAGCCGATGACTGGTTCCCCCGTGGTGTTTGGAGGGGGAGCAAAAGGTGTTGTCAAGGGAAAGGGGACGCTGCAAATCAAAGGTTTACCGCCGATAAGAAATGTTGTCCATGTCAAGGGACTTGTTGCCAACCTCATCTCTATCAGTCAGCTGTGTGATGAAGGATTCAATGTGAGTTTTGATAAAGAATCCTGTAGAGTTTTTGATGTTGAAGGGAAGTGTATCATGGAAGGTCCACGTGCTAAAAACAATCGCTATACTACTGAGTATAGTTGTTTCTCCGTGACCGTTCCTGATGAAGTCGACTTGTGGCACCAACGACTTGGCCACACTAGCACTCGCAATCTGAGCAAATTGGTTAAGGGGGAGATAGTTAGAGGAATCTCTCAACTCCCCAAAATTGAGAAGCGAGTATGTGGTGACTGTCAGAAGGGCAAGCTAACACGAACCCCTCATCCAGCACTTCCAACACTCATGAGTACTTCAGCTCCTTTCGAACTTCTACACATGGACTTGATGGGTCCAATGGAGGTGAAGAGCATAGCTAAGAAAGAATATGTGTTGGTTGTTGTCGATGATTTTTCTAGATATACTTGGACAAGATTTCTGGCATCCAAGGATGAAACGTTTAATGCCTTCAAAGGGATAGTGAAATGGATACGAACAAATCATGAAGCTAAGGTGAAGAGGATCAGAAGTGATCATGGAACAGAATTTGAAAATTCTAGCTTCAATGAATTTTGCCTGATGAAAGGTATTCACCATGAATACTCGGCCCCAAAAACGCCCCAACAAAATGGGATCGCCGAACGTAAGAATCGAACACTGCAAGAGATGGCACGCGTGATGTTAATCTCCAAAAATCTGGCCCGAACTTTTTGGGCAGAAGCCGTCTCTACAGCTGGCTACATTTTGAATCGAATAAGTATTCGATCTGGCACTACTGCTACTTCCTATGAACTTGTAAATGGCAAGAAACCTTCGGTGGCACACTTTCGTGTCTTTGGCTGTACTTGCTATATTTTGAAGGATCGTGATCCTCTAAAGAAATTTGAAGCCAAAGCTGATCGTGGAATTTTCGTTGGCTATAGCCAAAATAGTCATGCCTACCGTGCCTAAAATCTTCGAACTAGGAAAGTCATCGAGACTGTGAACATCAACTTTGATGAACAAGACTTTCTTGGAAAAGATGCAGAGGCTGATTGGGTTAAGGAAGGAATTCTTGAAGTTCGAACTTTTCCTTCAACACCCACGACTGAAATTTCTGAAAACGCTACTCCAAATACTTCACCTGAAGTTGGAGATTCTAGTAACCGTAATGATGACACTTCGGTCACTAAGGATGACGATGATGATCAAGTTGAAAACCCAGCTGACGCTCCGAGAGAAGCACCTGGTCATATTCAAAAACGTCATCCACCAAATCAAATGATTGGGAGTTTGAATGAGCGAACTACACGCTCAAAGAAACAAATGAATTCTCCTGACGAACTCTACAACATCTGTACTTCTGCAGTATGTAATGAAATCGGCATCACTTGCTTTCTCTCCGAAAATGAGCCGAAAAATTACAAGGAGGCCATGCAAGATGATTTTTGGATCATGGCCATGCAAGAAGAGTTGAATGAGTTCACACGAAATAATGTTTGGTCCTTAGTTCCCAGAACCTCAAATATCAATGTTGTTGGAACTAAATGGATTTTCAAAAACAAAACAGATGAGCACAACCAAGTTGTCCGAAACAAAGCTCGTCTTGTTGCCCAAGGATATGCCCAAGTGGAAGGCATAGATTTTGATGAAACTTTTGCTCCCGTCGCACGAATTGAGTCCATCAGACTCTTAATCGCTATTGCATGCCATCTTGGCATCAAACTTCGACAGATGGACGTCAAAGCTGCCTTCTTGAACGGTGTCTTGGAAGAAGAAGTCTACGTTGCCCAACCTAAGGGCTTTGAGGATCCGAAAAAGCCGAATCATGTCTACAAGCTTCACAAAGCTCTATATGGCTTGAAACAAGCGCCTCGCGCCTGGTACGGATGTCTCACGGATTTTCTCCTAAACTTCGGTTTTGAGCGTGGATCGGTAGACAAAACTTTGTTCATCAAGCGAGATGGCAAACACATGATTGTTGCCCAAATTTACGTTGACGACATTGTCTTCGGAGCTACTTGTTCTAAACTCGTGACTGCGTTCACAGAAGCTATGTCCTCAACATTTCAGATGAGTCTTGAGGGAGAGTTGCATCAATTTCTTGGCCTTCAGATTTCTCAACGATCAAATAGGATTTTTGTATCTCAAAGTAAGTATGCTAAAAACATGGTTGAGAGGTTTGAAATGCATCATGCCAAGCCAGCTAACACTCCTATGGCAACTACGGAACGCTTATCTACGTCAACGAAAAGTCAAAGTGTAAACCAAACTCTTTATCGTTCCATGATTGGGAGTTTACTTTATTTAACTGCCACTCGTCCTGACATTATGTTTAGTGTTTGTATGTGTGTCAGGTACCAAGCTGATCCAAAGGAAGACCATCTACGAGCTGTGAAACGGATTCTCCGCTACATCTCTGGGACTTCTCAGCTAGGTCTGTGGTATGCGCGCGACACTTCATCCAACCTTGTCGGTTTTTCTGATGCC
Organism: Euphrasia confusa; assembly: GCA_954870475.1. Classification (NCBI taxonomy): domain Eukaryota; kingdom Viridiplantae; phylum Streptophyta; class Magnoliopsida; order Lamiales; family Orobanchaceae; genus Euphrasia; species Euphrasia confusa. The sequence goes on along the minus strand of OX940954.1, from coordinate 1,302,449 downwards.
GATTGGGCGACGGACACGGACGAACGAAAGAGTACCTCCGGATGTTGTTGCTTCCTTGGCAATAATATCGTGTCCTGGCATAGTAGAAAGCAAAATTGCATCGCATTGTCCACTGCCGAGTCGGAGTACGTTGCAGCTGGCAGTTGCTGCACTCAACTACTTTGGTTGAAACAAATGTTGAATGACTATCTTCTCGAGAGTGCTCCATTGGTGCTGTTTTGTGATAATCAGAGTGCTATCAAAATCAGCGAAAATCCTGTCCAGCATTCAAGAACTAAACACATCGACATTCGACATCATTTCATTAGAGATTTGGTTGATCGTGATATAGTCAGTCTACAGCATATTTCAACAGAAAAACAACTCGCTGACATCTTTACCAAACCTCTAGACTTTGAGAGATTTCAAACTCTAAGAAATTCTCTCTGCATGTGTTCTCTTTAAGAGTTCACGAAATTTTTTGAAGTCTGAAAGATTATTTTTCTTTACTTCTGAATATGCACGCCGAATCGTCGTGGATTAGTCTAATAAAGTTGAACATGGATTCGAGGCCGCTTTAGTCTTCGGACCCAAGTGCATTTATTCCTCTGAGTACGAACTGTGAACTTAGCATATAACTCCCATAAGCTATCATTTGCATAGATCCATACTACCAAGTAACGGAGGACGTCGGTTCCCCCGGCTCCCCTCTTCGAAAGGTGACACATGGACGCTGATCTTTAAGACACTCTCTATCACACTTTGGAGGACGCAAGTGAACCTTGCTCCCCTCTGACTGTTGTAATGAGTGTCTGTTGCATTTCATTTAAAGCTATAAACTCGTCTGGAGGTCGCCGGTTCCCCCGGCTCCCCTCTGATTGAAGTAAAAAGCTAGTCCCAAGTGGAGTGCCTTAAAAGTTCACCATTGTACTCATGAATTAAAATCTCTTGTGATTGTGACGAAGGACAAGTTCAATATCTATCAAATACTTCGGTCCATTCCACCGGTTTTTAATATGAGAGTTTTTTCATATACCTCAAAGTTGCTATCACCTCGTGTGAAATTTTTTTTGGTTTTGGAAACTGATGAATATGTGGATTCTTTTCTGGGAAAATATTTGCTCTTCATTGCCTAATATCACCCCTCGAATCTCCACTAAAATGGTTTTGAATGTTTGTAGTGTGTTGAACACTTGAATGACTAACTCGGGATGTGTTGTTTTGATTTTGCATTTTTGTAGTTCATATCCAGCGCTACGTGGTTTACCATCTCTAAAGTCTAAATTTTGAGTGTAGCGACGGTCAACTCGCAAAATTCAAGTGACAACCTTTTTGGAGACTTGGACACGGAAAATAAACTAAGTCCAGAAGATGCAAAAACGGAGACCACGCCAAAAATGGCGACGCACACCAAAAACGGAGACTATGCCAAAAATCCGGAGACTCGTCCATTACTCAAAAACGGAGACTCCAAAACCGGAGACTCATGTCTCCGTTTCCTTGGCGAAATTGCATGGTACAAATTCGGAGACTCCAACCGCCAGAAAAACGGAGACTCTCTTTCTGTGCAAAATTCCGGAGACTCTCCTTTTGTGCAAAATTCCGGAGACTCTAGTCGCCGAAATTGTGGTGACTCACCTTATGCCACAAAAACGGCGACTCTCATCTCTGCCTTAGCCGATTTTCAGCGTCAACGTAAAATTGACAACTCACGTTTCTCAACCAATGACTCTCAACTTCGTTTCTCAACCGATGGTTCTCAACTTCGGTTCTCATGCCTTGGTTTGATTTCTTTTTTTTTATTATTTTTTTTTATTTATTTAATTTTTATTAATTTTGAAAATCATTATTTTAATAATATTTTCAAATTAATAATTTTTTTGTTCGTCTTTTTAGACCTATTTTTCTTCTTGAGATGAGCTGTTTGCAGGTCTTGGACTGGGCTTTTTCATTTCGACGGGCGGCCCAAATTTTTCCTATATATAGGCTTTGATGTAAACCTATTTCATTTACGCTTACATCAGATTTTTCTAACTCTCAAGCTCTCGAACTCTCAACTCTCAACTGCAAGTTCGGCTTCCGAAACTCTTAGTTCTAAGTTCTTGCTTTTCCGTTGCATCCGGCAACTCTAGCTTTGCGCAACCGGCGCCCTGTCCTTGTTTTCTGAAGTTGAACTTCTTTTTTCGTGGTTACCATTCTCACAGCTAACTGTCAGTTACTCACTTTTTCTGAAACTTGACATGGCGAAAAACTTCGACGACATGATGGCAGACATGACTGCGTATCTGCAGGAACAGTTTGACAAGGCTCCTTCGCCTAACTCTAAGAAAGCTGCTTATGAAGAACTAAAAACTCATCTTGACAAAGTTGATCGTCGCAAAGCTTTGTCCGCCGAACCTGACCTAACTAAAACTGCAACTCCTGCTCACTCTTCTGCTCGTCATCCGGGCAAAGAACCCAAGTCTGGAAAAACGAAAGAGAAAGATACTTCTTTTCGTATCTACAAGGGCATTGTGTCCAGAGAAGAATATAACAAGTTACTCGCAGCTGGCGAGATAACTAAGGATGGAAAGAAGGTGGTTAAAGTTCCATCGACTGAAACTGTGTCTGCTGGAAAAGATCCAAAGACACCAAAATCATCGCTTCCAACTGGAAGTGGTTCTGGAAAGAAGACTGTTGTGAGTGGCAGTGGTGTTAAACCTGCAACTCCAAAAACTTCAGCTGGTGGGTCAGCTGCAAAATCTAAAACCCACAGCTCTCAGAAACCGCCTTTGGCGCCTCCTTCATCGGGATCAGCTGGATCCCAAAAATCAACTGATGCTTTCAAATATGTTCGAAGGATTGACGAGTGTCCCAAAGCTCACTCTGAAGAATTTTTTACGGCGACTGCTGAACGTCGCCATAAACTGATTGCCAAACTTCCGATTCACACTGACCGAACTATTCTGAAAGAGGATTACGAAAACCATGGAATCATGGATTTTTTGAATCAGATGAAGCTATTCGACTCTGTCCATCTGACTTACCGTTACTCGATTCCTATCATCCACAAGTTTTACGCAAGCTTGACTCCAGAATTTGCCGATCCGAAAAATCGGTTGTATGGTTGCTTTATCTTTCGCAACAAACTTTACAAGTTTCGTCCCTTCACCATTAATCATTTTCTGAAAAGACTTGATATTGATGGCACTTGGACAACACCATCAGCTGCTGAGAGAGCTGATGACTTGACAGTTGGGACCTTTGTCACCCAAAAGAAAGTCAAGTCTGAACTGCCACCGCCCTCCAAGCTGTCTGCTTTTTATGGCGTCCTTCATCGATTGGGGATGTCTAACTGGATAGCCAACAGGGATCCCTCAGTCCTGACTCCTGAATTGATGCATCTGATTTTTCGCCTCGGCTGCGGCGAACAGGTTGACCTTGGCCAAATCATTTTCAATGACTTATGCAAAATCGCCAAAGTTTCGGATGAAAGGATTATTAAGCAAGCTGAGTTGCCCGAAGAAAAGAGAATCCATCTTACACACCCGTGTCTGATTTATGGGATGCTCCATGCCCAAGACTTTCTTCCGAACCCTGGCCCAGAGAAAAAGATGAAGAAAAACGGGGCTGTCAAGATAACCGGAAAATATCTGAACCCGGCAAAGCGCGTAATCGATCTGCCTTGGCATGGACTTGTCAACCGCAATGCGCTGCCGGAAATCTTAACTCCGCCCCCAACTCCTAAGTCTTCAAGGAAGCGCAAGCCTGTCACTCCGAAAACTAAGTCACCAGCTGCTAAGCGCCAGAAATCACAGACGACAGCTGCTGTCGATGAAACTGAAGCTGATGGTGCGAAGTCACCAAGAGTTGTGCCCCAGGGTTTTGGTCCAAGTTCTGGAATTCCTTCTCATCAGAATCCTTATCATCCGATCCATAGTCACCGTGCTGTGGTTCCTTCAGCTGTAGTTCAGGAATTCTACGTCGATTCCCTGGCTCTTGAAAAGCGTCAAGCTGAACATGTTGTTGCGTACAACAGGATGATCGAGGCGCAGGACAAGCAGAAAAAATCTTTCCAGAAACTGCAACGGGAGATCCAACAAGGGGGAGGACTTGGAGATGTTGGAGCCCCAGATGCGAGTTTGAAAGATACTTTTATTTTGAAGATGGTGAGGGACGCAATTCAGGAAGCTCATTCGCAGCTGTCCAAAAGCAAACTGATAGAAGTAGTGAAAGATGATGGTGATAAATCTGATGATGCTGAGAAAACAGATGACGATATCTTTGATGGAGTCTTTGATGCTCGTGATAAAGGAAAGAAGAAGATGGAGGATACTACAAATCCAGAGGCGTCGTTCGCGATGCCGTCTGATGGTCTGAGAGACGAGGATGATGTCGACGTTGTGGATGTTGACGAAGATGCTGGTGATGGTTTGGGTGAAAAAGATATTTTTGGAAATCCGGAAACTGACTCCGATGAAAGCGACTCTAGCTCTGACGATGGCTTCAGTTATGAAGACGATGAAGAAGAGTTGATCGGAAGTCCGGAGCGTGATCCAACTCCAACAGCCTCGCCTGAAGATTGAAGTTCAAGATCAAGTGTTTAATTTCTGTTTTTGTTTAACTCCTGAACTCCTTTTTTATTGTTTTTGTTTTGCATGCACTCAACTCTGAACTTATTCGTCCATGCATGTTTTTCATATTTCTCTATCTCTGGATATTTGGTTGTTTTGATTTTTATCTAAGTGTTTTTCTTTTGGTTTGAAATATTTGGCTAAGTCTTTTTATGGTTTTCATTGGTTGTATGATTGATGTTTTCCTTCTTTTTACTTAGCTTATTCTTTGATGACTTATTGGATTGAGGGGGAGATACTTCTATCTCTTCTTACTTAACTTTGTTTTTATGAGTTGTGCCAAAAAGGGGGAGATTGTAAATGTTGATTTTGGCGACAACGTATTTTTCCTTGTGTTTTTGTTTTTTGTTGATTTTCAGGATTACAGGTTAAGAATCCGAAGTCAACTACCTTGCGCATGGAAATGGAGACTTGAGTCTCCACTTTTGGAATTACATGAAAACGGCGACCAGAGTCGCCGCTTTTGGTGTTGCAAGGAAACGGCGACTCCAGTTGCCGCTTTGGCTGCAAGGACGAGGAAACGGCGACAGCAGTCGCCGCTTTTGGGGACGTGAGGAAACGGCGACTCGTGTCGCCGCTTTTGGTGCAAGGGAACTTTTCCAGCGACCCGTGTCGCCGCTTTTGGAGTTGCTTGGAAACGGCGACTCGAGTCGCCGGTTTTGAGGCATGGAAAAATTCCAGCGACAAGAGTCGCCGTTTTTGGTTTTTTGGTGCTTGGAAAATTTCCAGCGACTGGAGTCGCTGGTTTTGGGGACGTGCATGAATCCGGCGACTGGAGTCGCCGGTTTTGTCCCTTGTGTGGTTTTTCATATTTCATGTTCCTTTGCCATGATTTCAAAGACTAAGTACTTTCAACGTGTTTTCTTTCACCAGGTACTCATGTTTTGGGTTGTTTTATGCTTTGTCGGTAACTATCCACTTTGACGGTGAGATTCGCTGGAATCGGAGGGTTAGCAAACAACACAAATACTAATTTATAATGAGTAAGAAAGCAAACAGATCGAGTTTATATGCAGAAATCATAAGTAATGGAAATGGAAGCTCAAAGCTCCTCTTCATTCATATATCCATACTTAGACATTTTAAGAAGTACAATGTGCATGTTTGTTAATATAAGAGATAAAGGTTAATAGAAACGATAACGAAAACGACACGATCACTAGGCATTAATGCCCCCTTTTCAGGTATTTATTTCTCTTATAGAGTATTTAGGCCATAGCCATTTTAGGAAGTGAATTCCTTTTACAAGTGTTTTTCTCTCTCTCTCCTTTTTCCCATATGAAGAGCATCTATTTATAGGCATTCATGCATGTGATGCTTCTCTATTCTTATGACACCTATCAGCCACATACTTAGCTTTATTGACAACTATCTAGCATGCAATTGACATGTGTAAAACATGTAGTGGACCAATAAACCCACTATCTTTGTTGGTTACTTTACTGGTTATCGCCCCGGGAAGTCACTGTCTGCTGCCTGGTAACTCTTTTGCTCTTCTCTTAGTTCTGCCCTAGGAAAAGGTCTTATTTTCCCCGTGCGATCTTTCCTGTCCGATTTCTTGTATTCTTTGGATAATAATTCTTGCTTTGGCTTTGACTGGTCTTCTTTAATTCTTTCTTTGATGATGTGGCACCGGTCTTCTTGACACGTGTAGGTGGCGGATTTTCATGGCATAACATAGGCCCCCAGGAAAATTGATGGATTATACCATCGATTTCCCTGTAGTTTGAAGTTGATCTTCTTTGTTTGCTCGATTAGATATGATTCGAGTCTTTTACCTGCATAAGATAAAAATCTTGGAATATTTTTCCTGTTAGATACTACTGTAATATATTGGACTTACTTAGTCCTTTTTGGATTTCTGAATTTTTTGTTAATTTGATTCTGTATTTCTCGGGGACTCATTTGCAGGATTTCCCCGGGCAATATTTTATCAGTCTCCTTTTGTGGTGTTAGATCCAGGGAGTCTTAAAAGATTCCCCGTGACTAGTAGAACTATACCAAAGTTTTTGGATTTTTCATAGATGTATTTTCATCTTGTATACTCCCTGGGGAATAAAGATTGACTTTTGAGTCTCTTCTCATTTTTTCCCTGTGAGGGATTTTTATATTTCTCCGGGTCCTTAACTAGGATTCTCCGGGATTAAATGTAATCGCCTGCGGGCGTTTCATCTAATATATCAAGTCTCATGGACTGTGTTTATTCAATTCTTTTTATAAGGTCTTTGATGGAATTATTATCATAATCGAGATGGGTATAATCACCACGAATCTCCTTTATTTGAGTTTTGCACCGGCTAAACGGTGTCTTTTAGCTTGCACCGATGAGATAGTGTCTTTTAAAGATTGCTCTTTCAAAGAAAAACCTTGCGATACGTCTGAGAATACCAGGGAGTTTTGGTGCCTCGATCTCATCGGACCATCGACTCTTTCTAGAACACGCATATTCAAGACAAGCTCACCAACCAGAGGAGGAAAGGATTCCGTAAGAACTCGGGGCGGGGTGACTTGCACTCCCGCATTCCGCACAAGGTCCCACATCTTCTCCACCCAGGGCGTCCCACTGGGGGTCTAGATGGTGTGGACTCTTATAAAGAGCTCGGTCATCTCCTCTGATGTTGTGATGTTTGAATCGGTTCTAATCAGTCGGCAAATTTCCACTAGATCCTCGACTCTATTGCAAGTTAAGATTAAGTGTGCCAAGTAGCATAAAAGGCTTTATGGTCTTGTGAGCCATTTCTTTGGATGGCCCCTGGGTATACAACTCCTCAACGGGGAGTTTCCCTTTCTGTTTTTAAGATTATAAACCGGAGAGGCAGTGTTTAAAGATTTGCATCGCCGAGGCGATGTCTTTATGTTTAAGATTGCACCGATGAAACGGTGTCTGATGTTTAAAGATTATACCGACGAGGCGGTGTATTATGTTTAAGATTGCACCGATGAAACGGTGTCTGAAGTTTAAGTTTGAACCGAGAGGCTTCGAAGAAGGTTAACTCCAAATTCTGTGTAAACATCTCTTCAAGGAACAGAGTGGATCACGTCGTGCCGGTTTTAAAGAGGTTTTGAAGGAGGATAAATCAGACTCCAATATAATCGTCTCTCCAAGGTATTGAGTAGAGCATGTTGTGTCGGTCCCGAGAGTTCCGGGAGAGTATAACTCAAACCCCGTAGAAATCATTCATCGAGGTACCGTGCAGAACATGTCATCTCGTCCTGAGAGGCGCCAAGGGAGGATAACTCACTCCCCGGAAGAATCATCTCTAAAGTCACCAGGCATAACACGTCTCCTCGTTCCGAGAGACGCCGAGAGAGAATAACTCACTTCCCGGAAGAATCATCTCTTATGGGTACCGGGCAGATCATGTCTTGCCCGTCCAAAGAGGCACTGTGGAGTATAACTCACTCCCCGGAAGAATCATCTCGTATGGGTACCGGGCAGATCATGTCTTGCCTGTACCGATGAAACGGTGTATAATGTTTAAGATTGCACCGATGAAACGGTGAATTATGATTAAGATTGCACCGATGAAACGGTGTATTATGTTAAAGATTGCACCGATGAAACGGTGTCTAATGTTTAAGTTTACACCGATGAAACGGTGAATTATGATTAAGATTGAACCGATGAAACGGTGTATTATGTTTAAGATTACACCGATGAAACGGTGAATTATGTTTAAGTTTACACCGATGAAACGGTGTATTATGTTTAAGATTACACCGATGAAACGGTGAATTATGATTAAGATTGCACCGATGAAACGGTGTATTATGTTTAAGATTACACCGATGAAACGGTGAATTATGATTAAGATTGCACCGATGAAACGGTGTCTAACGTTTAAGATTGCACCGATGAAACGGTGAATTATGTTTAAGTTTACACCGATGAAACGGTGAATTATGATTAAGATTGAACCGATGAAACGGTGTATTATGTTTAAGATCGCACCGATGAAACGGTGTCTAACGTTTAAGATTGCACCGATGAAACGGTGAATTATGTTTAAGTTTACACCGATGAAACGGTGAATTATGATTAAGATTGAACCGATGAAACGGTGTATTATGTTTAAGATCGCACCGATGAAACGGTGTCTAACGTTTAAGATTGCACCGATGAAACGGTGAATTATGTTTAAGTTTACACCGATGAAACGGTGAATTATGATTAAGATTGAACCGATGAAACGGTGTATTATGTTTAAGATTACACCGATGAAACGGTGAATTATGATTAAGATTGCACCGATGAAACGGTGTATTATGATTAAGATTGCACCGATGAAACGGTGTCTAACGTTTAAGATTGCACCGATGAAACGGTGAATTATGTTTAAGTTTACACCGATGAAACGGTGAATTATGATTAAGATTGCACCGATGAAACGGTGTATTATGATTAAGATTGCACCGATGAAACGGTGTCTAACGTTTAAGATTGCACCGATGAAACGGTGAATTATGTTTAAGTTTACACCGATGAAACGGTGAATTATGATTAAGATTGAACCGATGAAACGGTGTATTATGTTTAAGATTACACCGATGAAACGGTGAATTATGATTAAGATTGCACCGATGAAACGGTGTATTATGATTAAGATTGCACCGATGAAACGGTGTCTAACGTTTAAGATTGCACCGATGAAACGGTGAATTATGTTTAAGTTTACACCGATGAAACGGTGAATTATGATTAAGATTGAACCGATGAAACGGTGTATTATGTTTAAGATCGCACCGATGAAACGGTATCTAACGTTTAAGATTGCACCGATGAAACGGTGAATTATGTTTAAGTTTACACCGATGAAACGGTGAATTATGATTAAGATTGAACCGATGAAACGGTGTATTATGTTTAAGATTACACCGATGAAACGGTGAATTATGATTAAGATTGCACCGATGAAACGGTGTATTATGATTAAGATTGCACCGATGAAACGGTGTCTAACGTTTAAGATTGCACCGATGAAACGGTGAATTATGTTTAAGTTTACACCGATGAAACGGTGAATTATGATTAAGATTGAACCGATGAAACGGTGTATTATGTTTAAGATTACACCGATGAAACGGTGAATTATGATTAAGATTGCACCGATGAAACGGTGTATTATGATTAAGATTGCACCGATGAAACGGTGTCTAACGTTTAAGATTGCACCGATGAAACGGTGAATTATGTTTAAGTTTACACCGATGAAACGGTGAATTATGATTAAGATTGAACCGATGAAACGGTGTATTATGTTTAAGATTACACCGATGAAACGGTGAATTATGATTAAGATTGAACCGATGAAACGGTGTATTATGTTTAAGATTACACCGATGAAACGGTGAATTATGATTAAGATTGCACCGATGAAACGGTGTCTAACGTTTAAGATTGCACCGATGAAACGGTGAATTATGTTTAAGTTTACACCGATGAAACGGTGAATTATGATTAAGATTGAACCGATGAAACGGTGTATTATGTTTAAGATTACACCGATGAAACGGTGAATTATGATTAAGATTGCACCGATGAAACGGTGTATTATGATTAAGATTGCACCGATGAAACGGTGTCTAACGTTTAAGATTGCACCGATGAAACGGTGAATTATGTTTAAGTTTACACCGATGAAACGGTGAATTATGATTAAGATTGAACCGATGAAACGGTGTATTATGTTTAAGATTACACCGATGAAACGGTGAATTATGATTAAGATTGAACCGATGAAACGGTGTATTATGTTTAAGATTACACCGATGAAACGGTGAATTATGATTAAGATTGCACCGATGAAACGGTGTATTATGATTAAGATTGCACCGATGAAACGGTGTCTAACGTTTAAGATTACACCGATGAAACGGTGAATTATGATTAAGATTGCACCGATGAAACGGTGTATTATGATTAAGATCGCACCGATGAAACGGTGAATTATGATTAAGATTGCACCGATGAAACGGTGTATTATGATTAAGATCTGGGCTTAGGCCATAAGACAATGTTTGCTATTTCTGTTTGGATTTCAAAGGCAGTTTTTTGCCTGGACAAGTTTTTATATTTTGCTGGTGTGTAATAACTTAGTAAGTTACTTTTGGATATTATCCTTTGGGTCTTACACATAGCCCGTCCACCGTTTGTTTTAGGCTTTTTTCTACCATAATTATCTGTCACTTGACAAGTCTATTCTAGCTTGTTTGGTGAATCGTAATTCTTATGAACAGATAATTCTTGGCTCACACCCACGTTTTATTTTAAAACTTTGTTGGGACTTCTTTGTGAGCTCTTTGTCCTGCAAAAGTGATTTTCGGATTTAGTTACCTCTTGGAATTCTTTGATTCTGAGTAACATTTTTCTCCTCCATCTCTCCTTTTACAAAGACTGTCCGATCCTGTGGTTTGTCCATCATGAATACCCTTTTGAGGTTCAGTCCATGATGAATACCTCTTAGGATAGTCCTCGGACCAATATCTTCTTCCCGCGCGATTCTTGAGTTTCTTTTACTCTGTTGAATCCGTACGCAGAAATAAGTGTTCGGCCCCTAATCCGCAGATCTTTTGGGTCTTTACCGAACCTTAGTATTCTTTTAGGAATACTCAACATTCTTTATTTTGACCGGGAAATTTATTCCTTTTCCCGGGAAAATGTTTTTCTTTATTATAGAGAAAATATAACTTTGAAATCATACAAGCATTTTTAAATACTGAGAAGATTTATAAGATAGTATAAAAGGTTTTACAAAGATAACTTTCTTACAAGAAGTCAAAATAACTTTAGCTCGTAGCTTTAAAGATTTTGTTTATTAAAACATAAGAAACTTACCATAAAAGATTATAAGAGTTTTGATATAAAAGATTATAAAATTTTGTTTTTATAACATAAGAACTTTGCCATAAGCAGAGGGTGCTAGCGCACATGAAGCTTTGGGAATCATCAACTCGTCAAGGTATCGGGCTGAAAAACTCATGCCCGTCCCGAGAGGCTTCGAAGGAGGTTAACTCCGAAAACATCTCTTCAAGGAACAGAGTGGATCACGTCGTGCCGGTTTAAAGAGGTTTCGAAGGAGGATAAATCAGACTCCAATATAATCGTCTCTCCAAGGTATTGAGTAGAGCTTGTTGTGCCGGTCCCGAGAGTTCCGGGAGAGTATAACTCAAACCCCGTAGGAATCATTCATCGAGGTACCGTGCAGAACATGTCATCTCGTCCCGAGAGCCGACAAGGGAGGATAACTCACTCCCCGGAAGAATCATCTCTAAAAACACCAAGCATAACACGTCTTCTCGTTCCGAGAGGCGTCGGAGGAGGATAACTTACTCCCCGGAGGAATCATCTCTTTGGGATACCGGGCAGATCATGTCTTGCCCGTCCAAAAAGGGTACTGGGGAGGATAACTCACTCCCCGTAAGAATCATCTCTTTGGGATATCGGGCAGATCATGTCTTGCCCGTCCAAAAAGGGTACTGGGGAGGATAACTCACTCCCCGTAAGAATCATCTCTTTGGGATACCGGGCAGATCATGTCTTGCCCGTCCAAAAAGGGTACTGGGGAGGATAACTCACTCCCCGTAAGAATCATCTCTTTGGGATACCGGGCAGATCATGTCTTGCCCGTCCAAAAAGGGTACTGGGGAGGATAACTCACTCCCCGTAAGAATCATCTCTTTGGGATACCGGGCAGATCATGTCTTGCCCGTCCAAAAAGGGTACTGGGGAGGATAACTCACTCCCCGTAAGAATCATCTCTTTGGGATACCGGGCAGATCATGTCTTGCCCGTCAAAAAAGGGTACTGGGGAGGATAACTCACTCCCCGTAAGAATCATCTCTTTGGGATACCGGGCAGATCATGTCTTGCCCATCCCGAGAGGTTTTGTGGAAGATTTCCGTGGAATCAAGCCTTAGATAATTTTTATAAGTTGTGTTGCTATTTGCAAGCATATATAAAGCATTTCGCAATATGTAAGACTCAATTAGATTTCGAGATAAGAAATATGTTTATACATGATAAGAATAATTTACTTAAAGCACATAAGAAACATGTTTGATTCTTCAAGTACGCTAATAGATAAGAAAATTTTGTCTTTTATAAACATAGTATTTTTACGTGCATGATGTGTGGGATTTATCCCATGAAAATTCTTTTATATTCTAAAATTACATATTTCGAAATTAATATCATATTATAATGCTCAAGAATCTCAAATATTTCAATTAGGTTTTTTCACATGACAATATTCATTTTTAGTTATTACGATAATATTGGCAATGTGAACTTCTATAGTTTTACCAATATAATTTCCAAAAATAGTATTTACTAACCTTTGAATTGTAGCACCAGTATTTTTGAGTCCAAAAAGCATTCGTGACATGCATCCAATCATCTACTTTGTGTAGAATGAAGTTTGCTCGACATCGCCTAGGTGCTCCAGGATTTGATGGTATCCTATCAAGAAATGTTAGTTTGGCTCTCAAAGGCCTCTGTTTATTTCGATCACAACTTTATGTTTCACCCGGGTCTTAACCTTTAGATCTAGGTATTCATCCCCGGGCATCGGCCCCAGCCTTTTCCCGATCGATTGGTAGAGACTACATCTACACAAGAGTCTTATGTCCGTGAGATTGTCTCCAATCACCGGAGTTTGTTCTTGCTCGGTTACTCCAGCTATAGGCCTTTCTGAGGTACTCACATTGACCTTTCTGGGTTACTTGCCCCGGCCGATCAGGAGTACTTGCACCGTCCGATCAGGGTTACTTGCCCGGACCGATCAGGAGTACTTGCACCGTCCGATCGGGCTTAGTTGCACCGTCCGTTCAGGAGTACTTGCACCGTCCGATCAGGGTTACTTGCCCCGACCGATCAGGAGTACTTGCACCGTCCGATCGGGCTTAGTTGCACCGTCCGTTCAGGAGTACTTGCACCGTCCGATCAGGGTTACTTGCCCCGACCGTTCTCGGTAGTCGTCCTGGGCTTCGGGTGCTCACCGATATTACAGGCCCCAAGCTCGGGATTTTGTTTGTAAAGTTTCTTTAAGTCATTTGGAATTCTTGTTTCCTTTTTCACCGTGTTCGTCCGGCGTTAAATTGTTTTTTAGCTTTAAGTTTATTTTAATATTTTCATTTTGTGTTAGTTCGATATATCAATCATAAGAGAAATACAACAAACATAACTTAAAAATTAAAAGATCGCCCTGCACCGTGCAATCGGCCCCGGTGGGGATCAGTAAATTAAAAGATCGCCCTGCACCGTGCAATCTGCCCCGGTGGGGATCAGTAAATTAAAAGATCACCTTGCACCGTGCAATCTGCCCCGGTGGGGATCAGTACGTAATTTGATACAAGAGTATTAAGGCGAGGCCACCGGCTCAAAGGCTTTTATAAATGGCCTGCCCAAAAGAGTGTTACAACGCTTAAATTGTAGCATTTATTTTGGCCGGTGGAGTTAAGAATTGCCCGGGATTCATCCGTAGATTTACCCCGGCCAACTGCAAAATCCCCCTGGCCATTTGCAAAATAGTTGCTGCACTCTGTCCGTAATTTGGTTTGCATGAGTTGAATTTCTGGATGCATGGGAGCATGCTCGACCATTGGGTCCAGGGGCTCTCTTCGATAACCGGTCGGTGTCGGCAAGATCTGACTCTCATTCACCCTTTTCTCTATATCCGAGAATCGGTGGAACAGATCTGCTATCACCGGGTTATCACCTAGGGCTGCTGAAGCTCTTCCCGGTGAAAAGCCTCATGGGCGCCCGTGCATGTCATTTTGGTTGTCTCGGCTTCGTCTCTCCGACGGAATGGCAACATATTCTGCTTTTTGGTTCTGATCTAAATCAAGCCTTCGTCGGCGATCTGATCTAAGAACGCAACTAGACTTCCCTGGGCCCCGGTTGTACTGCACCGGGAAATATCTGGACTTTCCCGGTCCCTCAATAGAGTTTCCCGAGGCCTCACTGGAATTTTCTCGGGGCCTCACTGGAATTTCCCGGGGCCTCACTGGATTTTCCCGGGGCCTCTTTCAGAGGCTCGCCCGGGCGGTCGTGTTGGTGTGCATGCATTATCTGCATGTCTAACTAGATTAGTCAACATATATTTTCTATAAAATTGCATCATCGATTTTCTCCGGCGTATCCAATATAAAAAAGGTACATGCACCAAAGTTATCAACGATGATAGATCTCTGTATGCATGAGAATGCTTATTTTGGCATTTATAATGAGGATAAAGGGCTGCATGTCTTACCTCAATGTCATTTTTTCGATCTATGGGTGCATGGTGGCCTTCCCCCTTAACTGTGGAATCTGCTGGCAACTTTCACGGAAGAATCTGCCGACAACTTTCCCGGGGCGGTCTGCTGATCTTTTTTCATCAACCATTGTTTCTTTAGAAGCTTTTCTGCAACTCGATTCTTGATGCCCCCTCCTTCTAGCGCCAAATGTTTTGGGTTGTTTTATGCTTTGTCGGTAACTATCCACTTTGACGGTGAGATTCGCTGGAATCGGAGGGTTAGCAAACAACACAAATACTAATTTATAATGAGTAAGAAAGCAAACAGATCGAGTTTATATGCAGAAATCATAAGTAATGGAAATGGAAGCTCAAAGCTCCTCTTCATTCATATATCCATACTTAGACATTTTAAGAAGTACAATGTGCATGTTTGTTAATATAAGAGATAAAGGTTAATAGAAACGATAACGAAAACGACACGATCACTAGGCATTAATGCCCCCTTTTCAGGTATTTATTTCTCTTATAGAGTATTTAGGCCATAGCCATTTTAGGAAGTGAATTCCTTTTACAAGTGTTTTTCTCTCTCTCTCCTTTTTCCCATATGAAGAGCATCTATTTATAGGCATTCATGCATGTGATGCTTCTCTATTCTTATGACACCTATCAGCCACATACTTAGCTTTATTGACAACTATCTAGCATGCAATTGACATGTGTAAAACATGTAGTGGACCAATAAACCCACTATCTTTGTTGGTTACTTTACTGGTTATCGCCCCGGGAAGTCACTGTCTGCTGCCTGGTAACTCTTTTGCTCTTCTCTTAGTTCTGCCCTAGGAAAAGGTCTTATTTTCCCCGTGCGATCTTTCCTGTCCGATTTCTTGTATTCTTTGGATAATAATTCTTGCTTTGGCTTTGACTGGTCTTCTTTAATTCTTTCTTTGATGATGTGGCACCGGTCTTCTTGACACGTGTAGGTGGCGGATTTTCATGGCATAACAACTCAGTTCAAGGAAATGAAGAATTGTTCCAAGTTTGCAACTTCAACAAGATCGACGGCCATGAAGACGATGAAATTCTGAGACTTCAACACTTAGAGATTTTCACAAGAAATTGAAGATGAAGAATTGAGATCGATGGAGTCAAGATTAAAATTGAAGTTTGTTTTTGAAATTGAAGATTCAAGATTCGAAGATTCAAGAATCAAAGATTCAAGATTCCAAGATTCAAGAATCCAAGTTCTACAATGATGATGTCATCTATGGAAAAGTGACATAGGTCAAGCATGCGACGAATGAGAATGTGCCACGTCATCACTCTCACATGTGCGGCTCTACTATAAATACCCATGGATGTTCATTTCATCATTTGACGATTTTGAGAGAACGAAATCTGATTTTTAGAATCGTAGTCGAGCTTCGAGTTTGTGTAGTAGCTTTTGCGCCGTGTGCCAAGATTAGAGCTAGGAGATTTAGCTTTAGGTACTCGTGTGCTAGATTGCAAGTTAGTGGGAGTTGTTGCGACACTCGGGAAACTTCTTGTAATCGTTTTGCCTACCATACTCTACAAGTGTAATAGTTTAAGTTTTGTGTTCAATGAAATGAAAACTATTACATAACTTTGTCTCCACTTTTTATCTACAAATTGTGTGAGTGTTTACTTTGACGGAAGCTGCTGTCTGTGAGTTTAAGTCCAACTTCACGAAAAGTTGGTATCTTACGTCGAAGACGTAATTTCACTAAGGAATGCCCTTGAAAAAATATAGTACTCCTTATAATAAAGTAGTAGAGTAATATGTTTGAATGAAAAATAATTAAGGTGACTTTGTCACCAATGTTTTAATATTGTCTGATTAATATTTAATAGAAGAAGTTTCGACTCAACATGTTGTGCATCAAACACTAATTGTTATTGTTTCGGATACGCTCTTGATGATCGAAAAAATTAATCTGTTGATTAGTTAATGACCCGATTAATCCTTTACCGAGAACACGAATCAAATATATAAATAAATAAACATACGACTCATAGTTTAAATTATATTATAAATAAATTATACTAAATGATTAAGTAATTATAATTTATAAATAAATATTTGATATTCTTTATTTGATTTAAAAATATACTCCTGTATTGTCTTTTAAGAGTAATATTTTAATTTCTAAAATTCTTGTTTAAATCTTTAACATGAGTAATTTTTATGTTTTATAAGATACAATAATTTTTAAAAACTAAATAAGATACAATAATGTTTAAAAACTAAAAAAAATACTCTGTATTAATTAAAATTTATTGTATAGTCACCGCTCTCAATTTCTTCACTGAAATATTTTTCAGCAAAGCCATGGGGACACAGAGTATCTATAACTCAAATTTGTATTATAATGTATATATGAATTTTAATTTATAATAATTATTAAAATATTATTTTAAAACTTAATTGTTTTGAGTGGTTTATTAGAATATACAATTTTTAATCATATAAAAATATTATATTTTTTTAAATAGTGGCGAGTAATGTATCAATAATTAAAAAAACATATTTTTTTGTGAATTATATTTATTTTTTGTAATATTTAAATTTATTAATAATTAATATATTATTTATAATTGATTTTGCAAATAACAATTAAAGTCGTAGTTAATTTTGCAACATTAAAATTGTTTGTTTTATTTTACAAATAAGGTAAAAGTTGTGATTTAGATGCTATTAAGCTAATCACTTAATTTTGAAATTCTTATAAAATGAATATAGTACTATTGTAACGCCCGGTTCTTGCGGGGCCGAAGTCTGATCCTAATGGACTATTTCG
This sequence comes from Euphrasia confusa, assembly GCA_954870475.1. Classification (NCBI taxonomy): domain Eukaryota; kingdom Viridiplantae; phylum Streptophyta; class Magnoliopsida; order Lamiales; family Orobanchaceae; genus Euphrasia; species Euphrasia confusa. The sequence goes on along the minus strand of OX940954.1, from coordinate 1,284,803 downwards.
GTTAACAATGACTGTCATCGGGAGTGTCGGGCTGAAGTTTGATCTTAATGGGCTTATTCGGTTACCAATGATTGCCGTTGAGAGTGATATACTGGTCTCACTGTGTCAACGCGTGTCTTTTCCGGCGCACTTTGTAACTTTGTCCTCACTCGTGAGGGGACACTTCTTAGGGGTCACACATCCCAAAATTACTCTTTGAGCCCACTTTGTCTTCTGCACTTTTCAAGGGGTCGCCCATCCCAAAATTACTTCAAAGTAATCACGCGTAACTTTGAAATTCTTATAAAATAATGCCAATAATAGAAAATGCATTTTTTTTTTATGAGTAAAATATTCAATTCATTTTAGCACTTTCATATTCGGCCAATAATTAATATATATATATATATATATATATATATATATATATATATATATATATATATATATATATATATATATATATATATATATATATATATATACTTGCTACATCACCTTAACAACATATACTTTCTTTTTACATTTGTCTCTTAAAACAATATTCACCTATAAATTAAATATTTTTTCACAATTTTATCTTTTCAATACACATTTAATTACTTTTGTAACATTATTTTCAAACTAATTATTTATTATTTACACATTAATACCTATTATACTCATATTTTATATAATAAAACACACACAAAATTATTTTTTTCTTTCATTCAAGTGGATTTTTCTTTATGCATCGTTTTAATGGATAAAGAAGTATTATTATATATTCTACTTTTACCAAAATTTTCCTATAGCTTCCAGAATCTTAAGAAATAAACACCATCCATTATCAAATATCAAAAGAAGACTAAGTCCTATTTTTTTTAGAACGAGAGAATAATAATTTTAATGTTTTTTTTATTATTGTGATTTTTGAATATGACGTATTACTTGTATTAATAAAGACAAATTATATCTTGCTCCTCGTTTTAAGATGAGCATCTTGCTCCCGCTGAACTATATTTATACAAATTATAACAGTGTAGCGTGTGAAAAGGTACCCAAAAAATCAAGTGTATGTGTGTGTGCGCTAACGAAGTGTGTGTGCTAATTAGATCTAAAGGAGTTCCACACTTCCACTTAAGTTCAAAACCATATTAAATAAGTCAGTGTGCTAATTTTCTACAGAAATGATATTTACTACTCATGACTTTTTTGCCAACAACTTTCGTTTTCATCGGGGCCACAACCAAGATCACAAATGTTGAATATGTGGAAGCTGCATCCCAACTAAAACATATATATCTCAGCTAACCATGTATATATGTGTATGAGTTTTGTCCAATTGATCTAATAAAAAAACCAACAATTTATAAATTTAATTTACATTAAACACGGATGAAGCTCATCTCATTCCCACTTACCATGTAATCGAAATCACCTTCATCCTTGTTAGAGTTGCTTACATTTAAGTTCATTTCCAAGTCAACCCCATCAGGACCCAACAAAAAATAGAATATATTAAAAACTTGGCATACAAATCAGTGCCACAATATAATTCTAGCAGCTGCTCAAACACTAAAATGGCAGCATTATGCAGATCACAATGTGAGACTTCAAGAAAACACTTCCTTACATTTCAATAAAATCACCGAAACACAACTTAATGTGAAGATAATCGAGATATCATGACATATCAACTGGTTAAACTAAGTGCACAAAGGATTTTTATACCTCCTTTGCTGTCGAAGTCGTGTCAAATATGTAGATTGTTTCCTACGTAGCTCAACTGAAAGGGTCTGAAGGTCAGTAGCTAAATTAAAGATCGCTGCAAAAGAATCATAATGCAGAATCCTAATATTTTAATCATGAACCAAATGTAATAGGGATTTTACTGCAGAATCCTAATATTTTAAACATACAAAACTCAAATTCAAACATACTAAAATCAAATACATGAAACACAATCATACATAATTCCAGATCAATTGGACAAAACTCATACACATATATACATGGTTAGCTGAGATATGTATGTTTTAGTTGGGATGCAGCTTCCACATATTCAACATTTGTGATCTTGGTTGTGGCCCCGATGAAAACGAAGGTTGTTGGCAAAAAAGTCACGAGTAGTCTTAAGAGTAACCATAAAAACACAAATATCATTCCTGTAGAAAATTAGCACACTGACTTATTTAATATGGTTTTGAACTTAAGTGGAAGTGTGGAACTCCTTTAGATCTAATTAGCACACACACACTTCGTTAGCGCACACACACATACACTTGATTTTCTGGGTACCTTTTCACACGCTACATTTATAATTTGTATAAATATAGTTATGCGGGAGCAAGATGCTCATCTTAGACATACACTTGATTTTCTGGGTACCTTTTCACACGCTACCGTTATAATTTGTATAAATATAGTTCAGCGAGAGCAAAATGCTCATCTTAGAACGAGGAGCCAGTTATAATTTGCCCTCTTATTCGGTCAAATAAATGTTAATTTGGATATTGTAACTATTGAAAGAGTGAACTACATTATTGTACTCATTACTCACTCTCCGAGTCACCGCTTAATTGCTTCACTGAAAACTTGTTTTGCAAAGCCATGGACGAAGAGTTCTCCGTCGACCCCTCTCAGCTACTCGAAGCTGCTTCCGAATACTCTCAGCAATTAGGTCTCTCTCTCTCTCTATATATATATATATATATATATAAATATATTTATGTATGTCTTTTTTTCTGTAATCGATCTGTATCTATAACCTGTACCCACGATTTCAGGTGTTATCTCCGACTCTTCAGCGGAAGAATTTCTTGCGCGCTTCCCTCTCCCGGCTATTATCAGGTAGATCTCGAATCTTTCTCCTTACCGTATTAGATTATCATAAATGAACATCGGGGTTTAATCGGGACTTGTTGAGGTTATAATTGATTGGGTTTTCGAATTCGAGCAGTGCTTTGCAGACGAACGCGGATTACCCTGGTCTGGAAAATGCTTTGGTCGATTGTTTGGGAAGGATATTCAGAACTAAGTATGGAGCATCGCTTATCCCGCATTACATGGTATTCGAGTGGAACTTATGTTCTAGTTATAATTGGGAGTATATAATTTGTGTTGGTTTCTAGTGTAGTCTCCTAATTTAGCTGAATCTGTCATTAGTTCATTACATATTTTTGGCCTATACGTTCTTGAGATGAAATTGACTCGGAAAATTGTATTGTGACTGCATTTGTGAGGTGTCCCACATTGAATTCTCATGGAAAGAGAGTCCAACTTATAAGCCTAGGGTGAATCGGGTCTCTCTCTTCCGTTTCTGTGTGCTAGGCCTGGGACTGCGCATTGCACATTTCCAGTTTCAACACTGACTTGTCTAAGTATGTTTTGTGTCGACTTGCACTTTCATGAACATGTTTCGGTACCTTTGCTTGATGATGTATCTCAGTGTTAGCTCTTTAATTGTAAGTTTACTCGCGGTGTATATAGTTAGAGGTATCAGAAAAAAATCTGTTATTTGTGATTGCTTATAACTTGGTAAATATATTTATTTTCTTCTGTTTGGTATTTTTGTTCCAATTTATTTTTTCTGGCTGTGCATAATAAATCTGGAACTCTGTTTGTTTTCTGTGTATCTATAGATACCTTTAATATTGAGGATGTTAAAGGAAATATATCAATTTTCAACACAGAAGCTCAATTGTTTGGTGTTTGTTATTGGGTTATTCTCACAAGTCGTGCTTTTAGTTAACATGGCAGTTTCCTTTGTAGTTTGAGTATTTTTATTTTTTTTTCTGTTTCAGCCCTTCGTTTTAGTTGGTCTTGGGGCAGATTCTCAGAAAGTAAGACGTCTAGTTTGTGATGCTGTAAGTACACTGTCTGTTTTTTATAATGTTTATACTCGAACATTTTCAATCCTTGGAAATAAGAATCATTAGTTTTCTACTTTTTGGTCCATAATGCTAGCAAGGGACATGAACTCCAAATCTGACATGTTAATTGCTCTTTCAGATATCGTGTCTTCTAGAGAATACTGATGAAAGGATTGCCATTCAATTAGTTCTACAACATGGGGTTTATCCCCTTCTACTTAGTTGCTTGACTGATGGGTAACTCTCGAGTTTTTAATATTGTCTACAGTATATCTGGTGGGTGTAATATTCATGTATACAATGTTTGTGATTTTTTGAATTATCCTCAAGATTATATTTATTGAAGTATCCTTTGTTTCTTGTACTGCATTTTGTTCCCAATCATGATGGTATGAAGCCTAATCTAAAAAAGAAAAACAGTCTGTGGTGATGGTCATAGCACCAATCGCGGAACACGATGAAAATATTGTTGATGTGAAAAAGTTAATGGAATCATCATTCATCACTAAGTTAAATGGAACCACTATAATTGCTTGGTGTCCTAAAGTACAGAAGTTCTTGTTTTTATGATTGTCCTACTTAAATTATCAGCAAGCATTCGTGATTATTTCCAATGTTGAAAACAGCATCATAGAAATATTTTCATCAGATTATTTTCTCTATTTCCACCTTGAGACCAACGCGCTTTGGGGGATTTGCTTTCATCACTTTGTGCATCAAAGAATCCTGTAATCTAAATTTAGAAATCCCTGTCTGTTAGAATCCACTAAACCAACCACAGCCTTTTCAATTCTTTTTTTTTTAAATGGACTCTATTTTTTTTAAGGATCTATATAGTTTTGGAGCCTTATTTATGCTGGGTTTCTTTTGTGTTCCGTTGTATGCTTAAAGATGTCCTTATTGGTGTTTTTCTTGCTATTTGCAAAAACACCAAAATTGTTTTTATGCAGCGATGAACAAGTGGCTGCTGCATCTACAGATGCAATTAAAAAATTGGCTGGCTATCCAGAAGGCATGGTGTGCACCTGATTGTTGCCTCTGGAATTACTTTCTCTAATTTCGCAGCCAATAATTAAAATTCATCACTATTTTACTAATATAAGTATGTGATTTCTCACCAGGAAATTGTCTTTCCAACAAGTGCTAATGACGACACACACCTTGCAAACTTGGTAGCAAAGTGTTCTTCACTGGTATGCTGTTAATATGTGGCTGATAGTAATTTCTGTCATATTGTCTCGTAAAATGCGTCTTAAAAATAGAAACAAATTTTCATTTCATTGCAATGCGCCTGTTTATGACATCTTATCATATCTTCGTTGAGAAAAGGAGGTGAAAGTTTACGGTTTAATAGTATGAATAATTCAGTGGGGCCTCTTCTATTGATCATTTTGTTGCATTCTGTACTTTTCTATGCTATTCTGCTTCGATATTTCGTGTGCTTGAATTATGACTCTTGAATTTATGTGCTCTCGCTTTTGTATGGAATACCTTTAGGGAAGAGTTCGAGTTCTAGCCTTGATAGGGGGGCTCTTCTCTATTTCAAGCTCAGTGGCTTCAGAAATCTTTAGATCTAATCTTCTGAGTCTATTGGAGGCAGAAGTCAGAAACACAAATGATACTTTAGTCACTTTGAGTGTGCTGGAACTTTTATTTGAGGTATGGCTCTGATTTTCTAAGCATTGCATTTGCAATATGCTCTCTCTTGCTTAATTTTCGTCTATTTGGTATACTGTCATTATCAATGTTAATTGTTCAGATTATTAGGTTGGGTATGCCAATATATATACTTTAGTTCTTTTTTATGCTTTTAATTGAACCGGGTTAATTCAGATTACCACACTCAACTCATTCCTATATTGAGTTTTCTGAGTCGGGCTTGAGCTCACTCTGTAAGTCAAACGAGTCTAGAAGCTTACATGAGTTTGACCCAGTAACCTAGACTCACTAGTCACTTAGAAGTTAAAACAATCAAGTCAAACTCGAAAATACTAGCAAATGATTAATCACAAGTAAAAACCTATTTATCTTGATATGTTGCTGAAATGAAAATAAGTAGCCTTATAGAGTTTTATTCGATTCCTATGAGTTGAGCTATGCTTGAATTGTTCCTTTCTAGTATTTATCACACTTTAACTCAGATATTAACAGCATGCAACACGCTCTAGGATCTTCACACGCTCTTTTTCCCTCTAGGAATGTGGAATGTGCAAGATAGTGTGCTACAATGGGAGACAAGCTATTTAGATGAGTACCTACCAAACCCTAAAAAGCCCAACAAAAATAATCCCAAAACACATTGACCCAAAGACTTGGCTTTGGTTAGACTCGGTTACACAACCCAATACTTTTAATTTCCATCATGATTTTAATTTGAACTGGGCTACCCCATATATGTCAACAATCATGTGGATTTCAGTGTTCACGCTTTTTGCTTCAATGTTAAGAGAATACCCTACCATATAAACTGCAAGCATATCTTGAGTGGCGTTGGTCAAAAAATGCTATCCAAACAGAAAGCCTTCTTTTGTTAATCAGGGCATTGTTTCCTTTTTTATGCTTCTTGGAGTTTGATGTGTCTGTTCACATTTTTTTTGTTTTGTTATCATTATTTCAGTTCACTTGAATATATCGCATCACATTCTGGAATTTTATTTATGTGCTAATCTTTTGATTTGTGATGAAGTTGGTGGAAGTTCAACACAGTGCAGAGTTTTTGTCAAAAACAACCCTTCTTCAGCTCATTAGTTCTATGATCAGGTTAGTGAAAAGCAAAGTTTTCTATACATATTATTACTATTATCCATGCATTTCTGAATGTCTTATTTTATGAACATTCCTGTTTTTCTTCAGCAACGGAGCTGCTGAATCGATTTTAAGATCGAGGGCAATGATGATAGCTGGGAGGCTTCTGTCCAAGGAAAATGCTTTTGCATTTATTGATGAATCTAGTATGCAGTTGTCTTAACTTTGATTTTTCCTTTTTCTTGCATCCAAGATTTATAGAGCTATTTGGAACAACTTGATAGTATAACTGTATTTCACCACACCAAATTAAGTTACCCTTTAAAAAATTTATTACATCAGAACATAGAGTTGTATATTGAGGTTGTTTGTTATATTATTTTATTATTTACTGGACTCCATATGTAAGTATGTAACTCCTTATAGTCTCTCTCTCTCTAGTAATCTAAGAATTGACCTTTAAGACTCTATGCTACGCATATAAGTGCAAGCAAATTTTGATAAAAAAAATGTCCATATTCGATAATATTTTGTTCATGCTTTACCTTAAGCGAGCCAATGTGATTCGCCTATCATCTTCTATTTTCTAAAGTCTTTTTGCCATTCTCACTCTTGCAAAAATCAATTCACTAGAATATAGTGTTAAATGGATTTGTTGCTACATGACAGCAATCTCCTTTTGAGTTGGGAAATCTTTGGTTCGGCTGTCCTCTATCAATTTTGAATGGTTATGTGAAAATACGTTTGTCAATTTCGCTTTATCTTCATTATAGGTGTTAGAGCTGTTCTTTCCGCTATTGATAAGAGGTTTGAGTGCATGGAGAGTGAAGAAGCCGATGAATGTGAATGCGCACTTGAAGCCTTGGGTCAAATTGGATTATGTGAGTTATGATTCTATTTGATTCGTGTTGCCAAAATCTACTAATTGTGTTTTTTGTTCTTTTCTTTTCCGTGTCGTAGGTTCTGTTGAATTGTTTACATTCTTAGATACCCAAGTGATGACTTCACTCATAGCATCCGAGAGCTCTTCTTCCCTAAATAAACCATCCACTTCATTCTTTAAATAGATACATTTTTAGTGCTATTGTGAATCAGGACTATTATCGTGCTTTCCTTCTCAGAACGGACCTTAACTTTACTCTTCAAACTATTTCTAGATTGTTTCCTACAACTGATGTCTTTTTTTCATTCTACTGAATGGTGATTCAGCGCTGCCAGGAGCAACAATACTTCTGTCAACTTCACCTCCTATTGGTAGGCATGTTGTTGATGCTGCTTTTGACCGACAGCAGCATGGTAAACAGCTGGTGAGTGTACCTATGTTACTTCCACATGTATTACATATTTTTATGTTCCAAATTTTCACAAACATTAACCTGTTTCACTAGAAGTTAAAACTTTTTTTCTTGCAGTTTTTTTCTTAACGCAAAACATACTTTATGTTAGCTGTATTGGCATAAATTAACTGTTTGCACTTTGGACATCATCTCATTTGAGATCATGGACAATTTGTTTTTGGAAATTGTTCCCATATTCTGGCAACCTACTATTTTTCTTTGGTTACTGGGTTGATGGAAAGTATGCTATGGGACACATTAAACAATGCTACTACTATTTGCTAACAAAAATAGAGATTAGTAGGAGGATAAATACGTTATTATGTTTTATGCCTGCAACTTCTGACATGTTCTGATCTAAATCTCCTGGTTATTTGATGGATGTCAGGCTGCCTTGCATTCCCTTGGAAATATTGTTGGTGAAACACGTCTGGAAAATACGGTGGTGCTAAACAGTACAGCTGAAGAAAACCTTAGGAGCCTAATTTATGATAAAGCCTCCAATACAGCTAAGCTGACCCCATCAGTAAGTACATAAATGCAATCCAATTATCTTCACCATCTGCTTGTGAGTAACTTCCGTTCGCATTTTGGGAAGTGCTTCTTTGACCGAATCTTTTTTACTTGTCATAACTCTGGTAATGGTTGTAGGGCCTCCTCCTATCAGTTCTTCAGCAGGATTCTGAAATTCGCATTGCGGTGAGAAATGAATTTGTTTAACTATATGAAATTATGTTTTTAGTAAATTACAGGGTAAATAGGGTTGCAAGGGCTGAATCTTGATACTGTTAGCTACATTTTTTTATAATGCAGGGTTATAGATTGATTAGCGGACTGGTGGCTCGGCCGTGGTGTCTTATGGAGATTATCTCTAGACCGGAAATAATTGGTATCGTAACCAACACATATACAGAAACCGATAAGATAGGTCTGTTTATTTCACTCTTCACATGATTAAAATCTCCAATTTTGTGATTTTATAATAGTGTTTTTTTGTTTTTTTTTGCAGGAATGGAAGCTAGGCATAGGTGTTCTGAAGCAATCTACAGGGTCTTCACGTCATCTACGAAACTTACGAGTGACCCTTCATTTGCTGACATGGCTTCCAAGGTACGATTCTAGGACAGTGCTGTTGCCACGACAATCGGTTTTCATTTTTGCAAAAAATATTTAACTTTGTTGCTATATACCATAAACTTTTTGCAGCTACAGGAATCCATCAGAAGGGGTCCTTACGGTGCGAGAAAGCGGACTGAGGCTCAACCGCTGGTCATAACAGCCGACAGGTTTTGACTGTTAACAGTAGGAGCAAAACGCTTGTCTCGCCTTAACTTTTACCTGACCTAGTTTGTGATGTACGAAGTTGTTACTGAGATTTTAAGTGAATCCTGAATTGGTGTACGTTGCGAAATGTTCCTAGAGTAAAAACAAACAGTAGTTTTTATTAAGAGCTTGCTTGATTTCTGTTTCTTCACAGGTGCACAGAGATCAGATGAGTAACAAAAGTTTGAATGTATAAAATTTGGAAAAATTACGTTACAAATATAAAACTGTTGGATAATCGAAATTAGTCAAAAGATCGATAAAAATTTATTGTTACTTTTATCCCAAAGTAACAATAAAATAAAATACAAGATCACTTGAATCGACTCTAGCTGAAAATCAATAAGAATGTTTAAAGTATTTTGAATTTTTTCATTAAAAGAAAAGTTAAAACTTTGATATAGAGAATTTATTTAGACGAATTCAGTTAAAAAAAATTAGAGCAGTATTTTTTTTTCGTAAAAAATGATACGACAAATGTCTAAAAAGCCCATTATGAACAACCGATTTTAGCAAAAAGCGTGTTTCACCCTCATTATAAAAAACCAGAAACACGACACGATCGGTTTTCTATCAGGATAAGGTTTGCTAAAAAAATTGCTTCAGCAAAGAAGCTTTTGCCGATTTTTTTTTCCTGAAAACAAATTTGCAGAGGTGTATCAATGGCGGCGACAATGGCGCACTGTGTTTCCTGTTGGGGACTTCCGGCAAAGCTGAACAGTCTTTCTCTTACCAACACCGCCTCCAAGCCACTCAGCTTTTCCGCAAATGCGTCGTCACTCAATTTCTTTTCCAGAGGTAATATGAAATACGAGGAAAATAATCACGAACTCAATTTTCATTCTCCGCTTTCCTTCTAATATGTGAATTTGTTTTATTGGGAACCCTAGGGTCGGTTTCGGTGCTGCCGGTACAGTTGAACCCTAACCGGCGCTCGATTGTATGCGAAGCCGTGACGACTAAGAAGCCGGACTCGGCTGCGAAGAGAGCTCGCCAAGCCGAGAAGAGGCGGGTTTACAATAAGGCCCGGAAATCCGAAATCAGGACCCGCATGAGGAAGGTTAGTTTTCGCAACCCAAAGTGTGGAAGCTACTGTGTCAGTTTTACAACATGTGTATTGCGTAATGCGAACTCGAAAGTGTTCTCTGATGTACCCTTGGAGCCTGAGGGCACGAGCTTTGTTTGATAATTATCAAAATAGAATCATGAGTTTGGATGATTTTGCTGTATATCTCTTAAGGTTTTGCACTTGCTGATTGTTTTGTTGCCTGAGATAAATTTTGGGATTCAAGAGCTTTCGAATGTGTTGTGTCGACAACAGAAATGTTTGAAGGTCAATTTGTTTGAGGCCTGAGAGTAGTAGACAATTGAGCAAATTTTCCGAATTCAAACAGTATGTGGATATTGGTAACGTGACCTCGTTGAGGTTGAATAATATATGGGTTCTGGTCTTTGATTTGGTTGTTGGAATATAATTTGGTCTTTGACATTTTGTTCCCCCGGTAAAGATAGTGTGGTTCATTTTGATTCTTCCTTTTGTCTCGGAAGAGAATCGAGTTTCTGCTTGATTGTAAGTTGGCATTTTAAGATTGCAGGTGTCGAGTTAGATGTGAAATGAAATGATAATCTGATTTCTAGAATAAATAAGATTAGGGATTAATTTGCATCGTCGTATTAAGCCAATTGGATCATTGTCTAATAATGTGTGACAATTTTTTACATTAGAAAATACTTAATTTTTTAGTTGGCATTACACGTTATAGTTGGCAAAGTTTGGCAGTGGAATGTGTTCTTTGAATCGAGTACATCCAATGCAAATATGCAATATGAATTGTATATGTCATTCTTGATTGAACATTTTTTCTTGTCGCTTTGTCTTGGTAGTTTCTCATGTTTTTGCGCACTGTTCAAGTACTGATCATAAAAGGGCAGAAAAGAACCAGACTTTTAATGGCTCAAGCGTTGATGAAAAAATGACAATTTTGTGGATGCATTAGTTAGTTTTAGAGTTGATTGCAGAAATTACCCTTGAAATTGGACCTACAGTTAGTTTTCAAATCTACAGTTAGTCCGTTTTACCCCCTTCACATATATAAAATATAGTATTATGGTTACTCCCTTAATCGTAAAAAACTGAATTAAACTTTTGCAACATTTCTTGTAATTTTAAAGTTTCTTTTTTAATTACGTCTATAACAAGGGCACCGTAGGTCTTTTTCTGTTTTTGATTTTAGTTACTCGATCTCTTAACCAGGTTCTAGAAGCTTTAGAAGTTCTCGGCAAAAAACCAGATGCTCAGCCAGAAGAAGTTATTCCCGTGGAGAAGCTGATTGCCGAAGCTTATTCAGTTATCGATAAAGCCGTGAGGGTAGGAACTCTTCACCGGAATACAGGGGCGAGGAGAAAGTCTCGACTTGCTAGAAGGAAGAAGACGGTTGAGATCCAGCGTGGCTGGTACACACCTGCACCTCCAGCCACGGCATGACCATCTGGCTCGTTCTCTTGTTCATTGATTCGGTTTTTTGTTGTATAAAATATTTTCAAACTTTCGGGAAGTTATGGAAGAGTAAACATCATGTATAAGTATTGATCAATGTACTTTAAACCTTTGATTAGTGAATAACTAATTATTTTTAAAATACTATGTATATAGAATTAGGAGTAAAAGTAGGGGATGTGTACATGAAACAACTAACAAAGTAGTCTTGAGTAGTTGAGTGTCATTGTATGAGATTAGGTATTAACCATTGTTTCAAAAATATATATTTGACCTTAATTAACTTTTTGACAGCTGCTTTTTTTATCGTAGATTCGTACACGGAATTTGTATTTAGTTATCAGTGAATACCAAAATTCATAGCCGACCCTGGGGTTGGAAAAATGATCGACGAAGCTCGATTATCATTGTTCTTACTCGTGCGAACTTTGAATAATTTTCGACAGGTTAATGGTTTTGTTCATGAAGAAAATGTTCGTTTAAACATTTGTTTTATTATAAATGGATATATAGAAGAAACAAATGATACAATATTTAAATTGTGTTAATTGATATTTAAAGAAAAAAAAGTACTATTTTAAATAATTAAGTTGAATTAAAACCGTGTGTTTTTATTTATTTATATATTTATATATTGTGGTAGTCAATTAATGTCCTTTTTGTTTTTAGTTTGTTTGACGAGGACGTGTGTAGCGCGTGTGGTGTGGAGCGTGGGGATGGAAAAGTGGATGAGTTGAAAGAAAGAAAGGGCGTCCCGCAATTCGTGCGCTACTCTTTTTCTTTATGATAAACGATACACCGACTCACTGCCATGTCACGTGATCACGTGCCTTCTTAATCTCATATTCCCTTAATTGTTTTTTCCTAATTATAATAATAATAGTTATAATAATAGTAATAATAATAATAACAACAACAAAACTACCTTTTGTTTTTCATATTATTTTATTTATTTTTTCTGCCATGTGTGGTGGCATTTTGATGATTATATCACACAACTTCCCTTTTTTTCATTCTCCAAGAACACATCTACATACTACACTGTACTAGTAATTTTATATAGCATCATTTCAGTTAAATTAATTAACTTTAAACAATGAAATAATGTATAAATGCTTTATTAATAATTATGATGAAATGATCGAAAAAAATATGATGCGCAATGTAAAATTCATTAATCTAATAAAAAAATATTATTTTTGGGCGAACACAATGTAGCAATACCATTAATCAATTCATCAATCATATTAGTAGTAAAACTAAAACCTAACTATAATCATATTCTCCGAGTGACATTTATATGATGCTGATAACTTTTTCCAAATATTAAACTCCAATTATTATTTTATATGATAATGTCAGAGTGTCCCCTACTTGCTTTTTTGACTGGTAAAGATTCTATTGCACCATTTGATTAAACACAATGCTTTTTCAATACTAAAAATAATAAACCTATTTCCCCAAAATATAAGTATTTCAATTCAAGTTAGTTATCATATTCTCGAATTTAAATTGTTCACAAAAAAGGAGAAATCAATCTAAGATATCGTTTTTAATTCATAAAATCACGAAAAGTGTAATCAAAAATCTGATCTGACAAGTGAAGGATCGAGTCGATACAATTTTTAACATTTAAATGCTTTTTTAATTGATATGACAATGTTTTCTAAAGTGTTATAATTGACCAAAGTTTGGTGGATTTAATTTGGAATTAACATTGTTAATAAATATCATTATTTATATATTAAAAGTAGGGTAGATGACTTGAGAGTGAACTACTAAGTATCCACACTAGATTCCTAATCAAGAATTATTAGGACTGAGAAATTGAACATCATTTTCATGTGAGACTTGAAAAAAAACATGGTCATCAAATAGTAATTAACTTGATAAGGGTATCAAATTATTTTTGTGCTCGAACTAACTAGGTCAAAACCGTCTTAACATTACGCGAGATTCACATTTCGTCATGTGCTCGACGCACTCGCCTACGAAGTGTACTTGCGTTATTCTCGACAAGAGTAACACTCAAGTGTACAATACAATCTTATTAAATTCAGATGATAAGATGTACTAATAACAATTGCACATGGTGGTCACACTAGAAATCTTGTTAACCCGTTTATTAATTGTATTATGTTAAAAAAAAACAAAACAAAACATTAAAAAAAAATCATAAAAAAGTACTTAAATTTTATTTAACCAAAGTATGAATCATTTTCATGGCCCATAGGTAACTCATTCACTTACCCATATTTCTTACTTTTTGTCACTTATAATTAACTATATGAATTATGGGCTATGCAGAGAATATTTTGAAGGACCACAAACAAGCAAGTGTGCAAGAAACTAGTCAAAGCCAATATTTATAAAATGCTCTAAATTTTTAACTTTTTTTTTGTTCTGTAATTTCACGTCGTCAGAATCTGCTCATTCAACCAGACTTTTCTCTCCTTATCTTTACTTAGATCGAAGTAATTTTCCAAATATGTAATGTTTGATTATGTGCGACGATTCAATTTCATATTTCAACGCGTGCGTGCAATGCAATGTACTCGAATTCATGATATAATAATAGTAATAATCGCACCCAAAGTTATGTGTACTCGACGCAAATCAATGACTTTAATTCTCCAAGACCCTCTAAAGACACTTTTGTGAGTATCCACGCTACACGTACACGAATGCATCGACATTTACCATGAGAATAAGAGCTAAGGGCCATAGGTAGTTGTGTTTTCAAGTCCCTTTTTATTTTAATAAAAATAAATGTATTCCAACTATTTTGGAAAATGGTTTTTATTTTTGTTCAATAAATTAAAGTTTTCAACTTTCTCATCATAAATTGTGTATCGCTCAAATACTAAACCAATTCGATGGAAAACAAGTTTACTCAATGAACTAGTCGAATTACTTAGGAGTATGAAGTAATTTCATAACAAGGGCAAATATGTAATTTCGCCCCCTTGGGGGGCCATGTTTGTTGGTGCTTTACCAAGTAGGAGGGTAAAAAAGGAAAATGTTCCCACGGCCGTAGCACCACCTATGTCAATGGTTAAAAAGGTAAACATTATAACAGCACAATTACCGCAATACGTGTCAACAAACGATTTGCTCGGTAAAACTTACTATTACGATATGAATAACCGAGAAGTAGCTCGAGTGCCCGCACAATTTAATTTAATCACAAGATAATACTTTTTTCCAAATCTTTTTTATTTTACTTTTGTCTCATATAAATGTTTTGCATAAAAAGAAATACTTAATTTCTATATTTGTTAACACTTATCTTTTTGAGTTTGTCTATATTAAGAGTCTTGTCTCATTTAAAGAAATAATTATTCATATTTTTTTTTTCAAAGACATATAATCTTAACTTTCCACTTGCTTTTTTAAATATTACTTTAAACTATTTTATTAATTTAAAAATATATTTTTTATGTTCAACTTTTTGGTAAAAATGTCAATAATATATATTTTTTTAAATTTATGTGTTCAGTCTTATTTTACCATTGTTGTGAGACATAAATAGTTATTATTATTTTTCCATTTTAAAACACAATTTTGCAATTTAGCTTATTAATTTAAAATGACATTTCTATCCTTCATTTTTTTTTATAGAAAGTAAATAAAACATATGATCATTGATCCAAAACTATGGGGAGTAATAGTAAATTAAATACTCTATCTTTCTCCCTTTTTTGCATTAATTTTTTATTTTATATACACAAAATAAAGGGTATATAGGTAGTAGTTTCTGCGTGGTAACAAAGTTGAAAGAGACACACGAAGCAAGACAGAAAAACACATCATTAAAATCAAGAGTGTCTGAGATTGTAGTTTTTTTTTTAATTGCTGTAGCTTATTACAGAAAAAAAATAAAAGCTAGAGAGAGAGAAACAGAGGAAAAACAGAGGAAAGAAAAAAAAAAAAAAACAGGGGGAAAAGAGATGATGGTGGGCTCAGGCGGAGGAGACAGAAGCAAAGAAGCTGTTGGGATGATGGCCCTTCATGAGGCCCTCCGAACCGTCTGTCTCAGCTCAGACAACTGGACTTACTCTGTCTTCTGGACCATCAGACCTCGCCCGTATGTCTTTCTTGTCTCATTCTCATTCTCCTTCAACTAAAGTTTTCGTTTTTATTTTAATCAAAGATTCAATTTTTATCTCAAAGATTGGATTTTTATCTTAAAGACTGAATTTTTATTCGTTTCCCCAGGAGGGTTCGAGGCGGCAATGGCTGCAAAGTCGGAGATGACAACGGCAGCCTGTGAGTAATCATATTTATTCTATTCTTGTTTTGTATGTGTTTTTGTTTGTGTTGATTAAGGTTGTCTTTTTTTTTTAATGTGTGTGTATGAAGAATGTTGATGTGGGAAGATGGGTTCTGCCGAGGAAGATCTCCCGGAGATCATCATCATCATCATCACCATCACCACGGCGTGGATGAGATGGACGGTGAGGATCTTGTCCGGAAAGCCTTCAGCAAAATGTCTATCCAGTTGTACAACTATGGAGAAGGGTGGGTACTGGGTAGGTGCTTACTTTCTAGAATTTATATGCAATTCATTTTTGATAAAAATCAATTCTTTTTTTTTTTTTTTTTTTTTTCATAATTGAAGGTTGATGGGGAAAGTAGCTTCTGATAAATGCCACAAATGGGTATTCAAAGAGCCAACAGAATGTGAACCAAACATTTCCAACTACTGGCAGAGTTCATTTGATGCTGTAAGTTTATTTTTCGACTTTTCCTTTGTTGTTAGAAATGATTGGTGAGTTCATCAATTCTCTCTTGCAGCTGCCTCCAGAGTGGAACGAGCAGTTCGAATCAGGCATTCAGGTCAGAAATTTACCATAAAGATTCGATTTTTAATGTCCTCGCTTCGTTTTTTTAATCATTAGTATCCGGGTTTAAGCAGACTATCGCTGTGATTCAAGCTGGACACGGGCTTCTCCAGCTTGGTTCTTGCAAGATTGTGAGTTTAGTTTTTGCCCGATTATATATATTAATGGGTCGAATATATATATATATTCTCCAAATTGATGTTGTTGTTGTTGTTTTCAGATACCTGAGGACTTGCACGTTGTGCTTCGAATGCGACACACATTCGAATCATTAGGTTACCAATCCGGCTTCTACCTATCCCAGCTCTTCTCGTCTACCCGCAGCTCCTCTGCCTCAGCCATAGCTGCCCCTCTGAAGCTGCCCGCCCTGCCCGCCCGGGCCCCACCTCCCCTCTTCAACTGG
This sequence comes from Euphrasia confusa, assembly GCA_954870475.1. Lineage (NCBI taxonomy): Eukaryota > Viridiplantae > Streptophyta > Magnoliopsida > Lamiales > Orobanchaceae > Euphrasia > Euphrasia confusa. The sequence continues at coordinate 1,267,821 of OX940954.1, read as the reverse complement.
GGCCCGAGGCCCTCCATGAACGGCTACCCGAGCTCGGGCAGCCGGCTCCAAATGATGCCGGCCAAAGACGAAACGCACATGTTCATGCACCCGCACTCATCGGCCGAGGCCCATATGGAGAACATGATGGGCGGTGGGGACCACGAGGGCGACATCAAGTGGCCCAACGGGCTTTCGTTCTTCAGCGCCTTAACGGGCCGGGCCGACGAGGCCAAGCTATTGTTCAATCCGGACAACAAGGCGGATCATAGTAGCCCGAACGAGTTCTTGAGCTTGGACGGGCATTCGAAGAGTATGGAGGGGAAGTACAAGAGGAGTTACACCTTGCCGGCGAGGATGGTGACCTCGTCGTCTTCGAATTCGATCGGGCATGGGGAGTTTAGGAACGAAGGGCCGGGGTTGTACTCGGATATGGAGACTTTCTTGGAGTGAATTTTATGTCATGCTTTTTAGGTTGTACTACCTTAGGAGACTAAACTCGGGTGTTTTTTTTCTTTTCTTAAAGTTGTTTTAGTGCTTTTTTGTTTCTATAATTTTTGTTGTTCTTTCATTCCTCAATTCTTCTTTTGTGCTATGTTTTAAACTACTAACTCAAGATATTAAAATTTAAGATTTTAGTATCAATAGATATATTGAGATTTTTGATAAGATATCTATATGATCATTTCGGTAAATAGGTATGTCATCCCTAAAAAGAGTCTATATGCTAACCTCCTATACCCCACCCCCATCCCCAAACAAAAAAGAAGAGAAAAGAAAAACATGTAATAAAATTGCCTATAAACATTGAACTTTATTTGTAGGTAAAAATGAATATGTCTGTATAAACTTTTGAAGATAGATAAGGTGTCCAAACCCCACTGCCTAACTCTATCTCTATGATGATTTCATTCAAGAATCAATCATGCTAATTAAGTGAAAAGCATATATGGCTTACTATAAATGGAAACTTGTTGTGTTGAAGGTCAATGCGCATGTTTATATGCTACTACTACTACTATATATTAGTAATGTTTCTTGTTGACCTTTTTGTAGTTTAATTTTGGAAATTAAGTGATTTGGCAAGTAGAGTTGTGAGTGTGGGTGTCGATCAGCTCGTTTTCGGAACAGCATTTTTAGGTTTAGCATGTCGGGATCAGGCCGTTAGATTATTACGCAAGGTGCTCTAAATCGAGCCCCGATCAATAGAATTCTATATGCAGTTCTCAAAGGCTTCTTGCAATTTATTAAGGTGATAACTTGTTGACTGAGAGAGTGAGAGATGGCTTTAATTTATTTATTATCTCAGTAAATAAAATATATTGTACATTTATTTTTATTTTCATAAAAGTTCCAAAAATGGATAATTTTGTGGTGTTTTGCTGTATTAGATTTAGAAATTAGAACTTAGAAGCAGATAGAAGTCTTAAATCTTTGACTCCAATAGCCAACAAGCCCATATCATTTCTTAATATTGGGCCTGGTCGGTGATTACGATCATAGCTTTAGTGGGCTTCAGAAACAAACAAAATAGTCAGCCCAGCCCAATCCAGCAGCTGTAACATCCAATTCACAGTTACCTAACTAGTCTAGTAGGAACATGATTTTGTTCCCTAAGTGGGCCCGCCCGAGCCCTGTTTCTCCTTGGGCCCAAATTAAATACCGTGAATTCCGGTATTAAAACTTTATCCCTCGTTGGTTGCCAGCTATTTATGAAATAGACAAGTCCATCTTGGTGGCCATTTTGTACGACTCCCCCACACCACTCACATTCTAATAATAATAATAATAATAATAATATTTTCTATCTCATGAAAGATTAACACTTTTTTTCTTGTAAATTACAATAAAAATGAATTGTTTTTCATGTAAATTACAAAAGAAGCTTGTCATCTATGAGAGATTGAAATGAATAATATATGATAGAGCTATATATAATGAATAAAGTGTTTTTTTACTATAGAGAAACTTGAAAATATATTAAGAATATAATTATTTTACTCTATTTTTTTTTTTTTCAATTATTGTTTTTATGTCATAAATTTCTATATCACGCTATTTTGTGTGAGAAAAATTGAAGTATAAAATACTAATATAAGATGATCAAATTAATTCCCTTAGCTCATGGTAGTTTGTGTAGCTATATATTAATTTAGTGTTGTGGGGTTAGTAACTCAATCTAAAGCTTCAAGGGGCACACCCTACTATGCCTCACCCACCCTTTTTTCCTCCCTTGAAAGTGACTTAAATGGAATCCAATATTGGAAATATATTGTATACTTTTGCAACTAGAATAAAAAAAATAAAATACTCTATATATTATATTCTTTTATAAGACCAAAAAGGAAAAGGGTTTTTGCTTTTGTAGTACGTCCACTCACACTACATAATTAGTTGTAGATTCAAAGCATTTGAGAGAGAGAGAGAGAGAGGGGATGAAGTTTTTATTCCAGTGTCCTTGCTGTTCTTGTTTCTGTTTCATGAAGCCTAAGAAGGGAAAACCAAAGGAAAAACAAGTAGCGAAGAAAAGTGAAGAAGTGGTGAGCAAGGACAAAAAAGTAAATCATGTTGCAGAAGTGGTCAAGGACAAAAAGGAAGAAGAAGCTAAGAAGCAAGAATGATTGATTGATTCTGAATTCTCATGAGAGGCATTGGGAAATGAAATCACCAACCAATGTGTAATAACCAACTTCTATTTTCTTCTACATCTTTTTTTTTTAAATTATTATTTGTATTATTATTATTATTATTATTATTATTATTATTATTATTAAATGCACTTGTTTAATTAGCAATAATTGAATCAAATTTAATGCAATTTTCATTCTTAATTCCTTATTATTATTATTCATTTTCATGTTTGAACCATAATTTTGTTGGGATGGTAGTATGTATAGTCTGTATAGATGTCAGATATAATCTTAGAAAACAATGTTTCCTTATGACAAAATAACATTTAATTAGATAAGTATATTCATGTTGTTTACATTTTATATTAAACATTCTAGTACCTCATGATCTCAAATGAAAAATTGAAAGTACATTTTTTGTCGAGCAATTGTTGACCTCAATGAAAGTTATGATGAATTTCTTGAAATTGTTGTAATTGATTTTTTATGGTGAATCAATTGCAAACTATTTTTTTGTTTGTTATCAAATGTTTATGATTGTTAGATCTATTTATCAAAACTTTTTGTTATTATAAAAGTTTTTGAGGCAAGAGTATTACTCATTTTGTCTTACATATTTAAATTATTTTCATATACAATGAAACCTCTATAAATTAATACTCAATTAATTAATAATTTTTTTAAATTAATTGAATTTTTCGGTTCCGACTTGGTCTCTTAAATAGAAAAAAATACTCGATAAATTAATAACCTCTCTAAATTAATAAAATTTTACGGTCCCGAAACTATTAATTTATAGAGGTTTAACTGTATATTCAAATCTAAAAAATAAACTTAATTTTCAATTTAAAATATAAATTTATTTTTTATTTTCTATCACCATAATAAAAAAAATTTGCAAACTCAAAAAAAAAAAAAAGTGTTAACAGATTCTTGATTTTTTTTCCCAACATTAGTAATGTACAAACAAAAATGTTTATCATAGAATATTAGTAGTAGTGTATCTTTTATAAATACTTGTACCACATATCAAATTAATAATGTTATTTCATTCTCTGAAATCATTTTACACCCTAAGAAAAAAATATCTCAAAATGAAATTATATCTCAAGTGTCGCTCAATATTTTCTTTCCATCCATTTCAAGACTTTCCTTCTAAAAGAGTAGTTGCTGACTTTATGTGAGTTAGTTGAGTGTAATTCATGTAATAAACCTAAAGTAAAAATATGTACTCTAACTATATTCAATGTTTTAAAAAACGTGACTCGTATTTGAGACGTTTTTCACTTGAAGCATGAGGCGTACGCCTTGAGGCGTAACGAGGTGTACGCCTCAAATTAAAACAAAAAAATATATAAAATTATTAGAAAAAATCTATTATATTACATTTATAAAATGATATTTAATTTATTATTAATAAATTAAGTGTTATTTAAATAAATTACCCGAATACATTGGTAAATAATTTTAAAATCTAAATATTTTTGTTGACACTATTATTTTGAAAATCAATATATAAAGTTAGAAACAAAATAGAGAACAACTATTATGAAAAACAATATATATAAGTTGTTGAAAATAAAAAAATGCAAAAATGAGAAAGAGAAAGAGAAAAAAAAATTACCAAAAAGAAAAAATATGTAAAAACAACTTACTTGGAGAAGTTAAGTTTCTTAAAACGAGAAATTCAATTAGAAATTTAAGTTTGAGAGGGATGAATAAATATAAAATAATAATATTGTAAGGTTAAATTAATTGATCATAAATTGAGTCAAGTATAATTAATAATATTAACTTAATTATAAAATTAAAATGTCACTTATTTAAAAAAAATACAAAAAAATATGAAGACCGCCTTAGACGAGTCGAGGCGGATGCGCCTCGACTCGTACGCCTCACGTCTTAAGGCGTATAAATTTTGAAACGGTCTTGACTCGTGCGCCTCAAAACATGAAAATGTCAAGGCGGTACGAGGCGCGCCTCGAGGCGTACGCCTCGTCCGTTTTTTAAAACAATGACTATATTCAAAATAGGAGTATTTAAAAAAAAATGTAAAATGTAGGCCTGTTGGACAAATTGGACACGTGTAAATCACTGAGCCCATTTAGTAGAAGGCCCATTTAATTGTAGGCCTGACAATTACTCTAATGGGCTTGCAGCCAGAAACTAGAACATTACTCCCTAGTTTATAAACCTCAATTTACATCCAAGTATGTTCATCTAATTCACATATATCAATACTTACTAGTTAATGTTTCCATGATTTTACTACTATATTTTATACCCGAAAATGTATCATACTGTAATAAAATATATGCACACCAATTTTTATTACTACAGAAAAACAAATTTTTACTTTGTGATATCTCTTGATCATTTATTCGCCACAACCCAGTAACCTCATCCACATCCACACATACCAATCCCTTTCTCTTATATACATATATCATCACTTTCATTTCTACACACTTCTTTTTTTTTTTCTCTCTATATATATATACTCTCTTACAAAAAAAAAAAACACTGCCGGTCAAAATGTCAACCCAAAATCGGATGAATCTATTTGCTGCATTTGTTTTGTTGATTTGCTGTTTGATCAACAACTCTTACGCTTACCAGTTTACAGTTGGTAGCAACGACGGTTGGGTTTTGAACCCTTCCGAGTCTTACGCTAGCTGGACCGGAAGAAACCGGTTTTTGGTCGGCGACACTCTCTGTAAGTAAATTAAACCGGTTTTTTCAAGAAAATATTTCTTGTTTTTTTTTATCGAAATTAAAATAAGAAAATAAATAATATGTTATTTTCAGTATTCAAGTACAACGCCGGTTCCGATTCGGTGTTGGTGGTCAGCAAAAATGATTACGACAGCTGCAACACCGCCAGCCCTACCCAGAAACTCGAAGGTGGAAACTCGGTTTTCTCGCTGGACCGGCCCGGTCCGTTTTACTTCATCAGCGGGAACAAGAGCAACTGCAACCAGGGCCAGAAACTCACCGTCGTCGTTATATCCCCTAGGTCTCCGGGAACCGGAGCTCCCTCGCCCGGAGGATCTCCCGGTTCGACTACTCCGGGAACCGGAACTCCTTCTCCAGGCGGTTCTCCCGGTTCGAAAACCCCGGGGACCGGAACTCCTTCTCCAGGCGGTTCTCCCGGTTCGAAAACTCCGGGAACCGGAACCCCCTCACCAGGCGGCTCTCCCGGCTCGACTTCTCCGGGGACCGGAGCTTCTTCACCAGGAGGCTCAACCACTCCAGGAACCGGAGCATCTTCACCAGGCGGATCAACCACTCCGGGGACCGGAGCATCTTCACCAGGCGGCTCAGCTACTCCGGGAAGCGGAGCATCTTCACCAGGCGGCTCGACCACTCCGGGGACCGGAGCATCGTCACCAGGCGGCTCGGCTTCTCCGGGAACCGGAGCATCATCACCAGGCGGCTCGGCTACTCCGGGAACCGGAGCATCTTCACCAGGCGGCTCGACCACTCCGGGGACCGGAGCATCTTCACCAGGTGGCTCGGCCACTCCGGGGACCGGAGCATCTTCACCAGGAGGCTCGGCCACTCCAGGAACCGGAGCATCTTCACCAGGCGGCTCGCCCGGTTCGCCAGTGGGGTCACCCGGGTCGGCCGGATCTACATCCCCGGCCGGATCGCCTGGGTCGACAACTCCTGCTGACGGAGCTCCTGGGCCGGCAATGATGGGCTCAGGCCCAACCGCGGCAGATGCTCCTGGGCCGGGAAGTGACGTCCCAACAGGCCCATCTCCCTCGGGTGACGCCACCGGGTCAGGAGGCCCATCCGCCGCTGGAATGCCCGGTTCTCCCGATTCGGGGACGCCGGCGGACGCCAACGCACCCGGCGGTGGTCCGCGTCCGACGTCCGCAGCACCGGCGCCCCTCGCGCCGACAGTTTTAATGGCGACGCTTTTGTTGAGTGTGGGCGTAGGTGGATTTGTCATTTCGCATTAAATGTTTGGAAAAAGATTTTTACTTTTTCCAAGAAATTATTTGTGGTGGATATTGTTTTGATTTGTGATTGCAGCTTTACCCCTTTTTTTCTTTTGTGGTTGGTTTGAATTTATGAGTTGCATATTGTTGTTGTAGTTGTTGCTTCAAATTTATTTCCATTATTTGTTGAGAATAATAAATTTGGGAGTATTATTTACACCATTTATAAAATAAAATTTGCCCTAATTTGATGGAAATTTAGGTGTTGTGTGTTTTATATTGGGTTTTAATTATTATTTATAATGATCTTGGGGTTGATATCTCCTCTCGATCTCGATTATGGTTAATTATACAAATTGATCGTAGCACTTTTTTCTTGGTCAAAATCGTCAAATTATATTTTTTTTATAGTAGATTACACCGACCTACAAAACACACAATGTTGAAGGGTTCATATCATCAAAAATATTTTCACAAAACTAAAAGTGTGAAATAGGTTTTCATAAATGCCACTAGATGTAAATACTGCCAAAATGTGGTGTATATACATAATGAGATACTACATTAACTTCAAAATCTAATAGATACTAGAAATATAGTCCAACTTATATATGTATAAAGAGTCTATTCTCTCGTATTACCATGTGATTTTAAAAATGTAATATGAAGATCGAATTCCAATAAAAAAAATTATGAAAATGAGTTCAAAAAATATCATGCCCATGATTCTCAAGATATATATGCAAATGATTTGGTACACACATATAGAATAGTTTTTCAAGTCTTGTGACAAATATTTGTTTGTGCGTGATGCTCTTGGACGTATATAGTCGAAGGTGGACCTCAATACTATGCCTATAATGTACAGCCAAATTCAGATGAAGAGTTTTGAGTGAATTCTCGACAAAAATTCATGTAATTTGAATATGAAATTATAAAAATAGTTAATATATTTCGGCCCCTACTACTACATTGTTGAGAGTCAAAAAACTTTGTAATACAATTAAATGCCATTAATAAATCTCCTTTCCCTTCTCGTAAAATCTTAAATAATGCAAGAATTAAAAGTGGCATCAATGTAGTGCAAATTTAGGAAATAAAATTGGTGGGAAAATAAATGCTCCGATTTACTATAAGTCATGAATCTCTTGCATAAGGCAAAAACATTATCACATGAAGAAAAAAAGTTGGGTAAATTGCAATTAAAGTCTTTGATGTAAACTGTCAACTACCAAAACTATATTCGAATAGTGAATGATGTTATTTTATCAAGAAATGAACGAAATGTACATTTAGTAGTATCAAATTTTGTTAGCAGGGTCGAATTAAATTGAACTTAACTGTTCTATAAATAGTCAAATGATTCGACATATATATGGAGCTCAACTCAGCAAGGGTCGACGTACATATAAATTTTTGCCAAGTCAAGTTTGCATTGTGTGGAAAAATGTATTTCAATTAAAATGAGAGGGTGAAAGCAACATTTAGCAAAAGTGAAAATATGCCCTCTCCTAGTCCTTCGATTATAAAAATCACTCTTCTTCGAATCTAAAGCATATCAATCTCAATCAATAATTCCAAGTTGATTTTTTTAGTTGTTGAGTTCACAATAGAATTTGAACATTTGAATTCGATTACAAAAATCATCACAATTAAAAATATATAAAAATATTACGTGTTTGTATGTGTATGTACTCAAATAGATATTTTAAATTATTCACTCCAATTTCAACGAAAAATACAATAGAGCGAGTTGATCAATCACAATCAGTGTCTTGAATTGTAAATTGTAACGTCTTTTAAGTTTTAATTAATTTATATATAAAAATTATTTTAAAACTCATATTTTTGGCGTGACTACATATGATCGAATGTCCTAGAACTATATTTATAATCACCCAATGAAGTAGTATATTATTTCTTCTGTTCCCAAAATATATTTTTACATTTTTTTAGGCATAAAAAACAAATTATAATCCATTTAGTAATGAAAAGAACCAAACGAAAATCACTTTCATTAGTGCAAAAGATAATAAAAACAATAAAACGAAAATCCACTTTAAAGCTACTTTACAGTTTACACTATTTTTATTTTAATCTTTGGCCAACACATGGAATAAATAAAGGTGCACTCTCAACGCTAATTTACAAAATAAATAAATATCTTTATTCCAAGTGTATGTGTAGAAATGCATGCACGACGATCTCTTTAAAGATGTCCACAAACCAAATGTTCGATTTAATTTGACCTTTTCTGTCGGCAACAATAATTTTTCCAAAAAAAAAAAAACCCGATTTTCAAAACTAAAAATTTACTGTTTATCAAAATAAATAAAATAAAATAAATTATTACTATTATATAGCGGTGATACATGCTCTGCCCTAAAGTTCAGCCTAGCGCAAATTACGTTGTGCCAATAAAACAGATTATTAATATACACAAATAAATAAAAAACTAAATTCCTCATTTTCCTTTTCAGATCAAAGGGTCTAAAAACGAAGAAATTAAAAAAAAAAAAACTTTTAAATAAATCAATTAATGACGATGACATTCCGATCAATGGCGGCAGTCCTCCTGGTGGCGGTGTTAGCCGCCGCCACGATCGTGGTGGCTGAAGCCAGCGAACACTCGACTTTGAGGGTGATCGAAGGGCATAGCGACCTTATGGCCAATGCCATGGAACAGCTGGACGAGGAGATGATGATGGAATCTGAGACCACTCGCCGGCTGCTCGCCGGCCAACAACGCCGGAGATACATCAGCTATGCCGCCTTGGCAAGGAACAATATTCCGTGCAATCAGAGAGGTCAATCCTACTACAACTGCGTAGGCCATCAGAGGGCCAACCCTTACACTCGAGGCTGCACGAGGATCACTCATTGCGCGAGAAACACTCGTTGAACGAGACGAAACCCGATTCAGAATTATTATTATTTTTTTGTTATTTGTTTTCTTATATTTTTCATCTTTTAGTTCGTCGCGTATAATATGCATTTACTAGGTCTGTCGTGTAAGAATAGTCACACTTCTTTCGCAAAATACAAAGGAGGTGTGATTGTTGATGCAGTTGATGTATAACATTTTGTTTTTTGGAATTCAAATGTGTAGAAGAACGATTTATTGACTTGCAGGATAAAAAAGAATAGCTTAAAAGTATGTTTAATTAGGTCTTAGAAAAGATCGTACATGTTTCGTAGCAGATGGTCATCAGAAAAGCCACCATCGCCGCCTGCTTTGGTTTCTCTGCAATAAATAAGAAACACAAACCCGTATGAGGAATTGAGGAAGAGGCTCGAATTTGTTTTATGAGAAGTAGGAGGAGGGGGCAACCTTTTGGGCGGGATTATTCTGGGATGGCAATGCGATTGGCTGAGGGAGGATGCTGTTGTCGATGTTTCGCAAGTAGGGCTCTACTTTCTCTTTCAGCATCTCGTTTAACTGAAATTTTTGTAATGCACTTGAGAACAATTTCTGTATTTTTAATAACTAAAGTGATAAAAGGGTGTTAGCGAATCTCTGACCTTCTCTTCACGCCACTTTGTTTCCCACTGTGTGTCCAATATTTTATCAGCAATCTCTCTTTGTGCATTAAGGAGAATTGTCATCTCGTAAAGCTTCTTTGGATCTTTAAGGTCTTCATTGGACCAAGAAGACGCGTTCAATGGAAGGTCCAAGTCCTGCAAAATGAACTTCCGTTAAAACCATTACACAAGAGAGTTACACAATGTCCTGCTGAGATGAATCCAGTTCTGAATTCCGACTGCCCACTTTAAATAGTGATTAGCGGAAATAGGTGCAGCCAGAAAAGTCGAGAAAAACAAACATACCCCCCAATTGTGAGGCCTCCGAGGAGGATTAAGCTTCATCACTTCAGCCTCTAGAGCTTTCTTCGCTTTGTAGAATGGAATATTTTTCACAATGATGGGATCATCCTTAGCACGGGCTGGGTCAATAGTGATTAAAGCCTGCCCAGATGAATTCAGTTAGCAGTTGGAAGGATATAACAGACAACTTACTAATTTGTCGATGACTCGGGGGTGCTACTAAATGTCTGCTCTGAAATGGCAAGCTTTAGGATCACATCAGTTTTTCTTCTTTTCTTTCAAGTATTTAGATCTAAATTATAATGTCGTCTATAGAAACTCTCAACAACTCTGCATAGGGTAATTTAAAAAAGGGCTCGTATTTCTTTGTAATTCCAGGTTTCCAGGCAGAGTGGCATCTAATGATCAAACGGAACTATATATTTATTCTCTAGATGGTCATACTTTTAATTTGTAAAGTATGATTGTCTCAATTCATACGAGGTACCTGCTAGGCCCAAACTATCATCCAGTAGAAAATCATCATACCTCTTGCAAATACTCCCACCCGGGCTTACGTTTGGAAACTTCATCTCGGAGTTGGTCATAACGCCTAGATTCCTAAATAATGAAGAAAACTGAATATCAGAAGACCATAGGAAGACATTTCATTATGCAGGAAGACCTAGATTTAGAGAGAAAGAGAATCTCCTTTATATCTCTTAAAAATATTCAAAAACAACCATTTCAAAAACTCCATGACACAAAAAAAAAAAAAAAAATACGTAAGGGATACTGAAACCTTGTATTGCCACCAAATCTTCTTCTTGACATCATCATCGTAATCAACACCTCCCATTATCTGTGGGAAGGTTATCAACCAAAATGCAGCAATGCTCGGGTCCTTCATACTGTGAATTATATGCTGCAAAAGTATACAAATATTTGAAAGTCTATTGGCAATATATTGGACCAGAGTTTAGTAATCTTGTACATGCAAAAAAATATAATATTTTATAATTCTACTGAAAAAAAAACATTAACAAATTCAAACAAACTCATGCACTGTATTTATCTGATAAAAAAACAAAGAAATTAACTAGCACTAACCTCATAAGGATAGTCCATCTTGCTCATGATGTTATAGGATTTCCAAGGAGGTTCCATTATCTGACCAAATGGAACAATTTAGTGAAATACTAACTAATAAATATATAGGTAGGGCATTATATATTATATGCTAGCTGTATTATGCACATGAAAAATAAATAAATGGGAGTATAAAAGCACCAGATCTTACATCATCAGCTGATATCCTAATTGGTAGCTTGCCTTTGCATTCCGGACATTTCATAACCCCCTGCAAAGGCAAAGATAAATGAATCACACCAAAGCTCGATAATAAATCTCTCTTACACCTTTGATGGCCTAGGTCCACAAGGAAATGAATTTTGAATAGCTGACTAAAACAAACAAACAAACTCTGTTATATCTTAAATATACAGTAGCAAATCAAGCGAAAGAACTGTACTGGCAAGAAAAGGAAAAAAATATTTTTGAATATTATTTATTCGAAAGTGTTGCCAACAATTACAGAACTAAGTGTGTTTCTTACTGTGCCATCACAGCTCGGACATTCTTTACACGGCAAAGGCAAATTAAGGTTGACACTTGACGGAAGGTGAACCAACTCAGCTCGATTTTCAGCAATCGCACTAGCAATGTTTTCAGCTGTTGCCTTCTCTCCACTATAATAAGAGAATAATATAAATTACATACCAGAAGAAAATTATACGCGAGATCTAAGAACGCACTTATAAATAAATAAACAACTAGAATAGTTCAGACGAAGTCATCATAAACCACTAAATGCAAGAAGTCATCATAAACCACTAAATGCAAACCAAAAAAATAAATGCATTTGTGTTTGCCCTACCTTTGCAAAGCATAGTTTTTCACCTGGTACTGCACCTGCCCTAAACCTCTGCACATAGTACATTGCATGGCTTGCCATCCAGTGCAAGTCCGACAATTCCTGCATCTCAAAGATTGCGTGTTCAGTTTGATCAATGATGTAATTTCTAGTTAGTTATAAAGTGCGACTTCTTTGTATGAGATAGTTGAAAACGTAGAGTTGATAAATTATTATCCATTTCCCCCAAACCCTTGGAACAAAACATTTGCAGAAAGATTCTAATTATGATAAGTCCCCCTGGATTCAATAAGACGGAAATGTAAATAATGTCAATAAGTCAATTTCCGACATTATTCAACATCAACTCATCGAGACTCTGGGTTGAACTGAACAGAACAATCCAAAATCACATAGTAATCTGTATAACACACTTACTGATAAGTGAAATTATATCACATAATCTATAACAATTGTACACCAGCTGCCCTTTTATTCAAAAACATTATCATATCCCCTAACACCGAATGTTTAAGCTTGTTCGAACTGAACTCGATAAGTCGTAAAATCACTAGTGCACGATAATACCCAAAATCTAAAGCCATCAGAGTTATACAAGGAGCTAAAAATCACCTTTGACACAGAACCTTCTTTCCCAGTTCCAACGCGATATCGTAAGTACCAAAAGTAGCAATAGCCTGAAATCAGCTCATGGATTATCCCTCTTTCCCTAATTTTCCAACCTATACATACAAATACATACACAGAAACCGGTAAAAACCAAAGGGGTCAGGAGGCATACGAAAATGGCCGAGTACGATAGCTTGGAGGCGAATTCAGGGATTCCGAAGCCACGAGGGGCGGAGCCGGCGATGTCGAAGGGGAGTGTGAACGGAGAAAGCACCACCTTCACCGGAAAATCGAGAATGTCCATCAGTTGCTGGCCGTAGCGCCGCGTGAAAATCTTGTACTGGAAGTCCATAAATTTCTGTACGCTCTTCACCAGATTATCTTTTCCTCCCGACATTTTCGACCGTTGGAGCTGAAGTAAATTTGGGGAAGACAAAGAAGAAGAAGAAGAAGAAGAAGAAGACGCGGTAGACGGATAATGGGTTTAATGGTTTTTCAGATGGAAGGAAGATTTGGACTGTGCACACACTTTTGGTTTATTACATTTACGTCCCTATTTTTGTGAGAATATTGACTTGTGCACCCCGAATCCTTTAACAATTGTCAGATGTTACCCTCCGTAACCCGGCCCAATTTAAATGGTGTATGGGCCCAATAGAATCCGGGCTTCTTTGGTTGGTTTAGGCCCAATTTAAATGGTGTATCTTGAACTGGGCTGGCCTGTTAAAATTGAAATCTGACAATTTGTTAAAGCCCAGTTCTAAATTCATTAGGGCCGGGTCAAACCGGTCCCAAAATCTGACTGAAATGAAATCCGGTCAATTGACAAATGACAAGGTGTACAGTACAGTGAAAAACACCTCAAATACGAGTCACAGTTTTTAAAACATTGTGTACTTTTTTTATTTTTGGTCTATGTCAATTGCAGTGTCTTGGAATTCGAATCAAGGACCTCAAGTCCCCAATTCAAGTGCTCAACCAACTGAGCTAACAACCCTCGACAAAACATTGTGTACTTGAATTATTAGGATTTGTTCTTTTGGACTGAAACTGAAGCGATCTGAACTGAACTGAAATCTGAACTGAACTGAACTGACTTTTTATAAAAATAAGGGAATATTACAGAAACCTACCCAGCCTTTAGTGTTTTTTACACTCACCTACCCGACCGGAAAATCGTTACACCCGACTACCTCATCTTTTCTCCGTTTTGCACTTACATTCTTTTTTTGGATGAATCAGAATATTCCGTAGAATATTCCGTTATCTTTATTTTTTTATAATTTTTAATGGCTGATTACCTAAATACCCTTGAGCACAAAATATTATTAAATGATCTCATCTACGTGTATTTTCCGCAATTCCCATTAAAAAAAAAATAACGCATTAAAATTAAAGATTGAAAATTTGTACTAATTCTTTTCTTTATAATAAAGATTAAAGATTATTTATAGTCATTTTTCTCAGAGGAAAAAACACAAACACCTCTTGTGCACCCAAAATAAAATCATTTTTTCTCTGTTTTTAAAGAATCATAACAAAACACATCCTTCGAACTGTATTCACACTCGGAGATGTTGAATCTCTTCCCTCTTTTTCTGAAACAAATCGAAGAAATTGGGGCGAAACTCCAACAGCGCGTCTAAGTAGGGAGGAAGAGGGGGACAAGCTCGATCGAAACTCCTAAACTCATTCAATTCCATACAGTCATATGCCCACTTCAATCTTCTTCTTTTACTATTAATGCTATGGAAGAATTTTCAGACAAAACCTCACAACAAAAATTCATCCTCTATATTTTTTTTCAATAAATTTACAACAAAAATTCACGGAGGGTGACCTCCTCTTCCGCCGGGAACCTCTTCGAAACCGCCCCATCCAGTGCAACCATTTCCGCCGGAATGTGGTCCTCCACCTCTGCCAAGTAGAAAGACCTCCCCAGAGTTCTTCTTAGTCGCCCCGACCTCCTCCTTCTCGACCCACAAATTCTTGGCTCAAAGCCGCCAGCTTCGGGGAACCGCCGCGCGAGATTTATTTATTTTTTTTGGGAATTTTTGGATGCGGATTCTCTAAGGATTTTTTTATTATTTTATAAAATAATAATATGTGTTAATACTAAAATACCCTCTTAGTTAGACTTTAATTTGAGTAACTTGGCATGTGAATTACACGCTCCCGGAATATTCTAAAGAATATTCCAATCCGACTAAGAAAATAGGTAAGTGTTTAACGGTGTAAAGATGGGGTAGGTAACGGTAACGTTTTTCCGTTCGGGTAGGTGAGTGTAAAAAACACCAAACGTTGGGCAGGTTTTTGTAATATTCCCTAATAATAATAATAATTTGTATAAATTATTAAATATTTTTTTAAAAATATTAATAATATTATGACGGTAACTAGATTTTATATTTAAAATTATAAATTCAAATTATTTTTTGTTTATTTTATTTTAATTTATTTTGAAACAAACTGAACTGAACTAAAGCATCTGAACTGAACTGAATTAAATCCAAAAGAACATGTTCTTAATATAATTTATTTATAATTACACAAATAATAAAAACTCACGCACACACACAAATTCACTTTATTCAATAAAAAACAAAATACATTATTATTACTTAATTTTCACTCATAACTTTTCGTACATAACATTATTATTATTACTTAATTTTCACTCAATAATCAAGAACAACTTAACAACCACCACCACCACCGGCGCCTCCTCCTCCACAACCGTCATGACCGACACCGTGTGGGCCGGGCGCATGGAAAGCTCCATGGTGGTGGTGGTGGCGCCGCCTAGGCTTGTCAGAGCCATCGTCGGCACAAGCAAAGATAAGCATAGACATGATTGAGACGGACAAGACGATCATACCGAGCACATAGACGAGCCCTGATGAACCCTGGAAAACCCGATCTACTTCACTTGCAAAGTCCTCACCATTCACAATATTAGCCCATTCTACTCTCACCATTTTGATTAAGATGATATATATTTGAAGCGTGTTATATATATTTATATATACACACAAGCCTGTTAAATATATCCTATGACTTGCGTAATGCCTTCCCACTGGTCCCAAGTAATAATTAAATGTAAGAGCACATACAGAACAGTTGTTGGTTGATGGGTTCATATCATAGTAGTGGCGGAGCCACTCAAGGACCAGGGTGGGGGCCCTGGCCCACCCCAATTTTTTTTTTATATATATATAAAAAAATATAAGTATTTGTATATTAGATAAAATCATGTACAGTCAAATCTCCATAAATTAATACTCGATAGGTTAATAATTTCTTTAAATTAATAAAGTTTTACGGTCTCCGACTTGATCTTTTAAATTAAAAAAAATATTCAAAAAATTAATAATTTCTATAAATTAATAAAATTTCACAATACAAAGACTATATATTATGTTTATATTGAATCAACTCTTTTACTGTTTTTATTAATCTACCTTAAATTAAATCACTTTCATCTTTAACTTGTGGGACCTACATATATATATTCACTCATATATTATATACTATATTATGTTTAAATATTTTTTTTACTATTATTAATGAAAATATATTAAATTAACTAAAATCCATCATTTTTTGTACTTAATATATTAAACTAAATTAAGAGTAATTTAAAAAAATTTAAACTTAACTTAATTATTTTTCACAAATAATTTTCTTTAAATGATTCTTTTCTAATTTAATAATTTTTAAACAAATTTTTTTCAAATTAATTTAATTTTTATAATTTTAATGTTTGTAACTAGAATTATTAACTCATAAATTAATAAAAAAATAATTTGAACTCAAAACGATAAACCTAAAAAATATTTTATCATGTAAGAATCATTTTTTAATTACTAACAAAAAAATATTTTATATCTTAAATAATATTTAAATTTAAATTTTATATTATCAATAAAAATATTTGAATATTAAAAAAATGGTGTTTATTATACATTAAAATTTTATATGAATATTTATGTCATTTATTTTATATTTTATCTTAAAAAATTCTTAATAAGATATTGGTCCATCCTCGTTTGAAGAGTTGGATCTGCCCCTGATTCATACCCACCGACGTTCATTCTATGCTAGCCTAAATGTACTACACTGAGTTCATAGATATATTTAAATATGTGTAAGTTACCTTTATTTTCAACTTTTTATGCTAACCTAAGTGTACTACACTGAGTTCATAGATATTTAAACATGTGTAAGTTACTTATATTTTCAACCACGTTTTTTATTTTTAACATTTTAACATTTACACGTAACACGTGACACTATATGCATAGCACTACCCAATTAGGATGGTTTTATCTATGCTACTCCCGGAGGAGTACACCATATAGATCTTAACCGTTGATTTAATATTATTATATTCAATACACACACAATCACACACACCCGACGTGTATTGTGTATGTATCCACAGTTAATATGCCACCAAGTGTATTGCACCTGGAGTAGCATCTCCTAGACCCAATTAGGATAGCGTGGAATAAACCCCCACCGACCAACTACTTATTTTTACGGACTGATGGCATCGCCAAATACTAAGTTGGTGTATTTATCCATGGTTAAATTGTAATCATGAATTCAATCTTAACCACTAAATTTTATAATTAATTCTAACCACTAAATTTTATAATTATTTTCCCGGAGTTAAAAACATCATTAATCGCTAATCATCAATTATATATTTTACTAAAATATGTACAAATAAAATCACGTATGTGAATTTTACTATAAATTGGTTTGTTTTATTCAATATTTTACTATAAATTGTTTTGTTTTATTTAATATTATGCCTTTTATATTTATGTTTTTGTTTTTAATTAATATTTTCTCATTGATATTTGTTAACGGTTTTAACATTCGGTTTTTTTTATATTTATGTTTTTGTTTTTAATTAATATTTTCTCATTGATATTTGTTAAGGTTTTAACATTTGTTTTTACTCTAAAAATGTTCAAATATATAAATTCTAAAATAAATTATATAATTTTAGTAAATTCGAGTAGATGATAAATGATAAAAAAATAATCAAAATATTATAAATTATATTTTTATTTAATTTTAAATTATAATAACACTATATTATTTATTAAATAATTATACACTTGAAAAAAAATTATTACATTATTTGATTTTACTTGTACATATTATAAAAGAATATATAATGTGCCATTTTTTAAAAAATCATAAAATTCAAGAGAGATTGGCAAATAGAGTATTTTTATAAATGTATTTCACAAATTACAACTTATATGTCCAAAATTGGCAAATAGATCACACAAATCGTTAAATGTCTGAAATGACATTACTTTTTTTAAAAAGAGTAAATAATTATAGGAACATTTTTGTAATCTCACAAAAAAAAATGTGAGGACAAAAATGTCTTTGCATACTGAATGTCCCATATTCCAAAATACCGTACTGAATGTTCCCCAGAATACCATACCGAATGTCCCGATTTTATACTGAATGTCGAGGACTCCAAAATACCTCACTGAGTCTGTTCACACTGAATTGCTCATTTTTACACTGAATGTCTCGGGCAACGTAAGACCACACTAAATTTGTCCAAACTGAATGTCTCATTTTTACACTCAATGTTAGATTTCCACACTAAATGTTATAAAAAACACTGAATGTCCGTCGCTCCTCCCTAGGGGTGTGCAAAATAAGACCGAATCGGAAAAAAGACCGGAACCGATCCGGACCGGTTGTATCCAGTCCCGTCTCTAATCCGAATAATTTTGGGATTACGAGTTCCGGTCCGAAATTTTTCGGTCCGAACAAAAAACTCGAATTTTTAATATATATTATTATTTTGATATATAATATATATATATATATATATATATATATATATATATATATTTTTGTATTTATATACTCCATCCAACCCAATTTAATGGGCATAGAAAGGAGTTGCACAGAGTTAAAAAAAAATAACTTTTAGCTTTGTGATTTTTTTGTTTGAAAGGTAAATTATAACCAAGGGTAAAAATAAAACACCTTTTAGCTTTGTGATTTTTTTGCTTTGTCATTTATAGTAGTTGAATATATTCTCTAATATTCCTTTTACTTGTGGGCCGATTTCAACTTCGATAAAATAAATGGATAATTAATTCGGGTGAAGTCATTCAGGACTTGCCACAAGGTTAGAATCTGATACCATGTTAGAAACTGATTCATCCATCAGTACAAACTGACTCTGATACCGTGTTAGAAACTGATTCATCCATCAGTACAAACTGTTAGAGAAATTACGCAGCTAAACAGTTATAGTGAGCGAAATACATTCTCCAATACTTTTATTAAAAAAAACATTATCATAAGCCATCAGAGTTACCCAAAATCTAAAGCCATCAGAGTTATACAAGGAACTAAAAATACACAGAACCTTCTTTCCCAGTTCCAAAGCAATATCGTAAGTACCAAAAGTAGCAATAGCCTGAAATCAGCTCATGGATTATCCTTCTTTCCCTAATTTTCCAACCTATACATACAAATACACACACATAAACCGGTAAAACAAAAAAGGATTAGTGTTAGATTGGTAAACGTAGCAAACAGAGAAGAGAGAAAGGTTTCTGTATGTTTTATTAATCAAAGAACCAAAGCCTTATATAGTACAATGAAATAATTAAATAAGAAATCAAATCCCTAACAATAAGGGATGTATATTGTCTAAATATAAACTCTATCAATTAGACAATATTGTTGCCTAATTATACTCCAAGAATATCGTCTAACACCCCCCTCAAACTGGAGCATGGAGATTCAAAGTGCCCAGTTTGCGGAGAAGATGGTGAAACTGACGAACACCCAAAGGCTTGGTAAAGATATCAGCGATCTGGTCGGTGGTCGGAACATGTGAAGGGGAAACTAAGCCCTCCGTAATGGCATCGCGGACGAAGTGACAGTCAATTTCAATATGTTTGCTGCGCTCATGAAATACAGGATTTTGAGCTAAATGAATGGCCGACTGATTATCACAAAACAGTCGCATAGGAGTAGACAAAATAACATCCAAGCCGGCCAAAAGACCTTTTAGCCATTTCAACTCACAAACAAGAGCAGCCATGGATCGATATTCAGCTTCTGTGGAGGAGAGTGATACAGTATGTTGTTTTTTCGTTTTCCAAGAAACTGGAGAATCCCCTATAAAAACAAACCAACCCGTGACCGAACGACGAGTTAAAGGACATTTGGCCCAATCAGAGTCACACCAACCAGACACCATTAGTTGGCTATCAGATCTTAATAGGATACCTTGACCCGGGCTGCCCTTTAAATATCGAATAACACGCAACGCAGCCACCATGTGTGCTTCACGCGGAAGTTGGAGAAATTGTGAGAGAATGTGCACCGAATATGACAGGTCCGGACGAGTAACGGCTAAGTACACAAGACGACCAATCAGTCGTCGATAGCGCTCGGGATCAGGCAATAATGCGCTATCAGTAGTGGCAAGATGGTGATCGACATCCATAGGAGTAGAAGCAGGTTTCGCACCCAAAAGCCCGACTTCACTAATAATGTCGAGAGTATATTTTCGTTGAGTGAGAAAAATACCTTTTGTACTGCGTGCTACTTCAATACCAAGGAAGTATTTCAAGGGACCCAGATCTTTCATTTTAAAACGACGATGTAAATAATCTTTAAAATCATGAATAGCCGAACTATCATTACCCGCAATGACGAGGTCGTCTACATAAATTAAAACGTGTACACGTACCTCATTATGGGAGTAAGTAAATAGGGAATAGTCGGAGTAGGATTGGCGAAACCCATAATCACGTAAAGCCCCAGCTAGTTTAGCAAACCAACAACGCGGAGCCTGACGGAGACCATACAAGGATTTTTTAAGGCGGCAAACCTTACCATCATTACCACGACTAAAACCCGGAGGAAGTTTCATATACACCTCTTCAGTCAAATCACCATGCAAGAAAGCATTGTGTACATCCATTTGGTGTAATTCCCAACGTTTGACGGAAGCAACAGCGAGAAAAGTACGAATGGTAACCATTTTAACTACTGGAGCAAAAGTTTCTCCATAGTCGAGGCCTTCTACTTGGTGATTTCCGAAAACAACAAGGCGAGCTTTCAACCTTTCAACGGAGCCATCGGACTTATACTTGATTTTATATACCCAACGACAACCTAAAGCTTTTTTATCGGGTGGTAAGTCAGTTAACTCCCATGTCTCATTAGATTCAAGTGCGTCAATTTCTTCTTGCATAGCCCGACACCAACCATCATCCCGGACTGCAACTTTAAAGGACGAGGGCTCAACCCCTGAGGTTATAGCTGCTAGAAAAACTTTATGACGATGAGAAAATTTATTGCAATTTACATAATTAGATAAGGCATATGGAGTACCTGAAGGCGATGATGGAGAAGTTGGTGAACTTGGCGTAGATGGACTGTTTGTTGTTTCAAGCACATAACCACTCAAACGGGAGTTAGGAAATTTTAATCGATGTCCCCTTCCAAGATCACCAGAGGGTGCAGCAGTATCAATGATGACAGACGGGTCTACACTGTCAGTGGTGGCAGAATCAGAATCATGTGCGGTATTGGAAGAGGGAGGACTAGCAGCCGTGTCAGATACAACAACACTTGGCTGGTCAGGAGGAGCAGTCGCATGATCCGAATCAGAGGTGGGAAACCCACTTAAAATATCATTATTTAAATCAGAAGTAGCGGTCTCAATGTCATCTGTCTTAGCATACGGAAATGAATCCTCATAAAAATTAACATCACGCGAAATGAATATATTTTCGGTGTCAATATCGTACATCCGCCACCCTTTCTTATTGTGTGGATAACCAAGGAAAATGCACTTACGACTCCGGGGTTCAAATTTATCGCCCTCCGTTTTTTGATTGTGAGCAAAGCCGAGACACCCAAAAACTCTCAAATTCGAATAGGATGGTGGGGTGCCAAACAAGATTTCATAAGGAGTTTTGTGATTAAGAATTTTTGAAGGTGTACGATTAATCAAATGCGCAGCAGTAAGGACGCACTCACCCCAAAACTTTTTAGGCAGATGACCTTGGAAAAGTAATGCTCGAGCCACATTAAGAATATGACGATGCTTGCGCTCAACACGACCATTTTGTTGAGGCGTGCCGACACAAGAAGTCTTGAAGTGTATACCATTTTGCACAAAATATTCGGCCATATGGTTAAATTCATTGCCATTATCACTCCGCACCACTTTCACCTGTTTCGAAAATTGAGTTTGAACCATTGCCAAAAATTGCATAAATAAACTCGTGACCTCTGTTTTAGCAAGTAATAAATATACCCAAACGGACCGAGAGCAATCATCCACAATAGTTAAAAAATATCGTGCACCACATGTAGACGGAGTACGATAGGGTCCCCAAAGATCACAATGTATCAATTGAAAAATTTCAGAGGCAATGTTATTACTAGAAGAAAAACTAGTACGAGTTTGCTTAGCTCGGTGGCACACATCACACACCATATTATTATCAAAAGAGATAGGATGAGCTAAAGGAATAAATTTAACCGCAGTGTCCCCTGGATGGCCAAGTCGACGATGCCACAAGCTATGCTCCCCACCCGCGGCAACCGAATTCACAGAAGGTGGCGGATTTATTGAACACAACAAAAACAGTCCATCATTTAGTTCACCAACTCCAATCATCGTCTTCGTAGAACGGTCCTGGATAAGACAACGATCTTTAGTAAATTGTAAAATATAGTCATGATCAGCCATTAATTGGGAAACTGAGAGCAAATTGCAAGTTAAATGAGGAACATATAAAACCCGACGAAGGAGGATGGTACTATTAATACGCACGGTGCCCATTTTTGAGGCCAAAATACGCTTGCCATTAGGCAGACCAACCGCTCGAGGAGGAATAGTCATGGTGTTTGTAAATAAACTTAAGTCTCCTGTGACATGATTAGACGCACCAGTGTCAATTATCCAAGAAATAGACATACCAGACAACCGATCTGAGGAAGCGAATGATGAGTCTGTATAAGCGGCATTGGCGTGGACTATGAGATCACCAGATGCATTGGGACGCGGGCCTGCCCCACCCTTTTTCTTACGACGTAGTTCTTCTAAAGTACGAGGCCGACTCCCCCACCAGTCCGGAAACTTGTTGGATTTAATAAAACAATGTTTAACGTCATGGCCATTTACTTCACAGTGAGTGCAAAATAGTTTACGACGTTCCATTTTTTCTTGCTCTCGAATTGCTTTCCAGTCAGGGGCATTACTAGAGGCCCCCGGAACCGCAAAAGCAACGATATTAGTAACATCCGTAGATGAAGTATCATCAAGAAGGAGTCGTTCCGCCTGTAGGACAGCATGATACCCACGATTGAGAGTGGGTAAGGGGTCTAATTGAAACTGCTGATTTCTAATTGCACCATATAAATTACGATCAAGACCCATAAAGAATTGATGAAGTCTTTCGTTATCTAGTCTTTTAATAGCCTGAGACGATATATCACAAAGACACCGACCACACTTACAAGCAAACGGAGGTTCGTGAGTAGCAAGGGCATCCCAAAGCACGCTTAATTTTCCATAATATTCAGTAACGGACATACCTTTGAGTTGTTTACAATTACCGAGATCGGTTTTGAGCGTGTGGATCGAGGTGCCATCAACCACTGCGAAACGCTCCGCCAATTCTCGCCATAGAACAGAGGCATCCTCGACAAAAGGAACGCTAGTCAGGACCGAAGGGTCTATCATATTCCGAATCCAGCGAACCACCGTGCAATGAACCACCTCCCATTGCTCGAGCAATTTAGCTTCTGTCGGCTTTTTAACTGAACCATCACAAAATCCAAATTTGCGTCGTGATTTCAGGGACATCCGAATATCGCGACTCCAATCCTCATAGTTTGAATGAGTTAAAGAGATGCTTGAGATTTTAATGCTTGGGATATCATGAGACCCAAGATAAAAGGGGGATAGAGAATCAATGCGAAACTCCGTATTTGTTTGAGGATCGTCGGCTGAACCAGTCATGACGATAAAAGAGGATTTTTTTTTTTTTTTTTTTTTAGTGTTTTAGGAACGAAACTCGCTCTGATACCATGTTAGATTGGTAAACGTAGCAAACAGAGAAGAGAGAAAGGTTTCTGTATGTTTTATTAATCAAAGAACCAAAGCCTTATATAGTACAATGAAATAATTAAATAAGAAATCAAATCCCTAACAATAAGGGATGTATATTGTCTAAATATAAACTCTATCAATTAGACAATATTGTTGCCTAATTATACTCCAAGAATATCGTCTAACAATTAGGAGGCATACGAAAATGGCCGAGTACGATAGCTTGGAGGCGAATTCAGGGATTCCGAAGCCACGAGGGGCGGAGCCGGCGATGTCGAAGGGGAGTGTGAACGGAGAAAGCACCACCTTCACCGGAAAATCGAGAATGTCCATCAGTTGCTGGCCGTAGCGCCGCGTGAAAATCTTGTACTGGAAGTCCATGAATTTCTGTACGCTCTTTACAAGATTATCTTTGCCTCCCGACATTTTTCGACCGTTGGAGCTGAAGTGGATTTGGGCGCTGTGAGGAAGACGAAGAAGAAGAAGAAGACGCAGTAGACGGATAATGGGTTTTTAATGGTTTTACTGATGAAAGGAAGATTTGGACTGTGCACACTCTTTTTGTTTATTATATTTACGTCCCTAGAATTGTGAGAATATTGACTTGTGCACCCCGAAACCTTCAACAATTGTCAGATGTTACCCTCCGTAACCCGGCCCGATATAAAGGGTGTATGGGCCCAAGGGAATCCGAGCTTCTTTGGTTGGTTTAAGCCCAAATAATTTTCACTTATTGGGTTGAAATGGGCCATTGTGAATATTGAATTTTTACACCCTTTTATTAAAAAAAATTCTTAAATTTAATTATTAAATTTAAGAAAAGAATTAAAAAGAGAAGATGTAAATATCTTCACCCGTACTAATCTATCCACTAGTGATTAGATGGTCAACGTTAGACTTTTTTTATCCATCCAATATATATGATAAATAATACTCCCTCATATTTTTTTTATAAGACGTTTTAAGCTTTAACACAACTATTAAGAAAATATTTAATTTCAATTAATATTCATTGAAAAAAATAAAATGTTAAAAATAATGAAATGTGATTGGTGGAGAGAAAAAACATGTGCATAAAAAATTAAAAAAAAATATGAATTAATGTTATTACATCATTTAATAAAACTAAAACGTCTTATAAAATAAAAATAATTAAAACTCTTAAACGTCTTATAAAAAAAAGAGGAGGGAGTATACACAAATTATGAAAAAATACTATTAAATTTTATTTTAATTATTTTTTCATAAATTTTGTATATTGTTTATCATATTTATTGAATGGACAAAAAAAATCAACGTTGACCACCTATGACCATTAATCCGGGACAGAGGGAGTATTGTTTAGGGGTGTCAAAAGTTTGATTAAACCGACAGAACCAAACCAAACCGACACTGTTCGGTTAAACCAAACCGAACCAAACTAATTTGGTTTAGTTTTCGGTTTGAATTTTTTGAACTTTTCGATTTTTGGTTTGGTTTGGTTTTTTAACCGATAAAAACCGAACCAAACCGAATAAGAAATAAATAAATACATATATAAATATATACAAAATATAATTATTTGTATATAAAATAATATATTAATAATTTTTAATTTTTATGATTTTATTTTTTTTATTTTTTTTATAATTTGAAATTTATTTTTATATAAATTTTTAATTAAAATTAATAATAATTGTTTTAAATTTAATTTTTTTTTCTATTTTTTTAATGGTTAAAACCGAACCAAACCAAACAAAACTGAAATAATTCGGTTAAAATCGAACCAAATCAGTTATAAAACGGTTTGGTTTTTGGTTTAAAAAAATATAGCTTAAATGGTTCGATTAATCGAATTTTCGGTTCGATTTGATTTGGTTAAATCGAATTAACGTAACATCCCTAATATTGTTAAGCTGAGTTTAATTAAAATTGAAATTTTTGTATTTTGGTTTGGAAAGTGACGAGTTCGATTCTTGCCAACGTTGTTTTTTTGGAAGATGATACAGTTACACAAGGTGTACCGGAAGCCCGGTACACCACCAATCAAAATGCGACACGTGGCATTTTAAAATTAATTAATTAAATAATTAGTATTTTAATTATTATTAAATTGAATTATTAATTAGGAAAATATATTACCAAATCTTCTAAAATGTTAAGTAAATAAAATCAATATATTCATACCAAATATTGAATATTCTTCAAAATCTATTAGATTGTTTTCCTTAAAATATAGATAACAAATAAATAAATAAAATATATATTAAATTGTAAAAAAACATTAAAAAAAATGTAAGTAAGAAATTAAAAGAAAATATTTTATTTTTCTAAAGTATTTTGATAAAAAAAATTAATTTATACATCATTTAATTTAATTATAAAAATTACAAGTAAAAAATAAATTAAAAATAATTAATTAAATTAATAGAATTTCACAATTTTTTATTATTAATTTAAAAATATTATATAATCAATAATCAAAATAGATTAAAAATAAAGTAAAAAAATAATTAATTAAATTAGTATAAAAATTCATTATTTTTTTGAATTAATTTTAAAATATTAAATAATCAATATAAATTAAAATAAATAAAATATTCAATATATATATATATATATATATATATATATATATATATATATATATATATATATATATATTGAAAATTGAGCTATCATTGTAATATTTAAATCAAATATTATATGATTTTTATTTAAATTATTTTTTCTATTTAAAAAAAAATAAAAAAATAATATTCAATTCAAATATTATGTTCAATTTTAAAATATTATCATAATAGAGATCTACATCAAATTATCTCTAACAAATTATCTCTATCAATGTTAAGTAAAAATGATATTATAAGTTTATTTTTGTATTATCTTTAGAAAATGTCACATTCATTAATTATAAATTTTCTTAAAAAATTATTGTGATATTTGAAAATTATATGTAATTTTCTGCTAACACCTAATTATAAAATTAAAAACAGATAATTTATTTTGAATAAATATAATCCTATTTTATTTTATTTTTGTACTATCTACATTTACATAGAAAATTTGAATTTTTTCTAAGAAAAATAATTTTTTAATGTTTTAAAATTTATAATTAGGTATTAAAATTATAATAATATATGTAATTTTCTAAACTTACTATGAATATATCATGAATTCTTTAATTTTGTGAAAAATCAATATTTATTTTATTTAATATATTTATTTAATTTCACACGTTGATAATATATATTTGAAAATTAAACGACATTTTACTATGTTGTTTAATTTAATTTTGCGTGACTACAAATCAAGTGGTCATTACTAAAAAATGAATAAATTTAACGTCAATTCGTTATTTAATGTTATTTTTGTTTGACATGAAATAAACTTTTAAAAAATGAATAAATTTATCGTCAATTGCGTTTTTTTTTTTAAATCGTCATTTTTTTTTAAATCGTACGTTTTTTTTTCAATTTAGTATATAAATTATTTTATTTGTTAGTTACTATTATATTATAAAGGGAAAAAATCTAATAGATTTTCTACTATATTTAATATTTGGAAAGATTATATTGATTTTATTTTTTGAATTTTTTACAAGATTCTCATGATTTATTTTCCTAATTAATAATTCAATTTTATAATAATTAAAATAATATTTATCTAATTAATTAATTAATTAATGACATGTGTCATATTTTGATTGACGGTGTACCGGAGGTCCGGTACACCTTGTATAACTGTAGCTTTTTCCTGTTTTTGTCATAAAATACAAAAACTTCAGTTTTAAACTCAGTTTAACAATACACAATAACTAATTAAAATACACAAACCAAAATACATGTACAATAACTAATTAAAAATACACAATAACTTGTATTATACTTTATTTATAATTACACAATAACTAATTAAAAATACACATATTCACCTTGCATTACTTAATTTTAATTTCATCAATACTTGGTAATCGATCAAGAACAACTTAACAACTTAACAACCACCACCACCACCACCAAACCCTCCCCCACCACCACCACCTCCGCCACAGCCTCCCCCTCCACTGTGTACATGACCACCGTGTGCGCCGGCAGCTCCATGGTGGTGGTGGTGGTGGTGGTGGTTGCGCCTAGGCTTGTCAGAGCCATCGTCGGCACAAGCAAAGATAAGCATAGACATGATTGAGACGGACAAGACGATCATACCGAGCACATAGACGAGCCCTGATGAACCCTGGAAAACCCGATCTACTTCACTTGCAAAGTCCTCACCATTCACAATATTAGCCCATTCTACTCTCACCATTTTGATCCTACGTACGTACCAATTATTAATTAAGATGATATATATATATATATATATATATATATACACAAGTATATGCAGTTCTATATGTATATAATGTTTTGGTCAACCTGTTAAATTACTATGTCATTTCCTATGACTTGCGTATTGCCTTCCCCGTACGTGGTCCTAACTAATAAATGTCATCTTGTTCTCAAATTAATGTAAGAAAATTCAATTTTCATATGTTTTGAATATTGACTACGATTCTAAGTCATCGACTCGATATACTCATATTTAACCATGTGAAATGCGCGCGGACTTTGACTTGGTAAGCATCATAAATACAAATTAATGACTCACGTCGGTTATGCATAACCATAATTAAATTAACGATTTGTAAGTATGTTTGATTGAAAAAAGGGAATATTCAATAACTCAAGTAGGGATAAATTAAAACATTTTTATTTCAGTTGTTTTTAAGTGCACAACACTAGGTTTGATTTTTTATTTATAATTAATTAATTATATATATGTATATGATAGTATGATTATTTTTTTTTTGTTTTTGGTGTGGATATATATGCACTTTAATTTCTCAATAATAAAGTGACATCACCTATTATATTTAGGTGTATATGATGACGTCGACAACATGACGTTTAGACTAATTGCGCACCTAAAGTCCACCTACAAATCTCAACCAAATATATTTAGGGACAGAAATAATTAACCTCATCATCATCAACATTTTGTTTATAAAATTATGCATAAGTGAAGTGCCGAAGTTTTGCTCGTTTCTTTGTTATGTTTTGGGCGTGATTTTGAATATATTATGTATATATGTGTATGGTTATTGAGAGATTATGTATTATTGACGTGACGGAGCTTATACGTGGTATAGTCGAGTTTTTGTGTAAATTGTAGGTGAAAAACGACCAAAACAAGATGATGAACCGAGCTGGGAAGTGTAGCAACTTCGACGCAAAAACTGCTATCGCTCGTTCGTAATCTTGATCCATGCCATACACGGTTGGAAATACCTTGAAGTCGGGAACCCAAGGAATTTTGAATCACGACAATTGGAGCTCGGACGAAAAAGATATGCCAAAAGTCGAAGAACTGCGCGAAGGAGAGATTTGGCCGCGGACCGAAGAAGCTAGGCCGCGGATCGCGTGATCTGAGCACCCAAAACACGCAGACCTTGACCAAGAGCAAGGCATGAAGGCTTCTGACAGCGGTTTCCGCGGATCAAGCCCGCGGACCAAGTGATCCGAGGGTAAAATCCCGCAGACCAAAGGGCGAGGACCAATGGCGCGGCTGCACTGCGCAGCTTCGGAAGAAATGCGATTCCGACTTCGTTAACCGTTGGATCGAGCTGAATTTTGGATATGATGTAGAGGACTCGTCGAACTACAAGATCAACGGTCACTTTTGCAATATCAGATCGGAGGAAGAAGATATTATCCGTTGAAGATGGGCTGATATGCAACCAAGAAATGTTGACCCGGGTGGAGATGTGTTGACCACGAGTTGACCGAGCTTTGACCGAGTTAATTGAGGCATTGACCATCCGATTTTAGCATTGACCGAGGATAGAAGAGTCATTTCAAGTCCGTTTTTGGTGGGAAAAGAGCTAGAGTTGGTTATTTCCACATGAGGAGTATAAAAGCATGAAAAGAAGTCTTCCCACACACACTTTCCATACTACACACACTTGGAGAGGATTTTGAGAGAGAGAGGAAGAAGAACAAGAGAGAGAAAGTGCATCTTCACCAAAAGAATTCAATCCATTGACGACGGATTGAAGAATCGAAGACAAGGATCACGATCTACATCTCGATTAGCATTTCTATTCCTTCTCCTCTTTAGATTTCCTCATTTCTTATATGCTTTTACTTGTATTTTTGCTATATTGTTGGATTTACTTTGTGATTGAGACTTTGGAGTTGGATTTGTTGATTTGGATCATGGTTATGCTTTCATTTACTTGTTATTTTATCATTGCTTTGATTGTCATGGATTTACTTGGCTAAATTCTCGTTAGGAGATGAAGTGAAAGTCATGCTTACAAGGTGTTTGATAAAATGTTTGAGAGACTTTTACTTGGTCTAATTGTGTATTTTCAAGGCCACGATTGAGGTTAGCCACCGGTGATCGGAGTTAACTATACAATTGGGGATTAAAATGATTGCTTTCACCGGGAACGGGGGCTTTCTTCCCAAGGCTCGATAATACACAATTAGGAAACCAAAACTTAAGGAACGAGTATAGTTAACTAACACACTCATCACCATTTTGGGATGCTTTGTTCGGGAATTAAACGGTTGGTTTGGGTGAACAAAACCTTCCTTTCCAAGCTATACTTTGAACTTAAATACAAGATTATCCGACTTGGAAGACGACGATAATTGGACCTTCTCTCTTGCGTTTTATAATTCACTTTGAAAGTCGATTATTACCTTGTCTCCGATTCTCTCCCATTTGATACAACTCTCGTTTATTTGCTTTGATTGTTTACATGTAATTACTTGAACTTTCGTATATTGAAATGAATACGATCTTGGAAACCTCTCACTCTAGTCCTCCCTCGGATTGATATTCCGAGTGATCGTTTACAATGAACTCTCGATTTTTGAAGCGAGACTAAACACATTTTCTCTTTCCTTGTGATCGAAAAATGCTACTTCAATAAGCCATCAACAACATTAACATTCTCATCAAAATCTTTATCGATCGAAACCTATTCTTGATTGATCGAGAAACAAAAAAAAATGAGTTCCAAATTTATTGTATTTGTTGTCGTTTTTTCCTCAATGACTCTCCTCGTTTCCTCATGGATTGCGGCAGCAAGGGTTCCGGCATCCCAAACTACTCCCAATTATAACACTAGTAAGGATTTTGTTTTTTTAATGTCGATCGAATTTTATATGACTCAATATTTTCGATCGAATTCCTATATGACTCAATATTTGAAAATCATGTTATTGTATTTTATTTATATATATTATACATGTACACAATAAATGATTTATTACTCTCCGTTTGAAAATTATGTAATAAACTAAAACTTGTTACTCCTTCTACAGTCTTTTTTTTATTGTATTAACCTCTTCGTATTATAATTATTCAGTGTAATGATGTATGTGATTATTGATTACTAGTATTTGATAAATATTTAACTTCAATTAAAAAAATATATTAAACATCCAAAATGATAAGTGACACCATTTCAAGGAGTGGAAATGATATTTTTTTATTCAATTAATTAACATTTAAAAGAAAAGAAATACTACAATTATAATATATAGTATTATTAATTTTGTGTATTTAGGGATCAAAATCATATCACAAAACATCATATATATATAGTATATAACATATATTATAAACTACATATATATAGTATAACAAATATTATAAACTACCTCTCATTGAGATGATCATGACAAAACTCAATTGGCGATTATTTGGCGATTTGCATGTAGTTAAATTTTGCAAATTAGTCGTATAAGAAAGTTACATATAGACGTACAAGTGGTTTATCTTGTGTCATTTATTCAATTGAGTCACGCAAATATTATTTTAATTTTTAAAAGAGAGATTTATTCATGTAATTAATCAGGTTTATTTGTTTGACTCTCACTCAACTTAAAACATGTAACCCAAGACATATATATAATGCTAGAATAAGAATAAGCTGTCGCCTAGTAGTACTATATGTGACTATGTGAGTATGTGACTATATATATTGAACCCAAATATTATTTTTATCTAAATTTATCATTCTTGATATTCAATTGTTCGTACATATATACAATATTAGTCAAATAAAATATATCATCTTATAATGTAGTACAGTACTAACTACTAGTATTAAATAATCAAAACATTCCTTAATCCTTGGCGTGGGCATGGCAGCCAGGGCCGGCCCTGGGCATAGGCCCAGGGTGCGACGGCTCAGGGCCCAACTCTGTAAGGGGCCCATCTTTTAATAAATATATATATATATATATATATATATATATTTAAAATTATTAAAATTGTATAGTATTAATTTACTAGGTGTATGTCGTGAATTTTAATTGGGCCCAATTAATTTTAATTATTGGTGGGCTCAATAAATTTTAATTGTAATATTAATTACTTAGAGTAATGTGACTTAATTACTAATTGTGACTTAATTATTAGTAATTTTGAAAGGCCCTACTAATTTTAATTGCAATCTTAATTATTTAGGGTAATGTGAAATTTAATTAGTGTAGTGTGTTTCCAACAAAATTCAAAGTTTATTTAGTAATTTTTATTAAAAAATGATCTTTAAAAGTTTTTTTAAGTTTAAAAATGGATTTTTTTCTATCTTTTTGTCAATTGTTTAAATTAACAAATTTAAAGTTTAGAATTACTGTATTTTATGTTTAATTTTATTTTTTGACATGAATGTATCTTATTTATATAGTATAATGATTTTTTTATTTAATAATTTTTTTGGAAAAAAAATATTAAGTAGTATTTTTTTCTTTAGTTTTCGTAGTTTGTACTTTTCTTGATATTCATGTATTTTAAATATTTTTTTATTTGATTTTAGTTGTAAGTAAAGAGAATATTTGTAATTTTTTTAAACAGTTTCTTATACTTTTTAAATAAATTTTTTGTTTTAATTAAAAAAAATTAATGGGCCCGATTTACATAATTTGCCTAGGGCCCTTACAATGTCAGGAACGGGCCTGATGGCAGCTAGCTAATTGCACCTAAAGTCCACGTACAAATCTCAACCAAATATATGTAGAGTCTAAAGTCCACGTACAAATCTCAACCAAATATATGTAGAGTCATCAACATGCATGACAACATATACAGAAATAATTAACGTCATTAACATCGTCATCATCATCAACATTATAAAATTATGCATAAGCCATCTACATATTAACATTAATTGACATTCTCATCACAATCTATATCGATCCATAGAAAAACCTAGCTAGTTTTGATCGAGAAATTAAAGAAGAAAAAAATGAGTTCTAAAGTTATTGTATTTGTTATCGTTTTATCCGCAGCAACGACTCATCTCCTCGTGTCCTCGGGCTCTGCAGCAACATCAAGGGTTCTGACTCGAACTACTCTCGATAACTCTAGTTACAAGGGAATAAAAAATGTAGACGAGGATTGTGATGAACTCGGATGTTGTGTTTTGCCTAGCTATTGCGAAGAATGCTGTGAGAAGGATTGTGAAAGATATGGATGTTGTTTTATGTCGTGCGAACAATGCTGCAGCGATGTTCCTCGCCGGCGAGTGGGCCCACCACAAAACTGGTCGGCTTTGTCCAATGTTTGAAAATCATGTTGTTGTATTTTTTTAATTATATATTTTCTACACACAATAAAATGATAAATGTTCGGAGTAATAAATTAAATCTTGGTATTATTTTACACAATCTTTTTTTTTTTTTTTTTGTATTAACATCTTTGAATTTGGTCTTGTTTGTAGGTTTGTGTGATTATAATTATTATGTAATGCATGATTTGTGTGATGTTTAATTATTTGATAAATATTTTTAATTAAAAAATACTATAAGTGAGATCATTAAAAAAAATGAGAATAGTAATTTTTGATTCAATTTATATCATTTAAATGAAATTACAAAGTACTGCAAATTGAAATGACACCGAATTGAACTGGACTGAAATAGTCTAAACTGAAATTAATAGGTCTGAAATGAACTAAGATTAAGTTCAATTTAATTTAATCATAAAATATTAAAATAATAATAAAAAAAAATAAAAAAATTAAACGACTGAACTGAACTTAATAAGTTTGGAATGAATTGAACTGAACTGAAGCGAATTGAGAATAAGTCCAAAAGAACATGTCCTTGATAATGAAAATATCACAAAATACGATCATATAACATATACTACTTCCGTCCCAAAGGTATGATGAAATTTTCTTTGTAATTTTTAAAGAAAATATAATCATAATTTAATTAATGAATGATTAATGATATTCAAAAATGTAAAAATTGATGAAAAAATATTGTAGTTATCACAAAATTCAGTTAGTATTATTTGATGATTTGTAGTTAATTTTGCACATTGGTTGTACTGCAAATTTACATAACATCTTATTTAAGTATTAGATGCGACAACTGATATGAAGTTTTATTTATGCTACAGTGGATACACTATGCATTTAATATATTTAATATTGTTTTATATAAGTGCACATACAATTACACACACTTATCTATCTGGGCCTGGATTACAATTCGGGCTTTGTAATCGGCCCGTCTTGATTGTTAACTCTCGGCCCTTTTCACCTACCACTTTTCTTTTTACTGTTTCCCTCCACCGCTCCAGCTAGGAGTGATGCTATTTGCACATCGATGCGACAGCATCGATGTGATGTTGTTTTAATTTTTTTTTTTTTTATATTTTAATTATTTAATATAAATATATTAATTTTATAATAAAAACACGTTTTTCGAAAATATTAATTAAAATTTATTTTTTCCAAAATAAAATATTTTTATATTTTTGAAATCTACAAAATACGCAGTTAATATAAACATCAATTTTAAATATCAAGTAATTCATGCGTTTCTAGTTACTCGTACACGCAATTAAATTCGTTCCGATTATAAAAACATATTAATTTTTTTGTTCTGAAAATTGCGCAATAAATATAAACAAATACAAAGAGACTTCTAAAGTATAAAATTGTCAATTTTTTTGTTCTGAAAATTGCGCAATAAATATAAACAAATACAAAGTGTGTAATTGCGCTAAACTTATTTTAGTATTTTAATTATTTATTAAATATTTTAAAGTATAATAAGTATTTTATAGTATAATTTATTTATATTAAGGTGTTTGAAAGTTTTTATGACAATTTTATATTTTAGAAGTGTAGTTGTATTTGTTTATATTTATTGGCAATTTTCAGAAACTAAAAATTTAATATGTTTTGACAATCGGGATGAATTTAATTGCGTGTTCGATTAAGTAGAAACGCATGAATTAATTGATATTTAAAATTAATTTTTATATTACTTACGCATTTTGTAGATTTCAAAAATGTAAAAATATTTACTTTTGATAAAAATGAATTTTAATTAATATTTTCGAAAAACGTGTTTTTATTATAAAATTAATATATTTATATTAAATAATTAAAATATAAAAATTAAAAAAAAAAAAGAAATTAATGAATACTATTTGTCACATCGATGCCGTCGCATCGATGTGCAAATAGCATTCGTGTCCAGCTAGATAGCCTTAGATATCGGAGAGAATTGCGGAGCTGTCTAATTTCTATGGAAAGGTTCTGAAAAGAGAAAAGTTGGCTGACTATATTGTTCATGAAAAAATGGCAAAATGTCATCGCACTTTTCAATAGCGTGATATTTTTTTATTTATTTTAAAAAGGTGGTAATTGTTTTATTTGTATTAATTTGGATGATATTCAATTACAATATTTAGTCAAATAAAGTATATAATCTTATAATGTAGTACACTATTAAATAATAATAAAAACAGTCCTCAATCCTTCGCGTGGGCATGGCTAATTGCACCTAAAGTCCACATACAAATCTCAACCAAATATATTTAGTCATCAACATATATAATTAACGTCATTATAACATCATCAACATTTGTTTATATATAATACTCCTATTATGCATAAACCATCAACATCAACATTCTCATCACAATCTATATCCATCCATAGAAAACCTAGCTAGCTACTTTTGATCGAGAAGTTAAAGAAAAAAATGAGCTCCAAAGTTATTGTAGTATTTGTTATCGTTTTATCTACAACGTCGGATCATCTCCTCGTGTCTTCAGTAGCTGCGGCAACATCAAGGGTTCCGACTCAAACTACTCTCGATAACTCTAGTTATAATAAGGGAATAAAAATTGTAGACGAGGATTGTGATGAACTCGGATGTTGTGTTTTACCGAGCTATTGCGAAGAATGCTGCGAGAAGGATTGCGACAGGTATGGATGTTGTTTTATGTCTTGCCAACGATGCTGCAGCGATGTTCCTCGCCGGCGAGTGGGCCCGCCACAAAACTGGTCGGCTTTGTCCAGTGTTT
The DNA here is from genome assembly GCA_954870475.1 of Euphrasia confusa. Classification (NCBI taxonomy): domain Eukaryota; kingdom Viridiplantae; phylum Streptophyta; class Magnoliopsida; order Lamiales; family Orobanchaceae; genus Euphrasia; species Euphrasia confusa. Next base: position 1,231,413 of record OX940954.1, on the reverse strand, counting down.
GAAAATCATGTTGTATTTTTCAATTATATATTTTCTTCACACAATAAAATGATAAATGTTTTATTATAATGTAATAAATTAAATCTTGGTGTTATTCTATACAATCTTTTTTTTTATTGTACTATAAGATCATTGTATTATTCACTTCGTCTCTTGGAATTTGGTTCTTGTTTGTAGGTTTGTGTGATTATAATTATTATGTAATGATTTGTGTGGTTTTTAATTATTTGATAAATATTTTTAATTAAAAAATACTGTAAATATTAAGTGTGAGATCATTAAAAAAAACGAGAATAGTAATTTTTTATTCAATTTATAACATTTTAAGGAGTAAAAAAAATTACAAAGTACTACAATTAATTATACTTACAGGACATTCTCTTTTGGATTAAACTTGAATCGGATTGAACTGAACTAGTCTGAACTGAACTGAAATTAAGTTTAATTTAATAAAAAATAAACGATTCAACTGAACTTAATGATTCTGAGCTGAATTAAAAGTCCAAAAAAACAAATCCTTAGTGATGAAGATATCACAAAATACGATCATATAACATATATTATAATGACAAAATTTAGCTAGTATTATTTGATAATTTGTAGTTAATTTTGCAAAGTAATCTTTATAAAATTTAAACAACGTCTTATTTAAGAATTAGATGACAATTGGTTTGTGATAGAGAGTATACGGTCAATTTGTAAATGAGTATCCAAATATACACTAACATTTTTTAATTTATCTTTATATAAATTTACATATATTTTAATTAAACAATATACTTTTATAGGTGGTTTTATCTATGTTACACCGATAGTGTACATTATACATTTAATAACTGTAAATTTAATATTATTTTATACAAATATATATATATATATATATATATATATATATATATATATATAGGGGCTTTCTACGGTGCCGTGAATGTATGGTACATTTAATTTAATTTTAAATTTAACTATTTAATATCAACCCTTAAATGTATTAGAGAATACCCTATTAAAGTGAAGGTTGAAACACCTAAGTATTATCTTATAAATATAATTTAACTTATTAAATTGATAAATATGTTTTTTTACTGGATTTACAATAAATCTTTTAACGCATTATTTTTTCATAAATGAAAACAAAAAAATTGCGCATAAATAAGAACAATTTTTTTACAGATTGTTAGAGAATAATTAAATAAATTATGTTAATAATAATTTTTATTTGTTAGGGTATTCAAGTATTTTTATTTAATTTACACTTATTCCAAAATCTCTCTTATTTTTAACTAGTTTTTGTTTGCGAACTTTTATTTTTTTGTAGAAATATGATTTTTTCCACTAATTAATTGGTGAAAAAAATTATATTTTTTTTTTGTAGAAATATGATTTTTTCCACTAATTAATTGGTGAAAAAAATTATATATAAAAATAAATATTTTATTTTAGATAATGATCAGTTAATTATAAAATAAGTTTTTTAGATAAATATATTATTAAGTGTATTATTTAATGTAATTAAATAAGTATATAAAAATAATTTTTGTTTTGTTTTAAATAATTTAATTTAATTATATAAGAATATAAAAATATTTTATATTATATAAATAAATTAATTAAAACATGCTTACATCACGTAACTACTATTTTTATTCAATTTTATTTTAGAGTTATAATCACATGCATTTAGGTACATAATAATAAATTGAAGTGTCAAATTCTAATCGGTTAGAATATAAATGTATGGTACATTTAATTATAGGAAATGTACCTTAGTATTTCCCTATATATATATATATATATATATATATATATATATGTATATAGTATAATCACATATGGTGTATGTAGTTAATAGCATACCACTATATGATCCACTATTTAAAAAACTTTGATTGTCATAGTATATAGTCCAGTTACTATATTCAATCATTAATCACACATTCACACTCTCTCTCTGCAACTGAATTACACACACTCACTGTGTGAAAAATTCTGTGTTACAGTAATCTTTCATGATTAAATCTAATCCTTCCATTTTAATTAATTTATTTCATACGCAAAATTACACATTTATTTCACGCAAACACCTCCCTATCTCTCCGCCGTATAAATCTATCTCTCTCTCACCACCCATTTCTCTCCGGCGAACACAATCTGCGCCATCTTCATATTACAGAACAGGTTCGTGCTTTTTTCTTTTTTTTTTTTTGAAAAAAATTTGTATTATCGATTGATTAGTGCGTGCATTCGCTCATACAGAGATCGCGGAATTCGAAATGTAGGTTTTACTGCGCACCAGCCCCGTTTCGATTTGGGAATCGCATTGTGATTATTTTTACTTTTTTGGATTAATTTCGATTTGTGCGGATTGGGTTTTTAGGGGTGTTTTAGATTCTGAGCTCCATGCAATCACATTGTTAGCTGTGGATGATGATCGGTCGCCGCCGGGGTTGTTGATTGAATCTCTGATCAATTTAATGATCGATAATTCCACCCCACATTTAATTAATTAACTATTATTAATTTTTTGTCGTTTTTTAGGTATGAATTTGTTCGTATTTTTGGTCGAATTTTCGTGGGTGAATCAATTCCATTCTGGATAATGGTTTTTGTTAATTTTAGAAAAAAATACCTTGATTTGGGAATTTGGTTTTTCAGTAAGAATGATTTGGAAAAAATTGAACTCATATAGTAATTCCTGCAACTCATTTGCTGTATTGTGAATGATGATTTTGTCTTTGTTTTAGTTAATAGCTACTTTTGTTAATTCTTCTAATTCCCATAAACAGGGATATATCGATTCAAGAGCCGATTGCAGAAGGCCGAACGAAGGAACTAGTATAAACTGACAGTCTTCGTTTTCAAACACTTGCTGTTGCAATAGGGAAATATCATCAGCTCTTCCGAACAATCTGATGCGAATCCGAGAGTAATGACCGATCACAAGGTTTTTGTCCCGATGGGCTACTTGAAACTCGAGAAGAGATGGTTGTTCCCTCTCGTCTTAAGCTCGCTCGTATGCATTATCCTTGTGGCGTCCAGCTTCAACATGGGCTTACTTTCCTCCATGAACACAATCAACTCCATCTTCTCGATGCTCCCATCTCGAGCCTCGACCAACGAAAAGGAGAAAGCAACGAACGCTAGCACTTATGTCCCTCCTCCGAAATTCGCTTACCTCATCTCTGGGTCGAGAGGCGATCTCGACAAGCTCTGGAGGACCCTTCATGCTCTGTACCATCCGTGGAATTATTACGTGGTGCATCTCGATCTCGAGTCGCCAACCGAGGAGAGGTTCGAACTCAGCGCCCGCGTGGAAAGCCACCCGCTTTTCGCAAAGGTCGGGAATGTTATCGTGAATAACAAATCGAATATGGTCACGTATAGAGGGCCCACCATGGTTTCGAACACCCTCCACGCGTGTGCGATTCTTCTGAAACGATACAAGGATTGGGATTGGTTTATTAACCTCAGCGCCTCGGATTATCCTTTGGTAACTCAAGATGGTGAGTTCTGTTATGCGTTTGTTTCTTATGCAGTCTTTGAACGTAATTTTTTTTTTTTTTGAATTGCAGATTTAATCTACGCATTCTCCAATATGAAACGGGAGCTGAATTTTATAGAACACACCAGCAATTTAGGCTGGAAAGAGTGAGTCTCTTTTTTTCATCATTATTCGACCTGAATTACGAATTGTAATTCTGTGTAAGTTGATTTGGTTACAGGAATCAAAGGGCAATGCCGTTGATTGTAGATCCTGGGCTCTATCAGACAACCAAGTCCGACATTTTTTTCGTCAAACCGAACAGACATTTACCTACAGCGTTCAAATTGTTTACCGGTTAGTTAGTTAGTTAAGTTAGTTGACGTGTTTTTTAAAGTGTTGAAACGATGAGATATCCTATGCTTCCTCCTCTGCAGGCTCGGCTTGGATGATCCTATCGCGTGCTTTCGTCGAGTACTGCATATGGGGTTGGGACAATCTCCCAAGAACACTACTCATGTACTACACAAATTTCCTGTCTACACCCGAGGGCTATTTTCAGACAGTAATCTGCAACACGCCCGAATTCTCACCCACTGTCGTGAACCACGACATGCATTACATCGCCTGGGACAACCCTCCCAAGCAGCACCCCCTCGTGCTATCGGTCAACGACACACAAAATATCATCGCCAGCAATGCGGCTTTCGCACGTAAGTTCAACCACGACACGCCTGTGCTGGATAAAATCGACAGTGATTTGCTTGGGAGAACGAGTGGGAACTTCACGCCTGGAGGGTGGTGTGGGGGGAGATTGCTTTGCTCGAAGGTGAAAAGCCCGACGAAGCTGAAGCCAGGGCCCGGTGCAGAGAGGCTTCAGAAGCTTTTAGAGAGTGTAGTTTTTTCAGAGAAGTTCAGCCATGATCAATGTAGATAGTGTTTTTGGAAAGGTGTAGTGTTCTGGAATAACAGGTTAGGATGATATGCTGCATGTTATTTTTATGACTTCATATTTGTTGTTATTATACAAAATATATACTCCATATATTATATTCTTTGAATTAAAATTTTAAAATATTATAGAAATACAAAGAAAAAGAAAGATTATACAATCAATCAATCAATATTTCCACACCCCTCTCTACCTCCATTTATATACAGTCACTTTGTCCAACCCTTCTTCAAGTTGAGGACACTTGTTTTTAACCTCTACAAACTAAGGCAAAAATTTGTTTTTTGTCGAACTGATTTTCGACTTATTAAACTAAGCCATCTCCAGAACCTTGATATTCCCCATGGAATTGGCGGCTACTAAGGTGGAAGATTGACCTCTCCAGCACACGGACGAGATGAACTGTGAGGCGTCGTCTACTGCATCACCAGAAAATGGGTCCGTGCTATTGAATTTAAACGACAATGCAGGCATCGGGAATTCCTTGTGGTAGACGAAAACCTGTTGCAACAAAAGCATTTTTTAATCCGAAAATCGTTTAGAAAATCTCTTGCCATTTATCACAGAATCAAAAATAGTAATATATCAAGTAGAAAACACAGTACTGATTTCTACATATGGAGTGAGATGAGAAATACCTCGTTTGTCTCTGAGCCGGTTGCAATATATCCTTGAGACACAGACAAGCCGACAAAATTCTAGGAAGAAAAAAAAAAGATCATATCTACCATCAGGCATCGAACATTATGATTTTAAAATTGAGTAACAAAATATATACCCTCAAATTCAGATGGCCCGTGTAGGACTGAACAGGAGAATCAAGAACTCTAGACGTGCACGTTGATAGATCCCAGAGCTTCAGCGTGTTGTCAGTGGAGGCTGACACAAGAGTAGTCGAGTCGACAAACTTCACGTAGCTCACAGTCTTATTATGCCCCACAAGAGTACACAGAGGCAACTTCGAGTTGCGCAGATCATAGTAATATATCTTATGATCAGCCGAGCCAAATGCGAGAGTCCGGCTCGAATCCGTCGGGAACTGAACACAGCACACATTGGCCTTTGTCCTGATTGTGCCGATACTCACTCCCTACAAAATAGTCACATTCCCTGTTAGTTTTTAACTTTTTACTAACAGGATTAAAAATCAAAAAATTTACCTGATTGATATTCCAGAGCTTAACGGAGCCGTCATCGCTTCCGCTGGCTAACAAAGTCGGATCTGCCACCGAGAAATCGACGGACCACACGCGCCGTTCGTGTTCTTTCATTTCCATGAATGCTTGACTTCTCGCGACATTCCATACCTGGGATGATTACGACTAGAAAGATTAAATAAAACGACAAGTGAAAAATAAATAAATAAAAATGGAATCTTTTTACCTGCACCACGCCTTCAAAGTTACTAGACGCAATCTGCCCCTTTATGTACTCGTTCCAACATATGCTGCTGAGCTTCGACCTGCTACTCAACTCGACGACTGGATAATGGATGTCCCGATTTTCGGTCACGATCGAATTATACTCAAACACCTTGATCTTCTTATTCACTCCCGCAGTGGCGAATAACTCCCCGTCACGGTCGAAACTCAGGGAAAACACGAGGTTAGCCGAGTTCAAAAGATCCCCTTGCTTTAAATCGGCTTTCACTTTCAGTTTACTGAAAGCCAAGTACTTGCAAAGTCCTCCTAGAAACGTATTAATCCACCCGTTCCCCTTTTTCTCGCTCTTATCCAACTCTTTCCGTGCTGGATTACTAACGGAACTTTTTCCGCTACACATCAGAGAGTGTCTCTCTCTGCCAGTATTTAAGGACTTTGTTCTGGCTAAGAAATAAGCCGATTCCACTTTCCTGAAGTTCTTCATCAGCCGAGAACTTTTGGAGAAAGCGCTTTCCTTATCTGTTGCAGAGGGGATTTCCGCTTTCTCGAGTTCGTCGGGTTCAAGGCCTGGCCTGTTCCGCTTTCTCGAGCCCGAGAAGATGGAATCATCGGCGCCATCTTTAATGTTCGTTAAAGGCGCGTTCTTGGTCAACTCTGAGTTTGACCCGCCTTTGAAACCGAGAGCCGCCTGGAGCTTTGTGGCTTCTTCAATGTCGGAAGATATCAAAGATACTGTCTCGTTTAGGGCGGCAGCAGCGTCCTGTTTCCTTTGTTGGAGGGTTATGAGGAATTCGAGTAACAACTCTTGCTCGTCTATCTGTTCACGGAGATGTATGGCGGCTTCCCTTTCTTTGATGTCGATTCTCGGCTCGTTCAAGAACTCACTTTGCAACAGCTCGCTATTAAAGAAACACAATAAATTAATGAATTATTCGAGATAAGCAACTAACTAAATTTTAGATGGTACGACAAAAAAAAAAAAAACTCACCCCATTTTAGGGCGCCCATTCGGGTCCGGGTGGAGCAACCACAAGCAAAAGGAAGCTTCTTTAGGCCACTTAAGAAGCAACTGCGGAGGAAGAACGCGATGTCTCAAGTTTGCCATAGTCGAGCTTTTTTCTTCCGTTGACCCAAATTCGCAAAACAACTGATCAACAAACACACACACACATATTATATCAATTAATCGAAAAATCAATCTAACGAAAATCCACCAATCAATGCACATTACAATGCTAACCTCAAAGAGTAAAACACCGAGTTGATAAACATCAGAAGCGCAAGAAGTAGGGGCAGAACCGGAAAACTCTTCCGGAGGTGAGTACCAATTCGACTCCATCATCAATATATGCTTCATCGGAAAAGAGTGCTTCTTATTATTATTATTACTATTAATATCATCCATCGCACCTAAAGCTTCGACCTTTAGCTCAACCGCCAGGTCATTCGACCCGTACTCTGGAGAATCGGAGCTCGCGCCTGAGCCCGAACCAGAACAGGAAGCTGACTCTATGAACGAGAGCCGGTTGAGAGGGGACATGACGAAACAAGAGGGCCTTACACAGTGGACTACAATACCCTGAGAGTGAGCAATGTTCACTACATCTACAACCTGAGAGAATATGTGGAAACAATCGAGGGCATCCACTGTTCTTCCTGGATTATCCAACCACTGTCTCAGGCTTACATCGCTCGACTCGACAGGCGATGATCGGGCCGAAGGCGGGCCCACCTGAGCTCTACAGGTGTTGTCACTGGGATTAGTCCAAGTGTTTCTCTCTCTACCTTTCACGACGGAATCGTGAGAGGCACCGGAGAATCTAACGGTGTTGGCCCTCGGGATTCTGGGGTTTCGGTCGAGGAATGACGAATTTAGCCCTCGGGAGCTGGCGGACCTCTGCCAGCCGGACTCGGACGAGCCCTCCATGTATGTGTGTGTATGTATTCTGTGTGTGTATTATATGTGTGAAACTAGGGGTTCAACGATTTCTTCCATTCTGAAAGATCAAGAAAAGCAAGACGATTTCGGGTGCGGAAAACCCAATTGCCGAATTCTCCAGAAGCTTGTTCCACTTGTTGATCGTGTGAAGCGATTCCAGTGGCTGTGAGAAAAAACCCAAAAATAAAAATCAAATCTTTGCACAGAACTAACTACTGAACAAGCTAAATTCAACGGATTACCAAGAAAAATAAGCATTTTTTTTACCGGTGATCAACAGAGAGAAAGGGGGAGAGAGATAGAGAGAGGAAGAGAGAGATCAGTTGAAGCAAGCAAAAGAACAAGAACCACACAATTCACTTCTTCCTCACAACCCAACAGAAGAAAAAAAATAAAAATAAAATAAAGATCTTTTTTTTGCCCCCCTTATGAAAGTACCACAGCCTCACAAAATTCGAAAAAAAACACAACAAACCCTCAAGTTGCAATGCTGATGCACAGTGCAAATTTTGATTTTTTTTTGCAGAAATTAAATAAAAGCATAAATCAAATAAAATAAATAAAATAAAATGGGTAATTAATTATTTAATATAGTTCTTTTCCCCGATATTTACAGAGTATTATTTTTATTATTTTAGAAACCCTAAATAGATCTTTCTTTTATCCACCGCCACATTTTCATGTCAATCTCAAGTAAGGGCTACGTGGACTATCCATGTCCTCAAAGTTCTATGTTTTTTTTTTCATTTTTTTTTTTACCTTTTTTGAAAGAAGAAGTGACAAAATTGAAAATCGGGGAAGAATAAAAAATTGTTTCTCTTTGATGGGTTTTTCAATTCTTGAATTTTTTTTGAAAATAATAATATATGTATAATGTATTACCTCCATTGTTGGGGCTCCACAAGTATCTTGAATCACCGATAACTCGGTCCCAGAAGCTGCAACAGGACAAATATATATTGCAGAATAATGAAGTTCGAAAAAGAGAACAAGTTCAAAGCATTCATTTTTTTATTAGTAATTCATCACATTTTTATTGTAACTGTGAACTACACTGAGTTCAATACATATTTTTGTGTATGTATATTTTATTGTATTTTTTAAATGTCGGTCCAGTTTATTTATTTTATTTTAATTTTTAGATAATAATTAATCCCAATTTATATGCAATATTTACATTTTCCACTTATAAAAGAAACGAAAATGTTAATTTTCTAATTCTGGTGACTCGAGTCAATCCGTATTCGAATAGTCATCCTAAAATTACAATTTTATAATTATTTTTTTCTGTTTTATAATAATAGAACTATGTTTAGTATATTGTTATTAAGATAGAGTCCTAGTTAAGATTTGATTAATTAATACTTAAACATTGAATAGTATAATAGTTTAATGTATGATGTTTAGTGATAATGACAGTGGAAGGTTGTAAACTTGTAATTATATACTAAAATTTACATGTCATTATCAAATTAACATGTTGGAATTACAAGAATAACTATTCGGTCAAAATCCAGAACCAATAGCTACAAAAGAAGAAGTGTATATACATAATACATTTTCAAATTATTGAAAAAGGCTCCAAGAATGATCCATATTCATCAGATTTCGTATTCCGAACTAAATAAAAATACAGATAGACGAATACTGCCCGACCGATATATTAAACAACATCTACCAGGCTCGAAACCTACTCCTACAGCCCGCTCCTACACAAGTAAACCTCCTCCCCTCACATATCATCCATGAAGAAAACAAGAAAAAATAAACTTAATTATTAAAAGTTGTCACTAAACAGTTTTTCAATGCTTCCCTGTAAGCTTACAGTGAATCTTCAGTCATCGGCCTGATAAGGAATTTGATGATAACTGGGTTCGTTCGACCTCTGGTCTGCGCAGTTTTTCCTTGTCCATCCGGGCGCGTCTAGCAGCCTCTTGGATATGGCGATCATGATCTTTCAAAATCTGGTCCACTTTACCAGATGGAATTAGTAGCGGTCCTGAGTAGTGAATTTTCTTGCCGTTTGAACCTTGGCCCATCTGGATATAGATAATTAGTTCGTTATGGCTTACTTTGACTACAAAAACTTGCCACCAAGGTGTAACTTAATTACACAGAAACTAGATAATCCATCGATAACTTTCAAGTTTCAAGGGGGCGATTATAAATTTGAAAGATAAAACGAGTTTTTTGCAATTAGGTTAATTACAAAAATTACTTTTGAGGTTTAACCTATTAACAAAAAAAAGTTTAAAACTTCCATAATTACAAAAATACCCCTGAGATTTTATTTTTTCCTACAATTACCCTTTCATAATTGAAAAATAGATTAGAACATCCCTTCACATGTCTAAGAATACTAACAGTTAGCCATTTAAAACCCCGGGTAATATTTTTATAACTTTGAAAGTTAGCTGGGTTTTTTGTTAATAAAGGCAAACCTCAAGGAGTAGTTTTCATTAAAGAGTAAAGACCCCCCATTATAATATATGGCATTCCATGCATGGCGACTTACAGGAACAGGGGTGTTGCTTGAATTTTCTTCACGCTGTCCATTATTCTTTTGATCTCTCCTCATCATCATATTTGAAGCCTCTTTGAACGACCCTGGAAACCTAGATATGAGCTTCGGGACTTCCTGCCGAAAATAAGATCTCTCTCTATACTCCTCAGACAACATACTCTTCCGAGCAGCTACTAAACCAGACATGGCTGATAAGTCGGCGCCCACAGCCAGATTCATTGGAGCGCCTTCCGTGTTCTTTCCGGCCTTGGCCCAGGCAGCCCGATTAACCAATGGCCCGGAATGCGAGGCACGCTTGGGGATATTCCCGTGGGGGTCGTTGTTTGATTCGTCAACCACAGAATGGGATGGCGGAGGCGGGTCGATTGGAAAACCGGAAGCAACTTCTTCGAGATGGGAACTGAACATCTCACTCCTGCTCTTGGAGTTCGGCTGGCCATGTCTTTTCTGTATTCAAACAAGCAACACAAGTTAGGTACTTGAAGAGAAAAATGAAAAATGGATATGATTCCTCGAAATAGATACTAGAAATTGTATGTGTGTGTGTGTGTGTGTGTGAGTGAAATAAAGATCAACAGAAAAATTATGATTAAACAATTAGGAGCTAATAGTCATAGAGGTCAAGAGTTTAATGTCGATGTTTATTATGTGTTAATGCAAAATTATTTCCTCTATCTCCATTTACAATCAATAGTAAATGGATACCCATCACTAGTTCTAGCAAATATTGGGTTTTGATTTGTTAATTGTTATTCAGATGAATTATAAAAATTACCATAAATGTTCACCCTAAGCACAGTAAAATAATTTCAGAAACACAAATACAAAACATGTTACAAATTTAGTTACCTGCATTGATGAGACTAATTCAGCATTGGCATGAGGTGCTGGAAAAGCACGAGAGTCTCTTGATCCCATCTTTTTAAGGTCATGCCTTTGACCTTTGCTTCCAGCGGCCACTTGTCTAAATATTTCACCCAGTTGATTAAATATTAGTACCAACAGTAAAATAAAATCTAATATAAAACTAAATCGGCTTAAAATAAAACTGCTTCAGCATCTAGAATGCATGTTCATAATTAAATATTCACCTTATTGCCTCTTCTTCTCGTACTTTAGCATCAAATTCTTTGCTGGGAGGATATTTTGGCAAAGACGAAGGATCACAAGGAAGCGGTTTTGTTGTAAAGAACTGTGAGAATAATAGAAAGAATATAAGATTCCTTGATTCTTTCAAAATTTCTCAAAAACTGATAACAGAAAATCAGGCAAATGAATCATGAAAATCCTTAACAGTCCACAATTGTAATGGGAGTGTGTTTGATTGAGTAATCAAAAAATAGTGAGGAAAAGAATATATGTCTTTCTTCCCAGATGATGAACCATCTTTCCTTTATTTCTCCTTTTCTTATCTGATAAGCAACAATCTAAGGATTGAATTAGAATTATGGATAAATACCCTCGAGGCTTGTGGTATATACAATCTAAATTACCACAATGAAATATTGATGTTGACAAGTTGCAACACTTATACCTTGCTCTTCAAAGCAGAGGCTGCGGACCCACGATCTGTGGGATCTATGGAAAGCAAAATCTCTAGGAGTCCTAATGCTGGTGCCGGGAAGTCTTTAAATGTTTCACAAACGCGTCGTGGATAAGGCAGTTGAGGCTTAAAAATCGTTGCATGTGGCAACTTTGATTTTCTCCAATACTCCTCTAAGGGCGATCCACATAGTTTGAAAATCTTATGCAATTGCTCAACCTACAAAAAAAGAGAGCATAAGCTATATAAAATGAAATCCCAGGAAGCGATGGGGCGGGAGCATGAGAATTGATATCAACTTTCCCTATATTACAGAAAGACATGGAGAGTACAAAATATATGAGAAACGAAAAAAGTGCAGTCAGGAAAAGACATAAGTTGTTGGATTCCAACAAGGTGTCCATAATTTTGAGCAACCTCAATTGGACATGGACAAATTGCAAACTTAATGGGTGGTGGCAAATGGTCCTGTAAAATTCAAGGTTAACAATAATAGTTCTGCAACTTATGCTTTAGTATCAAATTTGATCATATCATGTGTCACTCGAGTGATTTGAATCTGATAAAATTAGGAATAAATTACTCTTGTATAAGTTCCAGGACTACTTTGCAAACTAGTGAAATTTACAGGACCACTTTAACATGACCATTACTCCATTAGTTACAGACGTACAGTCTACATGACTAATTTTGTAATATTCCATTAGTATTTATTGAATAACACTCTCATTGTGAAATCTTGAAATATAACTAAAACGAAACGTTAAATTTCAAAAAATATATGATATACAAGGCTGGGACTTTAGGGATAATTAGTATAATTTACAAAAGAATTCTTCAAGTACAGAAAAAAGATTTAACACTAATAAGATACCTCTGTCCTTCCAGGCATAATAGGTTTTCCGGCATATAATTCAGCAAGTATGCAACCAGAGCTCCATAAGTCCACGGCAGTACCATAATATGTTGCACCAAGTAGAAGCTCAGGTGGCCGGTACCATAGGGTCACAACACGGGAGGTCAGTGGTTGAGTCTGACGAGGTTCGTACAAACTAGCCAGACCAAAGTCTGTAATCTTTAGGATGCCATTATTGTCAATTAGAAGGTTGGAACCTTTTATATCACGATGAAGGACGCCACAGCTATGACAATGGTCAAGTCCTCGTAAAAGTTGTTTCATGTAACATTTAACCTGATGGAAAAAGTAAAGAGAAGTGTTTAGATCCTCTTCAAACTAATCTCGAAAGATAAAAGATTTATATGAATAAGCATCATGAAATGAATGCAGCATCTTTGGACACACTCATAGCACTATAAGTATATAACCCAAATGGTCTATTGAAAAAAAATGATTTGGTACGAACCCATAGGTCCTAATTAAAGAATTGTTGTGGAAAAATGAGGTTCAGTGAAAGTATATAAATTATATTAGAATGAATGTGTATGAATAGTTGCTATACTATAGTTGCCATTTGTACATGGTAGGTGGACGGAACACATTTAACACAATGTTTAAGAGTTAGAAGTGGATTTCAGCCCTTTAGCACAATGCTAAACATGCTACTCTTGTATAAATCATAATTTGGATGATATAAAATGCACAACCTATGTTGTTTCTCCAAAATAATAATAAAAATAAAAATGAAAATAAATGGACCTGAGGTTCAGTAAACTTAAGCCCAGGGTGGGATGCAAGCCCAGCCAAATCATGCTCCATGTACTCAAAAACAAGGTACAAGCTGCAAGACATCCGTGAAGTCACAAGACCTTCCAATTTTATTACATTTGGATGGTTAAGCCTACGCAATATATGAATCTCCCTCGCCATAAAACGAACACTTTCAGGTTCCAGGTTATCAAACCTTACTTTCTTCAAAGCAACAATCTTCCCCGCATCAAGATCACGGGCACGATAAACATTACTGTAAGTGCCTTGGCCAATCTTAAAAACACAAAGCAGAGAGGGTTGGCATCAGCAACAATATTGCCAAAATAAAATGACCAGATAATTAGCTTTAATAAGAGAAAGGATAGCAAGCATGGTGACTTCAATTTAAAAATAATGTTTATTAATCAGACAGTTCTGATACACAAGAAAGCACTCTGATACACAAGAAAGCAGTTTAGTGACACATAAATCAGCCTAGCCCATTTTCAATTTTGCATCACTCATTCAGCTCATGTAGACCAACCCAAACCGCATACAAAATTACCAAAATTATAAATAAGACACGTAATAATTTTTAGTAGCACAAACTCCTGCATGAGTGTCCAGTAAGAAAGTCTTTACAAAATCTATGTTTTTTGTGAAGTGAATATTTAATTCTTGTTTTCAGACTGTGATGTCTCAGACATATCTTCTAACAATTAATAATTTATGTCACAGGTGCAGGGAATAGGGATTTTAAAAGAAGTGGCATGCACATTATACAGAAAGTCAATAAATGGAAATATCAAAGTGGGCCTGTTTCACTCTAAATTTTCCAATGCTCTTTTTAGAAATATGACCCAAAAGTCAGAATACTGTACCTAATATCAAAGGGTAACGGAGTTGACTGAAAATCTACATTACACTTAACAACATCACATTCGAGAAGGCTCAAATTTTTCCCAACATTTCTCTTAATAGTTGGTGATGAAAATATGAAATAATGTAATATGCATAAATCAAAACGATGCAACTCTTGCTGTAATAAATCTAAACCGATTTATGCATGTTACATTGTCTTCAAAAACAACAGAATTATCCAACATAACAGAGTATTGATGCAAACTCTGATCTATTAGCCAGGCTTCGATGGCCTTCAGAGTTCAGACCACCATACCTTTCAGCTGCAACATATTAATATCACTCTTTTAACCTTCTACCATTTCTTATGAAAGAATCGTCCCTTTTTTTTCCCTTACTCTCATACACTGGAAAAGTTCAATAATTTTAAACAAAAAATATTAAACATCACTAATAGTGTTCATTACTTCTTTAATTAACAAAACACGTCGAATCACCAAGTTACATCCTTTTACAATTAGACCTCACACCTTTTACATTAAATAATAATAATAAGGAAATCATTCTACGGAGTATTATTTTATATTGAGGAAAATTGCCGACCTTTTCCACTCTGCAAAATCATTGGCCACAAACTTCACAAAAAAAAACATTTCGTAAATAGTCATTCACACCTTAAATTGCTGACTAAAATACCCTTAGTCATTGCCTGATTATGCAAAGATATAAATGTTCTTCAGATAATTATACCCATATCGTCACTCCTAAGACTATTTGTCATACAAATATAAACCATGGACTTTCTTTCTTACTAAGAACACTTTTATCAGAAATATATAATACAAAGTCAATGACCAAGACATAAGAAAAGCATACCTTGTCCAACTTCTCAAATGAATCCGCCCTCCTCGGAAGCCACCCTTTAATGGCTTCCCCAGCCACTGCAGCCAACCAAGGTGGCCATCCAGCTGCCACATGTTCCCCTTCATTTGCTCTTGGGACAATGCCTGCCCTCGGATGGTGCACTGCAGAAATATATTCACCTTTCTTTCTCTTCCTGTCGAGATTCTCACCCTGCAATCTAACTGAACCATCTATAATTACTGATCTGCCCCTGTTATCTAAGTGATCCTTGTCCTGATAACTCTCCTCCCTCCTGGAGGAAGACACGGACTGTGGGGCCCGCGGATTGGGTATTGGTTTATTCGATAACCTCTCCCCTGGACTCTCCTTACTATCATCAACAGCATACTGCTTACCACAAGCACAACCCATTCAATTCAGCTATAAACCAACTCCGAAATCAGTCGGACTTCTTCTTTTCTCAATTCAGCAAGATTTCCCCTTTTCCCATTGCTCCAACACAATTTGAGAATTCACTCATGAAACCAGCTTAAGCCCATAAGTGAGATTCAACGAATCAAAGTGAAATTGCGAAATCGAACTCCTGTCGATTTTATTTTTTTTTTAATTTAATTTTGGTTTTTGCCACTAAAGCATGTCAGGTGATGAATTATGCATCTAAGGAAAACATCAGAGATACTGTATTATTTCTCACTGCAAATGTGAAATCTCAGATGAAGTTCGAATCGAGTCCGACAAACGGTACCTGAAATTAAGACCGGCGCGTGAGTCGAAGCTGAGAGTGTGCGTAGATCATGATTCGGAAACGGTGGATCTAGGGCACAATGAGATTCTGCGAAGAAGATATGTTATGGATTTTAGGGTTTAGGATTACAAATTTTCCAGTTTCTGCATAAATATTCTGAGAGGCACATGGTGTTCATCTTCAGGCTAACAGTGCCGCATGCTGACCCACTTCCACGCGCTTGCGGAGCGCGTTTAATCTATTTTCTTTTACTATAAATTTCACTTTCTCCCCCAATAAAATCGGGTAGTTGAATATTGGTCTTACAAATATGAGTAACTACAAAATAATCAAACTCTTTAAACCTTTTTTTTTTTTTTTTTTAATTTTAGTCACAAATAATTTATTTTATTATTTTAATTTTTATGCTCAAATATATACATACAAATAAAAAGTACTCCCTCGGTCCAAAGACAGTTGTCATACTTTCCTTTCTGGGGTGTCCAACAATAGATGACACACCCATAAAAGAAAATAATTATTCTAACCTTTTCGTTTAATATACAATTTTATTCTACTTTACCCCACCTACTTTTTAAACTTACACACAACTACTTTACTTTTCACTTTTAAAATATATTTTTACTCTTTACTTTTTAATTAAAAATTAAAAAAATAACAATTTTCTTAAACTCCGTGTCCAGCAACTATTAATGGCCGGAGGGAGTAAAACTTATGGTTAGTAGTATAAGAATTTATGAAAAATTATAATAAATAAATTTTAGGAATACAATACTTAAAAATATATACTCACTTGAAACAATGAATAATTTATCTTTAACAATTTTAAGATTATTAAAAAAATTAATGTTATCTTGTAAGTAAATATATAGAATGATTAAAAATAATGTAATGGAGTATTAATGTTATGCTGTACTTATTTTGAATTATAGGTGTATAAATTGTGCATATAAATAGTGGAGTTGTATTGAATTTAGAAAAATAATTTTGGTTTAAAATTAATAACATTGGCCCGTGCATTCCACGTGTAGTTAGGTGAGATCTTTACTAGCGTTTTTGCAAGAGTCACCAACATCTTTCCAAACTAGGGCTGCACACGAGTCGAGCCGAGTCGAGTATTGAGTTAATCGAGCATGCTCGACCCAATTTTGAATATGCTCGAGCTCGAGCTCGAGCTCGACGAGCTGAAAAAATCGAAGCTCGAGTTCGGCTCGAACAGAAATTGAACGCTCGAACTCGAGCTCGAGCTCGGCTCGACTCAATTTTTGTTCACTTAATTGAGAAAGAAAAAAAATCTGCTTACAAAAGGGGCTGCAAAATGGGGTCAAACAAAATTATGAATTCATAAAATCAATTCATCTTTAATTAAGAACAAAATTGCTGTTTGAAAAGGTGTGATGTAGGAAATGGGATTCATCTTTAATTAAGAACAAACCTGCGATTTGAAGAGGTGTGCTGTAGGAAATGGGAGGCGGACGAGAAGAGACGATATAGTTATTAGGGTTTAATTGTAAATCTAAAAATTTCACTTTTGACTTTGACTTTGACTTTGGTATGTACTGTGTTGGGAGTAGAAGAATATAAAAAATAAAATAGAAAATTAACTACAGTAAATATATTATATATATGAAAAATATTTTACATAAAATATCCTACCAAACGAGCGGCTCGCGAGCCGCTCGTCACTATGAATTTGTAGCTCGAGCTCGGCTCGTGATGTGTGTCGAGCAGCTCGAGCTCGACTCGAGTTCGGTCAAACTCGAGCTCGAGTCGAGCGTTGACCGAGCAGCTCGCGAGCGGCTCGCAAGCCGCTCGACTCGTGTGCAGCCCTATTCCAAACTCATTTATAATGTTATGGGGCCCACGACCATGCAAATTACGGCTAAAATACTAGTTAATTACGGAATACTACTAATAATTTCGGACAAAAAAAAAAGAGTAATTTAACTATAATAATGAAAATAAAATTTTATATTCTTGGTAGATGTATATAGTAGTTTTTATTATTCAATAATTATATTTTTCACTTGAATAATTCTTGCATATATGGGCCTAATTGCCCATTTATAATTAACTTTAATTAATTGATGAAAAGAATATAATAAGTACAAATTAAAAAAAAATGAAATATTTTAATTTGGAGATGGTGGAAGCCCTAATTGAGACAATGAAATTGTGTAGGAAAATGAGTAATAATTTCGACTACACTCAACAAATTAATTAATTAAAAAGCTAGTAGTGTTAGTACCTGTTTTTTTGAACTAAAATTAGTTTAACTGAATTGAATTTAGCTGAACTAACTGAAGGGAAACTGAACTATATTTTTTTATAAAAATAATAATAATTTTTATAAAATTTTAAATATTTTTTTTAAAAATATTAATAATATTATGACCGTAATTAGATTATATATTTAAAATTATAAATTGAAATTATTTTTTATTTATTTTATTTTAATTTATTTTAAAACGAACTTAATCCAAGTTGAACGAAAACAATTTGAAGTGAACTGAACTAAGAGATATGAACTGAATTGAAATGCACTTAAATTAAATCTAAAGAACATATCCTTAATGTCCTTAATGTCGTGAATTAACAATGAACGGTTAAATCTCATAATGATGCATTAATGAGAAAATTTGGATGCCTTTATTTGTAGACAAATAAATTAAAGTGGGTGGGACACATTGACTCATGTGTAGTAGTGTTGATGTGTTTGGTCTCGCTCCAACATGATCCATGATGTCCATTTTTACTTCGAAATTTTAGGTCATTTTCAATTTTCTAAAATAATTTCAAATACTTATAACTGTTTGAATAAACTTATATCTTAGAGCATTTTCAGTGGTAGTTTCAACTTTTAGGTGAAGAGTATACCACTTATGCGTCAATTCATATTTTTTCTATTTCTACCTAAAAAAACTTCTATCTCATCCAACGGTTTACCTACAAAATAAATTTTAAGTCTCACCACTAACTTATTTTTTTATTTTTTATTTAATATTTATAGAAATAATCACGGATATATTGATTTTAAAATTTTAACTATTTCAAAATTTTCATTTTTAATTAAATTTTATATAAAATATAAAATAATTTTTAACACTAAAAATTTAATTATTTCAAAATTCTTATTTTTAATTAATTCTTATATAAATAATTTTTAATGCTAAAAATTTAACTATTTAATTTTTTTTATTTTATATCAATTTTTATATAAAATAGATTAATTACAAAATAAGTTAAAATTTAATCTATTTCAAAATTTTTAATTTTAAATAATTTTTATATATTCAAAAATTTTATTTTTAATTAATTTTTATATAAATAATTTTTAACGCTAAAAATTTAACTATTTGAATTTTTTTATGTTGTATTAATTTTTATATAAAATAGAATAATTCGTTAAAATAAAAAATAAGTTAAAATTTAATTTATTTCAAAATTCTTAATTTTAAATAATTTTTATATAAAATAAATAATAATCCTTACGCTAAAAATTACAATGTGTTATGAATATTATTATATTATAGTGAATGACTTGTTGGCTAAGTCAGAAACCCTAGATTGTATCCTATATAAAGGGGTCTCCCCATATGAATGAATACAAGAATTCACAACAATTCAGAATTCTATTCTCCTCTCATATTGTCTCTCTTTCTAATATATTATCCTCTCTCAAATTCTATTGAGTTTATAACACGTTATCAGCACGAAAGCTCAACCTCGTTCTTCATCGAAGTTCTACTCATCCAAGATCCGAACTCCAAGGCAAGAATTTATATATTTGTTTATATTCATTAATAATTATAAATATATCTACTTCTCCTCCTTCTTAAATTCATATGTTCCCGAAGAACATTATAATCTGATATTCCTGGAGTAATATCATATGTTCACGAAGAACATTACAATATGATATTCTTGAAATAATATCAAATTAGTTATGTCTAGTAAATCAATTAAAATTTTAATGTTCCTGAAGAACATTGTGGTATGATATTATGATCCTAAGAAATATCAAAAAAATTAAATGTTCCTGAAGAACATGATATGATATTCCTTACAAAATATCAAAATTAAATGTTCCTGAAGAACATCGTGCGAGTTTTTCGTGGTCAAGTCATGTATGTGCGAACTCGACCAATGAATCAATTGAGGTACTTCTTGAATTCCAAAGTAAGTGAAACTTTAGGAAAAGTTAATCCAAACCTTGTTGAATAGCCCGACGGTTATTTGCTTAAATATTGAGATAGCCACATGAGTTCGAATCCCATGAAAATTTGATATTCCTGAAGTATTATCAAATCAATTATTTTTAATATATCAATTAAATTGAATGTTCCTGAAGAACATATACTCATGGTTTAAATATTATTTGATCGTTCTGGAAGAATATCATGAATTGATATTATTCGATAAATATCAAATTAAATTGCTCCCGTAGTAGCAATAAGTTTGAAAACATCAAATTAAATAGCTCTCGTAGTATCAATAAGTTTTAAATGTTCCTGAAGAACATTATGATTTGATATTCATGAATAAATATTGATATTCATAAGGATTAATACAAAATATTTCTGAAAGAATATTTTTATTGATTGCTCCCGAAGAAGCAAAGTTCAAACATTAAATGTTTTGAATAAAGTTACATCATGATACTCATAATGAAACGTCAAATTCAATTGTTCTCAGTGAAACAATGATTACATATGAATTATCCCTGAAGGATATTTTTTGAAAATCGAGAACAAATGTAAACAATGATTACATATGAATTATCCCTGAAGGATATTTTTTGAAAATCAAGAACAAATGTATCTTATTATGTGGGTACTCATGGAATATCGAAAAGTCGATTCCAATTTATTAATGTGATTGCTGAGAAAACTATATATTGAGATTTATTGTGATCTCGAAGGATCAATTTTAAATCTAATATTTTGATCTCGAATGATCATTGGTAAAGATATATAATGTTATGCAAATGATGGCATGTTAAGAGTGGTTCCCGAAGAACTTCACTAATTATCTCTGGAAGAGCTTTACTAATTATCCCCTCGAGTACTACAAATGTACTTAATGATGCATATCATGATTATTATTAAGTGCGTGGAAATTGTTATTTCCCATCTGCGAAAATAGAACATAAGGTATATTAAATATCTCGAGCTTGCTATCCTGAAGATCGATTTATAGCAATTACGCTGAGTTGGATATTTAACGAAGATCATTTCCCGGCATTAGGGGGAGATAAGAATATAAAAGTTATAAATGCCGAGAAATTTCATTGAATGAAAACGATCTTCAATTCTTGATTCACGCATCAAACAATTGAACCCGAAGTTCATTAAAATAAGTGACTTGCAATATTCAGCAATTAATCTGCCAAATTAATGAAGGCGTGACATAATCACATATATTTGTGATAAAATGAACTATAAGAGTTCAAATACCAAAGAGATCAACTCAAATGTTGATTCTAATATACGCCTGAAGCGTAGTAGATCGATCTCAAGATATAAAATAAATCTGCGGTAATAAAATTTAGTCACTCTCAAAATCTCCTGAAGAGAGTTAGATGAAAATCCCATTGAAAAAGTGTGCACATGATAATAGAATATCGTGGGATTGCGGAACAACCAAATTAAATATTTTGGGAAATGATGAAATATTTGGTTGATAGAATTGTCATCAACATGAAAAAATAAAAAGTCGTCAACGACATATTTACCTCAATAGTTTCTCTAGAAAATTTGGATCCAAAACTCATATCTATAATAGTGTGTCAGCAGCACTCAAGAAAATAGAAACGAGCAATTGAGGCTGAGTATGACTCGCTAAATAAAAGAGATATTTTGACTCTATAGTACACACCTCAAAATATTATCCCAGAAGGATATATGTGGGTGTTCGTACGAAAAACGAGTAATGATATGGTGAGATATAAAAGCGAGATTAGTTGCTAAAGAGTTTTTTCGCAGAAACCCGATGTTAATCAAATATTTTGAAAGATGACATTAAGTTCCGCTACTTAATATTTATGGCAGCAACAACGATAGATATATGAATCGAATGTATGATTTGACCATGTAGAAGTCATTTGAAAGATTCATACATAAAAATCCTATATGGATTTTAAAATTCCTGATATGAAAGGAAATGAAAATCAGAAAATGTACAATATCATATTACATATGGACAAAAATGATATTGAATATAAGGTCCCGAAGACCAGTGATTGCACTCTTTTTCCCTCTACTAAGTTTTTCCCACGGGGTTTTCTTAGTTAAAGGTTTTTAACGAGACAATCACCACAGTATAAATTTGAATGTCATGTACTCTTTTCCTCGAGTATTTTTTTCTACAGGGTTTTATAACGAGGTTTTTAACGAGACATGTACATCACTCGATAATAATTAATGAGGACATCAGAATGTTCCATATGAGTTTGTTTTCGAGATAAACTGAGATATAGAACCTGAAGTTCAAATGATTGTGAATTGAAGTTCACATTATTCATTTGTCAAGAAATATATATTGAACACTAGACGCATATAAAATACTCCTGAAGAGTTACCGGCCGGTTATAGCAATTGCGAATGCTCTAGTCAATATAGATGTCTGGTAAAGGCATGTCCCTGAAGGACGAAAAATATACAATAATACAAATGAATGTAAAACTCGACAATTCGAAGGTTGTGTCCTGAAGACCAAAATGTATACTTGAATAACTAAGTTTTTCCTATATGGTTTTATTAGTTACAGGTTTTAATGAGACTGGTTGATCACCAATAACTACGTTCAAGAAATCAAAGATCTTCGGTGATTACAATCAGGGGGAGCAAGTTGTACTCTTTTTCCTTCGTCGAGGTTTTATCCCACTGGGTTTTCCTGGCAAGGTTTTAACGAGGCAGCAATCCTGTAAATAGTCATTCAAGGGGGAGTGTTATGAATATTATTATATTATAGTGAATGACTTGTTGGCTAAGTCAGAAACCCTAGATTGTATCCTATATAAAGGGGTCTCCCCATATGAATGAATACAAGAATTCACAACAATTCACAAGAATTCTATTCTCCTCTCATATTGTCTCTCTTTCTAATATATTATCCTCTCTCAAATTCTATTGAGTTTATAACACAATGACAGTATTAATTTTGTTAATTAATAATACTAAATAATAATAATAAATTAATAATGGTAAATAGTAATAATAAAATAATAATATAATTTATCTCTACAAGTTCTTTTACCGCAGATGTTTTAGGACCTTCTAACTTTAACATGCATCTCCAATGTCTTCTACCGCATTTTTGGGTGAGAGAAAAAAGTACACATAGACTTCTATCTCTCCATTGAGATGCTCTTAGAGCATCTTCAGTGGTAGTTTCAACTTTTGGGTGAGGAGTAGGCCACCTATGCGCCAACTAATATTTTTTCTACTTCTACCTAAAAAAACTTCAACCTCATTTTCTACCTACAAAAGTTTCACCACTAACTTATTTTTATATTTTTTATTTAATATTTAAAGAAATAATAACTTATTTTTTTATTTTTTATTTAATATTTATAGAAATAATCACGGATATACTGATTTTAAAATTTTAACTATTTCAAAATTTTTATTTTTAATTAAATTTTATATAAAATAAAAATATATACTTATAAATAAAATTATACTACCTCACAAAAATAATAATTAATATTATTATTCAAAACATTTTTTAAAATTTTTATATAATTATTAAAATTATTATTCAAAACAATTTTGTAAATATTTATCAAAATCAATAAGATATAGTATATTGATCAATGTTTATTGTCTTTAAATTCATTAATATTTTATTCAATTTGTATGTTAAACACAATTTTTACACATATATGGTCAAATTTTATTATTCAAAACTATTAATTGATTTTGTGAATTTAAAGATAGATAATATTGTATGTATATTATTTTTAATTAATTTTTATATAAAATAGAATAATTCGTTAAAATAAAAAATAAGTTAAAATTTAATCTATTTCAAAAATTTATTTTTAATTAATTTTTATATAAAATACAAAATAACGTTAAAATATAAAATAATTATTTAATGCTGATATAATAATAATAATAATAATAATAATAATAATAATAATAATAATAATAATAATAATAATAATAATAATAATAATAATATTTTTTATCTCGGGTAGAAGTTCTTCTACCCCAGAACTTTTAGGAGCTTCTAATCTTAACACGTCAGCGCAGCTCCAATGATTTATACCTCGTTTTTGAGTTAGAGGTAGAAGTACAGATAGACTTCTACCTCACCATTGGAGATGCTCTTATAACTTGTCTTAATATATTTATTACATTTTAAAGTGTTTTTAAAAAATATTGAAAAAAATTGAAATAACTTTTAAACATTTTAAATAATCTTATAATAATTTTTAAATAATTTAAATATTTTTTAAACATTTTAAAATATATTCTTTAAACGTTTGAAAATATTTTTAAAATATTTTTAAACAATTTAAAATACTTTTTAAATATTTAAAAGTTTTTAAGAACTATTTTTCAAGTGATTTGATATATTTTGTAAACATTTATAGTGTTTCAAAATAGTTTTTAAATGATGTAAAATACATTATATGTTATAAATATTATTAATTAGTGAATGATTAGTTTACCCTTTCTTGGTGAACAAGACAGTAACCCTACTTTGTATCCTATATAAAGGGGTCTCCTCATATCAATGAAAGAAGAATTCATAACAATTCTGTTCTCCTCTCATATTGTCTCTCTTTCTACTATATTATTCTCTCTCAATTCTCTTGAGTTTATAACACGTTATCAGCACGAAAGCTCAACCGCGTTATTCATCGAAGTTCTACTTATCCAATATCCGAACTCAAAGGCAAGAATTTATATTTGTATTTATATTTATTAATATTTATAAATATATCTACTTTTCCTCCCTTCTTCTTAATATCATATGTTCCCGAAGAACATTATAATCTGATATTCCTGAAGTAATATCGTATGTTCCCGAAGAACATTATAATCTGATATTCCTGAAGTAATATCATATGTTCTCGAAGAACATTATAATATGATATTCTTGAAATATCATCAAATTAATTGTGCCTAAATTCCTGAATAACATGATATGATATTCCCGAATAAATATCAAAATTACATGTTCCCGAAGAATATCATGATATTAATCCTGAAGAAAAATATCAAAAATTAAATATTCCTGAAGAATATCGGGCGAGTCTTTCGTGGTCAAGTCATGTATGTGCGAACTCGACACATGAATCAATTGAGGTACTTCCTAAATTCCAAAGTGGGTGAAATTTAGGAAAAATTAATCAAAACCTTGTTGAATAGCCTGATGTTTATTTGCTTGGATATTGGGATAGCACATGAGTTTGAATCCCCATGAAAATTTGATATTCCTGAAGTATTATCAAATTAATTATTCTTAATATATCAATTAAAATAAATGTTTCTGAAGAACATATATTCCGATTTAAAATATTATATTGATCGTTCTGGAAGAAAATCATTATTTGATATTATTCGATAAATATCTAAATTGCTCCCGTAGTAGCAATAAATTTAAAATATCAAATTAAATTGCTTCCGTAGTAGCAATAACTTTTAGATGTTCCGGAAGAACGTTATGATATGATATTCCCGCAGAAATATCAAATCAATGGCTTTTGATGTAATAATTATTTTATTAATTGCTCCCGAAGAAGCAAAGTTCAAACATTAAATGTTTTTAATAAAGTTACATCATGATAATGATACTCATAGTAGCCAAAATCGATTGTTCTCGTCATATGAATTATCCCTGAAGGATATCTTTTGAAAATCGAGAACAAATGTATCTTATTATGTGAGTACTTGTGGAATATCGAAATAGTCGATTCCAATTCTGAGAAAATTATATATTGAGATTTATTTTGTTCTCCAAAAAGGTTTGGGTGAAACAATCAAAGAAGAAAACACGAAATCCCTGCCGTGAATAAAATTTGAACGACACAAGTATTTTGATCCCCGAAGGATCATTGATAAAGATATTGTATATCCCCGAAGGATGATTGGTAAAAATACAGTATCCCCGAAGGATCGTTGGTAAAACAACTATTATGCAAATAAGACATATTAATAGTGGGCTCCGGAAGAGCTTTACTAATTATCCCCACGAGTACTACAAATGTACTTAAAAATGAAAATGATGCATATCATGATTGTGCGTGAAAATGAATCAAACATTTCTCATCTGCGAATTAATATATTAAATATCTCGAGCCCCGATCCAGAAGATCGGTTTATAGCAATTACGCTGATTTGCATGTTTAAGGAAGATCATTTCTCGGCATTAGGGGGAGATAAGAATATAAAAGATAGAAATGCCGAGAAATTTCATTGAATGAAAACGATCTTCAATTCTAGATTCACGCATCAATCAATTGAACTCGAAGTTCATGAAAATAAGTGACTTGCAATATTCAACAAGTAATCTGCCAAATTAATGAAGGTGTGACAAAATCACATATATTTGTGATAAAATGAACTATAAGAGTTCAAATACCAAAGATATCAACTCAAATGTTGATTCTAATATACGCCCGAAGCGTAGTAGATCGATCTCAAAATATAAAATAAATCCGCGGTAATAAAATTTAGTCACCCTCAAAATCTCCTGAAAAGATTTAGATGAAAATCCCATTGAAAAAGCATGTGCACATGATAATAGAAAATCATGGGATTGCGGAACAACCATATTAAATATTATGGGAAATACTTTGGTTGATATATTGAATTGTCATCAACATAGAAAAATAGAAAGTCGACATATTGAGTTGCTCTAGAAAAATTGGATCCAAAACTTAAATCAATGATAGTGTGCCAGCAGCACTAAAGAAAATAGAAATGAGCAATTGAGGCTGAGCATTACTCGCTGGATAAAAATATTATCCCAGAAGGATATACGTGGGTGTTCGTAAGAAAAACGAGTAATGATGTGGTGAGATATAAAAGCGAGATTAGTTGCTCAAGAGTTTTTCGCAGAAACTCGATGTTAATCAAATATTTTGAAAGATGACATTAAGTTCCGCTACTTAATATTTATGGTAGCAACAACGATAAATATAGATATGCATAGAATGTATGGTTTGACTATGTAAAGTCATTAGAAAGATACATACATGAAAATCCTGGATGGATTTTAAGATTCCTGAAATGAAAGGAAATGAAAATCAGAACATGTATAGTATCATATTACATTTGTCATTATGGACAAAAATGATATTGAAGATAAGGTCCCGAAGACCAGTGATTGTACTCTTTTTCCCTCTATTAAGTTTTTCCCACAGGGTTTTCTTAGTTAAAGGTTTTTAACGAGACAATCACCACAATATAAATGTGAATGTCATGTACTCTTTTCCTCGAGTATTTTTTCCTACAGGGTTTTATAACGAGGTTTTTAACGAGACATGTACATCACTCGATAATAATTAATGAGGACATCAGAATGTTCCATTTGAGTTTGTTTTCGAGATAAACTGAGATATTGAACCTGAAGTTTAAATGATTGTGAATTGAAGTTCACATTATTGTTCATTTGTCAAGAAATGTATATTGAACACTAGACGCATATAATATACTCCAGAAGAGTTACCGGCCGGTTATAGCAATTGCGAATGCTCTAGTCAATAGATGTCTGGTAAAGGCATGTCCCAGAAGGACGAAAAATATACAATAATACAAATGAATGTGAAACTCAACAATTCGAAGGTTGGGTCCTGAAGATCAAAATTTATATTTGAATAACTAAGTTTTTCCTATATGATTTTATTAGTTACATGTTTTAATGAGACTGATTGATCACACAGTCAAAGATCTTCGATGATTACAATCAGGGGGAGCAAGTTGTACTCTTTTTCCTTCGTCGAGGTTTTATCCCACTGGGTTTTCCTGGCAAGGTTTTAACGAGGCAACAACCCTGTAATAGTCATCAAGGGGGAGTGTTATAAATATTATTAATTAGTGAATGATTAGTTTACTCTTTCTTGGTGAACAAAACAGAAACCCTACTTTGTATCCTATATAAAGGGGTCTCCCCATATCAATGAAAGAAGAATTCATAACAATTCTGTTCTCCTCTCATATTGTCTCTCTTTCTACTATATTATTCTCTCTCAATTCTCTTGAGTTTATAACATTATACACATTTAAATTATTTAAACTGTTTTTGATATGCGGTTTCAAATTCAGTTTTTGTTAAATCACTTACTACATTTATTTATTTTTGTTAAAAAAATATTCTCAATATGTATCTTATCTTATAACTTAATTTAATTATTTACAAACTTTATTTTTATTCTCATTGTTATTTCATTCAACTTCAATTTTTAGTGCAAAATATTATCTAATTATATTTTAAATTATAAAGTAAAAAACTTTTATTTTTTGTGTTAAAAGTATATAACAGACCTTTATAGAAAAAAATCGAAATAACAAATGAGACTTATGGAGAATAAAATTTATGTTCGTTTTGTTTTAAAATAATGTACTGTACTTTTAATTTTTATGTCTCAATCAATTATGCAAAACTATTCATATAAAAAACATTTAAAACTAGTAGTAACTATTAGGTGCACAATGTTTTCTACACCATGTTTATAATTTTTGGTAAAATTAATCATTTTTGGTAAAATTAATTTCAAAGAAATTAAAAGAAAGTGAGAATACATATCCAAACCCATAGGTAATTAATTATTTGAGAATATTTCTCGAATTTTGCAATTCCACGAAATGGCGCGCATGATTGGCAGCACAAAATTTCCAAAAATAACCATAAATAATAAATAATATTTTAATAATAATAATAATTAATACGAGTAAAAAAATTATATTAATAATAAAAATAAATTATCACAAAAAATTCGATGCAACGCCACTGCTACAGGCATCTCACGAACCAAATCAGACACCACCACTGTGAATATACCTTCGCAATTTCCTCTCTGTAAAAAAAGGAAAAAAAAAAGACGGAAGAAAACGACGATACATTTTCTATTTTCGTCGAGTAATATCCGAAGGTAAGCAGCTAAACCCAATCGATTGAGTTTCTGCAATTTTAGGGCGTTCGTTTGATCTATGTAACCTGTTCCAGATTTGAATCTCCGGTGACGATTGCGGTGTCGGATTGCTGTTTTGATTCGGACGGTAACTAACTGAACGACTCCGATTCTCGATTTGTTCTGCTCGTATCGTTGTTTCTTATTTTGGGCATGAAATTCAGAGGCATTTCGTGTTAGATTGGGAGTTACGATTTTTTGTTTCGATTTATTTTTCTGTGCGATTGATTGCTTAATTTGTTATTTAGGTTTAAGTGTGTATTAATCTGATTATTCTCCAGTGAGGAATAGTGGAATTGAGTTATTGAGTGTGTTTATTGTATTGTCTGGATAGATTTGAGGATTTGAGGAGTGTTCGTAATCTTGAGTTTTGAGTATTCGATTCAATGGTCGTGGATTCATAATTGTAATTATTGTATGGATGAATGAATTTGGCAGATTTGTCGATTTTGAAATGTTTTTCCTGGTTAATCTGGTGGGTTGTTCTCTCAGCTATTAATCATCTGGGGCGGCTATCGGGATTGTAAACATTTATCTTATGGATGAAAGAGACAACTTATAGAAAGAAGAGATGAAAGTTACTTTTGAGGGATTTGAGGTACAATGACTGGAGGGTCATTGCGACTGTCGGGAAGTTTTGGATCCTTGCAGCAACAGTCACAGAATGGAGGGTCACAGCCTCATAATCTGTACTTAACTCGCAGGCCATCAAAGACATCCCTTACCAATTATAGAGAGAAGGAAAAGTTTTTCTCTTCTACTTTCAGATATCTGAGCAGAAAGAAAGTTGGAATGCTGATTTTGGCAGCTTTTGCGGCTGTGGCTTTCATGACAGGGTTCTTTACAGTCAACAAAGGTTCGACGCTGTGGATTTTTCTTTGTTATGTTTTAATCTTCTGTCGTGCACACATTTTCAATGGCATGATTTACACAATTGTTTGCACTAATTATAAGGAAGGGGTAAAGAGTTCTTCGCTCAAAAAGTTCATATTAGAAGCGTCGATTTATTCCCCAAATATGAAATTCACAGTCTTGATTGCCAGATGAATACTTTTCTAATAGAGTAGCATTTATATATGAGTGATGGGTTGTTTATTTTCCAGAGGATGATTTCGACAACTCGGGTCTGCCGTTTGATGACAGATATGTTGACAAGTCTTTCATCATACCGTCGGTGTTTTCTGGAAAAGAAACAATACAATCTACTAATAGGTTGAAGACCAACAAAATTTTAGTATGCAACGAGAGTACCAATTGGAGTACTCTCTTCAATTCTTCAGTTTTGCACAACTCTTCTGATGCAGCTACTGTTTTAACTAATCCATGCAAAGATTTTGCATTTCCGCCCCCTCCTCCTGGTGATATTAGGCGAATTGGACCACGCCGTAAGTTTTTGTTCTCTTTTCTGTCTTTCTTGCAATAAGAAAGTAATTTATTATCAAAAAACTACTGTTTTTTATGCCCTTTGCATGTTGGTTAATAGATTCAACTAACGTGGTTTCTCACTGTCTTCAGCATGCCCAGTATGCTATGTGCCTGTGGAGCAGGCCATAGCTCGTATGCCCAGAGTCCCATCACCTGCTCCTGTTCTGAAGCATTTAACTTATTTCTCGGAGGATAATCCATCAAAAACCGAACGAAATGGAGGTTCTGATTTTGGTGGTTATCCTTCACTGGAACAGAGGAATAGCTCTTTTAATATTAAAGAGTCAATGACTGTTCACTGTGGGTAGGTTATACTTTTCTTCCCAACATTTTTAGTATACTTTTACCTGAAGTTGTCTTTTGCTTGAATTTAAAGAATATTAACAATTGAACATATTGTTTTCTTCAGATTTATAAAAGGTTGCAGACCTGGTCATCAAACTGGTTTTGACATTGATGTGGATGACCTTGAGGTGTTGGAGCAGTTTCATGATGTCATCGTTGCCTCTGCAATATTTGGTACAGCCAAGCATAAGCTAGACATCAAGTTCACCAATTTTTATCTCTTTTGACATTCAACATACATATAAGTCATAATTTCATCTTTCATCTTTTTTTTTTTTCCTTCTTCCTCCTCCTCTATCCCTCTCTCTCTCTCTCTCTCTATATATATATATATATATATATATATATAATTATGTACAGGAAATTATGATGTAATTCAGCAGCCGAAGAATGTGGGTGAAACTGCAAAGAGAAATGTTCCCTTTTTTATGTTTGTTGATGAAGTGACTGAAACATATATGAAGAATTCCAGCACATTGGGCAGTGATAAACAGGTTGGATTATGGAGGATTATAGTCATCCACAATGTTCCTTACTCTGACTCAAGAAGAAATGGAAAGGTATGTTTGCCCGTTTTCTTCTTCTTTTTTTCCTCTTTCATTCTCTCGTTAACGGGCAAACATAGAGTGGTTTTGTGTTTTTAACATAAAGGCTCTTCTAATTTAGCACAGGCAATGTTAGGCTGTTTAGCTTCAAACATAGAGTGGTTTTGTGTTTTTAACATAAAGGCTCTTCTAATTTAGCACAGGCAATGTTAGGCTGTTATGCACTTTTCTAATTTACTTGGCTTATATTATCTGTGCTGGAGCTTCATCTTGTTGTGTATCGTCTGTAAGCTTTATTACACTTGAAATCTTGTTTCAGTATCAGAGGAACTTATTTATCATTTTTGACATTGAAGAATATATAGAATCAGATCTCACACTGTCCATGTTCATTTTGCGTTTCATGTCTGTTAAAAAAGTCTGATTACTGTATTAGATAGTCAAAGTTCGCAATGTTATCATAGCTTTTAAGAGAGCGTGTTCTATTAGCTGTTAGAGTTAGTCATTTGGTTCATGATTTTTTTCAACTTGAACCTCAATTACAGCTACACGGAATAGGTAATTGCAGTTTAAATAACAATATTGAATTTCTGAAAGTTGATTAGTGGAATTCTCTCCTTAACTAGTATGGTTAAATATGTGTTCAATCCCAGATAATAGTATAATACTGTATTGTTTCTCTGTTTGTGGTACATTGAAAAGATAATTTGTTGTCGCAGGTACCCAAGCTCTTGCTGCATAGACTATTTCCAAATGCCCGATACTCTATCTGGATTGACGGAAAGCTTCAGCTTGTTGTGGACCCATACCAGGTTCTTGAGAGGTATCAGCTGATCATTTATCTATTCTACTTGGGCCTTTTGTAAATGTAAAGCCACTCGTCTCATCATTTTCTTATTGCTCAATTTCCTAAACCACTTAACTCATCAGGTTCTTGTGGCGCCAAAACGCTACTTTTGCTATATCAAGGCACTATAGGCGGTTTGACGTATTTGAAGAAGCCGAGGCAAATAAAGCTGGAGGGAAATACAATAATATTTCTATTGATTACCAAATTGAGTTTTATAAAAAGGAGGGCTTAACACCGTATACAACCGCTAAGCTTCCTATAACCAGTGGTGCCTGTCTCACTGTGATAACTGCATTTTTTTGCTGTTTGCTCACCTTTCGCTTTCAAGAACTGACGAGGATCATTTTATTTTTATTTTTTTGGCAGATGTTCCGGAGGGGTGTGTGATAATAAGAGAGCACATTCCCATTACAAATCTCTTCAGCTGTCTATGGTTCAATGAAGTCGATCGATTTACTTCCAGGGATCAGCTGAGTTTTTCAACTGTAAGGGACAAAATCTCAGCCAAAGTCGACTGGGGCATCAGTATGTTTCTGGATTGTGAGAGGCGCAATTTTGTAATACAGGTAGCTTCTATACAGTCATCTTTGCTATCATGGCATCCATTTGATGATAATGAACTTCATGATCTTCTGTTTTTAAAAAGAATGATGGCACATTTTTTTTGTTAATAAAGTATAGTAGTTGTAATTAAAAAATAATTACAAGACCATTTGCATTTTAAATTGTTAAACATCCTCTCGAAGCTTGTTTTTACTTAAACAAATACTCCATCTCGAGGGTGCAATGCCCAGAGAAATGAATGTCAATTTATTTTTGAGTATGATTTTTTTTTCTTGTTATTGATCCATTCCTCGTTGTATAAGGTTTAGCCGATTTAGGACACATTGTTACATCTTTCACTTGCTTCTTAAACTAGAATTGTAGACATGTTGACATTGTTTAATTTTCTACCCTTTGAACTTTACTATGTGTTCGTTTAGTTGGCTCATAACTTATCCTATGTTTACGTCGTGTTACTGCATTACAGGCTTATCACAGAGACTTATTGGAACAAAGGGCTCACAGAGCTTTTCTAAGAACTCAAACTCCCCCTGCTATTATAGTTCAGTATGAGAGAAGTCTTCCAAAAATTATTCAGAGAAGTCCTCCGAAAAATGCTGAGAGAAGTCCTCTGAAAAAACCCATTGCCCGACGTGGAAAAGACAAGAGAACCGGGTCAAGGAGGCGCCGAAGAGTTACTCCCAAGAACAGAGACAATATCTTCACTTGATTTTTCCCCGAGAGTTGTATAGTGTTTCATGTTTAGCCCGATATAGGACACAATTTTAAGATTTTGTCGAGCTTTTTTCTCAATCGATGGTTTTAAGTTTTAACTCAATCGATTGGAGAAAATCTGCATTTAACATTGTTCAGAAATTGTAAAATACATTGTTCAATTTTCACGATGTTGTAAGTACTGTGGTTCCAATAATTCATATTCATGGTTTATTTAGCACGGAGTATTCTTTTACTCTTGTGCTTCATGTGAATCAAATGCATAATTCATAACAAAATCTATTGAGCTTTTTTTCTATTGTGAAAGTTTTAAAAGGAATATTTTTTTAACAGGCTCTTTCTATTTCATAATTATTTACACTTTATTTTTTGTTCTTTCTGATAATTATTAGACGCTTTAAATTACAAAGTTTCTTACAATTTATCTTCACAACACATTTCCTAGTTTTTTCAATCAACAAATTGATTCATAGTATTATTAACCTGCAAAAAAAAATCGTTTTTTTTTCATAAATTATGTATCATTTCAATGATTTATGACACAAGACACCGCAGATTTACAACACGTGAACAGCACTACTATCCAAAATAATATAAATAAACATTATTTATGGAGAAATGAAAATGAAGATTATGTACACCCATGACTTCATATGACCCACAGGCCATCCCTTCTATTTATAGATCCAAAATTAGGTGCCAACGGATACTTGATTTTGGAAATAATTAAATAAATAAATATAAAAATTCAATAAAGAAGATAACTTTAATTATCATCTTGATTTTAAATGCAATATTTTCTCATTAATGTTATTAAAGTCTGATATTTAATTTTTTAATACTAGCTATCTCAAGATCTGCATCTATACATTGATACACACCCACACAAAAATAATAAGAGCTGTCCGCATTAATATATAATTTAATTTTCTGATTTTGTATTATCTAACAATTAAAACCCAATTAATTTAGGATCCTTGTCTTCTTTTTGGGTACAAACCTTAATTTTTTAAGCTAATCAATTAGCTGTAATCACAACCTCCAAAGGCTTCTCTTGTTTGCTGATAAATCCTTTTTATTCCTTCCACTATTTTCACTCCACAGGCCAAGGGTTTTTTGAACCCATAACGTCTCTTGATTTTTCTCTGTATATCTATGTATATATACACTCACACACACATATAGCCTGATTCTACGACCCAGCAAGCGTCCGATTTCATAGGTACTTTGAATTGATTTTCAGTCCAAGATTTTGTTGTGGTAATGAATTTTTAATTTTTTTGTTGTTGATTTTAATGAATTGTTATAATTCTTCAGAAAGCTCGACTGGGTTTTGCCGAAAAATTGAATCTTGATATTGGGTTCATAAGTCAAAAGGGTTTTGCCGAAAAAAATTGAATCTTGAATGGCATCATCCCCTGGGTTTTTCCTGATATGCACACTCCATTCTCTGGTGGCCTTAACTTGTGGGGCCCTGATGATGTTCTACAGGGATGAGGTTTTTGTGTTTAGCCATGGGAAGGACCATGCTAGTAAGCTCTTCGGGTCGACGCCTCACGACCAGCTCTTGATCCGAACGTCCGATTCCTTTTCGGGTTTGCTTCTGGTTATCATTGGGTTCCTCTTGCTGATGGTGGCGTTTGTGAAGGACAGGGAATTTCACGGCTTTTTCGCCAGAGGATGTGTGTTCCTCCATGTCTCCATGGCCGTGTGGAGGGTTTATTTCGAGAGGAAGGTTGAAGTTCTTGGAGATGATTGGCTGAGGCTAGTGGTTGGGGATATAGTATTGGGGCTATCTTGGGTTCTGTTTCTTGTGTACTCGTGGAGGGAGAAGTATGATTGATGTTCGGATTAATTGGGAAGAGTTGATGAATAAAAAAGATGGTATTTTTTTCAACTTCCGATTTAGTGTAGATTGTATTTGCTGTAAATCTTCTTGAAAGAGTGATTTTTTACTATGTCGTCTGTGTTTACCTCTGCCAACTTCGTAGGGTGGTAAGGTTCTTGAAGCCTTATAAATGATGGTGTGATTTAACTTGAATCGTTATGTCTGTTGAATGGAACACAAAATATCTGGTTTTCCGTATGATTCGATAGAGAAGGAATGAAGAAAAAGAAATGTAGATGATTCTAATTTTTTGTGACAAAAGTGTCTTTTAGTGTTGAGATCGTTGGAGAATCCTATACTGATGTTTGATTGCAAGTAATGCCTCGGTTATATTTGTCTTCGGATTAAGATTTACTTTGAATCTTCGATAGCAAGATTGTTACTTATGCTTGATGGTGTCTGATTTACATTCTTGATCTGAGGAGAAGAAAAAAAAGGGGGGAAATTCTGAAAGAATGAAATGAAAGCATTCATCTATCCATGTGAGAATCTTGATTGTTCACTTCTTCTCGGAAACAATATGAGAAGAAGTTGAGAATCACTTGTTTGTACTGAGGTTTTGTAATGGAAAAAAGACGAAAGATGAGTTCTTACGGATGGTTTGGTAGTACCGTTGGGCGGCCGCGTCAGCCAGGAATAGACCGACCATCGACTAAAAATAACCGACACTACAACGCTATCTAGGCTATGTATATTTAAGTAATCGAAAATCGATCATCAATCACTTTTGCATAGTAGTGAACATCAATCAAAATGTTGGATTTTTGACTCAAAATTGGAAATTAATTGTGGAAAATCACTTTTGTATAGTAGTGAACATCAATCAAAATGTTGAATTTGTGTCTCAATTAAAATTGGAAATTAATTGTGGAAAAACATCAAGATTCGCCCACTACATAGCCTCGGGGCAGCAAGAGTCGCAATAATCAATACAGCAATTTTT
This sequence comes from Euphrasia confusa, assembly GCA_954870475.1. Classification (NCBI taxonomy): domain Eukaryota; kingdom Viridiplantae; phylum Streptophyta; class Magnoliopsida; order Lamiales; family Orobanchaceae; genus Euphrasia; species Euphrasia confusa. The sequence goes on along the minus strand of OX940954.1, from coordinate 1,195,056 downwards.
AATACAACCGGGGACACAGTTGGTTGTTGTGTGACAACATCCAGTGTCATTACAATCTGGGATATCATTTCCTTGTGATGTCATCCAGCTGGTTGAGCAACATATATATACAGTTAAATAATATTCAAAACGATATATAGAATATATACTCTGTGTGTGTATGTAATACAATAAATTAAGAAAAATCCATTACCCGTCGGGCTAGGAGAGAGTTCCCTTGCTGCCATTTCGGAAGAGAGGAGGAGAACAGTAACTATGAAAATGCCAACCGAAACCATTATTATATGCTCTACTTATAAGTTTGTTGATGATATTTGATGATATTTGCTTCTCTATTTATACAAGTAATATATCATCAAAGCATGAAATATTAAATACTATTATATTTTGAACAATATTCCATTAGGTGTTGATCACGTGACCTATTTGTTGATATTTTACAATTTTAGCCTTATTTATATATATATATATATATATATATAAAAGTCATCTCCTCTTACGCACAAATGCGTAAGCTTCTCTAAAAATATTGTAACATAACATCATAAATATTAGTGTATAGTTTACATTTTTTTTTCACTACATATATTTGGCGGGTGGCGGTGGCAGTGGCGGCAGTGGGTGCTTAATCTATACATGCCTCTCAGGCTCGGCAACATCACGGCGATAATATTCTTTTTTTTTTCTTCTGAAATTTGGGAATTAACTGTAAATAATATCATGGCAAGAAGACCTTCTTCCCTTTTTTTCCTACTTACCCAGTGTAATATAAACTAATCAAGTATAATATTTCAGTATTTGATTCGTATTTATAAATATATTCATATATTTATCTTTATATTCGTATTCATAAAAATATTAAATTTCGATTTGTATCCGTTGAACATTCAAATATTCAAATGTACATTAAAAAATTTAAAATTAATATAAAATTAACAATATATATTGTTTTATTTTCATAAAAATATTTAAAAAATTCAATTACAAATTTTAAAGAAAACTGAAATATCATTTAACATTTATCTGCAAAATTCTTTATCAATATTGTATATTTTTTTCATTAAAAAGGTTTTTATCGGAAAATAGGAAGTAGAAAAACAAAATGTTAAATGATATTTCAGTTTTCTAATAAGAGAGAGTTCCATTGCTGCCATTTCGGAAGAGGATCCGATTCCAAGGAGGAGAACAGTAACTATGAAAATGCCGACCGAAACCATTATTATATGCTCTACTTATAAGTTTGTTGATGATATTTGGTTCTCTATTTATACAAGTAATATATATATATATATATATATATATATATACACACAATATATCATTAAAGCATGAAATATTAAATACCATTATATTGTGGTTAACAATTTCGTCCCATGTTTTTTTTATTAAATATTATTAATATTTTTCAAAAAATATTAATTTTAGTTCAGTTCAGATAGCTTTCGTTCATTTAATTCAATTCAGATGTTTCAATTAAGTTAAGACCGATTAAATCCGTTTTAAAATAAATTAAAATAAAGAAAATAAAAAAATAAGTTGAATCAATAAATTTTAATTTTAGGATACAACGTGATTAATAATAAAATATTATTAATATAAAAAAAATTAACAATTTATAGATTTTATTATTGTTTTTTATAAAAATATCAATTCAGTTTACTTCAGTTCTGTTGAGATTGTTTTAATTTAGTGTAGTTTTGCCATTCAATTCAGTTGAGCAGATTTCGATCCACAAAAACATGTCCTTACATTTTTAAAAAATCGAAACAAAATATTTCGAATAATATTCCATTCGATGTTGACCACGTGACTTATTTATATATAAATAAAAAATTATGAATATCCCATCTTCATATTTCAAACATATACAGTAAAAATCACATTGATTATTGAATTATATTATTAATTAATTGCTTTTTTCACTACAATAAAAAATATTATAATTATGATTCTGTATGTCGTTTATTTCTTAAGATTCCGCAAGGTATAGCAAAATTTCTTGTAAAAGTAGAATGTATAGCATTAATTGATAATATTAAAGAAAATATATATATATATATATATATATATATATATATATATATATATATATATATATATATATATATATATATATATTATATTTGTAACTTCAAGAATGTGTTTAAAAGAATGGAATATGATATTTTATTACCAAAGGCTGATGATGAAAGTCGACATTTCAGTTGGTGTTCCCAGAGGCTGTCGGAGCTGGGGTTCAGGTACAAAGAGGTTTAGTTTTGGATTGATATTTGATTATTACTCTGGGCATTGATGTAGGGGTGTGTGTATGTTCCTACAAGTAGCTATGGTGACATGTCAGCTCATAGTTTTCTGTGGAGGGAATGTGAGAAGTCGTCAGACAATGTGTGTGGTTCAGGTGATTTTCTTCTTCTTCATGATGATTCGACCTTATTTAAAAAAAAACATGAAATATAAAAGAGTATGACGTAGAGTTAAAAGGCCCCCTTTCAACTATATGGCTCGAGAAGAAGCCGGCATTCCACGAGAACGGTGAGACGTGTATATTAGTATATATATACCTCGATGAATAAAAAGTGTTTTTTCTAGGTAATTACATTCAGACTAAAGATGGTAAGATTGTTATATGTATTTTGTGTTTCTAGCTTCTTCGTTCACAACCAACCAAGAAGACAAACTTTCTGAGGTATCCGGTTTCATAACATTAATTGATTGATGATGGTTTAATTTGTCTTTGTTCGAAGATCGTAAGGTTTGAAAATCACATTTCTGAAAATAAAATAAAGTTCATCGCACGTTTATATTTTTCCCGCCTCATCAGTATCAGCCCCGACTAAGAACTCTTGTGAGTGAGGTAATGTTGGAATGGTGTCCTTCATCCCACGTGTGTTGTACCGAAACAAGCTATGTTGTGCGTTATGTGTAGATGGATCGATTGTGCGACGATAAGTGTCGAGTTGAGAACTTGAACTTAAATAGTCGACGATCAACCCAAATGAGTCACACGGGCCCTATCGATCGTATATACTTGGAGTATATAAACTTTGGTTGAGAATCGAGGTTGAACGACGGAAGAAACGGAGCGAAAACGAAAAATCGGCATTTCGGCACATTTATACTACATGTCGGCCGACACCTATTTTGCCTATGTATGGTGTCGGACGACACCATGTGTATTTTTACAACAGTTTGACTTTTCAAAGGCTGTCGGCCGACAGCGTTTATGTGTCGGCCGACAGCGGCGGAATTTAGGTCGCGGGACCGAATTTCTTCTCCTTTTCAACCCTAAACTCTTTCCTCCTCCTCCTATATAAAGGAGACCTTAGAACCACGGTTTAAGTGCTACATTACGTGAAATATCATCACCCCATAAGCACCAAAATACGAAGGGAGTCGAGAGAATTGAGTAAGACTCGATACTACGTTTGGGGAGCCGCCGTTCGTGATCAAGGAGGGTCCGTGCAACGAATTGAGGCCGGGTACTTTCGCGGCTGATCCGTCTACATCCGGGCATCAACATCATAGAAGAACAACAAGGTATATTCTATACTAACTCAATTAATTGTTCTTACTACTACGTGCGCACTAAATCCATGTTTAGGATTTTACGTGTTTAGCATGCTATTCTTTCCGCACTTTTTCATACTTGTAAAATACGTAAACTCCATCTATTGGGGTATGGATGAGATCCATACAAATCCCAACAGGTAAATCACAGGAAATGGTCATTAAGTTTGCACTCAATATACGAAATGGAGCAGCTAATATTGGTTAAGCGGATTAGTGTTTTGTTTAGTGATAAAAGTTTGCGTATATTGAAGGGTTTTGTAACATGATTGATTCATTGCGGGTATATGACAGACTTGCTTGCATCATTTCCATGGAGCAAGAAAACTCAAGTTTTGTAAAACTACCTAAATAATTTTCATTTTATTTTATTGTTGTAGTATATATTTTCAAGGTAATTTTATTTCATTATCAAATTTTTCCTTTTCCAGCTTTCGTTTTAAGACATAAATATCCTTACAAAAGCCAAGCGACTAATCACCTTAGTTGAATGAAATTTATCGTTAATTGATGTAGTTTGTAGTGTGGTGGTATGATTGAGAAGTGAAAGAAAACTGGTCTACCAATTCGAAAATGAGCTATTACTAGCTCCTCTCAGAACAATGATCACATCGGTCACACAAAAATTAAGAAAATGACTCGGTAACTTCAAATATATGTAGGGAAAAAAAAAATGTAAACTACACATGACATGAATGATAATATTTATGATGTTATGTTACTACCGATTTTTTTTTTTAAATATTTTAAAAGATGATTAATTGAAGGTAGAATGAATGATTCATCGAGTTGAACCCAATGGAAATTATTATAAAATCAGAAGAAGAAAAAATGAATATTTTGTTTTTAGAGCAAGTGAACGTACTTATTTTTTTTTTCCAGTTAACTTTAAATTAAATCTTTATAGTGAAAGCTTTGATCATCCATGTTCAACAATATTATTGTAAGACAGAATGACACAAATTTTGATTCATAGAATTTGAAAATCATTTATTTAATATAATAAAGTAGTACAAACCCAAACTTAAACAAATTAATAATTTAATTGTTGTCTAGTTGGCGGGCGCCGGCGCAAGAGCATTATCCGCAAGAGAATGATCGATAATCATCACAGCATAGCAGGCAAATTTCATCACAAAAAGGATCACATGTTGAATCTGTATGAGGTCCGCTGCAATGATCACCACACAAGGAATATGGGGCGCAACATCCAGATTGTCCACTACAATCATCATCAGCTGAGAGATGACGTCGTCGTTCTTTTGTTCTCGTTCCTGATTGTGTGAGTATGTACGACGTTATTAATTAGCTAGCTAGGTAGAGCAACATATACATTAATACACGTCTTACATATTAATTGTTGATTAATATCTTAATTAAACGAGACAAAATTAATCATACAGTATCATTGAAATTAAGAAAAGTAGTAGTGTACGTGGTATTATGATCAGTTTTAGCGGTCGAGAGTTCTCCTGCTGCCATTACAGAGGATACGACTGTGACTATGAAAATGCATACAAAAACATCCATTAATTTGGAACCGATATATAGATATGTGCGTTGATGATTGAGAGATTGGTTTTGAGTGAAAACATTGTTGTACGATGTCTATATTTATACAAGACTAGATTTTGGGTCTTTACTAAATTCAAACTGCAATATATATAGCACAATCAAAATGTTCGTTACCTGTCGTGGTATTGTTAGTTTCAGCGGCCAAGAGTTCCCTTGCTGCCATTTCAGAAGAGGATCCGAGGAGCAGAACAGTAACTATGAAAATGCCGACCAAAACCATTATATATAGTATAAGTTTGTTGATGATATTTGATGATGTTTGGTTTGAGTGAACATATCTCTATTTATACAAGTGATAATGTCCTACACATCATGCATAAATATTTACAGTAATTCATTCAAATTATAAATTTCATCAAACAACTAAGTTTTTAGTACAAAATGTGGACTTTAGATGCAATCTTCGTACACTCCGATTATGAATTGACCTTTGTAAGATCATATATCTAGACTTAAAAAGTTCAAGATCAAATGACCGAACATGTCAAAATAATCGGCTTTTCGGATCCAAAAGCTTCTCCTGGCCAGGTTCTATGATTCACATTAGCACGCGAGTTTAATTTGTTGAATACAGTACTTGAATAACGGAAAGATAATTTTCATTTTATCATTAATTTATACAATTTACTTTCTATGTTCCACTTCAATAGATTGAAAATTGTGCATATGGTAATGGAACTATATTTCATTTTTGAATAGTCCATTCCGAATAAGTCATTTGCTTAAATAAAATCAAATAATACTACAATATTTGTGGAAACACTCCAAATCATTCTATAAGTTAAACAATTAAACATTCCATTAACTTTAATCACACTTCACTAAACACATTAATTTTTTTTCGTGTAAAAAATAAATAAGATGTTACACCTTCAACTTAGGATTGGGAACGAGCCGAGCCGAGCTGAGCTGAGCCGGGCTTTACTTAAATAATCCTGAGCCTGATGTGAAATTTTTGGGCTAAAGCATGACTTATTACCTATCAAAGTTTTTTTTAATTAAAAGACTCGGGCCTGGACCTTTTTAGTAAATATACCCGGGGCATGAAAGTCTCTTAAAAGCCTTTTTAAGCACAATTCGAACATCAATTCTGTTCAATGAATAAGTCGAAGATTTAATTAAAAATATTAACTTTTATTTTCCAAATGTTATTTTGAACTTTTAAGTATTTATAATAAAAGATAAGTGAACAATATTTTATAAATACAAAAAATTTCAAAAACTAATTCTCAAAATTAATGTGATATAATAACATTTCACTATTCAACTATAATTATTTTTCTTCTAATAATATAGTATACCATACTAATTAATTAATAAATACTTAAAAAATTACAACTAGAAATATTGTATTTTTTCATATAAATTAAATATACTATAAATTTTGCATAAATATATATTAAATAGGCTGACCTATATACTAAAATGGCTTAGAAAAAAACTTAAGCTTAATCAATTTATATAAGTGACCTTTTAAAAAAGTCAAGTTGAGCCAAGTTTTTGTAGGCTGAGGATGTCGAGTAGTCTGACTCATTCCCAACCATACCTTTCAACCAAGGGATCATGTCACACTTTGTAAGTATGAAAAAAAGTCAAAAGGGGGTATTACGATTTTTTCGCCGTGATGATATTACAGTAGAATTTTTATTTTAGTCCCATAAAGATTAACTATTTTTGATTTTTTTTCTGTCTAGGTCAATTGCAGATATTTAAATACTCAGAACACACATGTCTCCGGTTCGAACCTTAGACCTTACGGTTCTCAAGTCGAATGCTCAAACTTGGACCATTTTTGATTTGGTCTCATGTAGGGGATAGAATCATATTTAGTCCCTCCGAAAAATGTCATTTTCATAAACGGACAATAACTTTTTTTTTTATCCGATTTGGTCATTTGGCTACTGTTCCGGCGAAAAATGGGCCGGAAAGATGACGTGGCATTGCCACGTCATCCAGTTTTGGCACTGTTCCGGCCCATTTTTCGCCGGAACAATAGCCAAATGACCAAATCGGATACAAAAAAAAGTTATTGTCCGTTTTTGAAAATATGGTATTTCTCGGAGGGACTAAATATGATTCTATCCCCTCATGTAGATAAACTTTTTCAATTTAGTCTATATAATTAAAAAATGCGCAAATTTAATTTTTTTATTTGTCGAAAAACTCAATTTTGATCCATTAACACTTTACGTGGCAATCGGGAGTGTGGATTTCAGATAGTTCGTACACGAAGTCTTCTGATTTGTGGAGAGTCTAGCAAAAAGTAGTTGATGGAGAGTCTAACAAGACAGTTTCAGTAAATGATGTGGAAACGAGGGTCAATCAGAAGACGCTAAGTGTATGAGCTACTAGAATTCCACTCTCTCCATTGTCACGTCATTGATCGGTCAAAATTGAGTTTTTAGACTAAAAAAGACCAAATTGATGTACTCTTTATAACTACATTGGACTAAATTGAAAAGATATATTTACATGTCATCAAATCGATAATGATCAATATTGATGGGACAACATAAAAATTCAAAATTCTCCTGATATTATTTACAGTTAATTCCCAAATTTCAGAAGGAAAAATAAAATAAAATTATCGCCGTGATGATGTTGAGAGGAATGTACAGATTCAGCACCCACCACCACCGCCACCCGGCAACCCTACTGGCACCGCCCAAACACCATCGCCGCCGCTGCATCTCCTCCGCCACTTTCCCCGCCGATTACCCGCCTCTCCAAAACCACCGCCAGTGGTCCGGCCTCCACGACTGGCGGCGCAGCCCAATCAATCAGGACCGCCACTGGGGGCCCAACGGCCCGATTCAGGATCCGATCGAAATCCAACCCAGCCCGCCTCCGACGCCACCTCACCCTGCTCTCAGCTCGTGCTCTTCACTGGCGGAAATGGGTTTCATCGTTCTATCCACTCCGGACCCTCTCACCAAAGCTAAGCTCTCGCACTCGGCCTTCTCGAGATGGCGCCGTGAATCTCTTCCCGTTGGGCTCGTCTCCGATCCGCCTCCCAAACCCGCCCGTCCTCCCAAACCCCAATTGGTACTCGATTCTAGGGTTTCGTTTCGATTTTACAGTAATCCATTTGCCCTGTTTTTTTAAATCACTATTTCGTGTTAATTTATTTCAGAATTCAAAATGATGATTGATTGTAATTCTCTTTTCGTTCAGGTTCCCCCTAAAGAAATCCCACCCCCGAAGAGCTCCGGCTTGCCTCTCAATGCCTACATGCTCCATAATCTAGCTCACGTTGAGTTGAACGCGATTGATCTCGCCTGGGATACAGTTGTTCGGTTTTCCCCATACGCCGAGCTTCTTGGCACAGGCTTCTTTTCCGATTTTGCTCGTGTGGCTGATGACGAAAGTCGGCATTTCAATTGGTGTTCCCAGAGGCTTTCAGAGCTCGGGTTCAGGTACAAAGAGGTTTAGTTTTGGATTGATCGATTATTGCTCTGGGCATTGATGTAGGGCTGTGTGTATGTGTTCCTACAAGTAGCTATGGTGACATGTCAGCTCATAGTTTTCTGTGGAGGGAATGTGAGAAGTCATCGGACAATGTTGCTGCTCGGCTTGCCGTTATCCCATTGGTTCAGGTGATTTTCTTCTTCATCTTCATGATGATTCGAGTCATTCGACCTTATTTTAAAAAAAAAAACATGGAATATTAATTAAAGATATGGACCTTTTGTGTACTACATTGATTAGGAGGCAAGAGGACTTGATGCCGGGCCTCGACTTGTCAATAAGCTGATTGGCTTCGGAGATCAGAGGACCTCAAACATTGTGTCGAGGATAGCCGATGAAGAAGTTGCACACATGGCAGTCGGTGTTTATTGGTTCGTATCAGTTTGCCAGAAAATGGGTCGTACCCCTAGTTCTACTTTCACAAGCATTTTTTTCCTCCAGACTCTTAAGACTGTATTTAAATAAATAAATTATATTCATTGAAATTCCACTTCCTTATCGGACAGATATTTTGAAAGAGTATGAAGTAGAGTTAAAAAGGTCCTTTTAACTATATGGCTCGAGAAGAAGCCGGCATTCCACGAGAATGGTGAGACGTGTATATTAGTATATATATACCTCGATGAATAAAAAGTGTTTTTTCTAGGTAATTACATTCAGACTAAAGATGGTAAGATTGTTATATGTATTTTGTGTTTCTAGGTATGATTCTTCTTCTCCGTTCACAACCAACCAAGAAGACAAACTTTCTGAGGTATCCGGTTTCATTACATTAATTGATGTTTTGGTTTAATTTGTAAAGCTACCTAAATAATTTTCATTTTATTTTATTGTTGTAGTATATATTTTCAAGGTAATTTTACTTCATTATCAAAATTTTCCATTTCCAGAAATAAATATCCTTACAAAAAAAGTCAAGCGACTGATCACGTTAGTTGACTGAAATTTATCGTTAGTTGATGTAGTTTGTAGTGTGGTGGTATGATTGAGAAGTGAAAGAAAATTGGTCTACCAATTCGAAAATGAGCTATTACTCCTCTCACAACAATGATCACATCTGTCACACAAAAATTAAGAAAATGACTCGGTAACTTCAAATATATGTAGTAAAAAAATGTGAAGTACACATGACATGATAATATTTATGATGTTATGTTACTACGGAAAAATAAAATTTTAAATATTTTAAAAGATGATTAATTGAAGGTAGAATGAGTTATTCATCAAGTTGAATCCAATGGAAATTATAATAAAATTAGAAGAAAAAAAATGAATATTTTGTTTTTAGAGTAAGTGAACACTTAATTTTTTTCGATTAACTATAAAATTTAATCTTTGTAGTGAGAGCTTTGATCATCCATGTTGAACAATATTATTGTAAGGCAGAATCATATGATCACACAAATTTTTATTCATAGAATTTGAAACTCATTTATTTTATATAATAATAAAGTAGTAGAAACCCAAACTTAAATAATTTAATTGTTGTCTAGTTGGCGGGCGCCGGCGCAAGAGCATTATCCGCAAGAGAATGATCAGGAATTAAACCATGGCAGCATTTCAGGCAAATTTCATAACAAGAAGGGACACATGATGGATCTGTATGAGGGTCGCTGCAATCATCATCACACAAGGAACCTGGGAGGCAACATCCATATTGTCCACAATCATCATCAGCTGAGAGATGACGTTCTTCTGTCCTCGTTCCTGATCGTGTGAGTACATATATACGACGTTATATTAATTAGCTAGCTAGGTAGCAACATATACATTAATACACGTACGTCGTACATATTAATTCTTGATTAATATCCTAATTAAACGAGACAAAACTAAATATCATACAATAATATCATTGAAAGAAAAGTAGGCACAATCATATATTACCCGTCGTTGTATTATTAATTTCGGCGGGGGTCGAGAGTTCTCTTGCTGCCATTGCAGAGGATACGAGCGCCGTGACTATGAAAATGCATAAAAAAACATTATTCATTACTTTGGAACCCATATATAGATATATAGATATGTGTGTTGATGATTGAGAGATTGGGTTTGAGTGAATACCTTGTTGTACGATTTATCTATTTATATACAAGACTAGATTTTTGGTTTTCACTATATTGTATTGATTTCTATACAATGTAACCCCCAAAATATAGAATTATGTAACTTTGAGATTTCTCAAATGGCAAAAGGGGTATTGTGGTCTCAAATGGCAAATCTGAACCCTCTTGGTTCAGATTTTATGTCCGGACAGTCCTTCATCTTCCAGATCTAACCAACTTTACATTTGATTTCAATTTATTTTTTAAAAATTTAAATGTTTGTCGAATTGTGAATTGTTTTTCGAATTTTTAATTCAGTATGTCAAATTGCTGTCGAATTGTTTGTTGAATTGTGAATTGTTAGAATAATGTTTGTCGAATTTCAAAATGTTTGTCGAATTGTGAATTGTTTGTCGAAACCTGGTTTCAATATGTCGAATTGTTTGTCGAATTGTGTTTGTTTTGTCGAATTGTGAATTATTTGTCGAATCATGAATTTTATATGTCGAATTATTTGTCGAATTATATTTGTCGAATTTTATGTTTTGTCGAATCATGTTTGCGAATTTATGTTTGTCGAATCATGTTTGTCGAATTTATGTTTGTCGAATCATATTTGTCGAATTTGAAAGGGCAATGTTGGTAGTTAACCATTTTTTAGTGTAGAAAAGCACATTTTTATATGGCGCGAAGAAAAGCGCATTTTTATATGGCGAGACAAATAAACATGTTCACCGTAGTACTAATATTTTTCTCACTATTTAATAATCGAAAAGAAGAATATTATCGCCGTGATGATGCTGAGCCTGAGAGGCATGTACAGATTCAGCACCCACCACCACCGCCACTCGGCCACCCTACTGGCACCGCCCAAACACCACCGCCGCCGCTGCATCTCCTCCGCCACTTTCCCCGTCGATTCAGTTGGTGTTCCCAGAGGCTGTCAGAGCTCGGGTTCAGGTACAACGAGGCTTAGTTTTGGATTGATCGATTATTACTCTGGGCATTGATCGATGTAGGGCTGTGTGTATGGTGACATGTCAGCTCATAGTTTTCTGTGGAGGGAATGTGAGAAGTCATCAGACAATGTTGCTGCTCGGCTTGCTGTCATCCCATTGGTTCAGGTGATTTTCTTCTTCATCTTCATGATGATTCGACCTTATTTTAAAAAAAACATGAAATATAAATTAAAGGTAATCGACCTTTTGTGTACTACATTGATTAGGAGGCAAGAGGACTCGAAGATCATAAGGTTTGAAAATCACATTTCTGAAAATAAAATAAAGTTCATCGCACGTTTATATTTTTCCCGCCTCATCAGTATTTTGTTACGTGGATTTGTGTGTTTGTTTGGTGATATATGTTTGTGTATTATTGAAGGGTTTTGTAACATGATTGATTGATTGCAGGTATACGACATGCTTGCTTGCATCATTTCCATGGAGCAAGAAAACTCAAGTTCTGTAAAGCTACCTAAATAATTTTCATTTTATTTTATTGATGTAGTATAAATTTTCAAGGTAATTTTATTTCATTATCAAAAATTTCCTTTGCAGTAGTCGTTTTAAGACATAAATATCCTTACAAATGTCAAGCGACATTAGTTGACTGAAATTTATCATTAATTGATGTAGTTTGTAGTGGTGGTATGATTGAGAAGTGAAAGAAAATAAAAAATTTAATATTTTAAAAGATGTTTAATTGAAGGTACTCGGTAGAATGAATGATTCATGGAGTTGAACCCAATGGAAATTATAATAAAATTAGAAGAACAAAAATGAATTAATATTTTGTTTGAGTAAGTGAACACTTAAATTTTTTTGGTTATTAACTATAAATTTTAATCTTTGTAGTGAGCTTTTATCATCCATGTTCAACAATATTATTGTAAGGCACAATCACACAAATTTTTATTCATAGAATTTGAAAATTACATAATAAAGTAGTACAAACGTCCCAAACTTAAACAAATTAATAATTTAATTGTTGTCTAGTTAGCGGCCGGGACAAGAGCATTATCCGCAGGAGGATGTCCAGGATGTTTACAGCATTCAATACAAAATTCATAACAAATATGAACACATACTGTTCCGCTGCAATCATCATCGCACTGGGAATCTGAGGCGCAACATCCATATTTTCCACAATCATCAGCTGAGAGACGACTTTCTTCTGTACGTACATTATTAATTAGCTTGGTAGCCACATATACATTAATACACGCGCGTCGTACATATTATTAATTCTTGATTAATATCCTAATTAAACGAGACAAAATTAATCATACAATATCATTAATGAAAGAAAAGTACATACGTAGTCCATTGCCCGTCGTGGTATTATCAGTCTTGGCGGGGGTCGAGAGTTCTCTTGCTGCCATTGCAGAGGATACGAGCGCCGTGACTATGAAAATGCATACAAAAACATTATTCATTACTTTGGAACCCATATATAGATATATGTGCGTTGATGATTGAGAGAGATATTGGTTTTGGGTGAAAACGTTGTTCAACTGTATCCATATTTATACAAGAGTTAGATTTTGGGTCTTTTTATTTAATTACTAAACTCAAACTGCAATATAGTATATTTTTTTAATTACTACAATCAAAATGTCGATCCAGCTTTTGACCTTTGTAAAGCTAGCTATACCCACCGAATGTGGACTTCATCAAGATCATATACTATACGAACGTACATACAATAAGATCATATCCATGATTACCTAAAGACCAACGTCATCTATATAATTTTCTACTCATGTTTAATTTATTTCAACTTAAACATCTCTCTCATTTGATGATCACACTAGAGTTGGTTGGATTTCAAAAAATTATTTTTATTTTATCATTAATTACTATTTAAACGAGAACTCGCTCATAATTAAGAAATTATTAATATAAATTTCAAAAATTACAATACCAGCTCCCATCAATAATTAATGAATAATTAGATTGATTAATTTAATATTTAAAAAATTAATTAAATTCATTAATTAGATTGGTAGGTTGAAAATAATTTATGTATAAAGAATTGAGAACATATTAATATTTCAAAAAAATAATATTGTTTTCATTATCTATATAGCTTCCCATTACCTATGACAATTGACAACTAATGTCATAATAATCACATTTATTTATGATATTGAAAAATAATTAATTGATTTTCGAATTCTCAATTTCAATGAATTGTTTAAATTAATTTTACTTCATTTTATTTTTTATACAAAATTAAATTCAATTATTTAATATTAATTGTAATGATTAATTATTCAATATTAAAAATTAATTTTTTTAATTTAATTGAATCGACATAATAATTTATTTTGATATCGTATGGAAATTATATAACACGCATAAATAAGAGAATTTTTTTAATGGTACGACTAAAAAGTTTTATATTTGTCTCAACTCGTGATATGCAAGTCAAAAAAGATCTTTAATCGTGATAAATTTAAACTTAAATAATAAATTTTAATTAATTAAAAATCATATTTTTATTATTTTCTTTTACTAATATTACTAATTAGGGGTAGGTGTTTGAGCTCGAAAACTCCAGCTCAAACCGAAAACCCGCAAAAAAGTCCGTTACTTTTTAATTTGGGACTGGCCCACCAAAAGCTTAAAAAAATTTGGGATTGGCTCACCAAAAGCTCATACAGAAATTTAAAATTTGGTCCGAGCTTGGGCCCTAAAATTTTCAGGACCGCAAGCTCGAACCAACACGTTTTTTAATTTTTGTTTTTTTTAAAATTTATATTTCAATAAATAGTATATTTTTATATGATTTTTTTTATTATTATTTAAAATTTTGAATATTAAACTTAAAATTTATACATTATATTAATAATATTATTAAATTGTAAATTTATAATTTTTTTAATTTAAATAAAATATTTTATATTTTATAAATTTATTTTTGTTTAATAAAAAATCGGATTCGAAAAAACCCGAAAACCTTGCTCGGACCGCAAGCTCGGTCCCAAGCCGTGTCTTGACTCTAAAAATACCTGACTCGACTCAGTGCCCGCCCCTACTACTAATAATAATTTGATATAGAATAAATGATAGTGACAAGTTCAATTCTTGTAATACACAATTATTTATGAGAAATTATAATTTTAACATAAAAAGTGTTTCAATGTTTTTAGTTTTTTTTTTTTTTTTTTTTAAAAAATTAAAATTAAATTGAATTTCAAATTTAATTTAAATCAAAAAATTTAATAGTTTTATTTTATTAAAAAAAACTTATTAATCAATGAGAGTATTAATTGGTTCATTCAATGCTACTGGGAGGGTAGTATCCAACCACATTAAATGTTCATCATACCCAATCAAATCATGACAAGTGTCATATTTTTTATAAGTTTGAATGTTAAAAATTGCACTAAAACATATAGTAAAATATTTTTTTTACGCTAGCATATAAAAACATTTTTTTACATTAGCATATAAAAAAACCGCTTCTATACACTAAGTCACTGAAATACTCCATTTAATTATTGATGGTCTTCCCTTAGATTTATATGTAAAGTACGAATAAAATTAATAAGTAACAAAAATAATTGATGGTCTTCCCTTAATTTTAAATAATTTTAATAAAAATAATTATAAGTTTGTATTCAAAATATATAATTTTTGAATTTTAATAAAGAAAAAAATATTAACAAATCAAATGTAGATGTGGCAAAATAAATAAATAAATCAAAAGTAGTACTATTTCCATTCCAAGTAATTATGCACATTTTTTTTAAATTACAAAGAAATTGTGTATAATTTATTGAGACGAAATTAGTAGGGATTATTTATAGTGTTAGACTGTTAGTAGAGTGTATTGAATTACAATTTTGATGTATTTTTCGTATTATTAAAAGTACATTGATTTTTTTAGATTTTCTAGAGTTTGATTAATTTTTTTTTATTAATTTTAATGGATTTTCATAAATTTCACATAATTGTATAATATATTTATTCATTAATTTACATGAATTTTCATAAAATTTTATATAAAAAAATCCAAAATGTTTAAAAAAATCAAATTGTTTAAATAATAATAAAAAAAATGTATTAGTTCAAATATATATATATATATATATATATATATATATATATATATATATATATATATATATATATTATTCTCATTTATATCATTTTCATACATCTTCAAATAATTGTGAAATGTATTTTTTAATTTACTTACATGAATCTCTATAAACTTTTATATATAAGGAAATTCAAATTGTTTAAAAAATCTAAATTGTTTAGAAAATAAAATACAAAAAATGTATTAGTTCAAAAAAAAAAAAAATATATATATATATATATATAATTATTAATTCTTATTATTTGATTTGGATATTTTTGTTAGAGTTTAGTAGTCGTTTGTAGTGTCGTTATGGTCGTTTAGCATGTTTTTGTGTTTTGAGAAGTTGCATTATTGAGTGAATGTCTTATTATTTTTGTAGTTTGGTTTAGCAGGAGAAAACGAGTCAAAACGGAGCAAAACTCGAATGACGATGCAAAAGAAACATGTAATATTCCAGCAGCGCGCAGCCTCAGTAAAATGACATTACCACCGTGGCCAACCGTCGGATCGGGCTTAAAATTCAACAACACCATAACGACTTCATGCACTACTTTCCCACCGCTCGGATCGATAATATAATGCACAAAGAGAAAGTTATCGAGCAAAGAACGGGCTGACTGAAACTGCCACATAACCCGCACTGGCGACCAGCAACCCACCGCGGCGGTTTTCCGGGGTGGCGGGGCTGTGCGGGCTGAACTTTAAAGCCCAATTTTAGTCTTTAAAAGGGAGGAAAACACATTGTTTGGAGGGGACGCTCATATGCTCATAACCTAGACTACTATCATTTTTTGAACATTGACGACTACTCTTAGACATAGCTTTGGAGATCAAACGATTGGATTAACATCTTTTTGGGGATTGAATTCTTATTACATGTTAGTAAGTTTTTTTTTTTCAATTTGAGAATTTATTTAGTTTCATTTTTATTGTTCTTCTTAACATACTTGATTTTTTATATAATTCTCTTATTATGCTTATGAGTTATTACATTAAATTAAATTTTTATTCTAACAATATGAGTAGCTAATTCAATTACTGGGGTTAGGGTTTATCAATATTTGATTAAAGAATTGAATTTTAGTTCGCACACAAGGTGTTTGATAAAATGTCATTTTGATTTAAAGACCACGTTTGAGGTTGCTAGGCAATCTCGTGAATAATATTATCGAACCAAGTTAGTACCAAACGTCAACGGGCGTACTAATGTAATTTTGCGAACTACCATTTAATTCGAAGTTGATAATTGATAAACCCGAACCCTAGTCTCTTTTATATTATTTGAAATCCATTTTTCTCATTGCTTGTTTTCTCTTGATTGTTTTCGAATTTATTAGTTTACAATTAGTTTATAAAAACAAAACAAAAACCAACTCATTTATTATGCTATTTCTTTTCTATCTTTTTGTTGCAAACAAATAAACACTTGTAAGCGCCAATAGTACTGTTCCTCGACTCGGGCGAGTTATTTCGACAACTAGTTCGATATAAATTTAATTGATTTTTGAAGCTACTAAAACGACTTATCATTATTCGCATTTACATCATTTTCATACATATTCACATAATTGTGAAATATATTTTTAAATTTATTTACATGAATTTATATAGACTTTTATATATAAAGAAATCTAAATTGTTTAAAAAAAAATTCAAATTGTTTAAAAAATAAAATACAAAAAATTTATTAGTTCAAAAATAAAATATATATATATATATATATATATATATATATATATATATATAATTATTAATCATTATTATTCTTGTTTACATCATTTTTATGTATATTCACATAATTGCGAAATATATATTTTTAATTTATTTACATGAATTTTTATAGACTTTTATATATAAAAAAATCCAAATTATTTAAAAAAATATCCATATGATTTAGAAAATAAAATAAAAAATGTATTAGTTCAATAATTAAAAAAATATAATTATTTTATCTTCATTTACATCATTTTCATATACCGACTTCATTTTTCATATATCATTAACAATACTTGTTCTCCATAAATTAGCTTCTGTTCTATACTAACTTTTGATATAAATAGAAAGAATTCATATATATATATATATATATATATATATATATATATATATATATATATATATATATATATATATTATATCAAGTATATATAAAAAATATACTCCGTAGGTATTATTTTTTGATTTATTTAATGTTTTTATTATGTTTATTTATATAATTTTAAATTATTATTATTTTTTAAAATAATTAATTAGTCAATTTTTTGTTATATATTTCATATTTTTTAACTTTATTATGGTTATTTATATTTTTAAAAATTTTTATTATTTTTTAATAATTAATTTGTCAATTAAAATATATTTTATTTTTAAGTTTTATAATTGTTTTAATAATTAATTTATCAATTAAAATAGAAATTCTTAAAAATATTATGTATTTACGAAAAATTTATTGACTTTTAAAATCTGGTAAAATCTATTTAATTTTAATAGAATTTTTAAAATTTATATTGAATACTTACTACTTTTAATACATTTTTAAAAATTCCAATTGAATATCACTTTAGACTTTAAAAGTCAAAACAAATTCTACGTCAAATACACCCCTCTTGTTATATGCAAGTACAGTATGCCTCTTATTAAGGAAAAAGGAGTATTATTTACGGAAAAAAATATTATCGCCGTGATGATGCTGAGCCTCAGAGGCATGTACAGATTCAGCACCCACCGCCACCCGGCAACACCGCCCAAACACCATCTCCGCCGCTGCATCTCCTCCGCCACTTTCCCCGTCGATTACCCGCCTCTTCAAAACCACCGCCAGTGGTCCGGCCTCCACGACTGGCGGCGCAGCCCAATCAATCAGGACCGCCACTGGGGGCCCAACGGCCCGATTCAGGATCCGATCGAAATCCAACCCAGCCCGCCTCCGACGCCACCTCATCCTGTTCTGAGCTCGTGCTCTTCACTGGCGGAAATGGGTTCCATCGTTCTATCCACTCCGGACCCTCTCACCAAAGCTGAGCTCTCGCACTCGGCCTTCTCGAGATGGCGCCGTGAATCTCTGCCCGTTGGGCTCGTCTCCGATCCGCCTCCCAAACCAGCCCGTCCTCCCAAACCCCAATTGGTATTCAATTCTAGGGTTTCGTTTCGATTTTACTGTAATCCATTTGCCCTGTTTTTTTAAATCACTATTTCGTATTAATTTATTTCAGAATTCAAAATGTTGATTGATTGTAATTCTGTTTTCGTTCAGGTTCCCCCGAAAGAAATCCCACCCCCGAAGAGCTCCGGCTTGCCTCTCAATGCCTACATGCTCCATAATCTAGCTCACGTTGAGTTGAACGCGATTGATCTCGCCTGGGATACAGTTGTTCGGTTTTCCCCATACGCCGAGCTTCTTGGCACAGGCTTCTTTTCCGATTTTGCTCGTGTGGCTGATGACGAAAGTCGGCATTTCAATTGGTGTTCCCAGAGGCTTTCAGAGCTCGGGTTCAGGTACAACGAGGCTTAGTTTTGGATTGATCGATTATTACTCTGGGCATTGATCGATGTAGGGCTGTGTGTATGTTCCTACAAGTAGATATGGTGACATGGCGGCTCATAGTTTTCTGTGGAGGGAATGTGAGAAGTCGTCAGACAATGTTGCTGCTCGACTTGCCGTCATCCCATTGGTTCAGGTGATTTTCTTCTTCATCTTCATGATGATTCGACCTTATTTAAAAAAAAAAAACATGGAATATTAATTAAAGATATCGACCTTTTGTGTACTACATTGATTAGGAGGCAAGAGGACTTGATGCTGGACCTCGACTTGTCAATAAGCTGATTGGCTTCGGAGATCAGAGGACCTCAAACATTGTGTCGAGGATAGCCGATGAAGAAGTTGCACACGTGGCAGTCGGTGTTTATTGGTTCGTATCAGTTTGCCAGAAAATGGGTCGTGACCCTGGTTCTACTTTCACAGGCATTTTTTTTCTTCCCGACTCTTAAGACAGTATTTAAATAAACAGATTATATTCATTGAAATTCCTCTTCCGTATCGGACAGATATTCTGAAAGAGTATGACGTAGAGTTAAAAGGCCCTTTCAACTATATGGCTCGAGAAGAAGCCGGCATTCCACGAGAATGGTGAGACGTGTATATTAGTATATATATATACCTCTATGAATAAAAAGTGCTTTTTCTAGGTAATTACATTCAGACTAAAGATGGTAAGATTGTTATATGTATTTTGTGTTTCTAGGTATGATTCTTCTTCTTCTTCGTTCACAACCAACCAAGAAGACAAACTTTCTGAGGTATCCGGTTTCATTACATTAATTGATGTTTTGGTTTAATTTGTCTTCGTTCGAAGATCATAAGGTTTGAAAATCACATTTCTGAAAATAAAATAAAGCTCATCGCACGTTTATATTTTTTCCGCCTCATCAGTATTTTGTTACATTTTTCCCGCTTCTCATTAGTATTTTGTTAGGCGGATTAGTGTTTTGTTTGGTGATATAAGTTTGTGTATTATTGAAGGGTTTTGTAACATGATTGGTTGCAGGTATACAACAGGCTTGCTTGCATCATTTCCATGGAGCAAGAAAACTCAAGTTTTGTAAAGCTACCTAAATAATTTTCATTTTATTTTATTGTTGTAGTATATATTTTCAAGGTAATTTTACTTCATTATCAAAATTTTCCTTTTCCAGCATGCATTTTAAGACATAAATATCCTTACAAAAGTCAAGCGATGATCACGTTAGTTGACTGAAATTTATCGTTAATTGATGTAGTTTGTAGTGTGGTGGTATGTATGATTGAGAAGTGAATGAAAATTGGTCTCACAATTCGAAAATGAGCTATTACTCCTCTCACAACAATGATCACGTGTGTTGAAGGAGTATTTTTATTTTTATTTTTGGAGATTCTGAGAGCTAGATTGTTAGTTCGTTGATGCGGTATGTATCTCCAACTTATTTTATTTTTTTCTTATATGATATTGACTATTAACAAAAAAAAAACAATGATCACATGTGATTGTGATGGGTAACACAAAAATTAAGAAAATGACTCCGTAACTACAAATATATGTAGTGAAAAAAAAAAAATGTAAACTACACATGACATGCATGATAATATTAATGATGTTATGTTACTACCGAAATATAAAAATTTAAATATTTTAAAAGATGATTAATTGAAGGTAGAATGAG
This sequence comes from Euphrasia confusa, assembly GCA_954870475.1. NCBI lineage: Eukaryota > Viridiplantae > Streptophyta > Magnoliopsida > Lamiales > Orobanchaceae > Euphrasia > Euphrasia confusa. The sequence continues at coordinate 1,174,111 of OX940954.1, read as the reverse complement.
TGATTCATCGAGTTGAATCTAATGGAAATTATAATAAAATTAGAAGAAGAAAAAATGAATAATTTGTTTTTATAGTAAGTGAACACTTACTTAATTTTTGTTCGGTTAACTATAAATTTAATGTTTGTAGTGAGAGCTTTGATCATCCATGTTCAACAAATTAAATTATTGCAAGGCAGAATCACACAAATTTTTATTCATAGAATTTGAAAATCATTTATTTAATATAATAATAAAGAAGTACAAACCCAAACTTAACACAAATTAATAAAGTCCCCAATGATTTAATTGTTGTCTAGTTGGCGGGCGCCGACGCAAGAGCATTCTCCGGAGGAGAATAATCGTGACCTTCTTCACCAGCACAGCATCTCACGCAAATAGGAGTACAAGATTGACGACCAACACAGGATTCTGAGCTCCAGCGGCAACAATGTTCAAATTCTCCACAATCTGCTAAGAGATGACGTTCTTCTGTCTCGTTCCTGGTCGCGTGAGTACATACAATGTTATTAACTAGCTAGATATATAGCAACATATACATAAATACAATTGAACGAGACAAAATTAATCATACAATATCATTGAAAGAAAAGTAGGTATGTAGTCCATTACCCGTCGTGGTATTATCAGTTTTGGCAGGGGTCGAGAGTTCCATTGCGGAGGATACGAGCGCCGTGACTATATATGAAAATGCATACAAAAACATATTATTCATTACTTTTGAGTGAAAACATTGTTGTACGATGCCTATATATATATAGACTAGATTTTGGGTCTTTATAACTCTTTACTAAATTCAAACAGCAATACATATATAGTACAATCAAAATGTCCATTACCTGTTGTGGTATTGTTAGTTTCAGCAGCCAAGAGTTCCCTTGCTGCCATTTCAGAAGAGGATCCGAGGAGCAGAATAGTAACTATGAAAATGCCGACCAAAACCATTATTAGTACTAGTATAAGTTTGTTGATGATATTTGAGGATATTTTTTTGGTTCTCTATTTATACAAGTAATAATGTCCTACACATCATATATGACGTTTTAAGTATTTAATCCATTCAAATTATAAATTTCATCAATTAACTACTTTATATGCATTCTTCATACAAGAGTCGTTGTCACTCCGATAATGAATTTGACCTTTAATTTGTAAGATCATATATCTAGACTTCAATGACCAAACGTGTAAAAATAATCCACTTTTCCCGGGTTCTATGATTCACATTAGCACGCGAGTTTTATTTGTTGAATCACGGAAGGATCGAGTTGTTGGCGAGTAGTTTTCGTTTTATCACTAATTTATACTTTCTCCTATTTTAAAATTTTTGTATAGTATATATATATATATATATACACTCATAAATGAATTTTTTTTATATAATTTTATCTTTCAATACTTACTGTTTACAATAAAACTATTATTTTTTCGCATAACAAATTCATTACTTACACTTACTTACAAAACAATACTTATATTTAATATATAAAAAACTTTTTTTCTTAATTTACGTAACAATTTCTCAATACAAACCTTAAAAAATGGGAAAGACTAATTACTTCCACTTCAATCCATTGAAAATTGGGCATACGGTACGTTATTTACAAGTGTTATGCTTTTACGGTATATTTAAACTAAATCGCTCTTGACTCTCTAAATATATATGAGAAGCGATGCGAAGAAAAAAAAGATAAACGAAATAACGAACACGCAATTTACGTGAAAATTAAATGTATCACACATTGCGTGCTGTACCGCGAGTTGAAGCTCGAGTTCCCCAAAAATTCACTTTTGGCTTGGTTGTCGGCCGACAACATCCCATGTCAGCCGACACAAAGTCAAAACACGATTCGCTTTCGATTCGAATCATAATTTCAAAAACAAATAAGAATTATACACATTTTATTAAATTAAATAAAAAAGTGTGAGAGGTAATTTGATTTAGCATATAAGTGAATAATTTTTATTTATAATTTATTTAAAAGTGATAAATTAGGAATATTTTTATACAAATAATTAAAAATATTTTATTTTTTCTTTAAATTTTACGGTATATTTAAACTAAATCGCTCTTGACTCTCTAAATATATATGAGAAGCGATGCGAAGAAAAAAGATAAACGAAATAACGAACACGCAATTTACGTGAAAATTAAATGTATCACGCATTGCGTGCTGTACCGCGAGTTGAAGCTCGAGTTCCCCAAAAATTCACTTTTGGCTTGGTTGTCGGCCGACAACATCCCATGTCAGCCGACACAAAGTCAAAACACGATTCGCTTTCGATTCGAATCATAATTTCAAAAACAAATAAGAATTATACACATTTTATTAAATTAAATAAAAAAGTGTGAGAGGTAATTTGATTTAGCATATAAGTGAATAATTTTTATTTATAATTTATTTAAAAGTGATAAATTAGGAATATTACAAATAATTAAAAATATTTTATTTTTTCTTTAAATTTTATTTATTTATTATAAATATGACAATGTAACCTCCAAAATATAAGTAAATAATTAGAGGGAAATTTTAAAATACACATTTTGGTATAGTAAAACTCTTTTATACACCTTACTTTAAACAACCATCTCTTATACATAAAAAATGAATAATTTACCAAAAATACCCTTAATTTTAGTTAGTCTTCCGGATGAAAATGATTAGTTGCCTACTTGCCTATACAGAAAACTTAAACCGTATAGAAAAAAAAATTCATCTTCTTCCCCAAATATTCAAGACATGAACTCTAATTCAAAATCTTTTTATTTGTGCAGAAAAGAAATTAACCCCAAATTTTAAAATCAGACAAATACACAACACAAGAAGATCAAGCCAGATTTCTTCCCCGAATTCACAACACAAGAAGATCAAGCCAGATTTCTTCCCCGAATTCGTGTTGGACGAATACATATCATCTTCTTCCCCCATATTTCACGGTTGAAACCTAATTCTAAAGTGTTCTTTGTAAAATTGGATCAAGTTGAGTTTTCCATTACGCACAGCAGAATAAATAGTACAAAATGATAAAGAATCCCTCAACCTACGGAAGAGATTGATACATAATAAAACTAGAAAATAAAATTATTTTATGCAAGAATGTAAATGGAATGGATTTTATTTCCTTCACTCCCCCTCAAGATGGAGCATGGAGATCGCGAATGCCCAGCTTGCCTAGAAGGAACCGAAGACGTTCCGATCCAAGTGGTTTAGTGAACATATCTGCAATTTGATTCTGAGTAGTTATCATGCATGGTAGAATTTCCTTGGATTCAACCCTCTCTTTCACAAAATAGCAATCAATCTCTACATGTTTAGTCCTTTCATGAAAAACCGGATTATTAGCTATCTGTCGTGCAGCTTGATTGTCGCAATACAGCTTGGTGGGTTCATGTTGTGGGGCCTCAATATCTTGCAACAACCATCGTAACCACAAAATCTCACTTACGGTTGTAGCCATGGCCCTATATTCGGCTTCCGCCGAGGACCTCGAGACGACCGATTGTTTCTTCGTTCGCCAAGAGATTGGAGCACCTCCAAATGTAATTAAGTATCCTGTTCTTGAACGTCGAGTAAGGGCACAACCACCCCAGTCAGCGTCACAAAAGGCCGAAAGACTCAAATCACCACTGGACGATAATAATATTCCTTGCCCTGGAGTTGATTTCAAATATCGCAACACTCTTATGGCAGCATCCATGTGCGGTTGGCGTGGCTGGGATAAGAATTGACTTAGCATATTTACGGCAAACATAATATCTGGACGAGTGACTTGCAAGTATAGTAACCTCCCAACTAAACGCCTATACTGTGAAGCGTCAACACGTGGTTTATCAATCGCCTCGTCTAGATGTATATTCTGTTCCATTGGAAATGAACTTGGGCGACACCCCATTAACCCACTTTCTGCTAGTATGTCTAATGTATACTTGCGTTGGCTAAGAACAAGTCCATCAGGTGTACGTGCCACCTCAATTCCCAAAAAGTATTTTAATGGCCCCAAGTCTTTAACACTAAACTGCTCATCGAGGTACTGTTTCACTTCATTAATCTTTGGATTTGAGTTTCCCGTAATAATGACGTCGTCCACATAAATGAGTGCTGAAATGTAGACTATACCTCTTTTATAAATGAAAAGAGAATGATCTGCATGTGATTGTCGAAAACCAATATTTAAGAGTGCTTTGGTGAATTTTTGGTACCAATTTTGGGAGGCTTGTCGCAAGCCGTAGAGAGATTTTCTCAATCGACATACCCTGGAGTCTCCCTCCTTTGCAAATCCTTGTGGAATTTTCATATATACTTCTTCGCTCAGCTCGCCATGGAGAAATGCATTGTTTACGTCCAATTGATGAATAATCCAATTTTTCTTGGCAGCAATAGCAAGTAAGCTGCGAACTGTCACCAATTTTGCTACGGGAGCAAAGGTTTCGTGAAAGTCGATTCCTTCAACTTGAGTAAAACCCTTCGCCACTAGGCGAGCTTTATAACGCTCAATTTCTCCTGTAGGTTTGTACTTTATTTTGTACACCCACTTCGAATCAATTGCGCGTTTACCCAGTGGTAAGGCCTCAAGTGTCCAAGTTCCATTTTGCTCAAGGGCTTTTATCTCATTTTACATGGCTTCACGCCATTTCAAATTCTTGACCGCTTGGTGGTAGTATTTAGGCTCATCATGTGATGAGATGGCGGACAAATAAGCTTTATGAGATGGAGAAAAATTTTCATAAGAGACAAAATGGGTTAAAGGGTGTACCGTCGAGGATCTCGAATTGGACGTGGATTCCGGATGGTCTAGAGAAGGTGGTAAATCTATCTCATAACCTTGTAGTGTTTTAGACAAACTTCTGGCCCGCTCACTTTTTCTACCGACATTAATTTGTGTTACCTCACACTCACTTTGTCCACTTTGATGAGGTTGAGTTGTGTTGGTTTCATTCTGACCCAAGTTCATTTCAACCTCTCTCATGCAACTGTTGGTCTCTTCATGGCCTGGTCCAATCTCATATATTGGATTAAAATGCTCCTGGTCCACAAAGGTTCCATTAGAAGTATTAAAGTCATTCATTTTAAGTTTGTTTTCTGTAAGATCGTCCAACTCGACTGTTTTGAATGGAAACTGATTTTCAATGAATTTGACATCTCGTGTTGTGACGATCTTCTTTTCTTTCAAGTCATAAACTCTATACCCCTTCTGCCCGTTGGGATATCCAATAAAAATACAAGGTCTCCCCCTCGCCTCCAATTTATCTCCACTTGTTACATTATTCCGAGAGTAGACCAAACAACCAAAAACACGAAGATGATCATATGAAGGCGCTTTACCGAATATAATTTCGAATGGAGATTTATTTCCAATTACCTTTGATGGAAGTCTATTTATGATGTATGTGGCTGTCATTACGCACTCTCCCCAAAAGCCAACAGGTAAGTTTGCCTGAAACCTTAGAGCTCTAGCGATTTCTAATATGTGTCGGTGTTTTCTTTCAACGACTCCGTTTTGTTTGTGGAGTATAAGGACAAGACGTCTCAAGTAAAATTCCCTTTTCATCATAAAAAGCCAACAAAGAATTAGACGTGAATTCACCTCCATTGTCACTTCTAATTCTTTTAACCTTCCTGTCAAATTGTGTGTGTATCATATTGACAAAAGTCATTAAACAAGCACTTGCGTCAGATTTAAACTTGATCAAATAAATCCAAACCGCTCGGCTAAAATCATCCACAATGGTTAAAAAATATCGAGCCCCGCAAAGTGAAGGCACTCGATAACCACCCCAAATATCGCAATGTAATAAATCAAAACAATGAGACGTTTTTATTGTACTGTCATAAAATGGCAAGCGAGTCTGTTTGGCTTTCACACATGGATCACAAGGCTTATTCTTTAAATCAACAATAAGTTTTCTCAAAAAATCAATGTGTCGAAGCTTATCAGGCGTGACCCAATCTTCTATGCCAAGTTTCTGTATCTACCGAAACCGTTAAAGCTGCTCCTTTATTCAATATCGGCTCCATGTAGTACAGACCATCACGATTCTTACCCATGCCAATCAAATTCCTCGAGTGTGAGTCCTGTATTATGCAAAGATTTGAGAAAATATGAAAATGGAGTACCAGTAACCATTCCCAATGGAGACATGGTTCCAGTGAAGGGAATTGGTAATTGGATCAAGTTGAGTTTTCCATTACGCACAGCGGAATAAATAGTACAAAATGATAAAGAATCCCTCAACCTACGGAAGAGATTGATACATAATAAAACTAGAAAATAAAATTATCTTATGCAAGAATGTAAATGAAATGGATTTTATTTCCTTCATTCTTTACAAGAACAAAAAATAATCAATTTTCACGAGGTCTTCTCTGATGCACCACCCCGCCTCGAAGTGACTAGCCCCTGCGAGTGCCGCTTCCGATTGATCAACCCTTGCAAGCGCCGCCTCCGATCGACCAACTCCCGGGAGCACCGCATTGGATCGACCAACACCGCAGTTGCCCGCACAATTCGATTCACACAACTCCACATGACTATCTTGGAATCCATTACCTAGACTATCGGTGCGACAAAAGTTTGAAAGAAAAGATTGAATCCTGGTTAGACGAAATGAATTTTCATTTTCTTTTGTTAAAAGGAATTTAATAATAAGGAGATATTTTAGTCTTTTGGTGCAAAAAATAATATTTTTTAAAATAGAGTGTAGAAGTAACTCCAAAATAAGTAAATAATTATTGTATTGATTTCTATATAATGGAGATAAATTTATTTATAGTCTTTCCAAAAGACGGATTTTATAAGTAGTCATTTTAAAACATCGATTATCAAATATAGTTTTTTGAGCAAAAAAAAAAATGAGATTATCAAATATAGTTTTTTGAGCAAAAAAAAAAATGACATGGTGCAGCTAATATCCAACGTGGCTCTAGTAACAGTTAAAGAAAAATACCAATATAGTTTTTTGAGCAAAAAAAAATGACATGGTGCAGCTAATATCCAACGTGGCTCTAGTAACAGTTAAAGAAAAATACCACATCATCCAATAGAGGGCTCGATTGCCACCTGGCTTTTATAAAAATATCAAAATAATTATGGAAGCTTTAAAATTCGAAAATATCAAAATAATGATGGAGGCCTTAAAATTCGAACCCCAAACTTGATGTTAAAACAGTGAAGTAAAAATAGACAATACCAACGCACAATCACCAGTTCACCACCATATTCATAAATTACAATCGAGTATATTAATATATTACTACCAAATTAATTTATTTAAGTAAAGTTCAATTTTTATTTGTAAATTAATCTTTCGATCTCGACTTGATCTTTTAAATGAAAAAAATACATTTAATAAATTAATAAACTCTTTAAATTAATAAAATTTCATGATCCACTATTAATTTATAGAGGTTTTACTGTAGTATCCTACAAAAATAAGTAATCGTCAAAAATTATCATAAATAACAATTTACCAATATAAATTATTTTGTAATTGAATATAATTATCTTTTTTATTAAATAAAATTAAAATTAATTAATTTCTAAATGTAATTGATTTAAAAATTAATTTATTATTAAGTAAAAACTTAATTAAATAATTATTAATAAAGATTAATAATCATTTTTATTTAATAAAAAATAATAAAACAAATAATTGGCTACTAAAATAAATTAATATCTAAATGAAATTTATTAAATAATTACTAACACAATCACTAATTAATTAATTGGACAGTGGTATGTATCTACAAGATTCTGCTTTAATTGTATAACCTTGATGGTGCAGTGGTATTTCTTTTTGTTCACAAGACCCTATTTGATGATTGAAATTACAAAAGGACTACTTATAGAATATTTGATAATCGAAATTCTAAAAAGACTATTTATGGGATTCGTCTTTGAAGACGAAGAGAGGACTAAAATTGAATTTATCTCCTGTACATAATGTAACCTCAAAAAATATACTCCCTCTGTCTCAGAGCTATAGACACAGGTGGTCAACGTTGACTTTTTTTGTCCGTCTAATACATATGATAAACAATATACAAAAATTATGAAAAAATAACTAAAATAAAATTCAATAGTTAAATTATATTTTAGTTATTTTTTCATAATTTTTGGATACCGTTTATCATATGTATTGGACGGAAAAAAAAAGTCAACGTTGACCAGTTTTGCCTATTGAGTAGAATGTTTAAAATTGAGATTTCTCAAATGCCAAAAGGGGTATTATGATCTTTTCGCGGTTATGATTATTATTTACAGTTAATTCCCAAATTTCAGGACAAAAAAAACAGAAGAATATTATCGCCGTGATGATGCTGATTGCTGAGCCTGGGAGGCATGTAAGGATTCAGCACCCACCACCACCGCCACCCGGCAACCGTACTGGCACCGCCCAAACACCATCGCCGCCGCTGCATCTCCTCCGCCACTTTCTCCGTTGATTACCCGTCCAATCCGGACCCTCTCACCAAAGCTAAGCTCTCGCACTCGGCCTTCTCGAGATGGCGCCGTGAATCTCTCCCCGTTGGGCTCGTTTCCGATCCGCCTCCCAAACCCGCCCGCCCTCCCAAACCCCAATTGGTATTCGATTCTAGGGTTTCGTTTCGATTTTGATATAATTCATTTGCCCTGTTTTCTTAAATTACTGTTTCTCTTTAAATTACAGAATTCGAAATTAATGTTGCTTGATTGTAATTCTCTTTTCGTTCAGGTTCCCCCTAAAGAAATCCCACCCCCGAAGAGCTCCGGCTTGCCTCTCAATGCCTACATGCTCCATAATCTAGCTCACGTTGAGTTGAACGCGATCGATCTCGCTTGGGACACCATTGTTCGGTTTTCCCCGTACGCCGAGCTTATTGGAACGGGCTTCTTTTCCGATTTTGCTTACAAAAGTCAAGCGACTGATCACGTTAGTTGACTGAAATTTATCGTTAATTGATGTAGTTTGTAGTGTGGTGGTATGATTGAGAAGTGAAAGAAAATTGGTCTACCAATTCGAAAATGAGCTATTACTCCTCTCACAACAATGATCACTTCCGTCACACAAAAATTAAGAAAATGATTCGATCGGTAACTTCAAATATATGTAGTGAAAAAAAAAATGTAAACTACACATGACATGATAGTAGTGAAAAAAAAAATGTAAACTACACATGACATGATAATATTTATGATGTTTTAGGGCTAAATACACTTTGTCACCCCAGAATATGGGGTTTTTACACTTTGCAACCTAGTCGGAAAACTTTTACCGATCAGTACCACAAGATAAGCAATATTACAATTTGAAACCTTGCCGGCTGCCGGATCGGAATATTCCGTGGAATATTCCGATTACATCTAATATATTTAATTTTTAAATTGTATTTTACAAATTTGCCCTCACCTTCACTAAAAAATAATTAAAAATTAAAAATTAAAAAAGAAAAGAAAAAAGTAGTAGGTAATTGGCAAATACAGTATCATATCCAAGATCTTTGAATTGACGAAAAAGGGGACTCGTTATAAACAAGCTTCATACCCAATTCTCACACCCCAAATCAATCAATTAAAACATCAAATCTACAATGACACCAACTCTCATCTATTTTCTCTTACTGATCACCATTGCCTCCGCCTACGACCCGACCCCGCTGCAAGACTCTGCGTCGCCGATTTCTTCACGCCGCTGGGCGTGACCGTCCGGCCGTTCTCGTGCAAGGACCCTAAAACCGCCACTTCAGACGACTTCTTCCAGTCCGGATTCCACCGGACTGTGATTTTCCATCTTCATCACTGTGATTCTGGAAAAAAATCAAACAAACCCTAATTGACCAGAGTATCTTCATCACTTCGAAATTGAGATCCTCGTTGTTTGTTGACCCACCAGGTTTCGTCATCTTTCGATCGCAATCGAGAAGTCCGCATAGAAGGAGATGCGAGGGTGGGAGAGGACTGGAGATGGGTTGCGGCAGCGGCCTTCGAGGGTTTTTTTTTTGGGATACCATTTGTGTTAATCTTGTACTGTAGTTGAGATCTACTCCTACGAATTGATAATTCAATTAGATCTGGAATTTCATAAAATGAGTTTTTTATTTATTGAAAATAATTTATATATTTTTCCAGAATCATGTGATAAAGATGAAGACGACAAATGTTTTTTCTTTTTTTCTTTTTTAATTTTTAATTTTTTTTAGTGAAAGTGAGGGCAAATTTGTAAAATACAATTTAAAAATTAAATATATTAGATGTAATCGGAATATTCTACGGAATATTCCGATCCGGCAGCCGGCAGGTTGCAAATTGTAATATTACTTATCTTGTGGTACTGATCGGTAAAAGTTTTCCGATTAGGTTGCAAAGTGTAAAAACCCTATATCCTGTGGTGGCAAAGTGTATTTAGCCCTTTATTTTATATAATAAAGTAGTACAAACCCAAACTTAAACAAATTAATAAAGTCCCCAATAATTTAATTGTTCTCTAGTTTGGGGGCGGGCGCAGGAGCATGACAGCATTCTAGACAACTTTCTCCACAAATATCATCACAGGAATTTGGATCTATACCCGGTTCGTTGCAATTATCATCACACCAGGAATATGAGATGCAACATCCAGATTTTCCACAATCATCAGCTGAGAGACGACGACGTTCTTCTTCTGTTCTCGTTCCTGATCGCGTGAGTACATACGACGTTATATTAATTAGCTAGGTAGCAACATATAGTACATTAATACACACGTCGTACATATTAATTCTTGATTAATATCCTAATTAAAAGAGACAAAATTAATCATACAATATCATTGAAAGAAAAGTACTTACGTAGTCCATTACCCGTCGTGGTATTATATACCTCGATGAATAAAAAGTGTTTTTTCTAGGTAATTACATTCAGACTAAAGATGGTAAGATTGTTACATGTATTTTGTGTTTCTAGGTATGATTCTTCTTCTTCTTCGTTCACAACCAACCAAGAAGACAAACTTTCTGAGGTATCCAGTTTCATTACATTAATTGATGTTGGTTTAATTTGTCTTTGTTCGAAGATCATAAGGTTTGAAAATCACATTTCTTAAAATAAAATAAAGTTCATCGCACGTTTATATTTTTCCCGCCTCATTGGTATCAGCCCCGACTAAGAACTCTTGTGAGTGAGGGTAAATCACAGGAAATGGTCATTAAGTTTGCGCCCAATATACGAAATGGAGCAGCTAATATTGGTTACGCGGATTAGTGTTTTGTTTAGTGATATAAGTTTGCGCAGCGGCGGACCTACACTAGGACGAGTGCGGGCTGAGGCCCGCACTGAGATTGTATATTTTGCACGAATAGTAAGGTAAATTATTTAAGGCCCACACTGAAGTTTTTTGTTTTCCACGAAGTTCAAGGCTTAAAAATCTGAAAAATAAAATAAACAAGAGACGTTTGAGTTCATTCTTCCCTTTCTCAAATTTTTAAAAGTTTTTTATTATTATTTTAAAGCTCACATAGTCTGTATTCCTATAATTATTGTAAAATTATAATGTAGTGCCGTAATTAATTGTCCTCGATTTCTAGTAATTATATACAAAGTATATATATATACTATAATTATTAATGCGCTTAATTACCTTGTTATTTTTCAAAAACTTAAAAATTGTTAAACACTTTATCTTATTTTTATTATTATTCTATGAAGTATAAATAATTAGATACTAAGGAGCAATATTTGTTGTTCAAATTACAATTTTTTTCTTAATGTTATAGCACTATTTTTTATATATTCTTTATTTTTTTTCTCTCTTTTGTCAATTTTTTTCCACATTTTTCTTGTTTGGATTTCACTACTTAATTAATAGGCACCCTTATAATTTTTTATTTTTTTTATATTTTAAATTATAATTTTATTTCTATTTTCGTTCTAGTTTCTTAACTTACGTATAATTTTCTCTTTATTTTTTGGTTAAAAATATCATTTATTTTAATTTTTGTTGATGAACAAGGTTTCAATAAATTTTTGAGGCAAAAAGACAGTACTACATATTTTTCATGTTTAAAAACTTTTAATTTTAATATAATTATTTTTGATAGATTCACTTATTTTAATTCAATTATATAAACATTTTTTTAAGAGCTTATATAAACAATTATGAAATAACTCATTTTTTCTTTAGTATTTTGAGCTTGTAAATTTGGCCCTCACTCAACTTATAAGCTGGGTCCGCCCCTGAGTTTGCGTATTATTGAAGAGTTTTGTTCTCATTAATTGATTGATTGCAGGTATACGACAAGCTTGCAGCTTGCTTGCATCATTTCCATGGAGCAAGAAAACTGCAAGTTTTGTAAAGCTACGTACCTAAATAATTTCATTTTATTTTTTTGTTTTAGTATATATTTTCAAGGTAATTTTATTTCATTATCAAAATTTTCCTTTTCCAGTATTGGTAACACAAAACTTAAGAAAATGACTCGCTAATCTCGAAAAAAAATGTAAACTACATATGACATACAGTAATATTTATGATGTTATGTTACTACTGAAAAATAAAAATTTTATATTTTAAAAGATGATTAATTGAAGGTAGAATGAATGATTCATTGAGTTGAACCCAATGGAAATTATAATAAAATTAGAAGAAAAAAATGAATATTTTGGTTTTAGAGTAAGTGAACACTTAATTTTTTTTGGTTAACTATAAAATTTAATCTTTGTAGTGAGAGCTTTGATCATCCATGTTCAACAATTAATATTACTAGAATTCTTCAGCCCGTGCGATGCACCGGGATATTTTCTGGAGAGTGTCCTGTTATTTAAATTTCTAATAATAAATTTTACAAAAATGTTCTTAATGTTAAATTTCTAGGTTAATAAACACTCTTTATTAAGAGATAATTGTTAGTTCATTGTAAATTATTTTAAAGTACTATTATGAAATAAATTATTGTTGTAATTGCTCTTAAATTGCAAATTATTAAAAATAATAAAACTTTAAGAAGAAGACAATCAAATAAATATTAGTTGTTACATCTCATTGCAAATTTCTAAATATTTATTTGTAAATTACGTTAGTGATCTTATTAGTCAGGTTTCCCTTCTCGTCGCAATATAACAATTTCAATCATACTCTGATAGTGACTCTTGAAACGGCCACATACAACTGTCCATGTGTAAAAACCAACCGTCTCAAAAGAATTTTCACTTTTGACTGTTGTTAATGCTCATAGGCATACAAAATCATAATAAGAAATTTTCTACGTTGAAAGCGAAATGACAATTTAGAATCTGATACGTAAGTGGCAACCTTGGAATGTAAACAATCTTGTCTTTGTGTTCGCCCCCTTATACATTCGCTTCAATAACATAGGTTTCTAGTTTTGTTATCACCAATGGTATACCATTACATAATCCAGCTGTATGATCGATATTGCGTAACAACATAATTGGTGCTCTAACCTACAAAATGTCAACAATAAAATATTAATAATCACTGAATAACTGTATAGTCGACATCGTAGCAATCTGACATTTATAATCTATATAGTTGAATATGGGAATATATAAGTAACTAATGTATTAGTAATGAAACTCATAAATTAATTTGTAAATTAGTCCCATAATTTTAGTTTAGCAATACATAAACAATTTCATTGGAATGTACTTAAAAATAATTGATATACTTGCTAATTAATTTGTTGTAGGTCAATCATTAATAGTTTAATTTGAGAATATTTAAGTATATGATGTATAGTAATGAACTTCACAAATTAATTTGCAAATTAGTCCCATAAACAATTTAATTGTGATGATCTGAATATTAACTGATCTGATTGCTAATTAATACGTTGAAACTCAATCTTTAATTAAAATGAATTTTGAAGTATTATTTAATTATAAATTATAAATAATATGGATAATTTTGGTGTGTAATATTTGAGGATCAAATAGGATATGAGTTTTTGTATTCATCCATAAAAATAAATAAATAAATAAAAATTTCAACATTATTAATAAAAATATTTGAAATTTTAAACATTTCTGGTAAGCAATCTGGGAAAGATGCAGGAAACATCTGGAAAAAACTCTCGTCAAAATGCGTGTTTCTCAATATGCTTCCCGAGATTGCTCCAAGCTTGTTCTTCAAGCCACACTAAGGAATGGCAACGGAAGCATTGCGTGAGAAGAAGCTCTCATACGACCGTAGAGTTCTTTTCCGGGATAATCTCTGATCATCGGTAGAGTAGTTCCAGACGCGAACATTAGAATCCTCGGTGGCTGAGACAATGTGTTCACCGTCTGATGTGAAAGAAGCAGGCACTTGGCTAGCGGCTAGCGCAACTTTGGTGACCTAAAAAAGGAGGCAACATTATTATTCTCAATAGAAATGTTGTGGGGTAAAAGAATGCCATCAACTAAAAGCAAATACAAGACCTCAAATCTTTATCATTTCTTGTTTTTTTCTTTACGATTGTCGAGTAAAAGAATGCCATCAACTAAAAGCAAACTAAGCAAAGTAGAAACCTCACCGCCTTTAAATTTACAAATGACGTTTGTCCCGCTATGTATTTGAACTCATGAATCAGCAGAAGTGACCATTAATTTGCTCGTATCAGTTGGGCAATACTGAAATCGAGCGAAATCAATTACAGTATATAATAATACAAAACACATTAGAGCATGTCAAAATTGAAAATAGTAAAGAAATGTAACATAAAAACAATACTGAAATCCAACCTTAAACCCAATTATCTTATTGCCAGACAACTTCTTCTTTCCCTTCAGGCATATTGACTCACCCAGGTGCAAATGAATATCTAAGAGAAAAGGGTATCAATATCAATGTAACTATTTGATCATGTAGAAGTAAACTGGGGGTAACAAACATTAAAAATTATAATAAGCCAGATGAAGATGATTGCAGAAATCGATAAAATGAACTACACTAATATTTGTATTAAAGTCGTGATAAACAAAATTTGGGATGTGACAATATCCCACACGATTGTTTCTCCACATATATCTTCTTTTTGCAACTTGCACGACATTCCAGGAAGGGGACAAAAAAGGGGTCAGCTAACCTACGATATCATAAAAACGGCAGTTTCCATCCATGGAGCCAACAACACCTCCCTGAAATAGCATGAAACCATACATTTAATAAATTTCACCAGAAAAATAATACTCCGTACTAAGAATAATAATTCTCCAAGGACCTTGCCATCAGGACAATAACAAACTGCAGTCACGATTTCTTTAATATCAATTAGAGTTACGATTTAATATGAATTAGAGTTACGAAAACTAATAGTACAAAATAGGTAAACAACAATTTACAAAATAATTACATACCTGCTACGGAGAATATGAAAAAATACGAATTAGGCTAACGCAATCTGTCATTTAAGAAAGATTTAATAAAGAGTGAAAAAGTGCATTAATCGATTTAAATAAAACTCAAACAAACATAAGCGAGTTGAAATATGAAAATAGACCTCGGGTGATTGGATGCAGAGAGTCGCAAACCTGCTTCTTTCATTCTGGGGATGACTGAGTAAGCTGCTTGGAACCCAATGAGGTGGCAGTACCCTGTTATGAGAGTGTTGTAAGTAACGACGTCAGTTTGGACTCTGAGCCTTATGCCATCGATTAAAGTGGATTCAGCCTTCTCTAATTGGTTGGCTCTACAAAGGGAGGCTCTTAGTCGATAGTCTAAGGAACATTCCCCTCATTACAGTCCATAACACGACATTCGAGCAAAGATTAATTTCGAAAAAATGAAATTTTACACACATGGCAAAGTAAGAATCAAGAAACATCTTAGAGCATTCAAACTTGCCTTTTCTAGGATGTTTAAAATTTACATTATAAAAAAAGTATAAATGATATTAAAACCTAAAAAAACTCACAGTAAGAGACAATAATACATGGCCAAGATGATAAACTCACTTGATTAAGAGCACCGCCCATACTATGATGCAAGTTACGAACAATATAAGCAGGGCTCGTCAGTTACCACCACCTTGCTTGAAATATAGATTTTTCATATTAAAATATATTACTATCAACTTACAGTTACAGATGCAATATCAGACAAAAAGGTAGCCTCGACTCTGGACAATGAAATATAACAAAGAAAAAAAAAATCCTAACACTTATTATTTGTGTAATCTAGATAAAATAAAATTACTTCAATATTCAAGCACCTTATATTTGCAGGACTGATAAAGATTATATTTTTTTAGCTAATAAATGAATCTTACTTTGCCTTTATCGATTCCCAATTTAGCAAATGACAAAAGCTTTGCAGCAAGCGACATTAACGGCTAACTATTGACCTCTTGCACATTGATCCAGAAATCTCTATGCCTCCTCAGCAGGAATCATTATTAATCTATGGGCACAATGCAATTGAGAAAAAGCGTTGCAAATTGAGCGGTGGTGCAATAAACCTGGTCGAAATCAGGTAATGCAGATGATGATAATGACTGCTCAAACTTTTTCAGCAATGCCTTGCTCGGGACTCTTACTTCCACGTGGAGGGTTACATTCTGACCAGTAGACGACTGACCCTCAAATTCTCTTAGAAACCTTGAAATTTTAAACAAAACAAATATACAAAACAAATATATATATATATATATATATATATATATATATATCATGTAAATAAATAAATTGAGAGAGTGTAAAATAAGTCTGTATATGTATTCTTGATTACTTACCCATGAAACTCGTGGAAAGCCCTAGAGTCTGACTGCAATCTCTTCTGGTAAATCAGCCCAGCTGACTGCATAGAAATGGTCGGTCCTCATACGATGCATCTGGGTATGATTCGAATGTGCTTCCGTTATATCAACCAAACTCATAAGATTCCTAGAATGAATTTAATACAGTAGTGTAGTAAACAAATTAATTAAACATATACTGTATATATGATGAGCTTAATTGGATACATAGATAGGGGCACGTTGTGAACGTACGTTGCCTGATCGACATTGTGAACCCAGGGCTCGATTGTCCAGCCTTAGTCGAAACAGAGGTCAACAGGGTCAATAGGACCTCTGACGATCCTGGATGCTTCGGATTGCGAGATGGTGCAATTTTGATCGAGTGTTGGAAGAATTCTAGCTTGTCACTGTCGAAATAGGCCAGTGAATGGTAGGATGGCCATTTGAAGACTACTCTCCCTCCATTGAAGGTTGTGTCTGCAACCTGTCGAATTGAAATTAACACACCACCATCATCATCGATGAATCGAGAAATTAAAACAGATATATATTGAATATACATAAGATTAGATTCATACGTATGTACTTACAGCTGACAGCAATCGATAAATAGAATTCTACCTCATCGTAGTCAATCCCACACTCAACAGCTATCTATATAATCAATTCATACGCCGACCCATCAGCAGAAAGAATCAAATCATGACCAGAATCAACAAACTCTATTAACGACGCAGCATCAATTGACCCACCGAACCCTAATTTCCAGAAAACAACACCACATAGAAAAATACAATTGAGACTCAGGAACTCTGCAAATGTAAATATATATGAAGCGGGATTGGGAGAAAGAGGGATAACAGGCCGGCGATTTTAGCGATGTCGATTTGAAATTCGGAGAAGATGACCGATGACAACTGCGTCGAAGTAGATGAGAACGTCGAATTTGGAAAATGAGAATGAAACCCCTCAGTCCATCTACTACGCAATCAATTCAAACAAATATTTAAGTTCAAATAAGAAAAAATTAAATATATGAATCTGGGAAACAAAATGAGAATATAGAATTAAGTGATTTGATTCTGATATTTTTCAAGAGTGGGAATTTGAAAAAAAAAATCATGATTGTATTTGGGAAGAGGAAGAAGAGTGAGAAGAGAAATCGTGATCGAGTTTAATGGGATTACGCAAGAAGGGGGTGAAATAGGAAAAGGCTATATATACACAAAGTGTAACCAACGTGTGATACACTTCCAATTAAAACATGACATTTGGCAGGCTGTAATAATATTATTGGTAATAAATCTTTTATATATTTCCATCAAAAAATATGACATGCGTTTACTTTGTAATAATAATTATTTTTATTTTAATATATTTCTATCGATTTCTTTTTTAATTCATTTTTTCTATTAATGTTTACTTTGTAATAATAATTATTTTTATTTTAATATATTTCTATCGATTTCTTTTTTAATTCTTTTTTTCTATTAATGTAGTGCTGATAATTATTGCAAAAGTTTACATTGCACATTATTAAAATAGTTTTTAGACAAATAATTAAAATTTTATTTGAAAAAATTAGACTAATCATATATTTTTTTTAAAATAATTATTTATAGATGATATTTATAATAAATTATTTTTGTGATTATTAATATAAAGACTTGTTTAACAATAAATCAAAATATTATAAATTAATATTATTAGTATTAATATTTAATTTAATTAAAAAATTGGTTATAACTATTTATTTAAAATTGTATATTGTTTAATATTTAGTAGAAAATCTCGATATGAAATAGAAAAAATTGTAATTTAACAAATAACGAAAGTTGATACATGAAAAACGAGTATCTCGTTAATGTATTTCAAAAATGAAGTGAAGTATAAAATAATAAAAATAAGAATAATAATAATAAATAATAATAGTTTTTGTATTTTTTAAATAATATGATTTTTTTATATATTCATATTAATTTGAATCAATAAGTCAGAGTGTATGGAAATTCACTTAAATTAATAATTTTGTTTACAGTTCTCTCAAATTAATGAAAATTCATATATACAAATCAATTAAAAAAACAGTCAAAATTTGGATAGAATCTCGGTCTATAGACTTTTTAAATTTAAGAACTTTTAAAGTTTCAAAAAATATCTTTTGAAATCATAATCCAACATACCACTCTAATATATAGTAGATGAAAAAATCTTATGAAATCATAATTCAATACACCCCTTTAATAGACACACATGTGAAATATGTGACCCTCTAACATATACAAATGCGAAAAAAAATCTTATGAAATCACAATCCAATACACTTATCTAATACACACACATGCAAAATATGTGAAGTTTTCAAAACATTGATCTATTTAAAAAATAAATACATTTATATTTTTTTAATTGAATAATATTAAATTAAATTATAGTAATTAGTTGATTAAAATCTAATTTATAGATATTGAAAAATGAAATCACAAATGGAAACAAAAAAATAATTTGACGTTCATTTCAAATTTTAAAATACTTTATTGTAAACTACATTAAAAGACGCACATGCCATGCATGTGATATTTTTAGAAAAATGATCTATTTGTCTAAGGTTGTTAGCTTACTTGAGTATCGTAAGGTTCACAGTTCAAAATCGAAACATGAGTGTGTGAGTATTTAAATTTATACAATTTACCTAAATAAAAAAAATAGATTTATTCTTTGAAAAATAAATGCATTTATTTTTTCTTAAATAAATAATAATGAAATATAGATTGTGTATATTATAATTGATAATATTTCATGTACAGTAATTTTATTTATAAAAATCAATTATTATTATTTTTTATTTTTTACTAAATAAGGTATTTTAATTTTTAAAATTGGTAAAAGAAGTAAAAAAAATTACAGAAAAAATAAAGTTTTTAAGATTATATACACTATACATATTTATTTAAATTATTCAAAAACAATTTTTTTCAAAATAATAAACTTTTTACGTAAAACAAATTATATTTACTCTATTTAAAAACAAATGTTTTCAAAATAAAAAAGTACTCTTTAAAAAAAAATACAGTTTTTAAGATTATATATTTATTATATATATTTAATTAAATTATTTAAAAACAATTTTTTTTTTAAATTTTTTTTTACGCAAAACAATAAAGTTTTTAAAATTATATACACTATATATATCTATTTAAATTATTTTTAAAAATAAAAATTTTCAAAATAATGAACTCTTTACGCAAAAAAAATTATATTTACTCTATATATTTAAATAAATTATTGAAAAATAAATGTTTTTAAAATAAAAAGTACTCTTTCCGAAAAAAAATAATAAATTTTTAAGATTATATTTATATATATTTAATTAAATTATTTAAAAACAAATTTTTTCAAATTTTAAAATTATTTCGGCACAAGAAAAAGGACTAAATCTGTAACTGCTCTCCATTACCTTTCACTACGTGCGAAAAACTAAAAACTAAAAATGAAAAATAACTAAACAAATAAATTCCAAATGTCAAAAATTAATTGGAAGTGTATTGAAAAGTCAATACACCGAGTGTAACCGTATCAGCTTCCGGTGAAATATTAAGGGAATGAAGAGTGCTTTGGGAAGGAGAATAAAAGACGTATCAATTTAAAATCAGTATTAATTCTTAATACCATAATTAATTATTGATCCGCCGATACTTCATTTCTGTTAATTATAAATTTTTTAATTTAATAATAGAGATAAAAGATTGTGAACGGTGTGAACGCAAATAAAATTGAGGCTTTTTATCGGTCCATGTGTCAAAATTAAGGAGATTAATTGGTCCAAGTGGAATGATTGTTCAGGATTTATATATTAATAGGGTTTAGTATATGCTACACCCGGTGGAGTACACCATGCATCTAATAGCCGTAGATTTATTATTATTTTATACAAGTACACACACAATCACACACCGACGTGTATGGTGTATGCATCTACGGTTAATATGCCACAAGAGTATTACACCGGGTGTAGCATCTAATAGACCATATTAATAGATTGTAAGGCAGAATCACACAAATTTTCATTCATAGAATTTGAAAATCATTTATTTAATTTAATAAAGTAGTACGAACCCAAACTTAAACAAATTAATAAAGTCCCCAATAATTTAATTGTTATCTAGTTGGGGGCCGGGGCAAGAGCATTATCCGCAAGATAATCATCACAGCATTTCACGCAAATTTCATAACAATTAGGAACACATGATGGTTCTGTATGAGATCCGCGGCAATCATAATCATCACACAAGGAATCTGAGATGCAACATCCAGATTGTCCACAATCATCATCTGAGAGATGGCGTTCTTCTGTTCTTGTTCCTGATCGCGTGAGTACATATGACGTTACTTATATTAATTAGCTAGATAGGTAGCAACATATAGTACATTAATACAAACGTCGTACATATTAATTCTTGATTAATATCCTAATTAAAAGAGACAAAATTAATCATACAATATCATTGAAAGAAAAGTACTTACGTAGTCCATTACCCGTCGTGGTATTATGATCATTTTTTGCCGAGAGTTCTCTTGCTGCCATTGCAGAGGATACGAGCGCCGCGACTATGAAGATGCATACAAAAACATTATTCATTACTTTGGAACCCATATATAGATATGCGCGTTGATTATTAAAAGAGATATTGGTTTTGGGTGAAAACGTTGTTCAACGGTATCCATATTTATACAAGAGTTAGGTTTTGGGTCTTTTTATTTAATTACTAAATTCAAACTGCAATATATTTTTTTAATTAGTACAATCAAAATGTCGATCCAACTTTTGACCTTTGTCAAGCTAGCTATACCCACCGAATGTGGACTTCATCAAGATCAAATACTATATACGAACTTATATACGTACGTACAATAAGATCGATCATGATTACTATTGAGAAAGCAAGAAAAAGAAAACCAATGAAAGGAGAGTTTGTATTATTCTCAATATTCAGATTTCATGTCCCAAGGGGCATAACCGAGTGGTAAGGCCTGTGATGATGTGGGTGAGATATTCCCCGGCGACGCAGGGTTCGAACCTCGGGTGGGACAAATTTTCATTGAAATTTTATGAAGGTTTGTCCCTTATTTAAAAAAAAACATGGAATATTAATTAAAGATATGGACCTTTTGTGTACTACATTGATTAGGTTATGATGTTATGACATAATACATTGATTAGGTTATGATGATGTACTACAAATGTAAACTACATATGACATAATATTTATGATGTTATGTTATTACCGGAAAATAAAAATAAAAATATTTTAAAAGATGATTAATTGAAGGTAGAATGAATGATTCATATATCTAGTTGAACCCAATGGAAATTATAATAAAATTAGAAGAAAAAAAAAATGAATATTTTGTTTTTAGAGTACGTGAACACTTAATTTTTATTTTATTTGGTTAACTATAAAATTTAATCTTTGTAGTGAGCTTTGATCATCCATGTTCAACAATATTATTGTAAGGCAGAATCACACAAATTTTGATTCATAGAATTTGAAAATCATTTATTTAATATAATAAAGTAGTACAAACCCAAACTTAAACAAATTAATAAAGTCCCCAATAATTTAATTGTTGTCTAGTTGCAATTGGCGGGCGGAGAAGATTCATCACAACATACCAGGCAAATTTTATAACAAGTTTTAGGAACACATGGTGGATCTGTCTGAGGTCCGCTGCAATCATCATAATCACACTCGTCTGTTGAGCAGCAACATCCAGGTTGTCCACAATCATCAGGTAAGAGATGATGTTTTTCTGTTCCTGTTCCTGATCGCGTGAGTACATACGTCGACGTTATATTAATTACTAATTAGCTAGGTAGCAACAACATATACATTAATAAATACACGTCGTACATATTAATTCTTGATTAATATCCTAATTAAAAGATCGAGACAAAATTAATTAATGCTATAGTATCATTGAAAGAAAAGTAGCTAAGGGACAATCATATATTACCCGTTGTGGTATTATCAGTTTTGGCGGTCGAGAGTTCTCTTGCTGCCATTGCAAAGGTTACGAGCGCCGTGACTATGAAAATGCATACAAAAACATTATTCATTACTTTGGAACCCATATATAGATATGTGCGTACGTTGATGATTGAGAGATATTGGTTTTGGGTGAAAAAGTTGTTGAAAGCTTCCTCTATTTATACAAGCATGCATGTGAATTAATTAAATATATATTTATATATATTTCAGCTTAAGCATCTTTTTAATTAAGAACGTTTATTTGTTCTAACATCCCATTTTCTCCTTAGTCGAATATGCGACTCAATTACGTAAAAAGCGGCACGAAACGCGTTTCTTGGCTCTGCTCTTTCTAGAACCTTCTACCAGGCCCACACTATCCAACCTCAACTCCAAACCGGCCCGACTCACAATATAGGCCCACAAACTTACAATCCAGGCCCACACTAAAATGTATAAGTACCAAGATACTCATATATATATATATTCCCTATATATTTTCAATTTTATTTGAATAAATAATAAAGATATCATTTTTTTAAAATTAATATTGACGAATACAAATATGTTGATCGGGGCAAAAATTATTATATCCATCCTACATATAAAAGTATCCATCCTACATATACAAGTAAAAATACACTTTTAAGTTAAAAATTAAATTAACTATATATTAAAAATTAAAAAATAAGTAAAAAAAGTATATGTAAAAATATATAATTGTAATGCATATAGTAAGATAATTTATAAAATTTTAATACTTTGTATATTTGTTTGCAACATATAAAAATATTAAAACAAAAAATAAAAAAATGTTTCAGAAAATGTATAAATTTACTCTCCCCGTCCCTAATATTATTAGTTAAAAAAAATACTTTTTTTATAAGTAGGAGAGACGAGAAACTTCCTCCCCACCCGATCGGAAGCTCCTCGATCTGTTGGGATGTAAAAAGACTTATTGATCGATGTAAACCGACAGATGTGCTCAAGTAGCAGACACACGAGAGAGACAACAGATCTCATTTCTGTACAAACTTAAAAATATTTAAATAAAAATTTGCTTCACCCGAAGTGTCGCAGAGGAATTACCCTCACATCACTACATACTTTTAGGCTATACCATTGTGAGCAAAAAAAAAAATTATTTTTTTACTTAAAAATACAATTTTATTTTTTAATTATAAACTAATAAAATAAGTAACTAACAAGAATAAATTAAAGATTTTTTTTAATATAATGTTGCATTAAAATAAAAAGTAATTAAGAAAATGAGTAGTTTAGTTTATTAATTTCTATTTTAAATTTTATAAAATACACTTTCAAATTAAGTGTAATTTTTTTTAGTTTGTATTGTTTATTGAGGTATTATTAATTTTATAATTATAAAAAATAATAAAATAATTATTAAAATACAATTGACAATTATATACTTAAATAACCAACCACCTATTTATAATAAAAAAATATATTTTTAAAATATTACTTTAATTTATAATTAAAAAAATTTATATATTTAATTATAAATAATTATTTAACTTTATTTCTTTTCCAAAATCTCTCTTAAAATAAACACATGTTCAAACATATTTTGAAAGAGCAGAAGAGGTTATTTGTTAATAGAATCATACTCCCTTCTACAAAAGTTGCACACTTTTTCTTGTTGAGGTACGCACAATAATTGATAATACCAAAAAAAAAAAAATTAATTTAAAATATTATTTTATTTTTACTCTATTCACCTAATCTACACATATATAATTTCTAAATCTCTCTATGCCACGTGTACCAATAAGAAAGGTTTAATATTGTTGTATTTACACTATAAATTATAAATAAAAATAATAATATTTAACTATAAATTATAAATAAAAATAATAATATTATTATTAAGTCAAAATTTATACATTAATATAATTTTTTGAGAGGTTTTTATATTCAATAAATTTACACGGTTAATTAGAATATGTAATTCTAAATACGTTTTTTTATTTCTTTCCATTTGCATAATTTTTTTTTATTCTCATCAAACATATTCTCCTCTTATTTCCAAATTTCAACTGATTCGTTCATCTTCCAAGAAAAAATCGGACGCGTTTCATAGAATTTTCGAGATTAATTCGCAGGTATTTCATGTTCTCATGCTTCAATATTTCTGCGTATATATATTCGTCAGATTTTTTTTTTATCTTTTCCAGATAAATATGCCGAGGTATTCCATGTTCTCATGCTTCAATATTTCTGCGTATATATATTTGTCGCATTTTTTTTTATCTTTTCCAGAATTTTATGTACGCTTTAATTATTTCATTATGCATTTTTTTTTATCTAATTTAAATTTAGATTTTTTGTTGCAGAATCAAATTTGGGTATAATTTATTAATAGATTTTTTTTTCAATATCTCATAAATTGAATTGGAATTTTAGCTTACAGTCCTTTTGGAATATGATACTTTTCAGTAAGTGTAGAATTGATACAAGATTTGACAAACGACGACTATGAAAATGTTTGCATATCTATTTGCTAATTGCAATATTAATCGATCGGAAGAGAAATACATTAACATTTTCTATTTTACAGTTCTATTTTCGATGAGCTAATTACGTACGGGCCGCAGCCGCGGTGGTTCTCGACCTTGATCTATCCCCTTCACAGCTTAATCATGATTCTCGAATCTTGCTCTCTTCGTCTATATTTTTTCCACTGTATGTGAGATCAATATGACCGTGTCGAATTTTTGAATATTAAAATTAAATAAATAAATAAAATATCTTCTATAATGAGATTTTATACTTTAGTTTCATAATTTTATTATTATTTAGTTGAGAATGAAATATAATTTAACCAAAAATAATAATTATTATTTATCAATTTAATTTAATAGATCACTTCATATACTTTTGAAGTTTGAATTATAAAAAAAATAGTTGTCTTATAGAAATAATAATTCAAGAATTTAATTTAATTGTTAAAGTAAAAACTTATTTCTCTTAAAAACTTAAATTTTTTATTTTATTTGTATTATGATTATTTTATAAGTTAATAATATTTAATTTAATTGTTAATTTTATAATTTTATTTAAATTTTGGGAAGTCTTATCATGTCTCAGTCTCAACCCAAATATAAATTATCAGAAGAATTCCTTTCGTGAAATAAACTAAAATTTTTATGCGCATCAATTAAAAAAAACAAACACCATAAAAAAAATACCACGGGCACCAACGGTACTAGTTTTTAAAATTCAATAGTAAAAATACATTTTCTATTTTTACTTTTTAATAAAAAAATAAAAAAACAACATTTTTCTTTAGTTTATCTTCGGCCCCACACAAAAGTATTGGATTCTTAGTTAACAAGATGAAGTATTAGACATATATTTATAGTATTACAAGTGTAAACTAAATAAAATAAATAAATAATTGTGATAATAAAGAAATTATACATAAATATAAATGAAGAAATTTGTAGCCATATATAGAAAACTGTCTCGCGCGAAGAATGCGGAGAGAGAATTCGCGCTGGAGCAGTTTTTTCTGAGAGAAACTCAGTTTTTTTATAAATCAAATAAATATTTCGGTTTTGGAGACGACGACAACGACTAGAAAAAAAAAAAGAGATTTGTGTATATATTTTTTTTGTTGGGGAGTTCCTTTTTTTCGGTGACGGAATAATTCGCTCTCGCGCTCTCCCGTTGCCGTTTTGTCATCCTGAATGCCTCACCAGTGTTCAGGGTACATCATCACCTTCATCATCTTCTTCTTCTTCCTCCATCTGATTTTATCTAGGGATTTGATTCTGTGATTTCTCGATATTTTGTTTTTAATTTCATATGCGCGGAATCCCTAATTTGATTTAGGGTTTGTTTCTTCGATTTTGTGCAGTCCATTTTGGCGATTTTTAAGCAGAGAAGCGAGGGTATAATAAGATGGTACGTCGATAATCGATTTCATTTTTCCTCGATTAATCAATCGTATATGATGAATGTTGATTTATGATTTGTCGTAGGTGTTCGGAGATTAGCACCATGGTTCTAGTTGTTGATTTTTGCAGATTTTTTGATGCGAATTTCAAGTAAGAAAAACACAATTACAGTTTTTGATTTCAGAATTCACAGTGAGAATGAAAGAGACGATGATGATGATGACGAGTGTTTGCTTTTGCAGAATTGTGATGTCTAATCTCCCAGGGAAGACTAACCCTCAAGAAATTTCTTGAAAACAAAAAAAAAAAAAGGAAAAAAAAAAAAGAAAAAAAGCAGAGCCCCTTAGCATGTATATTAGTCATTCACCCCTGCACGAGTCTCTTCTTCTTCAAGATGGCTGTAGCCGTTGATCATGGTCATGGATTCAAGCCTTTCATTCGCCCCCCGAGATGCAATCTCTTCCAATCTTACTCTCAACTTGATTACAACAACATGCTCGACCTCACCCAGCCCAAGCTCGATCAAGCCTCCTTCGGTTTTGCCAACATTCACAGGAGGAGCTTCTCCACTCCATGCCTATCCCGAGCAAAAGACGAAAACGACCCCACCACCACCCCGAGGATCGAGATCATCGTCGGCACCACCTCTCCCAGAATCCGGGCCCTAGTTGCCGAGGTCGCAATAGCCATGGCCTCTGGGGCCCGGCCCGAGCCCGTTTCCAGCGGGCTCGGCGGGGCCTACTTCTTCCGTTCCCAGAACAAAGACACCACCATCGCCGTCGCGAAGCCCGTCGACGAAGAGCCCCTCGCGATGAACAACCCTAAAGGGCTTGCCGGGAGGATGTTGGGCCAGCCCGGAATGAAATGCTCGATCCGAATCGGCGAAACGGGCCTCCGCGAATCCGCCGCTTACTTCCTCGACCACGACGGCTTCGCCGGAGTCCCTCCGACCGCCCTCGTCAGATTCTCTCAGGTCAAATTCAACCCCGAAACTGATTCGGATTCGAAAGTCGCTTCCCTCCAGCGCTTCGTCAGCCACGACTCTGACGCGGGGGATCTTGGCCCCTCGAGCTTCTCGGTCACTTCCGTTCACCACATAGGTATTCTCGACGTGAGGCTGATGAATCTAGACAGGCACGCGGGGAACATTCTCGTGACGCAGGGGCAGGATAGTAATTACGCCGGGGGAACGGCTGAGCTGGTGCCGATCGATCACGGGTTCTGCCTCCCTGAATCGCTCGACGATCCGTATTTCGAGTGGCTGCATTGGCCTCAGGCCTCGATACCCTTCTCGGAGATGGAGTTGGATTATGTGTCTCGTCTCGACCCTTATAAGGACGCGGAGATTCTTCGATCAGAGCTTCCAACGATTGCGGAATCTTCCGTTCGAGTTCTTGTGCTTTGCACGATCTTCTTGAAGCAGGCGATGGCTTATGGGTTGTGCCTTTCGGATATAGGCGAGATGATGACTAGAGGGTTTTGTCAAGGGGAAGAGAGTTGGAGTACTTTGGAGAATCTCTGCATGAGTGTGAAGTCTAGCTTGGAGAAGGTTTCGTCGAGTTGTGGTGTTAGTGAAAGTAGCAATCAGCTCGAAGGAGTCGATGAGATGTTCGAATTGGATGATTTAGACGGGCTCCCCACGAAATGTAAGCCGTCGAAAATCGCGAGGTTTTCGTCGATGGATGATAGCTCTAAGTTGTGTCATTTGAACGAGAACGAACAGTGCTTGATCGATGGCATGGAGGATGATAATGAATGTGACGAAGGAAGTAATAATCCGAAGGGGGGTGGGTTGATGAGGAGCTTGAGTTACTCTGTTCCGAGTTATAACCAAGATGGGCAGTGCATTTGTTTTGGGGAAATGGATGCAGTCGAGTGGGGGTTGTTCTTGGAGGGGTTTGAGAAGGCTTTGCCGAGTGCTTTCGTGGAGAGGAAGTCGATGGGGTTGTCGAAGCAAAGGTTGGGAACGTCGTGTGAGTTTTGAGGGATTTTTCTCTCTATATATATGATATATCTTGTGCCTGTGGTGAGATTCGAATCGGCTAACTGTATAGAAAAACCTGTGTTGATATATGAAACAAGAAAGAAAAAAAAAACAGAAAAAAAAAAAGATTGTGTGAGGAAAAGTGATTAGGCAAGAAATAAAAGCCATCCTTTCCCTTGTAGAAATTTGTAGATGAGTTTTTTTTCATACTGTGCTTTTGTTTCTTTGCTCATAAACTGTGTGTGTATAGAAGAAGTGTAGAAATTAGTCATTTGGTAGGAAGGAACTTGTACTGAATGAATGCAATGTTGTTTGTATTTTTTAAGCAAACTGCAAAAGGTGTACTATGAAATAATATTGTCATTTTCATGATTAGGCCTACTTATTCTTAAGTTTAGAATACACACCATATTTTTTTTCAATTAATTAATTTATTAATTACAAAATTATAAACATTTTACTGTAATTATTTAAATGGAAAACGGTGGAAATCGAATGAAAATTCGAATTGGTCGGGCAACCTAATTTCCATCCTTATCCTATAAATCCGACTACACTCTACAACACCCACTTCGAGGACGTCACCTTCTTCGGCGATACCGTCACCGCCGACGCGTCCGAGGTCTCCAGCTGGATATCCGGCGTCCTCCGCGCCAACAGCCACCGCCTCCGATGTCGAGTGGCGCCCTCCATTCTCCCCAATCCCTAACCCCGTCGCCACCGTCCAGATCTGCGTCGGCCGCCGCTGCCTCATCTACCAGATCATCCACTCCGACGGCGACATCCCCCGGTCCCTCACCGATTTCCTCTCCGACGACGAATTCACCTTCGTCGGCGTCGGCGTGAGGGAAGACCTCAACAAGCTGCGCGACCAGTACGGGATCAGGAGCGGCGCGCGCGCGGCGGATCTGGGGAGTCTGGCGGCCGGATTTGAGGAGCAAGGGGCTGAAGGATCTGGCGTTTTTTTTGCTGGGTAGAAACGTGAAAAAGCCGAGGAGGGTGACGTTGAGCAGCTGGGATAACCGCCGGCTCACGGCCGAGCAAGTGCACTACGCGTGCGTGGATGCTTACGTGTCTTATAAGATGGGAAAGGTTTTGCAAGCAGCCGAAAGAGAGGTTTAACCGTTTAAGGCATGATTATTAATTTTGGTATTATGCTAATTACGTGTGTTATTAATAATTAGGAGCTGCGTTTAAGACTTAATTATCTATGTTTAATGTTGCGTTTCTTCTTTTTGCTGTTTTTCTTTTGTAAATTAATGGTTCCCAAAACTTTCTTAATCGGTTATTTTAATACTCTTGAATATAATGATCGATTAGAAGATAAGTTTTTATGCAATTTTCCAATTTTATAGGGTCAATTTGTAATTAATTTTGCCTCTTAAATTTACAAGAGAAACAAATAAACAATCCTTGTCCCTGCAAACCCTTTCTACTCGAACGATTCCTTCCATTCATTAAGCTCTCCAACAATGGCTAACGGCAAGGTGAAAGTGAAACGACGACAATTTCACCTTTGTCGGCCTTTGCGTGAAGGCATGAACAAGTTGTACATTTTAACCTTATACGGAATTAGGGCTTGCATGTAGGAATCCATACGCGTGTTGAATGATTTTATGGGATGACATGGTTCATTCCGGTATTGGCGAAGCTTTGGACCCTCGTCACGAACTTGGATCGATTCCTTTAAGAGACAAGTATATGTTCCAATATTGCTTCATTGCTTGATATATATATTCATCAATCTCATTTGGGAGATTTAATTGGAAAGAGTTCTGGATGTATATTTTTCTTACATTTTTATCAACGTATTAAAAAAATCAATTTGACACAAATTTCAAAATCCAGAAACTACATGAAAGTTGAACAAATTTGCAATTTTCCAAAATTTTAAGGACCAAATTGTAATTAACTGTCATTTCAAGAAAGAGAAACCGTCCTACCCTATAATCCGGATTACGAACCACACATGCTAAGGACGGATTACGGATAATGGTAATATCGAATATTAATATGGTAGATGCTTATGGTTATGCTAATTACGAATATCCAGTATTATTATGGTAGATGCTAAGTAATTAGCAATGATAATTATGTTAATTAATTACTATTAGAATCAGCAACAGCAGCAGCAGCAGTTTGTAGCCTTGTTTTCTTTGTGATCGATCGATGTGGACTGTTGTTAGTATGGATTATGGAGTACGTCTCAAATACAACTAGTATTAACTGAATCTTACATTTATTTATATCTAGAATGATATTTTTCTTGGAAAATGTTCATGATCAGTTTTTGTTTTTGCAAAAGAGATGTCTAATGGGCATAAAAATATCTGGAATGACATTCTACCCGATCGAGAGAGCTCTGATTGGGTGGGGTGGAGTTTTTGTGTTTGATCAGCTAACTTGCAACCATTGTGATTTGAGATTTTCACCTTTGTTTATCATTTTGAGCTTCGAATTTGGTGTTCCGTAACTCGCAATTACTGTTACATTTTCAACATTTTCAATATATTTTTAAGAAAAAATTGAACTATCAAAATGCAAAAGCTAATTTTAAAGTAGACCATATTTGTAATTTTCACAAATTATAGGACCGAATTATAATTAATTTTGGCATCTAAAATTACGGTGGTCAAACAAACAGTCTTTTTCCTCTGTAAACATGTCCACTGTTTTTGCTCTTGAATTTTTATCTCCGTAAATATTTCTTGAGCATGAACAGTGCTTGTGATAAGTAGGAAAAAAAATAGAAAAAAAAAGTACACTAATGCAATCGGAATACATTTTTTTTTTTTTGCACTAAAAACTGTTTTTTTGCATACAAAAGCGGTGAACCAACCAACATTCGATAAAGTTACGGGTTTAATTAGTAGTAATTAGGAGATGCATTTAATACTTTATTAATTAGTAGTCTTTTTGCTGTTTGTTTGTCTTATGTTAATTAATCGATTCCAAAACGGTGTTAATCAGATTTTTTAATATTCTCGAATATAATTAATCACAGATTAGAAGATGGTGTTGATATTTCGACTAGTAATTACCGAAATTATGGGTCAGTAAAAAAGTGCTCTGAACACGCAACATTTAGTTTCTATGTAATTTTTCAATTTTATATGATCAAATTGTAGAGTATACGGACATGTTCTTTTGGACTGAAACAGGCTGAACTTAACTGAACTGAACTTAACTGAACTTAAGCGATCTGAACTGAACTGAATTGATTTTTTATAAAAATAATAATAATTTGTATAAATTATTAAATATTTTTTTAAAATTATTAATAATATTATGACGGTAACTAGATTTTATATTTAAAATTATAGATTCAAATTATTTTTTGTTTATTTTATTTTAATTTATTTTGAAACGAACTGAATGAACTGAAGCGATCTGAACTGAACTGAACTAAACTGAAGCGATATGAACTGAACTGAACTGGACTGAAATTAAATTCAAAAAAACATGTCCGTAACGTATTGAATTGTCACATAAATTACCAGACAACAAACAAACGGTCCTTTTTTCTTTGTTACTTTTTTGTTTTTTAATTTTCAATTCTTAAAATGTTCATTTTAAGTTTAAATGTTGTGATTATATAAGAGAATGTCTTTTTGTTTGGGAATATGATTATTCAGTGTAGATATTTTTTGAAAATTGGAATATCACACGAAGGGCAAATCAGATCATGTTACTATAAATTATTTATAATTTATAATATTTTAAAATAGTTATATAAAAAAATAGAATGATTTTAAACAATATTAGATGTACTTCTCTCTGTTATATAATTTGATAACTTCTTGGAAAAATTAGGGCTTGCAATCTTTACTTGTGTGTTTGGATCATTTTCTAAGGTTTTGGAAATTGTAACGTGTTTGTGTTGAATGTTGTAACTAGTTTTTTGAATTTAAGAGAATAAGTATGTATATGTTTTGTTTTTTACATTTGAAATTGGTTTGACCCTTTTTTTTCGAAATCCCAAAACTGCATGAAAGTTGAAAAGATTTGCATTTTTCAAAAATTATAGGACCAAATCGTAATTAATTTTGGTATCAAAGTAGACAACCGTCCTGCCCTATCCGGTCACACTATTTTTCACCAGTCTGAAACCCTCCCTACCCACTCGTACAACTCCCTCGCATAGCTTTCATTTTCAAGCTATCTGATGATTCTGATTTTATTTTTTTTTTTGAATTTTGATTTTACATTATTTAACACTTCTAAAAATACTTCAAATAACCAAATATTAAAAAAATAAATTAATTGGTAAAAACGGAAAAACCCTCTAAATCAAATCCTTATCTATAAAAATCCGACTGATTTTTCGTCACATTGAAAACCCCCTTCACACTCCATCTCTCTCCGGTAGCAATTGCACTATGTTCGTCGGAGGGATTCACTGGTACGTCCCCCGCTGGCCCCGCACCTACGTCACCTTCTTCGACAAAACCATCACCACCACCGTCACCGCCGACTCGTCCACGGTCTCCAGCTGGATCTCCGATTTGCTCTTCTTCAACCGCCACCGCCTCCGCAACCTCATCGTCGGCCTCGACGTCGAGTGGCGCCCTCCCTACTCCCGACAACCGAACCCCGTCGCCACCGTCCAGATCTGCGTCGGCCGCTGCTGTCTCATCTACCAGATCATCCACTCCGGCGGCGACATCCCCCGGTCCCTCACCGATTTCCTCTCCAGCGACGATTTCACCTTCGTCGGCGTCGGCGTGAAGGAAGACCTCAACAAGCTGCGAGATCAGTACGGGATCCGGAGCGGGGCGCGCGCGGTGGATCTGGGCATGCTGGCGGCGTATGCGTACGGCCTGCCGGAGATGAGGAAGAAAGGGCTGAAGGATCTGGCGATGATTGTGCTGGGGAAAATGGTTGAGAAGCCGTGGTGGGTGACGACGAGCAAATGGGATAACCGTCGGCTCACGGATCAGCAGGTGCGGTACGCGTGTTTGGATGCTTACGTGTCCTATAAGATTGGAAGGGAGTTGCGGGCCTCTGAAACGGAGGTTTTAAGCATAATTAATTACTGTTTTAACTAATTGCGCGGGTTTAATTAATTAATTATTAGGGACTGCATTTAAGACTTTTTGGGGTTATTTTGTTTCTGCGACTTGAGCTATCCACACACTGTGTTGGCATATTTTGTTACGTGTCTTACAAGCTTGGCAGGGTTTTGGCTGCAGCCGAAGTCGGGATTTAAGTCGTTTTTCCGGTAATGCTAATTGTGAGTTTAATTTGTTTAAGGATTATTATTGTCTATATTTGTTAGTTATTAATCGGATTCCAAATTTCGAACAACAAGTTAATTATTAATGTCGTTTTTAGTCGACAATCTAATTATGAACCATTTGAAGCCCTTCGCGCTCGTCTTATATTCGATAATAAGTTTTGAACATTTCACAAAAACAGGGCTTGCATGAATGAATGAATCCATAAGCGTTTGGATCTTTGTTTTATGGTTTAGGTCAGAATTATGATCTCCTCGTAGTTTCAATATTATTCAACGTGGTAAAACAAAAAAACAGTTTGGATCTTTGTTTTATGGTTTAGGTCAGAATTATGATCTCCTCGTAGTTTCAATATTATTCAACGTGGTAAAACAAAAAAACAATTTGGAACCATATTGATGCCTGCTTTGACCCAAAAATCATTTCTCATATATACTAATTATGTGAATAAGTACGTTCAAATGCCAATACTGTATTATAAAACATCAATCTCAATTAGTAATTCCATATGAATTGTCACAAATTTTATTGATGCTAACAGTGACCATAAGCAACTCAACTTAGATTACTCTATACCCTTTATTATTATTTTAAGTTAAGTATAATTTATGCAAACAAGAATATAATTGTAAAAGTAAATATAAAAACAAGCTAAAATTCTGGATATATATGCCTTGTAAAAATTTAATAAAAAAAATAAGGCAAAAACTACTTGAAAGTTGCACAGATTTCGTAATTTTCCAAAAGTGTAGGACCAAATTGTAATTAAATGTTACCATCCAAGTAAGACAACCGTCCTGCCCTATAAACCCGGACACACTGTTTTACAACAGTCTGCAACCCTGCTCACTCGTACGACTCCCTCGTCGCTTTCAGGCTATCCCAAAACCCCAGCTACGGCGGTCGCCGTCACCTTCTCCGGCGACGCTATTTAAACCACCGAAACAATGGTGCAGACTGAAATTACGAACCACACATCCTACGCCACCCACGACACCTACCACGTCACCTTTTCCCCCGACACCATCCTCACCACCGTTACCGACGACGCCTCCGCCGTATCCGACTGGATCTCCGACGTCCTCCACGTCCACCGCCACCGCCTCCGCCGCCTCATCGTCGGCCTCGACTTCAAGTGGCGCCCTTCCTTCTCCCCCGGCCCCCTCAACCCCATCGCCACCGTCCAGATCTGCGTCGGCCGCCGCTGCCTCGTCTACCAGATCATCCACTCCGACGGCGACATCCCCGAGTCCCTCGCCGATTTCCTCTCCGACGACGACTTCACCTTCGTCGGAATCAGAGTGAAGCACGACCTGGGCAAGCTCTACCGCGAGTACGGGATCGAAGGCGGCGCGCGCGCGATGGATCTGAGTAAGCTGACGGCGGAGGTGTACGGCGCGCCGGAGATGAGGTACTCCGGGCTGACGGAGCTGTCGAGCTTCGTGTTGGGGGCTGATTTTGAGCAGCCGAGGAGGGTGATGCTTAGCGAGTGGTGATGTCGTAGTTTTTGTGACGTTTTTCCTTTTCTTTTTGTGTGTCCGATGTGTTGTTTAGTGTCGTGTTTGTGTGCTTTTCTCGTGGTTTTGGTGTGGTGTGATGTTTTTGTTGAGTGTGCAGGTGTTTGAGTGATTCGGTGCAAGAAGAACGTGTAAACGAGCTTAAGATGAGTCGAGACGAGGAAACTAACTCCCCAGACCACCAAGCGCGCGCCTGCCCTCGAAGCGCTCGCTTCCTAGCAGGACCTGGCGCCCGCTTGGCCACCAAGCGCCCGCTTGGTGGCGTGATCAGATTTTGGTTTTTCTCCAAGCAAAGCGCTCGTCTGCCTTCGCGCTCGCTCGAGACCACTCCGGAGCGCTCGCCCGCAAACCTGGCGATCGCCTAGTCCGCTGTCCAGAATCTGCCCCAGCTCCACCCGAGCGCTCGCCCGAGGATTAAGCGCTCGCCTGGTGGTCCGATGTTCAGCAGTTGACTTTTGAGTTGACCTTTGTTTTTCCCAAACTATATATAGGTTTTTACCCTAGATTTTGAAACACGTTTTTTTGTTCTCTCTATTGTTTTACGCACGTCCTAAGAGTAGACTGAGTTCTGGAGGCGAGATTAACGTAGGTTTTTCGAGTTTTGATTTTTTACTACGGACGAGGATTAATTTTGCGGAGACCTAGGCATCATCGCACCTTTCTTTTGGAGATTATTACTCTTGCTTTCAACTGTAGCTTTGACTTCTTTTCTTGGTTTGAAGACTTGTGACTTCGATTGAAGATTTCAACTTTAGTAAGCTGTTCTAATTATTATTGCTTTGATTTCTTTTGGTTAAAATCTTGTTATTTGTTTTGTTTTTATTCTTGATTATGATATCTGCAATTTTCAAATCTTGTTCTTCTCTTAAAATTATGAGTAGCTAATTAGTTGATTGGGGGTACGGAGACTTGTTTCTCGAAATTAGAAGATAAATTCTTGTTGGCCTAAAATCGAGATTAGTCGAACCATACTTGAACCAACCGGTAACGGGCGTTCTCGTGCGATTTTTGCGAACTAGAATCGAACTTTGAAGTCGATAATCGAGGATCCAAATCCCTAATCTTTTCTCTTATTATTTCAAAAACAATTTCAATATTACTTTTCTTATAACTAATTTAGTTGATTTAAATTATTTAGTTAGATTTTAGTTTAAAACCAAAAACAACCCAACTCTTTGCATTATGCTATTTCTATTTCTTTCTTCTCGTTACAAACAAATAAACAAAAATACGTGCCGATAGTAGTGTTCCTCGAGACCGACTCGGGCGAGTTGTTTCGACAACTAGTTCGATTACAAATTTTAATTGATTTCGCCGCTATAAAAACGACTAATCAATTTGGCGCCGTTGCCGGGGACACTTTAGGCACTAGTATTAGTGTTTAGGTGTTTGCAACAATTTCATTTTTATTTTTCTTTTTATTTATCTACGTTGTTCAGGTGCGTTTGATCTCTTTTTGGTTTTTGTTGGTGCATGGTAGGTACTCGAAGTCGAACTACCGAACTTGCACCCGTGATCGAAAACATCAATAGACGAAGGAGCATTGGTCGGTTTACGAACGGAGACGACGATTCTTCATCCGACTCTACCACTACCGACACAGAGCCTGAGATTGATCTGACAACCATGGCTGGAGTTATAAACAACAACAACAACAACAACAACAACAACAACAACAACAACAACAACAACAACAACGCTCCTCAGCCACCACTTTTTGGAGATTTGACGCATCCGCAAATCGACGGAGCTAGCTCGTGCATCGTCCTGAATGATGCCGCTCGGAGATACGACCTCAAGGCTCATCATCTTGCTCAGCTCCCTCAGTTTTCCGGAACCGCTAATGAGGACGCTCTTAACTTTGTTAGGGAATTCTATACGGCTTTGCACGCTTTCCCTCTCGGAGCACTCGATGATGATCAGCTCCGGTTGAAGTGTATTCCGTATGCCTTGAGAGATAGGGCGAAGAACTGGCTGCTATCCCTGGAGCCGGACTCGATTACTACCTGGAAGGACATGTACCGGGAGTTCATTACTAGGTTCTATCCTCAGCAGAAGACCTTCGACTTGAAAGGTCAGATTTGTGCATTCGAGCAAGAGCCGGGAGAGTTTTTCCATGAGGCTTGGGAGCGATTCCGGAGCCTACTAAGGCAATGCCCACACCACGACCTCACTCCCAACTCGATCATCCAGTTCTTCTACAAGGGTTTGAATAGAGAGGATCAGCGAGAGGTGAAAACCGCAGCCGGCGGAAACATCAGTGGCCGGAACAGCGATGAGATGACGGAAATTTTCAAATCCCTAGCGGCCGAGTCTAGGCAGACGAGTTCGAGAGGAAACAGTGGTTATGCCAGGTCCGATGGGAGTGTTAATGCTCAGTTGGCGAAGCAAGTCGCCGACCTAACTAAGAAGGTTCAGATGCTTGAGACCACTGAGGAGCAGCCGAAGCGACAGATCTATCGAGTAGAACCGTGTAACTTATGTGGGGAGATAGGCCATTTCTCGAGCACGTGTGGTCAGGGCATGCCATCTCCACCTCAGATGATGGATCAGAACTACGGTCCCGAAGTACAGGTGAATGCTATGCAGGGGTACAATCAACAGGGCAACCAGAGGAATGACCCCTACTCTAACACTTACAACCCGTCCTGGAGAAATCACCCCAACTTCTCTTGGAAACAAGACCAGCCACAGACCCAGGGACAAAGTTCTCAGACGAACTACAATAATCATAACCGGTCCCAGAATCAGGGGTATCAGAATGCAGGCAACCAGAACTGGCAGAATAATCAGAACTACCAGAGGCCTCAGTATCAGCAGTCTCATCAGCCCGTTTATCAGGCCCCACCTCCGCCTCAGCAGCCGCCTCAGAAGAGCTCCGACTTAGATGAAAAATTTGCGGCATTTATGTCCTCGACCCAGGGGTACATGCAACATAACCAGCAGAGGATGGATGGGTTGGAGGCCTCATTGACCAATCAAAATTCGACGATTAAGAGAATCGAGAATCAGGTCGGGCAAATGGCTGGAAAACTAAACGAGTTAACACAACCGAATCAGAAGGACAAGCTCCCTAGCCAGTCACATCAGGCTAAGGCCGTCACCGTCCTCCGCAGTGGTCGAGTGATCGACAATAAGGTTCAAATTCCTAACCGAGAGCAGATACATGAGCCGGTGATTGAGGAAGAAACGGAGGAGGTCATAGTAGAAGAGGAACCGACTGAGCCGATTCAGCCGGATATCCCAGCAAAAGAGCCCGAACCGAGCACTCATACTTTGCATAAGACGAGCAACCCGTACCGACCACCGCTCCCGTATCCGGGCCGAATGAAGAATGATAAGCAAGATAGGCAATTCTCTGAAATTTACAAGTTGCTTTCGAGGGTCAACGTGAATTTACCACTCCTCGACATCATTCGGAATGTGCCCGCTTACGTGAAGTTCTTCAAGGAGCTCGCCTCGAATAAGAGGAAATTTGTAGATGACGAGAAAGTGGTTGTCACCGGGGTAGCTAGTGCGATACTTCAGCACCCTCTTCCTCCGAAGCAGAGTGATCCGGGGAGTTTTAATGTGACGATTGCTGTTGGAAATGGCCGTGAAGTTTCGGGCATGCTCGATCTTGGAGCCGGCATTAATCTGATGCCCTATGCCGTTTATGAGAAACTGGATTTGGGTGAACTCAAACCCACCCGTATGTGCTTGCAGCTAGCCGACCGATCCATTCGGTACCCGAAGGGGATCCTAGAGGACATCCTCGTAAAAGTTGGGGGACTCATTGTCCCCGTCGATTTTGTTGTCCTTGATGTCGGACATGTCCCGGAAAATGGTCGAGACCATTCACTTCTTTTGGGTAGACCGTTCATGGCCACGACGAAGACCGTGATAGATGTTGAGAAGGGAACCTTGAAAATGACCGTACTAGGTGAAGAAGTGCGCTTCTCCGTGCGAACCGAGAGGGCCGAACCCGCTGCCAACTCTATGGAGACTTGCTCGTTTGTTGACTCCGTGGATGACGAGGTGGTCCTAAATTTCGTTGAGGAGAAAAACCCCGAAGAAGAAGGTGAGGTCGAGACTCGAGTCGATGATCTGAAAGAAGAAGAAATTAGCTCGCGGACAGCCGAGATAGAGGCTCCCGCTAGCAAAGTTGAACTTAAGGAGCTACCGAAGCATCTTAAGTACGTGTTCTTAGACGACGGGGAACAAAAACCCGTGATTATTTTTGCCGAGCTATCCACCGAGGAAGAAGAAGCTCTAGTGAAAGTCCTGAAAAAGAACAAGAAAGCCTTCGGATGGAGTTTGGGCGATATTCGAGGGATCGACCCTTCCACTTGCATGCACCGTATTGTCCTTGAGCCGGATGCTACTCCGAAGAGAGACGGGCAGCGACGTCTCAACCCCGTTCTAATGGAAGTTGTCAAGAAGGAGGTTTACAAGCTTCTTGAAGAAGGGTTGATTTATGCTGTCGCGGATAGCCGTTGGGTTAGCCCGGTCCATGTAGTACCGAAAAAGGGAGGGATAACGGTCGTGGAAAACGACAAAGGAGAGCTGATACCGACGAGAGCCACCACTGGGTGGCGCATGTGCATTGACTACCGGAAGCTCAATGCCGCGACTCGCAAAGACCACTTTCCTCTCCCTTTCATTGATCAGATGTTAGATAAACTCGCTGGTCATAAATTTTATTGTTTTCTTGACGGTTTATCTGGTTATTATCAGGTGGCTATTGCACCGGAGGATCAGGAGAAGACGACGTTCACCACGCCTTTCGGCACTTTTGCTTGGAGGAGGATGTCGTTCGGGTTATGCAATGCACCCGGAACATTCCAGAGGTGCATGATGTCTATTTTCTCCGAGATGATCGGCGACTACCTTGAGGTATTCATGGATGATTTTTCCGTTTTCGGCAATTCTTTTTCTGATTGTTTGGACAAGATTGACAATGTTTTGAATAGGTGCATTGACTCCGACTTGACTTTGAGTTGGGAGAAGAGCCACTTCATGGTACCTAGTGGGATAGTCCTAGGGCATGTCGTGTCTGAGAAGGGTATCGAGGTCGATAAGGCTAAGATAGAAGCCATAGAAAAATTACCTCCGCCTATCAACATTAAGGGGATCCGTAGTTTTTTAGGGCATGCCGGTTTTTACCGGAGGTTCATCAAAGATTTTTCAAAAATAAGTCAACCCTTATGTCGCCTCTTGAGTCAAGACGTAGAGTTCAAATTTGATGGAAAATGTTTAGATGCGTTCAACACACTTAAGGAGAAACTTGTCACCGCCCCTATAGTTGTAGCACCGAATTGGGAGGAGCCTTTCGAGATTATGTGCGATGCCTCTAATTTTGCCGTAGGAGCCGTCTTAGGACAAAGAGTCGATAAGTTGCTTAGGGTCATCTACTATGCTAGTCTCACCTTGAATAGTGCCCAAGCTAATTATACGACCACCGAGAAGGAGTTACTAGCCGTAGTGTTTTCCTTAAATAAATTTAGGTCCTACATCATAGGCTCTAAAGTTATTGTCCACTCCGACCACCAAGCCCTTAGACACCTTTTGGCTAAGACCGAAGCTAAACCTAGGTTGATTAGGTGGATCCTACTTCTCCAAGAGTTTGATGTTGAGATTAGGGATAGGAGAGGATGTGAGAATGCCGTAGCGGACCATTTGTCAAGGTTGGAGCATCACACCGAGTTCGTTAATGATCAGGCTTTAGATGTTATCCCTGACCTTTTTCCTTATGAAACGGCAATGGCTCTCACTCCCGTACCTTGGTATGCGGATATTGTTAACTTTTTGGCTGCAGGAGCACTTAGGACGGACATGACTTCACAAGAAAAGAAGAGGTTTGAGCATCTATCCCACAATTATTTTTGGGCTGATCCTTACCTCTACAAGATCGGAAAAGACGAAGTGATACGACGATGCCTACCGGAGGACGAACAACCACATGTGCTTAAGTGTTGTCATCACGACGAGAGTGGGGGACATTATGGAGGTCAGAAAACCGCCTTCAAAGTCCTCCAATCAGGTTTATTTTGGCCATCCCTTTTTCGTGACGCACAAGAGTATTGTAAATCATGCGATAGGTGTCAAAGAATGGGAAATATTAGTAAAAAAGACGAGATGCCCATGAATATTAATCTTGCCGTTGATATTTTTGATGTTTGGGGCATAGACTTCATGGGACCGTTCCCTAAGTCTAATGGCTTCGAGTATATTTTACTTGGCGTTGATTATTTGTCGAAGTGGGTCGAAGCAATCCCCACTAAGACTTGTGATACTAAGGTTGTTCTCAAGTTTGTGCAGGAGAATATTTTGTGTAGATTTGGATTTCCCAAGGCCATTATTAGTGATGGTGGAAAACACTTTTGCAACAAGCTCTTCGAAAAACTCATGGTCAAGAATGGGATCAACCACAAGATATCGACTCCTTACCACCCTCAGACATCGGGCCAAGCCGAGACTAGCAACCGTCAAATCAAATCCATTCTCGAGAAAACCGTTCGACCCTCACGAAAGGATTGGTCCGACAAACTCAACTCGGCACTATGGGCGTACCGAACCGCGTACAAGACGGTGATTGGAATGAGTCCGTATAGGATCGTATTCGGGAAATATTGCCACTTGCCGGTTGAGGTTGAGCATCGGGCTTATTGGGCGATTAAGGCTACAAATATGGATCTCATGCAAGGTGGAGAAGCCCGAGCTTTAACATTGTCCGAGTTGGATGAATTGAGAAATGAGGCGTATGAGAACTCCCGGATATATAAAGACAAGGTGAAGGAGTTCCATGACAAGCGTATTAAGAACAAGGAGCTTAAAGCCGGGATGCAAGTTCTCCTCTACAATTCACGACTCCGACTCTTTCCCGGTAAACTCAAGTCTAGATGGAGTGGACCTTATGAAGTGGTCGAGGTATTCCCTTACGGCGTAGTCAAGCTCTACAACGAGCATACGAAGGAGACGATACAAGTCAATGGCCATCGTGTGAAGCCGTACCTTGAGAGCGAAACCTCATACATCGGAGTAGAATCTATTCTACTCGGGGAGGCTTCCTATGAGTAAAGAGATTATTGGTCGAGCTCGAGACGATAAACGAGCGTCGCGTGGAGACTAGTCCACGGACCGTAGTGCTCTTTCGGTTCTCAAAATGAGCGCCTCGTGGGGGCCTACCCACGAATTGTCAAGCTCAAGACGTTAAATGAGCATTATTTCGGTCGCCTACTTACTTGCCATGGTGTCGGTCGATTGAGTAAGCACTCGCTTTCCGGAGCCTCCAGTATTCTGCCTAGACACCAAGCGCTCCCTCCCCTCCGAGGCGATCGTCTTAATCCCCTCGTGAGCGCGCGTCCCCAAAGAGAACGCCCGCCTTGTTTCTTCTCCAGAAGTTCTGCCAAGACAAGCAAGCGCTCGCCCTCTACCGAGGCGGTCGCCTCCGTCCCGTTGTGAGCGAGCGCCTTACAAAAGGACGCTCGCTTTGTTGCCTCTCCAGATCCTGCTGGACATCTTACCTGGCGGGAGCTAGGTGATGAAGCTGTCGCCTTCCCTTTTTTTTTTTAAAAAAAAAAATATAGTAATAATAATAATAATAAAAAAAAAAAAATTCTATAATAATATAGATATTTATATCTATATTATTATAGAATTTTTTTTTTAAAGAAAAAAAAAAGGGGAGGAGTTGGGATTTATTCAAAATCGGGATTTCTCAAACCTAAAATCCACCTCACCGCCTCCTTCATCCCTCC
Source organism: Euphrasia confusa (assembly GCA_954870475.1). NCBI lineage: Eukaryota > Viridiplantae > Streptophyta > Magnoliopsida > Lamiales > Orobanchaceae > Euphrasia > Euphrasia confusa. The sequence continues at coordinate 1,130,997 of OX940954.1, read as the reverse complement.
CAACATCAACGAACAGAGCACCTCCATCTCCGACCGACTCCGTCCAGCAGCCCTCCTCCGACCGTGATTCATTAGTCTGGCCGACCCCAGTTCCAGCCGAGACTGCGTGACTCCCGCTGATTCGCCGTCCCGCAACTTCGCCGCGTGTCACTACCTCGACTGCATCAGCCCCGTCCGTGCTAAACCGCCGCCGCGCTGCTCTGCACCCCGCTTAGACCGAACACTCCAGCAATCCTACAACACAACCCCGCCTCGCCCCGTTCACGGCAGTCCCGTGAGCAGCTTAAAATAGCCCCCAGTCCTCGTTCGGTTTCCCTCGACACGTTTTTACTTGCCCCAATGGCACCAAAAACCAAAGGCAAGAAAGTTCAGCCCCCGAAACCCGCACTGAAACGAAGACGCACTGACCCGACCTCCTCCGACGAGGAACAAGAGGACGTCAATGAAAAAGTTGATCTCAAAGACGAGTACGGAGCCGACTTCTCTATCTACGACCCCGAAGAAGGTATACGTTATCAGCATTTCAAAAATCGGGATTTTGATTACCCTCGCCCCTTCGATTGGCCGTTGCTTCGTAAGCTGAATTTGGAGGAGAGAGTAAATAAGTACTTGAAGAAGTTAGGGTTGACAGAGTTTGCGAAATTGGGTTTTGAGTATTCAGAGACTTTAGGATTAGAGATGTTGTGTACTTTTGAAACACATGACAAGGGAAAATATTTTACATGCCGTCTCAAAGGCAACGATTGCCGATTCGCCTGGGACGACTTGAAAACAGTTTTCGGTATGCCTGCTTCGGGAGTCTCGACAGTAGTCCCTGAGAAAGTTAACAAGGACGAGATGTGGAAAGTATTGACGACGGTCCCGGAATTCGGCTCCGGGCAAAGTAATCTTATTAGTGATCCCGCCTTGCTACTAGTTCATAGATTCTTCGCCTATAACATCTCGGGAAAACATGAAGGTAGCAAGGTCAATAAATCTGAGCTCTACTTTCTCCACAGAGCATTCATAGGCAAATACTCTTCGCCTATCAACTACATTTGGGATCAGATTCAGGCAACAAAGAACCGTCATGTATCACACGCCTCCTTCTTCCACATTGCTACTCGGTTGGCTGTTTTCAAAGGCTATTTGACTATTGCAGATGAACATCCAGTTTCCTTGCGTTTCAACCGAAGCCCCCGTCTTATCGATAAAAAGGAACTCGCTGGGTCACACCTTATAAAAGACGGCATATTAGTCTCTCATGAACAACGTCTAAAGAAGGTGCGGGATGATGCATCCACGAGCACTGCTCCATCCGCCGACTTTCCAAACCCAGCTGATACCGACGAGGATCAGGGAGACGAGCCGAACCTGGTCGGGCACGTAGCACCTCCTCCCTCCGGTGACGGATTTCAGGCCTTGCTTACTCAGTTGACCGGTTTGAATACGCGCTTCGACTCTGCTGAAACTAGTCGCCGGGAGATCCACCAAACAGGGATGACGGCTTATCAAACCTTTTTAGAGATCAACAAGGATAGATTCCAGGATTATCACAACAAGTGGTCGACCTCTGATCGCACATACCACGATTGTCGCTACGACCGGATGGAGGCCCAAATTGCGCAGGATAGAGCACAGATGGTTCTCGATCGACAACAGAGAGCAGCCGATAGAGCGCACTACGATACCCAGAACGCTCAGATAAATGCTCGGCTAGACGAGATTATGGGCTTACTCCGGAGGCCTCGTCATCCATCACCAGAGCCATGAGGATCGACCGTACCTTTGTACGGTCGCGGTATGTACAGTGTCTTTTCTCTTCCTTTTAGTTTTTGTTTCTTTTTTGTTTTTGTTTTTCTTTTCTTCTTTTTCCTTGGTTTTTTGTTGGGTGTGGTCTGTTCTAGTTTTTGTGTGTAGGATGTTACTCCCCGATGCTTTTTGGACTACTCCTCGAGGTCGACTTTTATGGGACGTTCACTTCTTTAGGAGGTTCGTTCATCCATGAGGACACGGAATAGCCCAAGTGTGGGGGGGTTCGCTTCCTTTTCCCTTATCTTGTTTTTGTTTCCTCTCTTGTTCTATGTGCGTATGTGCTTTTGTCGTGTCTTGATTTTGTGTTCTTTTGTTTGTCTTGAGTTTAGTTGTGTTGATCACCCCCTCCCCCACTTATGTGTTTTAATTATCATGAGCATGTGCTAGTTTGCGTACGTATGCCTAGTGCTTTATTTCGTCTCTTGAAGTGCGGTAGAGTCTTGGTGCTAGAGGTCGGTATACGAGTAATTTTGATCCCTTGTTTAGTTGCAGTGGAGTAATTGTGAGATAATCGCATGCTAGCTATTTCATTTTCCAAAAGCCTTGTGAGATTTTGAGCCTTTATAGCTTTCTTCTTTGTGTGATATATGATTCGTTGTCTTTCGAGCTTCTTATTTCCTTGTTCGATATCATGTGTGCCCGTATGAACTAGAGATAGCTAGGACGTGCTTAGGTTGTTACTCGAGGCTAGTATATCATAACTTACTTGATTTTGAATGTGATTGGGTTATGATCGATTAGGATAGCAATTTTTGCCGCTCACTTTTGACCCCGAGCCCGTCGTGGGACACCCTAGTAGCCCCGTTGAGCCTACATTTAGCCTTTTATTCTTGTCATATATTCCGAGAAGGAGGGAAGCGAAGTATTAGTGTTGGGGTATGAAGGTGTTGATTTATACGGAGTTTGTAATAATTTGAGACATGTGTATTTTAGTCTCCAAAAAAAAAAAAAGAAGAGAGAAATAAATGAGACGTGTTATAAGTCTCCAAAAAAGAGTCGAGACATGTTATAAGTCTCCAAAAAAAAAAACAAAAAAAAAAAAAATGAATAAAAAAAAAAAAAGAGTCGAATAATGTTTTTAGTTGATCTCTCGGGAGATTTGTGAGGTGAGATGAGTTTGTTTGTCATGTTTGGAGTTTTTGGGGTTGTTGTGAAGATTAGACGGATGTTTGGTGTGGCGGTGACGTGTAGTTGAACATTATTAGTCCACTTTTGCCCAAATAATCCCGAATACCCTTAGCCGAGCCCCGTTACACCCGATTTATCGATCACCCATGATTCTTAAGATAGTAGACTTTGATTAGTGGAGAGTACAACTTGAGTACGTGTTTGGTTGATGTTCTTAGGTGCACATGTTATTATTTGAAGCTCACCCTTGTTCCATTTATGCTTATCTTTTCTTGAGTACACAAGTTATATCTTGTTGATTATCCTTCGCTTGTGTACGCTTTTGAGTGGAACCTTGTTTCGAGAGAAGAAGATAAGAGTGAATCCGAGTGAGGGAAATTGGAGTAGTTACATGTGATGACTCTTACATGATCTTTATTGTCTCTATATACTTTGGGGTCAAGATTTATTTGTTTTACTTTTTCCGGATGCACCGGAGTTTACTTGTATCTTTTGAGAGATTGAATAAGTAGTTGGCATGCTTGTGTGATTTGGTTCTTGTTTTCATGAGTGTTTGCTTGAGGACAAGCAAGAAGCTAAGTGTGGGGGAGTTGATGTCGTAGTTTTTGTGACGTTTTTCCTTTTCTTTTTGTGTGTCCGATGTGTTGTTTAGTGTCGTGTTTGTGTGCTTTTCTCGTGGTTTTGGTGTGGTGTGATGTTTTTGTTGAGTGTGCAGGTGTTTGAGTGATTCGGTGCAAGAAGAACGTGTAAACGAGCTTAAGATGAGTCGAGACGAGGAAACTAACTCCCCAGACCACCAAGCGCGCGCCTGCCCTCGAAGCGCTCGCTTCCTAGCAGGACCTGGCGCCCGCTTGGCCACCAAGCGCCCGCTTGGTGGCGTGATCAGATTTTGGTTTTTCTCCAAGCAAAGCGCTCGTCTGCCTTCGCGCTCGCTCGAGACCACTCCGGAGCGCTCGCCCGCAAACCTGGCGATCGCCTAGTCCGCTGTCCAGAATCTGCCCCAGCTCCACCCGAGCGCTCGCCCGAGGATTAAGCGCTCGCCTGGTGGTCCGATGTTCAGCAGTTGACTTTTGAGTTGACCTTTGTTTTTCCCAAACTATATATAGGTTTTTACCCTAGATTTTGAAACACGTTTTTTTGTTCTCTCTATTGTTTTACGCACGTCCTAAGAGTAGACTGAGTTCTGGAGGCGAGATTAACGTAGGTTTTTCGAGTTTTGATTTTTTACTACGGACGAGGATTAATTTTGCGGAGACCTAGGCATCATCGCACCTTTCTTTTGGAGATTATTACTCTTGCTTTCAACTGTAGCTTTGACTTCTTTTCTTGGTTTGAAGACTTGTGACTTCGATTGAAGATTTCAACTTTAGTAAGCTGTTCTAATTATTATTGCTTTGATTTCTTTTGGTTAAAATCTTGTTATTTGTTTTGTTTTTATTCTTGATTATGATATCTGCAATTTTCAAATCTTGTTCTTCTCTTAAAATTATGAGTAGCTAATTAGTTGATTGGGGGTACGGAGACTTGTTTCTCGAAATTAGAAGATAAATTCTTGTTGGCCTAAAATCGAGATTAGTCGAACCATACTTGAACCAACCGGTAACGGGCGTTCTCGTGCGATTTTTGCGAACTAGAATCGAACTTTGAAGTCGATAATCGAGGATCCAAATCCCTAATCTTTTCTCTTATTATTTCAAAAACAATTTCAATATTACTTTTCTTATAACTAATTTAGTTGATTTAAATTATTTAGTTAGATTTTAGTTTAAAACCAAAAACAACCCAACTCTTTGCATTATGCTATTTCTATTTCTTTCTTCTCGTTACAAACAAATAAACAAAAATACGTGCCGATAGTAGTGTTCCTCGAGACCGACTCGGGCGAGTTGTTTCGACAACTAGTTCGATTACAAATTTTAATTGATTTCGCCGCTATAAAAACGACTAATCAAGTGGGATAACCGTTGGCTGACGGAGGAGCAGGTGCAGTACGCCTGCGTCGATGCTTACGTGTCATTCCAGATCGGAAGGGTCCTCAAGGCCTCTCAATACGCTGCTGTTTAATGACGGATTATGGTACTGCTAATTACGAGCTGAGTATTAGTATTGTAGTTTGTTTGATTATGATAGCAATAGAAAAAGTAAAATGAAAAATCCATTCATTTACTTTTTACACAAATATAGTTATTTTTTTTATTAAAAATAAGTGGAAAAAATAAGAATATAAAATATAATTTAATGAGATAATAAAACATAATATTAATACCTCTTTAAAATAATTAAATTAATTGAAGTTTTACCGTTAATCAAATCATAATTCGAATTGGGTCAACCTAATTCCCATATACCCCTATAAATCAGACTAATTTCCGTGACTTGAAAAACTACCACGCCTGCACACTCCATCTCTCTTTCCCACTCTCACCCACCACCTTCGTCGTCACCTTCTTCGACAAAACCATCACCACCACCGTCACCGCCGACTCGTCGGAGGTCTCCAACTGGATCTCCGATTTGCTCTTCTTCTTCAACCGCCACCCCCACCTCCTCCGCACCCTCACCGTTGGCCTCGACGTCGAGTGGCGCCCTTCCTTCATTCCAAACCACCAGATCCCAGTCGCCACCGTTCAGATCTGCGTCGGCCGCTGTTGCCTCATCTACCAGATCATCCACTCCGACGGCGACATCCCCCGTTCCCTCACCGATTTCCTCTCCAACGGCGATTTCACCTTCGTCGGCGTCGGCGTGAAGGAAGACTTCAGGAAGCTTCGCGACCAGTACGGTATCCTGAGCGGCGCGCACGCTGTGGATCTGGGAACGCTGACGGCGATGACGTACGCCCGGCCGGATTTGAGGAGCAAGGGGCTGAAGGATCTGGCGAGGATTGTGCTGGGGAGAATCGTCGAGAAGCCGAGGAGCGTGACGACGAGCAACTGGGAGAACAGCTGGCTCACGGACGAGCAGGTGCACTACGCCAGCGTGGATGCTTACGTGTCTTACAAATTGGGAATGGCTTTGCACGCAGCTTTACTCGATGTTTAAGGCACGATTAATTGTGGTATTTAGCAGCTAATTAGTACTCTTTATTATCTATGTTCTTATGTTGCGTTTGCTTCCTTTTTGCTGTTAATTAATGGTTTCTAAATTAGTAACTCCAATTTTAGTTGTCAATCTAATGAACCATGCATTTGATGATTTATATTTGATAATCAAATTTCAACTATTGGCAAAAAAATTGGGCTATCATGAATCAATCAATACATGTTTGGATCTTTTTTTGAAGGTTTTGGGAACGATAATGTCGATTTTCTCCTGCGATAGTACGTGGTTCATTTGCTGGCCTCGATTTTTCATGTATTTTGATAGCTTCTTTCAAATGTTGTTCATCAATCTCATTTGGGAGATTAAATTGGATGGAACGTGGTTTCTTGATTACATTTTTTTCAACATGGAAAACCCGAGAGCGATTCCATCAAAAATTTGGAGAAACCGAGCATGGTGACTATGAGGGACTAGATCGACTATATAGTCGAATATGTTCATAGTGTAATATATTGAAACAACACTATAATAGAATGGTAAAATCAAATATAAAAAAGAAGCTAAAATTCTGTATAATTAAGGTTTGCACTAACAAAAATTCAAAATCCAAAAATTACACAAAAGTTGAACAGATATGCATTTTTCCGAAACTATAGGACCAAATTGCAATTAAAATTTACAATCCAAGTAAGACAACTGTCCTGCCCTATAAATCCGGCCTCAATGCTTTTCACCAGTCTGCAACCCTACCCAATCGTACGTCTTCCTCCCTCGTCCCTTTCAAGCTATCATCAAAACCCCAGCAATGGCGATCTCCATCGCCGACCACAACGTACCCTACGCCACCCACGACATCTACACCGTCACCTTCTTCGACGACGATCTTTTGACCACCGTCACCGCCAACTTGTCCGTCGTCTCCGATTGGATTTCCAATAGCTACTATACCCACCGCTACCGCTACAACCGCGGCCACCTCATCGCCGGCCTCGACGTCGAGTGGCGCCCTTCGTACATCCAAAATCAGCAGAACCCCGTCGCAACCGTCCAGATCTGCGTCGGCCGCCGCTGCCTCGTCTACCAGATCATCCACTGCGGCGGTCGCATCCCCAAATCCCTGGCCGATTTCCTCGACGACGAGAACATCACCTTCGTCGGCGTCGGCGTGCAGGCTGACCTGAACAAGCTGCAGCGGGAGTACTGGATCGGAGGCAACGCGCGATCGGTGGATCTGAGGTGGCTGGCGGCGGATTGCTACGACCGTCCGGACTTGAGGAACGCCAGCCTGATTAATCTGGCGAGGCTGGTGCTGCAGGTGGACGTCGTGAAGCCGAAGAGGGTGACGATGAGCAACTGGGATAACCGCTGGCTGTGCGCCGAGCAGGTGCAGTACGCGTGTGTGGATGCTTACGTGTCCTTTGACATCGGAAGGATTTTGCGTGCGTTTAACTACTGATGAGATTGAAAGCTTATTATGGTAAATGCTAATTACGCGTATTAATATCACTAATTACGAGTTTTAATTAGGTTAATAAATCACTATTAGCAGCAGCAGTTTATTTGGGATCGTTCTGTTTTCTGATCGTTGCTCTTATCAAATGTTAATTAAAATGGATTTTGGGTACTGTTCTATTGAAAATTGTTCTTTCAGCTTTGTTGAGATATTTCATATTGAACATTGTTTTTGAGATCAACAATAATTTTATTGGAGCACATAAAAATCAATGTATGATAATCAATAAACGAGTTTCAATTTTTTATTATAACAATATTATTCAAGCACGTCACAAATCAACCTAACGCGTTTTTGTCGAATGATACTCGATTAATGTCAAAATTTATTTAGACCGATAGCAATCGACCAGTTTTAGACCGATACCGAAAATATGAAATATAACGAAAATGCCACTCATTTTGCATTGTGGTCCCTTGATCACAAACTAATTTCATTTTTCTCCATCTCCGTTTATGGACACCATCGCCGCGAGACTACTGCATCTCTCAAAATCACTGAGCAACACGAAATCTCTGAAACAAATCGAGACGCTCCATCAAAAATCAATCTCCCTCGGCCTGCAAAACCACACGCCCCTATGCAAAGCCCTAATCAACCTGTACATCTCGATCGGCGCTTACCGATCGGCGAAATCAGTTTTCCGAACCGTGGAGAACCCATCGGACATCACGCTATGGAACGCGTTGATGGCGGCGTACGCGAAGAACTCCATGTTTTCCGAGGCGTTCTCGCTGTTCGAAGACCTGCTGCTGTTCCCTTGCCTGAAGCCGGATAGTTACACTTACCCGAGTGTGTTGAAGGCTTGCGGCGGATTACGGAGAGTGGATCGCGGGGAAATGATCCACGCCCAGCTGATAAAATCCGGGCTCTTATCCGACGTCGTCATATCCAGCTCTCTGACCGGATTATACGCCAAGTGCGGCGTGTTTGGGTCGGCAGTCAAGCTGTTCGACGAAATGCCTCACAGAGACTTGGCGTGCTGGAACAACGTGGTATCGTGCTATTACCAGAGCGGGCAGTGGGAGAAGGCGTTGGAGTATTTCGAGCGGATGAGGAGCTCTGGAATGATGCCCAACTCTGTCTCCTTTACGACAGCGATTTCCGCTTGTGCTAGGCTGATGGATTTGGAACGAGGGAGGAGAATTCACGAAGAAGTATCGAGGAGTGGGCTTGTCATGGATGCTTATGTGAGTGCTACTCTCGTTGATTTGTACGGCAAATGCGGATGCCTGGACGAGGCGAAGGAGGTTTTTGACGAAATCAAGAACAAGAGCTTGGTTTCTTGGAACTCGATGATCGGAGGTTACAGTCAAACCGGGGACAGTAAATCGTGCATTGAGATTTTAACGAGGATGGCGAAAGAGAAAGTGAAACCGAGTTCAACGACCATAAGCACCATTTTAGCGGCTTGTGCCAAGTCAGCACAGTCGCGGCATGGGAAGTTTGTTCACGGTTATATTATAAGAAACGGCTTATTTAGCGATCCGTTCGTCGAAATTTCTCTACTCGACTTTTACCTCAAGTGTGAAAATGTCCAGCAAGCCGAAATGGTATTTAGAAAAATGACTTCGAGATCGAATGTAGTTGCTTGGAATGTGATGGTTTCTGGTTATGTATCCGCCGGTTGCTACTTTGAAGCGCTCGGGATGTACGATGACATGATTTCAGCAGGTGTAAAACCCGACTCGATTACCATCACCAGTGCCTTGTCAGCTTGTTCCCAGTTGACAACCTTAGAGAGAGGCAAAGAGTTCCACAAGTACATCAATGAAGATAATAGATTGAATTCGAATGAAGTAGTAATGGGTGCCCTTCTCGACATGTACGCCAAATGTGGGGCCGTAAAAGAAGCTGAATCCGTATTCAATCAGTTGTCGACAAGAGACGTAGTCTCCTGGACTTCGATGATCGTGGCCTATGGTTCTCATGGCAAAGCACTCGATGCCTTGAAAGTGTTCGATGAAATGCTGCAGACTAATATAAGACCAGACAGAGTCACCTTCCTTGCTGTGATTTCAGCTTGCGGTCATGCAGGGTTAGTCGAAGAGGGTCAGCGTTATTTTAACTCGATGGTGGAAGAGTATAAGATTCGACTGACGAATGTAGAGTACTCATGTCTTGTGGATCTCTTGTGCCGTGCTGGGAAATTACATGAAGCTTACGAGATTATTCAGAAGAATTCTGCTATTAAAGAAGATGCTGACTTGTTGAGCACGTTGTTTGCTGGGTGCCATTTGCGTGGGGAACTTGTTTTGGGGGAGAAAGTCGCGAATCTCTTTGTTGAGAAGGGTCTGGATGACCCATCGACTTATGTTGTTCTCGAGAAAATGTATGCATCTAACAAGAAGTGGGACGAGGTCAGAAAGGTAAGATCTAGAATGAAGGAATTGGGCTTGAGGAAAAACCCGGGCTGTAGCTGGATCGAGATTGATAAGAGAATTCAGTCGTTCTTGGCCGATGACAAGATGCAATCGGATTCTGTTTACGACTGCTTATCGATTATATATGGCCACATGGAGAAAGATGAAACGTTAGTAAGTGATGCTTTTTGTTGAATTTTGTTTCTTCACATTTGATTACTTATGATTTATAAGAGACCTTAGGCACAATCAGGTAAAATTTGATTTCATTTAGTGTGCCCTTTTTAATATTCTTAAAATTTAGTGTGTTTATTTTATTTTATTGACTACTAAACCTTGTAGTCCTCATAGTACCGTATTTTATGTGATAGTTGAAATGAGATGTACTATATACGGTCTGTTTATACGAGATAGATTAGTGGTACATCAGTAACCAAATAACATTAAATTGAATTACATCGAAAGTGATACAAAAAATCACTACAATATCGAATACTTTCATGCGCAGTTTCTCGACTCTTATCATATCTTTTTCGTCTGAATTCCAATCGTCTCGATTCAAAATTCCTCGGAAACTAGACCTCACGATCTTTTTATCATTTTCAGTCCCCAAACAACATTTTGGTTCCCAAACATTTTTAAAAATTATTTAAATCTCCCAAATAAGCAAACACATTAAAGAAAATAAGCAAACACATTAAAGAACTAGCTAGCTAAGTTTCTTTTGGATGGTGACCTTTAGTACGCCTTCCTCCAAAAAAGTTTTGGCACAGTGATTGAAGTCGAATCGATCCGGATGATTCAGTTCGATACGGGCAATGTAGACTGGTTTCACACCCTCTTTGGTACCCAATGCAATAACATCATTCATCAAGACATGCTTAATGTCTTCCTCGGCCGTTATTCCAGGCATCAAGACAAGAGCAACTAGAGCTTCTTCCGTCTCTAGAATAAATGTGTTTGCCTTATCCTTGAATTGTTTTTCTTCCCCTGATAAGTAGTAGTACAATTTTAGAAATTTGAAACAAAACAACAAAACGAAAGCCGAAGATCGAGATTTAAACAAACTCACTGGGCGGGACTGTCATAGAAAGCTCACTAATCTTGAGGGTTATGTGCTTTTATTTGGACTACACCATAATCTTCAATATCATTAGTCATTTTGAGGATATGATATTCCATATCCAGAGACTAACAACAACAAATTAAATAGAATATATTGGTTTAGGATTTTATTGGACAATGATGATCTTATATTAAAATTTGTTGAATGACTGCATTTTTTTGGAGAAACCCTAATCTCCTTTATGAGGAGCATGGTTCTCCACGATGGCAAGATGCAATCCGATTCTGTTTATCGATTATATATGGCCACATGGAGGAAGATGAATCGTTAGCAAGTGATGATTTTAGTTGAATTTTGTTTCTTCACATTTGATTACTTCCAATTTATAAGAGAACTTCGTTTTGTACTGTTTAGAAACATTCAAAATTAAAAAAAAAAAAAAATCTAAAAATTTATTAATTCTCCTTTGATAGTAACTTGACTAAATGAATACACATCAACACCAACAAAACATCAGTAATGATCCTGTTTATTCCATCCATATTAGAATGGATACTAAGAGAAAAACGACAGTCGTATTAACAGCAGAAAACGGGCATCTAGAAAGCAACAGCCAAACTATCCCAGTTGCCATATCCGCATCTCGTTGAACTCAGCAAACTACCTCCTCCCATTCGCTCTGCATACTCGAGAAATACTTCCCGGGCGCTATTTTCCCAGGCTCTCGCCATTTGTTTCACTGTTATGGGCTCACCGAGCTTTCTCAGTTTTAAACTCAAACCCGACTTGGCCTTCGCCCATAAGTTTTCTCCGTCTTCAATATCACTGCGCAGGATTAAAACCAATAGGCACAATCAGGTAAAATTTGATTTCACCTGCATGCATATGTTACATTGTTTAGTTTCTTACCAATAGCCGGGGCACATTTTATCGGACACAGTTGGTGAAAAGCTGGGATAACCGGCAGGCACAATCAATTCTAGAAGCAGTTTCGGAGCCTGCATGTACTATAAGATTTAGTTTCGTTTTCTTCTTAAAAACAACACATTCTTTATCACTACATTACCATTTGTTGCGATGCAGGCCCGACTGGAATATACGAGCACCGAATGAGAATATCTCCATCAAATCCCCTCCTCGAAACTTCATCCATGTTCATCACATCAACCTTCACTTCCATAAACCTCTGATTGATCTCTTTTATCTCTTGCAGCAGAAAATCACGAGGCTGCAATAAACACCAACGCATTATAGATGAAAGACGAAAAATATATTGCACATCACGTATTCATGGCTAAATACGGATACCTCTTTTCTCAGTCGCTTTGCACTGCCACGCTCACAAAATCCTGCCCCAAGTTCCATTTGATCCTTTGTCACCGACTGCTTTCTAAACTTGCTGACATCATCAGCCAAGTCACGCAGAACGACTTTCGTGGAACTATCGTGGAGAAATCCCATGGCTACCCTGTCGGTTAAACTCGTGACAGCGTCGATATCCTGTATAGCAGAATTCAAAGCTCTGGGTGACATAGACATCACCTTCGACATAAAAACCGAAAACTATATTAGCAAAAAGATCGTACGGTACGTTAATTCTACAACAATTGCAATTACAGACACACACACAAATGAACTTAATATCGTATCTAACGCAAATCAATTTCATTCAGGCATTATATCGAACACTTGATCTGCAACACAAAAAAAAAAGCAAAAAACTAACCGCGTCAGCCAAACGCTTCACTGGATCTGTTGCAGATTCATCCGCAGCAACTGTGTTTGAGGAGGCTCGCTTCATCAATGGCGGATCTGAGGAATTCGGTGGAAGCCTGCAACTCTCATCAACCGACAGCGGGCTCTTGGCGAAATCGGACGGCGGCTTCGAGCACGGAGTCATCGGAGACAGAAGAGCAGAGGACGAAGCGGACACCGAAACCGCCGCCGGCGAATCCTTCCCGTCGACCTGCGAGCTTTGACCGCCGGTCAACCCCGCAAATCTGCTCGGTTTCAGCTCCTCCTTCTTTTTCCCCAAACCCCTCTGCCTCTTCGCGTTCGCGCTATCCGCAACCGACAGATCGTCCGCCCGGGCGGAGTTGAGGAACATTTCGATTGCTCTGGAATCGGATCCGGTCGGTTGCTGCCTTTGGTAAGGCGGTGCGGCAGATCTCACCGGATTATTTATCTGGACGGCGTTATTAGTAGGCCTCTGAGAAACCGCGTTGTGGAATCGGGCTTGGTTGTAGTACTTAACGGCGTCGTTCATGGTGTGGTACAGCTTCTCTTTCGTCCATCCGGCGAGATCGGATCGGGGCAAGTGGACGAACCTTATCACCCGCTCCGCCGATCTCACCATACTTTCGTAATGGCTGGCCGCCTCTCGGGTGGTGGCCTGAAAAATTATACGCTAATTACTTTTTCACTTAAAAATAAAATTAAAAAACTGTAATTAGTTAATACCGATTGCCTCATTTGTTGTGCTCTTCTGTGAAAGATGAGAACCTCCGTCGAAATCGTTTCCTTCAACTGCACTATCTTGTAGTAAGCTTCGTCGACCCAAGGAGTAAATTCTGGTAATGCTTCGAAAGGGGGAAAAACGAGGAGTATTATAAAGACGAGATCAAACCAAAATTTGAGCTATCGATCGATTGAATTCACGTACGGTGTAAACCCCCTAAACGCATGGTTTGAGCCTGATGATGAAAAGCCTGATTCTGCTGCTGTCCCTGGAATCGATATACATTCGGTGGGGCCCACGCCGATGACTGATGATGTGGACGCATTCCGGAGCTACGATTGTTGTTAATCTGAAATGTGAAATGAATTTTTTATTATCAAAATAAATATATGTAATCGAACGATAAGATAAATTGAGAACGTACTAGTGTTGTAGGAGGAGCAATGGAACCGTTGTGTTGATTGTGAGTAGTGAAGGTGGAAGATGGTGGGAAATCAGTTACTCCGTTTTTGCCTAATCTGCAAATTAATCCAATTGTTAAATACTGTTATTGATTAAAAATTAAAACCCTAAACATGAATTAAATTCATGATCCCGCAAAAACCCTGGCCACGACGATCGAATTAATGTATGAAATTAATTGAATTCTTCGATCGTCGAAATAATTATATATGATCAAATCGACCGCGAAATTATTCATTTTTTCTTGATAATAACAAAATCAAGATGATTCAAGAAGATGAGAAGAAAAATAAAATAGAAACTTGTAATTACTATATTTTTTTTAAATAATTAATTAAATAAGCCAGTAAAAATAATTTCTTTTACCCCATATCGCCTGCGAAATCGGGTAAGAGTTCCTGAATCCAGTCTTCCATCTCTGAAGATGATTTTCCTTTATCTTCACGATCCATTATATATATAATTATAATTATAATTATAATAATATTTATAATTATATATATATATATATATATATATATAATTATAATAATATTTATAATTATATATATATATATATATAATTATAATTATAGTAATATTATAATTACGATAATTTGGGTGAAATTATGTGTGACTAATTAATTACTGTAATACTTATATGATGAAGAGTTTTCGAAACTACACGTACGCTTAATCCACTACACGCTTAATCGTGACCAATTAATTAATTGTTATAGTACAATATAATTTATGTAAATTAATTTGTAACGTTGCACTAATGACCATTTAATTAATCACCACGTTACGTTCTTGTATCATAAAAGCACACGCTTAATCGTGACCAATTAATTGACTACTACTACTACAATATGGCAATTATATTTGCTTGGATATATGGCTATTAATTTTTATTTGTTGTACTTAATTTAACTGATTTGTTGTTTACATTAATATTTATAATTAGTTAAAAAAAATTATATCAAGATTGTACAATATATATATACTTTGATACTTTAATTTGCAAATTGATAAATATTAACTAATTTTCAAATAAATATTTATATTTTTTTAATTTGCCTATCATCTGATTTTATTTAATTATTTTAATTTGAAAATAAAATTTTAGACGTGCTTTTAATAATAAAAATGGTAAAATTGAAAATCAGATTGCATGAATCCAAAATCATGAGCAGATGAAAGTAAAACCATTACACTCTCGAGTTTGCGCGCGCTTCGGTGCTCGCCTAGCTAGCGCATTTTTGACGTCGAAGAAACATTTAATTTGGTGCGAAATTTGCGCCCGGATCGAGCCAAGAGGGGAAAACCATAAGAAGTTCGGATCCAAGGTTTGAAGTTGTTTATATAACGAAATCCCTAAATGTGCATGTCAAAGAAATATAGTTACATTATAACTTACACACGTAATTAATTTCTCTCAAGCTTGTTGTTTATGACTTTATGTTATGTTTTCATCATTGTTGTTTGTTGTTGTTGTTATTTCTGCTGCTGATTGTACGTGTTATTGCTGATTGTACGTGTTATTGTTTCTGCTACTGCTGTTGTTGTAATTGACTTGTTGTGTTGTTCATATTGTTGTTGTTGTTGATTCTTCTAGCTGCTGTTTTTGTTGGGTTGTTAATGTTGTTGTTGTTGTTGAATGTTGTTGTTGTTGTTTTCATCGTTGGAACTTGGAAGGACCGAGATCGCACAATTCGTGTACGATTTTTCTCTAGTTGATCCCAAGCCATATGATCATCCTCATGATTATCGCGTCGCAATTAATTAATGTGTGTTTGTTTGTTTTCACATTATTCGATTTTGTAAGCTCTTGAGTCATCGGAGATCATCGTGCACTTCATGCGCGTTGTTTGGAGAAGGCCGGAGTGTTCTTGTGCCCGCCTAGCGCCTACATGGAGAAGGTGATCACTCATGCTGGAAGTGTTTTTACACATGCGTGTGCAATAAATGATGTTGCGATTAATCTTACAGGTAAATACGTACGGTTTATCACGCTACATATGTCTCATACTAATTGTGACACATATTTTTTAATTAAAAAAAGAGGTGTGATAACTGTTGTGAGACGGAAAGAGTATATCTAAAATTGCATAGTATATGTAGACCTGTAAATGGAGCGGGTCTTGATCCGTATCCGCTCCTGATCCGTCACATTTAAGCGGATATGGATCGAAAAAATTGACCCGTCGACCCGTTTTTGACCCGCCCCGTTTACCCATTTCATAAACGGATCGGATACGGATCAAGACCGATCCGATCCGTTAGTGACCCGACCCGTTATAAAAAAATTCAATATATATATAGGGTAATGCTACAATATATTTAATGTATCATACATTTATGTAATATATATTAACCCTTAGATTAATCACTTTAATACAGTATTAACCCTTTATTTATATAAAGTATTTAATAATTATATCATAAATAAATTATATTAAATGTATATGATCAAATAATTATAATTAATATGTATAAAATGTTTAACTTTCATTTAGTTTAATAAAAAAATATTGATTTTTTAAAGTTAACATTTTAACTTTTAATTTAATTTAATGATTTTTTTATAATTTTTTAAAATTTTAAAATTTGTTGTTAAAAAAATTGTAAAAAATTATTATTATAAACGGATCGAAAAAACCCGTTGGATACCCATTGATCCGGCGGATACGGATTTGGATTGAGTTCTTTATGATCCGGCGGGTCGCGGAGCGGATACGGATCGAAAATTTAAATTATTAAACGGATACGGATCAGTGTCGATCCGCTCCAGATCCGCCCCATTTACAGGTCTAAGTATATGTTACATAAAATTTCTATAAAAGGCTGATAACGGACTGGGCCGGGCCGGGCCTATCCTCGATATTTTGCTTGAAGCTTCAAAAATGGCGCATGCCGCCCTAGTTGATTGGGTGAAGTTGGAGAAACAAGATGAACACACATAATTAAAAAAAACATCACAACCTTAATTTTCTCTCTGAAGGTGTATATAGCTGAAAAAACGAACATGAACTCGTCAACTAGCACTAGCGCCTGGTCGAGTCGATTCTAGAAGTTTTGTTTTATAACAAGCTCGCCCCGAGCCACCAACATGATCAAGTAGGTTCAGAATGTGTTGGTCTTTGGGATGGTCTTGTTATTTAGAAAAAAATGGCAATTTTAGTCCAATTTAAATATACACTTGAAGTATAGTCAGTCATGTGATTTTGAGAAATTTAATTAGTATCTAAATTTGAGTTATTATTTAGTAATTAAACACCTAAAACAAATTGAGGAGTCATGATAAAGACAATAAAAACAAAATGTGTGTTTGTTTTTGAATTATGAATATTCTTGAAAAAAAAAATCAAAGTCTCAAACTATTGGAAAAGACTTCTTATTTGCTTCTAGTTTTCAAACATAATAATTATTATTACAATACTTTATGATATTTAGAAAATTTACTTACTAAATATATAAATTAAGATATTTTTTAATTTAGAAGAATTATGCGTACTAAACATAATAATTATTATTACATACTTTATGATATTTAGAAAATTTACTTACTAAATATATAAATTAAGATATTTTTTTTTAATTTAGAAGAATTATGCAGTACTAATAATTTTACTAAATGAATTAATTTATATTATTTCAATTTATTTGACCCTGTGTTAATTTAATTTTTTTAAATAAATATTCATTTGTAATTTTTATTATTATAACAACCTTTTCCCGAAAATATGCATATTTACTAATTGTCAAGGTCTCAAGGACTACATGACAAAAATGTGTCATTTTTCTAATATTAATTACAAGACTAAATTATAACAATATGTTCAAAACAGGACCAAAATAGTAAAATTTTCAAAAATTACAAGACTAATTAAATTGCAAAATTGTACGAAATAGGACCATAATTGCAACACTCATAAAGTCATTACATTAAAATTTAAAATATGCATTGTATCAGGGCCAAAATTATAACTCTCTCAAAGTTCGGGGACCAAAATAACAAAAACTGAAAACACAAACCAATAAACCATAATTAAACCAAAAACATCAAACTCCAAAACATTATTCCCACCAACACAACAAAGATTCAAAACAAAAAACTCAGAGTTTAAGAGACAGATCGAGGCCAGATTCATCGTCACATTGTTGATCGTTTCCGGGATTATTCGCCCTGTCCCTGTTTCCACCAGGCCTGACCCTGGGTGCAGCAAAACCCGACAGGTCCGCATAAACAGGATTGGAGCCCGAACCCGAACCCGAGCCCGAACCCGAGCCCGAGCCCGAACCCCCAATGCCACAATTCGAAAAAACAGAATTGAACGTACGAGTCTGCAAATGGCTCGCCACCTGTCCTGCTGACTGAGGAACAGTACTGTTCCTCAGCCCAGGAGCAGCCCATCCAGAGTGAACACCGTTAAATCCAGCCACAGGCCGGGCCGGGCCATACGGATTATTATAATAATAATTATTATTATAAACAGCCCTGTCAACAAAATCATTAGACCTATTGTTGTAAGGGCCCGGATAAGGGCCCGAATAAGCCACCGGGCCTCCACCCCCTCCGTACAAACCGAAATGGTTGTTGTTATCACGAAGCTCGCGGGCCCTCTTCTCCACCGTGCGCTGGATTTTGTGCGCGTTCTGATGCCCTCCCAACGCCTGCCTGTTCTGAAACTTCTTGGTGCAGTATTTGCACCCGAATTCCTGATCGGCGTTATTCTCCGGCTGCGGGCCCTCTGGACGGTACTCAACGGGCCTCACCATTGAAGACGACGAAAAAGAGTAAAAAAATTGGAAATAAAAATACTTTATTTTCTTGGAACTGAATTAAGTAGTCGACGGATTTTATAACACGGAAGTCGCATAAAATCAGGAGCGTCAACCTGCGGTTTTTGCAATGCGTAGAACTGGATCGCGTTCATCCAATACGGCAAAAATTGTTATGACACGAAAATTTTATTCCAAAAATGAAAATTTTACATTACAAATCAGAAGCAAACAACAAAGAGGTTCATGAGATTTTTCAAACTTTTTATGTTAATGTTTTTTTTTAAATAAATAAATTATATGATCTTGCATATTATTACATATACTATACACAAACTATATTAGCAATCTCACATAATTGAATTTTGCCTACTAATAATTGAATTTTGATTTAGTCGTGGAATGGGCCCTCGAGAGAAGACGGGTCGGGCCTTCCCTCAATTTTTACGCGTAATTGTAAAGCGTCTTGCAGTGCTAATTGTTTTGCTAGCTACTAGAGGGACGATCCATTTGTAAGAAAATGTTGTATTATTCAAATTTGTATCGATTAATTGGATCGATTTTGGGCCGCAGATGGTTCGGATATATGCACCCTTGCATATTTTCTTTTTTAATTTTCATGTTGTAACATCGGTTGTAAGGAGTGGTGGTAAAAAAATTTGCAACTTCATATTCACATCGGATGTGATTTAACTGTATTTGATTATTGATTGACTATTAACCTCAATTCCATTCGATTTTGTATTGACGCTGATTCTTTTTAGTTCTCAGAATTTCATTTTTCTTTCTAGAAAACTTGAATTGAAATGAACTGAAGAAATCTAAACTGAACTGAATTTATTTTTTTATAAAAATAATAATATTATTTATAAATTATTAAATATTTTTTTAAAAATTAATAATATTGTCAAAGTAAATAGGTTGTATATTTAAAATTATTAATCAAAAATTTTTTTGTTTATTTTATTTTAATTTATTTTGAAACGAAAATCGATCTGAACTGAACTGTTCCAAAAGAACAAATTCTGTTCTATGTGTAAGAAATATGGATTTGTTCTGAAATACACTGTACTTACGGAAATACTATATATTTCAACCATAACTAACTCGGTTATAACAAAACCGATGTTAATATTAATTTAAAGTTAACATCAGTTTTGTTGGGTAAAACCGATGTTGAACCCCCACTTGGCATCAGTTCTTACATAACCAACGATGTTAAATGTCCCATGGTGATGCTCCCTCTGAAAATATTGACCAGGCCTATACCCTAAACAATTTTGCTCGAGGAGTCAAAGATAATTGGAGGAAAGAGCTGTTACCTATAGTGTGAAAAATGAAAAAAAAAAAAGGAAATATCACAACCTTACATAAAGGTGTCGTTTATTGTCGTGCGCATTCGTGTAGCACAAGCGCAGCACTGTCGAATATAGCGCAGCGCTATCGGATATTAAAAATGAGTCGACTATTCTTGCAGTTTGGATTAGAAAATATTGATGATATCTCAATTGCATATTAAATAAAAAAAATCTCTCTGAATTCTGAGTATCAATAAATAGATCGACATCAAGAAAAATCACATCTTGAGAGACAAATCTAAGCCGTTACTATATATCGTGCGCTGCTTTCTCCATCGCCCGCTGGGCTTTGTGAGCGTTCTGGTGGCCGCCCAAAGCCTGTTTGCTGGAGAAAGCCATGGGGCAATACTTGCACCCGTATTCCTCCAAGAAAGAACTGCACTGGAAGAAGAGAGCCTCTGAGGAGAAGTGATTATTTCTGAATCAAGAAAACTGTTATTTATAAGTGTGAAATTTTTTGCAGTGTTGTAAAATTGTGACAGATGAAATCAAAACATATATCCATATAAATGAAATGTCACATTTTCAATATGTTTTGTGCTTATCTTCTTGATTTTGAAGGTTCTTCAACCTGAAAAAAAAAATCAGGCTTAACTATTTGTTAGGTAAAATTATAATTCAAATTGATATAAGTGTTGCAAAGTACAAATTTATGAAACTGATAAGTCTGTGCTTATTTATGAGTCGTATCTCTCAGTCATGAACATCATATTTTTTCCATATGAATTTATTAATTTCCTCAGTACTTCAGCTCGTTCTTACATTGCATTAATGAGCTCGAGCATTTATATATATGATAATTCTCGACCGCTCTTGGCTCCATTCCTGCACGTGCAGTTTCTGCGCGAGGCACGTTTTCGTCGTACTTGCTTCAGATGCCATATACAGTATCATCGTTTAAACCAAATTTATATGAAAAATGTAATTTATTCTGATAGTAACTCATCAACTCTACTTGTATGAAAATATCAAACATAGACATTTTTCTACATTTATTATAAATATCAAAGGGTCATAGTTGTACAAATGCCACAAAATAAACACCCACAAGTCATACATTCCCGACCGCCACCCGACCGAACAATTCGGCCGGAAGCCTAGGTGTCTGCACTGCTTCAAGCGGAGTCCTCATGTAAGTAACCACCCCCGGTTGCTCGATCATATCCATATCCTCCGGCTTAACCCCAGCAGGCGGGCCCAAGAACAGAGGTTCATGAGATTGTTCAATCGGCCTTGCATCATTTTATATATATAAAAATGTTTTTTTTAATAAATAAATTACATAATACTATACACAAACTATATTAGCAATCTCACATAATTAAATTTTGCCTACTAATAATTGAATTTTGATTTAGTCGTGGAACGGGCCCTTGAGAAAAGACGGGCCGGGCCTTTCCTCGATTTTTACACGTAAAGCCTCTTGCCGTGCTAATTGGTTTGCTAGGTATTAGAGGGATGATCCATTTGTAAGAAAATGTTGTATTATTCAAATTTGTGTCGATTTTCGGCCGCAGATGGTTCGGATGTATGAACCCTTGCATATTTTCTTTTGTACATTTCAGATTTTGTAACATTGGTTTTAAGAAATGTCGTGGTAAAAGACATTTGCAGCTTCATATTCGTATCAAGTGTTATTTTAATTGTATTTGATTATTAATCGACTATCAACCTCAATTCCAATTGATTTTGTATCTACACGAATTCTTTTTAGTTGTCTTAGAATTCCATTTTTCTTTCCAGAAAACATGAATTGGTTTATGTATAAGAAACATTATCTGGATTTGATCTGAAATACACTTTAGTTTTTGAAATATATTGCCAACATAATTAACTCGGTTATAACAAAACCGATGTTAATATTTAATTTAAATTGACATCGGTTGTGTTGGGCAAACGTAAAACCGATGTTGAATCCCCACCTGACATCAGTTCTTACAGAACCGATGTTAAATATCCGATGGTCCCTCCAGAAAAGACTGACCAGTGACCAGGCCTATATACTCAACAATTTTGCTCGAGGAATCAAAGATAATTGGAGGAAGAAGAAGCTGTTATTTATAATGTGAAAAATGAAAAATAAATATATAAATATCACAACTTTACATAAAGGTGTCGTTTAATGTCATGCGCATTCGTGTCGCACAAGCGCAGCGCTGTCGATATTAAAAACAAGTCGATTATTCTTGCGGCCTGAATTAAAAAATATTGATGATATCTCGTTGCATGTTACATAAAAATCTCTCTAAATTCTGAGTAACAACAACAATAAATAGATCGACAACAAGAAAAATCACAACTTGAGAAACAAATCTAAGCCGTTACTATCGTGCTCGTTGGGCTTTGTGCGCGTTCTGGTGGCCGCCCAAAGCCTGTTTGCTGGAGAAAGCCATGGGGCAATACTTGCACCCGTATTCCTCCAAGAAAGAACTGCACCGGAAGAAGAGAGCCTATGAGGAGAAGTGGTTATTTCTGAATCAAGAAAATTGTTACATTTATAAGTGTGAAATTTTTTGCAATGTTGTAAAACTGATACAAATGAAATCAAAATATATATCCATATAAATGAAATGTCACATTTTCAATATGCTTTGTGCTTTTGAAAAAAAAAACAGGTTTAACTATTATTGTTATGTAAAATTATATTTCAAATTGATATAAGTGTTGCAAAGTACAAATTTATGAAACTGATAAGTCTGTGCTTATATATGCGTCGTATCTCTCAGTTATGAACATCATATTTTTTCCGTATGAATTTATTTTCTCAGTACTTCAGGTCGTTCTTACATCGCATTATTGGCTCCATTCTTGCACGTGCAGTTTTTGCGCGAGGCACGTTTTTGTCGTACACTCGTACTTGCTTCAGATGCCATATACAATGTATAATTGGGATAAATAAATAAATAGAAAAAAGAATTAAATTACACATTGTGCTTACTTATGTTGATATTATTATATATTTTTTAATTACTTTCGTTCAATCACATTTTGAAACGTGGATCGCATTATTTTTCTTGCTGTATTCCCCCAAATTGATTTTCATTGGTCATTCGATTTATGTCTAATTTTGACTTCTTAGATTGAAAAGTGACTAAATTGACCGTATTCTGGATTTTACGGAAAACTATTTTGAGAGAGTGAAACAAAATGAGATCAAATAGAGAAAATAACTTCTTTGTGAGACTAAAATAATTGACCTCATTTTGAGTTGTACGAGACTAATTTATTCTGATAGTAACAGATCAACTCTACTTTTATGAAAATATCAAGCACAGACATTTTTCTACATTTATTATATTGTTTTGATTTCATTAAAATAAAGATTAAAGCTGAGAAACATATTATAAATATCAAAGCATCATAGTACAAAAAAAAGCCACAAATTAAACACCAACAACTCACACATTTCCGACCGCCACCCTGCCGAACAACTCCGCCGGAAGCCTAGGTGTCGGCACTGCTTCAAGCGGCGTCCTCATGTAAGTAACCACCCCCGGCTGCTCGATCATATCCATATCCTCCGGCTTCACCCCAGCAGGTGGGGCCCACGAAAAGTTATGCACCATGTGGCCCAACATCGAACTCACCAGATTTATCGCAAGCTGAGCCCCAGGGCAAATCCGTCTTCCCGACCCAAACGGAATCAGCCGGAAGTCAGTCCCCTTCATGTCCACATCCTCCTCCTCAAACCTTTCGGGCCTGAACTCAAGTGGGCTTTTCCACACAGTTGGGTCACGGGCTATGGCCCACGCGTTCACGCTCACTGTGGCCCCCTTGGGAATGTCGTAACCTCCAATCTTCACGTCGGTGTTTCCCTTGTGGGGTAGCATGAGTGGGGTCGGGGGGTGCATCCGGAAGCATTCTTTCGTCACGCATTGTAGGTATGGGAGGTTGGTGATGTCAGCTTCCGTCATCACGCGGGCCCTACCGACCACTCGGTCGATTTCCTCTTGCAGCTTCTCTTGAACTCTAGGGTTTCGCACCATCTCGGCTATCGCCCACTCGACGGTGATGGTGGTGGTGTCCATGCCAGCCGAGATCATGTCCTGCACAAATATCAGCATTCGGTAATTAATATGATCTCTCTGAATCATAAGAGTTTGCACACTTTCTTTTTTTATTACTTTTTCATCTGAAACTAAGAAAGGTATTTCATTTTTATACATGAAACTACTTGAAATCAATATTTAAGCAAATTTTTTATGAATTTACCCAGAGGAGGCCGATAACAGAGTCATCGCTCAATTCGTAATCCTTTTGAAGGCTGAGCAAAGCGTCGACGAAATGGTTCTTGGTGTTCCCGGTCGACTTCCGGGCGGAGGTGTGTTCCTCCATGATTCTCTTGGTGAAGCTATCGGCTATGGCATCGTGCTTGGCCAGTTCATCGTTCTCTGCCTTGAACAGGAACCGCAGCCATGGGAGGAACTCTGCGAACGATTTCTTGGACCCTAACTTGATCCCGCCGTTTAATATTCCCTTCAGCTCTTTTCCCTGATGGTCGATGACTCCGTTCGAGTCCATGAACCTCTTCCCGAAGGTCAGACGTGTGATGTGGAGGAAAGCCATCATTCCGATGTACTCACGAAGAACCAGAGCTTTCCCTTCGTTACCTGCAACAACGCCGTGCGAAATCAGAAATTCATCACAATAATCTCATTTTTCAGAATTCGAATTTGGGGGTTTTCGATTTTATCACCGAATCCCTAATTAAACAAACCCTAGATGCAATCAATAAGAACACGAGCTCAAAATTAAATCAATTACCAGGCTTAATCGAGTCCTTGTAGATCGATTCGACCATGGCGGTGACCTCGTCTTCCCGAATCGGCCTGAGCGCCTCGATCCGCTTCGCCGAGAAAAGCTCGAGGGTACAGAGCTTCCTCACCTTGACGTAGTGCGGGCCGTAGTCGGACCAAATCAAATCCATCCCGTTCTTACTGAAGATGTTGATCTGGCGCGTCCTGTTCCTGTTCGCCAGCGCCTGGTCGTTGTCCTTGAGAACTTCCTTGGCCAGCTCCGGCGAGTTGACGACGACGCTGAGGTGCGAGCCGAAGTAGACGGAGAAGATCGGGCCGTAGGTTTGGGACCACTCGGTGAAGCAGCGGACGAGGACGGGCTTGAGGTCGTAGAGGTTGCCGACGACGGGGAGGGGGCGAGGCCCCGGCGGGAGCTTGAAGCGGAAGCTCTGGAAGAGCTTGTAGGCTATGAAGATGGTAATCAGTGAGAGGATGATGAGAGGGAGAGCCATTGTTGACTTTCGAAGTAGCTATGAATTTGCTGTGGTTGATGATTTTATATATATACTGATTTTATTTATACGGGTTAGTTGGAGAGCATGTGTTTGTGGTGTTTGTTGACGGTAAAAACTTCAAATTAACCGCGAGAACGAGAGTAAAAAAAAATACTGAGATTTCTATTTTTAGTAGTAATAAATTGGGTTCACCTACCCCTACCCCATCACAGTCCCCACGTGGTTTGGATAACTCGGTTCCCGCCGACACGCAGCTCCGGCGTCACGTTGTAAATAATTGGGCGTGCATTCCGTGGTTTAAATATATTTCATTATTATTTTATAGAATCAGAGTATTATTATTTGATTATTATATATAATTATATCATACGGTTCAACTTGGGTTACTCGGATTTGATGGCGGCGGTCCCACCGGCCACCGGAATTACTAGGTCAGGTCTAAGCCATGCGGTGTGAAATCATGAATGGTAGGTTTCAATGCTCTTCAAGAACTTTGTTGTTGATTTTAAAATTTCCCACCTACCCTCTTTTGTCTGAATTATGCATTTATCATTTTTGGAATACCAAACATATTAGTATTTCTTGTTCATATATATAAAGCCAAACAACTAAGCAAGTCAAGGGTTTATAGTTTCTACTCTGAATCGATGGTTTGGTTTCGACTTTCGAAGTTCAAGTCCGAGGATTTTCGATTATATTCCAACAAATTTGAGTTAGATCATCGTTTTGATCTCGAAATATCATTTGAGGTAGATCATCGTTTCCAATAATAATCTATGAGAATATATTTTTATAAAATGACGTAATTAAAGGTAGGGATCAAATTGAAGATAAAATAAATGACGTAATCAACATAGGGATAAAATTGAAGGTATAAATTAATTAATTAATTAATTAATTAATTATGGGCGTGATAACACAGTTCAAGGCCCACGGCCCACAGGCCACAACGCGGATGAATCCGGAATCAAAACAATTTGACCCGGCCCAATCCAATGACCCAATACCAACAAATTCTTCACTCGTTTAGCATGTCCAACCACCTTCGGAAATTCTTAACGGCCACGCCTCGCCCAAAAATGATTAATAAATAAATCGAAAAAAAACAAAAAATAAACACACACACATCGAAAATAAGTAATGGATCTGAAACACAAGGTTACCCTTTCCCTCGCTCTGGCTTTGTTCGTGTTTGCTGCGATTTCCCCGATCGCGTGTTGCGATGATGAGGAGCCGAAGAAGACGAAGAACTTCGGCGGGCCGATAAATGTCGTGCGGAACACCGACGAGATCGAGAAGATCGCCAAATTCGCCGTTCAAGAGCATAATAACAATAAGGTCATTATTTTTGTTGATTTTTTATCTGTGTTTTTTTTTCTGCCCTAATTTTATAATTCAGTTTTATTTTTGCCCTAATTTTAATTCTGTTTCTAAAATGCCTGTTCTGTAGAAATTGTGTTTGCTGTAAATTGTGGTATGAATTCGTGGGTGGCGATGGCCGAAATTATGAATACGAAAACACGATTCGTTGATAAACTATATAGTTATGTTGTTATGGATAGTATCTGAATATGGACTTGTGTGTGTTTTAACAGAATGCAATGCTGAAGTTTGTGAAAGTAGTGAAGGCTTCAGAACAGGTCGTGGCCGGTAAAATTTACAATCTTACCCTTGAGGCGATTGACGGTGAGGAAAAGAAGACGTTTGAGGCAAAAGTGTGGGTGAAGCCATGGGAGAATTATAAAGAGCTCCAAGATTTTAAGGAGGATAACGCTTCTCTCGCCTCTTCGGACATTGGCCTTGGTCATGGTACGTGATTTCTTACATATCATACGAGAAATATATGTTATATATTCTGATCGATTTTGTGGATGCAGGACGCGGTTAAGTGCTGTTCGGTTTGTGAAGATAACTCGACTATGGCAGTAAGAAAGAATTATATACAAAGTAAATAAAAAATATGTGGATTTATGTAGTGTGCTCTATGAAGCTGGAAACTTGATGATGTATACAACTCAACTAATTATATGTTATAAATGTCCACACAAGAGGATTTTATGTCGTGACCTACTAAGTGTATTGTATTGCCTGTGACATCTCACCTTGTTAATGATCTCTAAATCATGTCCAGAATTGGTTTGCAACTTAGCACCTTTCAGGTACAGAGGAAAAGTTGCAATAACTGAAGTGGGAAAGGCATGTCTGTATACCACTAACACATAGTGGTTTCATGCCTCTATTCAGTGAGACTCTTGCAATAATATGCATTGCAATTTGTTTGAAACTGGGCTATATTTAGAAGCACTTTTTTTCTTCACAAGATTTTCCATTATCCATATCAAATTAGTGGCTTCGGCATAAAATCTTCCGAACGGAGATTTTCGATACATGTAGCTAGAGGCCAAAGGCTCTTTCCGAGAATGGATTTGGGATGTTGTATAAAGTCGTGTGGGGGGTTGATGATCCACGACGCGGCGAGATCGTTTGCGATGATGAGTAATGTAAAAGGTGATTTCAGCTATAGATGGGAAAAAATCAATCAGACTGTTGTTGGTATCAGCTTGTGCTTGCATATTTTCTCTTGCAAGTTGTGGATTTTAGATTATTGCGGGACAAAAGTGTCATTGTGGCATTCTTGATACATGTGGTAACAAAATTGCATTGTTTAAGAGTAAGGATTTATTCTTTTAGATTGAATCTGACCTAACCGGTTTGAATTGAAATAAACTACATACAAATTGCAGAGTAAGGATTTGTTTTTTTGTTTTTTTTGATTGAATTTGACTGAATTGATTTGAATTAAAATAAATTAGTATCTTGTTCTTTATTAACTGAAATAAAAGATGTCTTATTTAGATTATTTTTATATGAACTTTGTACAAAAGTCATGAAGTAGAAACTGGGAAGGAACGTAATCATCATTTTTTTTAGTTTAAGTCGAACACGATTAATTCTCCTTAAACAAATTAAAGTTGGTGCGCAATATTTTAAAAGTGGGATTTACGTAAGCAACATCATTCGAATTATTCGAAGTGGACAAATATACGGAAAAGCACTATCACCAAAAATATCCAAATTGAAAAATTTATATTCAATCCATGAAATAAAAATTCTCTTTCTCGAGATTCTTAGCTTACACGAAATTAATTAAGGTTACAACCTATGAGTAGTGATTTAGACTTATTATTACGGTGATTCCAGAGCTAACATGCCGGGCATCGGCGTCGGGCCACTTATCGCGACTGCCGGAACATACGTTTTACGCACTTCATCTTGCTTATCATTATTCGCTTCGATGTCTTCGACTGTCGTACTCGAGTTGATGGTCCCACATTTCACCGGTTCGAGAATCTCCTCCGATTCTTTCTCCTTGTACTCCTTGTACTTTCCCCACAGAACCGCGTACAGCCCGATCACGATCAGAACCGCCCCAAGAACCCTGAGCCCGACACGAAAAATAGGATTTAAGTATTTTGGTTAATTTCAAACATTTTATGCGAAAAACGAATCATCGGAATGTGTTATAATTAAGTTTACCCTCCAAGAAAGATTTTCTCGGCCAAGATGAACGAGCCCATGATTGCAACGATGATCATCATCA
Source organism: Euphrasia confusa (assembly GCA_954870475.1). NCBI lineage: Eukaryota > Viridiplantae > Streptophyta > Magnoliopsida > Lamiales > Orobanchaceae > Euphrasia > Euphrasia confusa. The sequence continues at coordinate 1,102,197 of OX940954.1, read as the reverse complement.
ATGGACTGAAAGCAGTGACAAAAACCGGGCCTCGTTTCTCCATAACGAGGCCTTGCACGTAGTACGCGATGCTCGACGATACTATACCCTGCAGGCAGAGAGCATTGTAGTACACACATTTTATTCAAGTTTAATAATAGCTCAGTTGGTAGAGCGTTGAGACTGAGAAAAAACACAAACATACAGCGTAGGCGGCTGCTAAGAGGTTCATGTCGAACCCGATGGCCCACGCGTTCGGTTTCCTCTCCATCACGAAAGTGACTGCGATCGACTGCAACGTTCCCATGAAGCAGACGAGCGACGTCAGCGAAAGCTGAGCGGTGTACTTTCTCATCGTTATCGCCTGGAGAATGAAGAAGGAAGCCCACGCCAAGGTGGCGATGATGAGGAGGATCGAGCCCTTGAGCCAGTCCTTGTCAGCGTTCGCGACAGCTGGCGACGATGACGTGGCGGGGTGCACGTATTTCGACCAAACCATGTTGACCACGTGGCCCTTGTAGAGCGTCATCAGCATGGCTCCGGCAACCGTCACTATCGTTCCGACCACCTTCGCTTGACACCTCACCTTCTTGATGTCCACTTTTTCCATCCTGATAATCAAAACGCGATTTTATATATAAAAAAATAAAACGAGAGATCGTTTTTTTTTTTGTTTTTTTGTTTTTTTGTTTTCGTACCTGCATAAGAAGGCCATGACGAAAGTCATGGCGGGAAGCATGTTGCTCATGGCGCACGAGAATGTAGGGGAAGTGAACTTGAGGCCCGCGTAGTACAAGTTCTGATCGATAACCGGCCCGAGAAGTCCCAACACGAATAGCTGCAGGAAAATCGTGAACGTGATCTTCGGCCTCACTTTTCTGCACAAAAAAATGGAAGAAATTTCAGATGATGTTGAATGTACATATATACCCCTGTTCACGACGTATTATTACCTTTCGAGGACGAGAGCGAAAGGGGCGATAACGGCAGTGGCAAAAGCGTGACGATAGACGACAAGCACGTAATGACTCATCCCTCGATTGAGCGACACCTTCGTGATGATGTTCATCCCGGCATACCCGAACTGCAAGCAGATCATGGCGATGTAAGGCTTCGCCTTTTCGTATAATTTTCCTTCCATTTTTTTTTGTTTTTTTGTTTTTGTTTTGTTTAGAATGATGTGTGGAAAACAGTGGAAAACAGAGGAAAACAGAGGAAGTGTTTTTTGTACTATAAGTAAAATGAAGAGTTTGTGCATTGGTATTTATAAGCAGAGGGGCTTGTGATGGCTGAGGGGTAGTTTGGGTATTTCGGGCAGCAGTGACCCTCCCTGAGCTGCTGCATCTGATTGAATATTCTGATATGTTGTTTGCGTTCGTCGGATGAACGGTCAATTCGAGCGCCACGTGTCGTCGATCGGGATGGGTGGAGCTTTCGTGGATTCCCATTTTCTGTTTTTGTTTTTGCAAAAGTGATTTGAGAGCAACCAAAAACAAAGGTGAGTTTGAGTGCTGGCTGATGCAATTAAGGGTGTCTGTTGAATAATTGTTATGTTTGTACATTCGACATTCATCTAACACGTTCGCAGTCGAGAGTCGGAGGCGGCGGTCGGTCGACTCGTTGCAAAATGTAGTCTTGATATGTCGAAATAAGTTTGCGTGTTGAACTGATTCGTGCTGAACTGAACTGAATACTTCTGATTACAGTTGCAAACGGGCCGGGCCTCGGTTTGGAATTGGTGGACCAACCTGGAACCAAGCCCGGACGAGTGTATGCGGGCCTGGATATATATTTTTATTAATTAATTATTAATTTTATTATTTCTGAATTTGTTACAAAAATTAAATGCATTGATCTATAAATGATATATAATTCATTTAGTGACATTTATTATTAACTTTTTTTTAGTGGGTTTTAACATAATAATGGGCCATGTTTAATGTTTGTTACAGATTGTAATTAAGTATAGTTAATACATATCTAAATGTCAATCCTAATACATTTAAGTTATTTACAATCAAGTTAATTATTTATAGTAAATTATACATTTATTAATTTTAGTTAAGTTAATTTACCAAACAAATTACATAAATAATAAATCAGTACAATTTGTAAACATATAATTGGAAACAAATTAATAATAATTAAGGTAAAATAATCATATATTAGTGATAATGAAAATTTACTTACTAAGTGGGCCTTATGCGGCAGCACGTAAGAATTGGATATAAGAGCATCTTAATTGCTTATCAATTTGTACTTACATTTACCGACATACAATTTTATTTTTTTAGGTCCAACCATTATACACATTTTTTTTTTATTTACACACATACATATTGAAAAAGAAATAAAAAAATTATAAAATAACAATTTAAGTCCACAAATACAATTTAGTATGTACTTACCCAATGGGATGCTCTAAGAGCATCTCCAATGGTGTACTTCTCCTTAGAGCATCCTAATGGTAGGTACGATTTTTATGTGGCATGGAATTGTACATAAGTACATACACCAAGGGGATGTAGTTACAATTGATGAAAGAGAAAATGAAGTATCTAATATTAGATACTAGGTACAATTCATAAAGTGGGCCCTTTTCATTTTTTTTTATTTATCTTTAATATCATGTGTGTAAGTAAAATAAAAATGTATTTAGTGGTGGGGTCTACAAAAATATAAATTGTACATTGCATTGTTGGGGAGTGTAGGTATAAATTGATAAGTATAATTTATTTTTCAAGTGACATATCACATATGATGTGACACAAATTTGTAACTAAGAATTATTAGAGGTACACTAATTGAGATGCTCTTAAGTACAAATTTATGTCACCTAATATGTCACATCAAAAATAAATTATATCTATCATTTTATACTTAAACTCCACAACAATGTAAAATACAATTTTTAGTTTACCACTATACACATTTTTTATTTTATTTACATACATACTATCTCTGTCCCAGACTAATGATCTTCGGTCCTTTATACAAAGGACCGAGGATCACCGACATAAATAGTATATTATAAAATAAATAATAATAAAATGAAAAACATGATAAATGGGTCCACTAATGAAATCGTACCTAGTATCAAATTTGATACTAAAAAAACTTCTCTTCTAATTGCAAGTACATCTCCAATAGTGTACTTAGGTGTAATTCTATGCTTAAATAGTAATTGTACCTATAATTAAGATGCTCTAACTCTAAGTATATATGGTATATAACAAAAGTTTAGTATTAAATAAGTTTAGTATTAAATTTAAAAGGCATCGGAAGAGAAAGACTATATAAAAGTTTACGCTGGTCATACAAGTTGTGCGGGTTTGAAGGCGGGCTGTGCGGGCTTCAGGTCAGGCCGTCAGGGTTGGGCGGGCTGCGGGTTAGTTCGGCGGGCTGGGCTGTGCGGGGTTGGAGGCAGGTTGATCGGGCCGGGCTAATTCCAACCCGGAAAGTGGACGGGCCTGGGTGGGCTGGTTCCCCACTTCCACCCCGCCCCGCACATTGCTTGTGAATACATAGATATGATTTTTTTTATTATTATTTAAATTTTTTTGTTTGATTTTATATTTTGGATTAAAACAATCCAATCCGATTGCATATATACTTCGGTAGGCAAGTTAGCAACAGGAAAATATCTAATTGGCTGATACTAATATGCTACATTTCTTAATTGCACAATTGCACACACACTAGTACAATTGTATTTTTTTTTTTCTATATGAAAATATCTAATTTTACTATCTTCTAGAGTGTCCTCTCTCAAAATGTAACCTTTTATTTTAATTATTTAAATAACCATTAAAAAAACAACAATCACATTAATTAATTCACTTTTATACATTATTTTTTTTAATGTGAAAGGAACAGAAATTGCATATCGACTAATAAAATAAAATGATATACACATCATAATCCACTTATTAGCTTTTGATTGCTTCTTATTCGATCGGCTTCGCTCCTCAGATTCCATCTTCGGTAGATATCATTTGTAAACATATTACTGTAGTAATTTGCAAGCTTAAATGTTAAGTCTTTTTTTTTTTACTTTGATTTATTTTTTTACTTTTTTAAGACGTAGCTCCACTTTAAAAAGATTTACAACTTTTTAGAAATATATTATTTGGAGAGTGCTAATGCGCGTTTTGTGTTTTGATTTTAAGGTCATTCTCAAGTCATTATTTGATTGACCCGATTTACCCGGGCGATCAAGAAAATTTCGATTCGGTAATTCACTGTTGACGTTGAAAACATAACAAAAATTGATACGAGTACTACTTTTTTCGTTACATTATAATTAATAGGACCATATTAATGAGACGAATGGAGAAATACACCATAGACCCTAAGCTGTATACCATACATATTAGGTGTGTTTAAAATTATGGGTGTACTTAATATAATAGTATTAAATTAGTTACAATAATTATGTACACAGTATATTAAGCATAATAGATAAAACCAAAAAGATACTATGTATTACTCCCTCCGTTCCATAGCTATAGTCACAGGTGGTCAACGCTGACTTTTTTTGACCGTCCAATACGTATGATAAACGGTCAAATTTTATTTTAGTTATTTTTTCATAATTTTTGTGTACCTTTTATCATACGTATTGGACGGTCAAAAAAATTCAGCGTTCCACAAATGACTATAGCTCTGGGACAGAGGGAATATATTATTGAAATTGTTTTATTTTTAATTGAATACATAGAATTAATTAAAAATAAATTATTTAATATATAATGTTAATCTATGTAATTATATAAATATTTGATATACTAAAAAATAAAATAAAAATTAATTAAGGAATCAAAATATAGAAATACTCAACTTCAAATCTACGAGTAATTGATATGGCGGCTGCCTTGTTTATATAATGACCTAGTCACCTAGATATAAAGTGGACCGAATTCTATAATTAATTGGAGTATAATTTTTCAAAATCAAGGGATTAGAAATTAATACTCCGTACTAATTAAGAGAGGATTAATTCGAAATTATCCATATGCATTGCATGATGTAAACATCATATATATTATTATATTATTAATGGAACACGTAAGAATAAGTGTTTAATTAGATTTGAAGTAAACATTATATAATTATTATATGTCTTTCTTGATGACGAATTTTGGCACACCTTTTACAACTGGATTATTTCTAATATATATATGTGTGTGTGTGAAAAACCTCACTTTTCATTTTTGATGTCAAGCAAATAAAGCTTCATTTCAACAATAAATTTACTTTATATTTACGATGACACGTATGCATACACATAAAATACGTACATAAAACAATACATTTCCAAAAAAAAGTATTTATTTGGAACGAGGGAGTATTCATTAAGGATGTTCGATTCCTTAGCACCGAGATTATGGGAAGTGATTACACAATGGAAACCATTACAACGTAATTAATCTCAAGTGGAAATTTGACGATGACAAAAGGAATTTCAACTTTTTAGCTTCGATTCCATTGGATCATATTCTCAATTGGGCATCAAATATTTATAAATAAAAACAATTTTATTTGTTAATGTAATTATAGTTTTTTCAGTATTAACAAATCCAATCAATCATAACGCGACAAGCTATATCGTGACATAATTTTACGCCTACATTATTTATTATTAGGTTTGCTCTAATTAAGGCCCGTTAATTAAATTGATTGTAACATTAGCGAATTTGATCTTTGTCTTGACCTCGTCATCTTCGTCGAATCTGAGTAGTGTTTTTTTAAAGCATATATAGAATCCATTGATAAGACTCCATGCAAACTAAGAGTGTGGGAAGAATGGCCTACCTACGTGACATTTCGTGTAATAAGATGTCGCATAATTAACTTCAATATGGAAATAGTTATATATATAGCTACCCTTGTATATATATATAGCTTCAAATTATTACATATATATGTACCAAAAAAGAAAATGTAATAGAGCATAGTGTAGTACTAGTACTACATATGTCAATTTTTAGGGTTGAGAAAGACGCCGCATATCAGTGGAGTCGAGTGCATGTATCTCATACAAAACCCCATAGATCATCTTGTCGAATAAGGATGTTATATGCATAATTGTGTTCATGCATGAAACTAACCATTGTCTAAGTATATACATATAGTCTAATTTTGTCGCACTGATATTAATTAATTAGTATGTTAGCTAGGTTTTTTTTAAATTAATTTTGATTATTACACATTTAATAATTAATTACTAAAAATAATAGTAATAAGTTTTGTCTTTTCTTTCTTCTGAATGTGTGAACAGATTTTTTTTTCATCTTTTGTCAATAGTTTGTAGTACGCGTAAGAACCCACTAACAAATTATTGTTCTTCAAATATTGGAGACAATATGAGATTGATTTGAGTGTACACATTTTGGCCAATGGAACATGTTAAAATTTTGCTTAGTTTCTTGTTTTTCTTTGTCACTTCTGTTGGGTTTCTCTAGTGAAATACATTGCACATCAAATTATTACTCGTAGTATTTTTATTTTTTTTTGCGAAGTATATTAGTGTGAGCGATGACGGATGATGGATAATTGTTCAGTCTTTAAAATTCTGATTTGATTAAAGAAAACAATTATGATATTCCTCTTTTTATGATGATTAATGTCGTTAAAATTCTAATTTGGTTCCGATTTTCTTAAATATAACAATTACGATCCCCCGTGTAAGACGGTTAATGTCGTTAAAATTCAAATCTGATTTTGAATTTCTTAAAATAATAATTATGATCCCTTAATGACGATCGCAACATTATATACTTCAACGCCATAAAGAAATTATAATATTGCACAATGAATCAAAATTCAAAACTACTATTTATCAATCACTCTTGAAATTGCATGCTAATAATCATGTTGTGCGCGCCTTTTGAAAGTTATAGCCGTGAACAAAAATCCATGCTTTAGAAAAAGTCCCACAAAACCCTTTCAATCTTTTGCTCAACAAAACCTTTGGAAGGATTCATTTCCCTTCGTTCTTTTTAATTCTTGCAAGCAACACAAATGATTTTTTTTAAACTACCTTTATCTCAACGATCTCTTTTTCATTCAAATTTCCACATAGGTTCATTGACCAAATAGATTGAGAATGAAATAACCAATAATTCGAACTTAGATGTCGTCTTGGAAGCAAATTCGATGCCCTTTTTTTTCAGGGTACATTGAGCTAAAGCCACGAGTCCCAGTTTCATACTTCTCTCCAACTTTCATGGAAAGTGTATTTGAATTATTGAAGGTGAGTGTTGAGTTCATAAAGGTTTTGGTCAAAAGATTCATGTGCGTGACGATACTTTGCATGATCTTTTGTTTCGGTCGGGTAGCTATGGATGGCCATCAAATTCTAGCTAGCTAGGGTTTACATCTTTTTGCTTTCTTGAGATTTTCCGGTAATTAATTAATTAAGTTGCTAAAAACAATTTATAAGAGAGGATCACTTTCAATAATAATTTTCCTCAAAAAGAAACCTATCAAAGAGATTTCTCACGAAATAGATCATATTGGTCGCAATTACATATTCATAAATCTTTAGTATTAATACAAGAGTATACAACATGTTATATGTTATTTAATTTGATTTTCTTGGAAATTCTCGGGTTCTTTTTTTTTAAATTAATGAGAAAAAAGGAATTTTGTTTTGACAATGAGAATCAGCCTAATTTGGACATGAGGCTATATATTAAGCAAATCTTTTTGGGCTTTAATGTGCTTATAATTTGAGTGTTGATTAGATCGATTTTTAAGCATAACATTATTAGATCTGATAACCTTGTGAATTATTATATGATTGTGAACTTTTTCATTGTAAAATACAAAAAAATGCGTCTATTCTAGAGAGTAAAATATACAATATTAAATATTATTAATATAAAATTATTTAAATTATAAATTATAAATTATAAATTATAAATTATAAATTAAAATACAAAAAATCATATAAAAAATAGTACTGCTATTTATTCAAATATTAATTAAAACAATTAATGGGCTCACAATACATTAGTGTATTTTAATTATAAATAAACAATAAAATATTTTAGGCATCTTTTTTTATAAAAAAACTCCTATAAATAAATAAATAGAGTACACTAAAGAACATGAATACTGTATGTATTGTGTAACACAAGATGCATCTATTGGGCTGACAGTACGTAGTACTCCATCTAAAACGATCGGGCTTATATCTGATCACTTGAAGCATCTTCTAAAGCCAAGCCCAACGACCATACCCATGGACACGAGGCCCAAATAGAAAACGGATGAGGAGGTTTGAATTGATTATTTAGAAATGATATCGGCAATGCATGCATGCATGGTGTGGGTTTTATTTTAAGTATATACTTATAGTAGATTTTATTAGAAATTGACTGTAACAACATTCACTCTTCCGGGTGAGCTTTCGGTCCCAAAATTTGTTGGTCTGAGCTCGGACCAACTTTCAAATTTTTTTGGTCTGAGCGCGCTGGGACCGACTTTAAATTCCGAGCTTTTGACAAACTGTTCCCATTTATTTTTTCTGTCTGTGCGGTTTTAATTTGGAAGTTTTTGATATGAGCCAAAAACATGAAATAAAATTTTAACATTTTTATTTTAAAAATTAAAATACAATTTACTTCTATTGTATTCATTTAATTTTTAAATTTTACTCTCATTCACTGTACTTTTTAAATTAAAATATATTTTTACTTTTTATATTTTATCAAAAAATAAGATTTTGCGTACGTAATCAGAATAGTTTACATATCAACTCTTTCGATAAGGAACGAATATGACATATTTGTAGGAAAGAGAGTTGTGATTAAAACAAAAAACTAAGATATGATGTGGTTACGAATTCAACCACAACAAGATCTACAAATTTTCAATTTTTAGATCTTTTAAGTTAGTGTGATTTCTTAAAAAAAAAAAAAAAAAAAAAAAAAAAAAAAAAAAAAAATGAGATATTTGTTGCGGTTCCCGTGCACGACAAATAGGACAGAAGAAAGTTTCGCCACTAATCCCACTATCTAATACTTTTGGCCTCACTCACTAGTCACTAGTTACTCCTTCCATTTCCACCACAATCCGACGTCGTATTATGGATTTCTCTAATCCCCAAAATACCCTCGCCGCCGTCGCCGTCGTTCTCATCGTCTCCTTCATCTTCTCCCTCCTCCGCCCAAAACCCAACAGACCCGGCTTCAAGCAATACCCGCTCCTCGGCACCCTCCCCGATTTCCTCCTCAACCGCCACCGCTTCCTCGAATGGAGCACCGGCATCCTCGCCGGCTGCCCCACCAACACCTCCGTCTTCCGCCGCCCCGGAAAAATCCACGGCGTCATCACCGCCAACCCGCAGGTCGTCGAACACATCCTCAAATCCAACTTCCATAACTACCCTAAAGGCATCCGCTTTAGAACCCTTCTCCAGGATTTTCTCGGAACAGGTATACATATATAGTATAATATATAATATATGTATATATACTAACAATTATGAATCTTGATACAGGAATTTTCAACTCAGATAACGAGCTATGGAAAATCCAGCGCAAAACCGCGAGTTACGAGTTCAACACGAAATCCCTCCGTAACTTCGTCATGGAAAACGTCACTTTCGAGCTGCGGGCCCGCCTCGTCCCGATCCTCGAAAGGTCAGCCGAGTCGGGCAGGGTTTTGGATCTTCAGGACATGCTCGAAAGGTTCGCTTTCGACAACATATGTAAAGTCGCGTTTAACGTCGATCCAGGTTGTCTCGGAGGGGATGCCACCGTGGGCGGTGAGTTCATGCAAGCCTTCGAGGACTCTGCCAGCCTCAGCTCGGGTAGGTTCATGTGTGCTCATCCGAGTTTAACCTGGATCAAGAAGTTTCTCGACGTGGGCTCCGAGAAAAAACTGAGGAAATCCATAGCCAAAGTGCACGAATTCGCCGATAAGATCATAAGAACGAGAATGCAAGAGAGAACAGAGAAAAACGACGAGGATCTGTTATCGAGATTCATCGTAAGGTCAGAAAACTCAGCTGAGTTTCTTAGAGACATAGTCATTAGTTTCATTCTGGCCGGTCGAGACACAACATCTTCTGCTCTGTCTTGGTTCTTTTGGCTGCTGTCTAAGAAGCCGGAGGTGGAGATAAAAATCCTGCAGGAGTTGGAAGAAATCCGAGCGAAATCCGGGAAGCTGATTGGAGAGACTTATAGTTTCGAGGAGTTGCGCGAAATGCATTACCTCCATGCGGCGATTTCCGAGGCAATGAGATTGTATCCGCCTGTCCCGGTCGACACGAAGGCTTGTAATAAGGGAGAGGTTTTGCCCGATGGAACTTATATCGGGAAAGACTGGTTCATCACATATCAGACCTACGCCATGGGGAGAATGGAGGGTATTTGGGGGAAAGACTGCGAGGAGTATAAGCCCGAGAGGTGGATCGAGAATGGGGTCTGTAAACTAGAGAACCCGTTTAAGTATCCGGTGTTTCATGCCGGGCCGAGGATTTGCCTTGGGAAAGATATGGCTTTTATTCAGATGAAGTCAATTGCTGCCTCTGTTTTGGAGAGGTTTGAAATGGATGTGTTGTTGGAGAAGGGAAAGGGTTGTCCTGAGTATCTGTTGTCTTTGACACTGAGGATGAAAGGTGGTTTGCCTGTAAAAGTGAGGGAGAGGAGTGTGTGAATCTGAATCATGAATTCTTATCATTTGCAGATTTACTATTACACAGAATAAAAATCCAAACTTTATTACTGCAATTTCTGTGTACACAAACTAAACATATATCTGTTAACAAGTTACTATATATTGTAAGTTTTCTGTAAGACGACTGGTTTGTTACTCCCATCGAATATCTACAAAACTGACCTCATGCAGTGACTACATGAGGGACGGAGGATCCTGTGAACGGAAGCATGCACGAGTAGGTCACATACTTGGAACTGTCGGTTAGCACAACCACAAAGATCCGCGGGCCGGGCTTCGTTCCCATCACGCCATCATCTCCGACCTCTCGGGGGTCGAAGAGAACGGAAACAACCATGGAGGTTGCGTTTTTATTACCGTGCAGAGTATCATTCTCCGAGGTTGTTCCTCCCGAGTGGTCTTTGGATATATTGTGGGAGGGTTTGGGGAAGGGAAGAGGGTGGAGGATCCTCCGATTTCTTCCACTTTTCTGGTATGTGGAGTTTTGGTTCCTCTCTTCGGATATGTTTCTGGTAGTTGTAGAAGGGATTATGGCTCCTGCTGCTGAGATGTCGAACTGGAAAACTTCAGTACACATGCCAGAGCTCAACATTGGCCCTGAAAAGAGACAGCCATTGTTATACTACTATATTGAAAAAAGAAAAAAAAATCGACATCAACATCAACTACTATGATTACCTGCAAGGCCTTCCCGAAACCACTGCTGGAGACTTCCATCACTAGTTGATTTCTGACTATCCTTGTCTCCAGAACTAGAACCAAGAGCCCTTAGGTGAGGCGGATGTATAGCACTATTTCTGCCCATGCCTGGAACAGAAATCATGGGAGCTAAATTCCCAGGAACTACCAGACCAGTATCACCACCTTCTTCCTTTCCACGAGATGCCATCGCCTTCTCAGTTGCCAAGACCGACTGGATTATCAAATTCCCATCTATCTTAACAAGCTTATCATTTCTAGGAACATACAAAGACGCTGCAAGTGGTTCACTCCCATTGCCCGACCGAACAAACTCATCCGTGCCATTAACCATCAAAACTCTCCCGCTGTGTTTCTCGCTAAACCCGACTCCGATACTGTAACTCCCTCCACCACCCGTAAGTGCTTCCCTAACCCCTCCGTATCTCACATTGACCATCGGGGCCAAACCTCCGAACAACATTATGAAAAACAACAAACCTAGAAAACTAACGCTCGCAACCTTCTTAGTCTTCGTACCCTCGTTTTTCTTGCTTTCGCCTTTCTTGTTCTTCTTTGGTGCCTGGGTTGGCTTCTGTGTTTTCAACCTCGGGATGGGGACCAGAGGTACTTGAGAGCCTTGTGGTTTCACCATATAAGGAGGAGGGCAAGGCATCCATGGATACATCATGGCTGGATGAGTGTACATCCCAGGAGGTGGTGGAACTGCAGAACCAGAGGCGGCACCACCACTCATTTGCTGCCGGAGAGTTGCATTTTCGGCCATAAAGAATGAGATCTTCGCATTCAAGTCATGAATTGTTGAATGCATGTTCCGCACCTTATCCTCCAACTCGTCTACGTAATGTTTCTTTCTCTGTCTAGATAACTGGGCACTTTCCCGATTCCTCAACAGCCTTACCTTCCTTTTCTCTTCCTCTTCAATCGACTCTGCGTTATTATTATCGCTACTACTAGTGTTGTTCGTTTCACTACAGTTAGATTTCCTGTACTTGTTAGTCCTAGACTCGACGTTATCATCATTATCCATCAATTTTTCTCCACATTCCTTTTTCCTCTTCAGCATAGAACCATTAGCATTTTTACTAGCAGGCTCCTCTAACTTAATCACGTGGTCAACAACGCCAGTTTTAATCGAACATTTACTCGAATCGGGGGAAGAACTTACCGATCTGGTGGCGCAATTGTCCGAGTCTCCGGACGCATTCGACTCGAAATTCCCAGAACCCCGTGACTCCGGCGAATTGCAATTGGAAACCTTGGCGGCGTCAACGCCGCAAATTTCAGCGCAATCGCGATTCGACCCGTTGGATTCGGGCGACGGCACGTTCAAATATCCGGATATCTTTTGGGACTCCATCTCCGGAGAGGTGGAAGTCAGAACGCCGGAACCTTCCCAGCTTCGATCGCCAGGAAATTCATCTCCTTCAACGATGCGACGCGATTCAGGATAATTCGATTTGAAAACCGATCGATCGAGATCAGCGTCCGCTCCGGTTCGGAAATCGGGTTGTTTCCGGGGCGTCGGCCTGAGAAGGTCGTCTAGGTCGTCAGAGGAAGGGAGGCAGAGCTCGTCGAAGGAGAAATCGAAATCTAGGTCTTCGAGAATCGACACGTCGTCGTTTCGGATATCATTCGGGGCACAATCACCGATTAGTAGGTTCTCGGAAAAGAAGGCAGCGTCGAGATAATAATCGCCGGTTGGATTCGGCGATGGGTCGACGAAGACCGCCGTCGGATCAGCCATTTTTGCGAGTGTGAATTTTAGTGTGAGATGTGAAAACAGTTTGATCAGAGGAGGACGTTGGGTTTAAGAAAAGGGGGAAAGAGGGGTATAAGGAATTCGGAACTTATCGCAGTACACGCGCTTACGAAGAAAGTGAAGGTCACGTGCTTTTGTAGTCAAGTCAACGAGTCAACCTCCCATCCAAAAACAATTACGCATTTACGCGTGGATTCAAATTGAATGATTGATTTAAGTAGGTTAATAATTACTAATTATTCCTTGCAATGAAAAAAAAATGAGTAGTCATTCGACTTTTGACTCGTCGTGACTCGTGATTATAGAGACGATAAGATAAAATCAAAGAAAGTATGTCTATGTAACACGCAAATAGTTCAAATGATCTTCGAGAAAATTCACTTGAAAATTAATAATAGGATCGTGGTAGAGTATTAGTTTTTCGAGATTTGATATTATTTGAATTGGTGAGCGCGTGGTAAACAAATTCTGAAGGTGCGATGGTGGGTTATGGTTCATCTGGAAACTTCATTGCATTATTATCCGTATTTATATATGAATTATATGATGATCAATCTTTAATTTATTACAGGCACCTATGAGTATTAGGTTTAGTGTTGCTTACCTTCTAGTACACTACTTAACCTTCATCATTTGTTTTTTATTATTTTGAATTTTATGATAGATAGTTATATACATTGAATTTAAATTGTATTTGAAAATTAAGGGGAGGTATATATCTTCAAGGAAGATTTGGAATTTCCACAAACTTCACTAGCAGATTTGGAATTTCCACAAACTTCACTAGCAAATTTCTCGACAATCACCATTTTTCCTCGATCAAATGAATTTCTTCATTGAATGTAGAATTACAATTAAGTGACTTGTATTTGGACGAGTTTGGAGTAGTGAGCCAATATCCTACTAAAAATGTTGAGAAGGTTATGAAAGCTTGTCTTTGTTCCCTTAAATATCCTATAACTTTCAATACATGAGTTTATCCTATAACTTTCAATACATGGTTAAAACTAATGGGTATTTTAGAATTCTTTACCATTTTCAAGGATTGATGAGATATAATGATAGAATATAACATTCTATTTTATTATCACCAAACATATAAATAAGTAATCAAACATTTTATGTAAACTAAGTTTTTAGATCAATCTCAAAATATTCAAATTTATAATCAAAATTAAGTTAAAGTATTCAAATTTATAATGGAAAATTATATAAAAGTAATAACAACCCATCAAAGTGGGAAGGAAGCGCTGTGGTTGAATTCACGACAATTAAATCCGGCGAATCTATTCGCCGGGCTGAATTCGCTGTGGTTGAATTCAGGACAATTAAATCCGGCGAATCTATTCGCCCGCTGAATTCACGAAGTTTCAACGAATCCGCCACAGTACAGTTCACGGCTGAATCCACTACTTCTTAATTTAAAGTCTTTTACTAAACATAACTATCTTAATTATAAAATTAATTACTAAACATTTTGCTTTTAATACTTAATAAAATAAACTTTAAAATCGCATGTTATTAACTACTCTAATTAATATAAATTATCATTGATTTTTAATTAATTAATCAATTAATCATTGATTTTTAATTAGGAAAAAATGTTTTATTTAATTCTAATGAACTTTGAAAAACTACTCTATATCTATATCCAAAATCTCTCTTTTATTTATTTATATAAAGAAATTGATAAATAAAAAGTACTAGGTAGAATTTAAGTCCAAGACCTTATAAATAATTTTGGATTCTTTTTTTAGCTCAAGCACTAAACGAGTTTTTTTTAGGGCTGAACGAGCAAGGTTCAGCGACCAATTGAAAGTCCTAGTAAACTAATTAGAAATAATTTTCAGCCACTTGATTTACAGACCAAACCAAGATTCAAGCCTGTGTAAACTTATCATTGCAAGCAACAAACAATTTAAGTTACACATTGAACTTAAAACCGGCCAATCATTCGATTCAACAACCGCCAAAATGGCCGATCAATTCAATTTAAGGGATTGTTGGGCTGGGCGGCGGCAAGTGGGGACTCTGGATGTTGAAGGCCTCCCTCCATCTCAAAAAATTACAAAAATAAGTGCATAATTCTTCACAGAGGTAGTATTTTTCGTCCTTCTAAAAATGTTTCTTTTTGAATGTTTATCTGAAAATAATTCACTTTCTATATTTAATCATTAAAAATTTATAACACAAATTTGCTTTTCGCATAAAATAATACATATTAAAAAAGAGTTTTGGGTTATTACAAATTTATACTCTTTTAGCTAACTATAAATTATGTATATATAGAAAATAAATGAAAACATGTTTGTGCCAAAACTCAGAGCAAAGTACAGAACTTGAGGAGATGTGTGAATAATAATATTCATATGGAGGCTCAAAATCTCGGAGCAGGCTGAGAAAAACGTAAATTCACACGTACCTGCTGCATCGCCAAGAACGACTTCTGTATAACGAACTATGGGAGACGAAAAAAGGAAAGCACTGCAGATCTTATTCGGTCCCTGCTCACAAAATATTAAGCCATGTTCTCAGCTTCTGGAATTGATAATGCGCGTATTCAGAAGAAAGGAGAGTTGACTAAATTCATCGACTAAGCGTAAACAAGAGACGTACCAAAGAGCTGCACGACTTGGTTCACTCGAGCACGATCCTGACACAACCTCCTCTTCATTTCCTGTCAAATGAACAAGTCTCTGAAACTTTGTCGACAGCTTCTCGTATAACCGAACATCAGACGGCTCAACTTTCTCTGTTCCAACTCTCAAGTGTTTCATGGAGATTTCCTTGGCAGATAAGTTCTCCTGAGGAGAGACAGATGAAAATCAATAATTTATTTACTAAAAAAGTTAATAATGTTTTAATTTTGATAAGACAATGCAGTTTTACTTCAATAGCTGCAATGGCTGCTTCACGGCACACAAGAGATATGTCAGCACCCGTACATCCTTCGGTAAGGATAGAGAGGTCACTGATGCATACATCCAGTCCGCATGGCATCCGCTGCAAATGGACACGAAATATGGCTTCTCGATCTCTTTTACTTGGCGGCCCCACGTAAAGAAGTCGATCGAAACGCCCTGAAACACTCGATACATTAAACAGGCGCTTGAGGTTATCAAACACAAATCATCGAGAGCTCGTCTGAGAAATCACCTGGTCTGAGAAGAGCAGGATCAATCTTATCTGGCCGATTCGTAGCAGCAATAACCGTCACACTACCTCTTTGTTGTAAACCTAAAGATCAGATTTTTACCTATAATTATTTTTGTAAACCTATAATCGAACAAAAACTTTTTACTTACCATCCAATTCAACAAGCAGCTGACTAATGACTCGATCGCCAACCGAAACTCCATCACTCTCTTTCCCACGAGTTACAGCAAGGCCATCGATTTCGTCGAAAAACACAATCGAGGGAGCATTCGCTCGTGCTTTAGCGAACAAAGAACGCACTGCCTTTTCCGATTCGCCGACCCACTTGCTGAAAAGCTCAGGGCCTTTCACTGCAAGAAAATTCAACCCTGCTTCAGAAGCAACCGCACGAGCCAAAAGGGTTTTGCTGCATCCTGGGGGACCAAATAATAATATCCCAGTCGGGGGTCGAGTTCCAATGCGCTCAAAAGCGTCTTTGTGCTTTTGAGGCCATTGCACAGCTTCCATCAGTTGAGCCTTAACCTCCGTCTGACCACCAACGTCTGACCAGCTGACTTTGGGAATTTCAAGAATTATCTGAGTGCAGCAAGTAAACAAGTAAAGGTGGATTAAAATACTAACAAAAATGAAATGAATCGCTTTCACAAAAATGCGGCTACATTCACCTCTCTCATGGCACTTGGCCTTACTCTAACTCTAGCCTTCTCGAAATCGTCACAAGTAACTCTTAACACATTATTCATAGCACGAACATTGTTAACTACAATCCCATCCGTAAGGTCAGATGAGCTTTGTGTTTCTGAAGTGCAGGAAAAAGCAGCCTCCAGATTGGCTTTCGGAAAATGAACTAAACTCTGAGGATCTACTGAATCACCACCCGAGTAAAAATCTTGCGAATTAGTTGCAAATTCAAAATCCGAATCAACGTGAAAATTATTAGATTTAACATATTCCCGAAGACGAACCAAGGCTGCCTCGTTGCAGAGGGCAGCTAAATCGGCCCCGACGAAACCGTGAGTGGACATTGAGAGATTTTGAATATCTTCGACTGAGAGTGAATGCTCCATCCCACTAAGAAGTGCAAGTAGTATTTCATAACGTTGTCCAGGAGATGGAACACCTGTATACATATAGATAAATGTATATAACAAACTAGTAAGAATTTACGAGCTCTCCAATTATTACTTGGTTAATTATAAATAGATATGACAAGGTCAAAGTCAACACTAATCCAATAGGATTAATCCATTTATATCAAATATGCCGTCTTTGCAGAAATATTGTTTAAAAGAAGTGGGCTCAAATGATGTAAATTAGAAAAGAAAAAATTGGACTTATATGATTGATATGGCTATTGACATACAGAAACATAAAGCCTAAAATCAAGGGGATACTAACTAATGTTTGATTTATGAGACTGGGTAACAGTTAATGGAAAAAGTGGAGGAAACATTATAAGACACGAGAAAAATATTCAAGTGTACCTATTTCTATTTCTCTATCCAGTCTTCCGGGCCGTCTAAGTGCGGGCTCGATACTGTCGGGTCGGTTTGTTGCGGCGATAATTAGAATCCCATCTGTTCTACTAATCCCATCCATCAAATTCAAGAGAGTGGCAACCATTCTTTGTGAGAGCTCATCTCCTCCGTCTTTACGTGCAGGGGCAATGGCATCCAACTCATCTATGAAAACCTGCACATGGCAAATAAGTATTCCCAACCCTTTGAGGAAAATATGCACATCATGACATCATTGTTGAAGTAGTAGTTTTTTAGTATATTATAAATTGACTCAATAAAAAAAACTCAAGCTTTATGAATTCAATAAGTTGCACATAGAAAATAGATATTGAGTCACATTTCACTTGAACGTAAAACTGTCATCACGAGCTGTAAGAGAAAATTTAGGACTTGAGAGTAAGATTATGTAATTATGTAATCCGGGGAGACATACCACTGCAGGTGAAGCCTTGCTAGCATTATCGAACACTTCATGCAATGCTTGTTCAGTTTCTCCTTGATATTGGCTAATAATTTCAGGCCCATTCACGGAAAAAATGTTAACACCAGCATCATGAGCACATACCCGAGCCAAAGTGGTCTTTCCTGTGCCCGGTGGTCCATGAAGGAGCACTCCCTTTGTAGGTCGTAAACCCAAACTGTAAAGAAAAACGGAAAATAATAATAAAAATAATAATAAAAATAATAATAAAACCCAAAAAGATCCAATTTTTGAAGCAAATGAAAACAAAGGCCACTATACACACCTTGCAACTGTAGCTTGCACAGCCGATGAAACTATGATATCTCTCAAAACTGCAAATTCTTTAGAAAGTCCTCCCAATTTAGAAATGTCAACTCCTGCCCCATTTTGTGTTGATCCATGTACAGGATCCGAATGTGCCGAAGGATTTCCCGGTAACTCCAAATGAATTTTTGTTCCCCAATCCAAAACCAAAGCATGATTCTTACTATCCCAAGTCTCACTAGTTGGTAAAAGTCTTTCGGATCCAACAACCTGGAAAATACTTAGCCTCGAAAGGAACGGGACCACAACCAAATTCCCACTGAGTAACTTCCGTGAAATTAACCATGAAGCAATGCACTTATCTAGAAGCTTCCGTGAAGAATCATCCCCTAAAACTTCTCCCATGTCATAAACGTTCATCGATGCACGGGGCAAACAATTTTTTTTGGATGTACGAGACTGTGTTGAAAAAGGAGAGATGGCTTTAGACTCCGAAAGAGAAGGTGTCCTTGGAGACGAGCTTTTGCTATTTTCGACTGGACCGTCATGAAATGATATGGAATTCTCCATTTCCACTTTACCCTTCAGACATACGGTAGATAGATGTAGCTCCTTGCATTTTTCTAACGAGATACAACTGGTTGAAAGACTACATGGCTTGCTATTTGCATACTCGGTTGTTGAGGGGAGATATTTAACAGGGTTAATAAATATAATTCTGCCAGGAGTTGGAGAGCCCAGAGTATACGAGAGGGGTGAAGACAACCGCACTTCATTTTTCAAAACCTGTATATGATGCAAACTTACGATGAAGTAAAAGATGGTAGAAATGGATGGAAGTATTTCAACGTTTAGATTACAGTTGTGAGACTCAGTTGTAAGAATATGAGCAGCTACTAAATTCTTACGAAATTCTCAGTATACGTCCCTAGCTAAAAAGAACCGATTGTCCTAATAACAATACATGATAACTGAACAAGATTTGATCCACCAAAAATAAGACGAAATGCAGAGTAGATAACAACACGAGGAAAAAAAACTCAAACAAACCTTACAAGGTGGGGCAACTGTTGCCAGGACGAAGAAATTTCCGGGTTCATCAGCCAAATTATCTGTCAGGTCAAGCCCAAAGCGTCTTGCGCATTCATCTGAAAGCGCACTCAAAGGAAAGCCGTTCACATCTATATCCGATGAAATAAGGGATACCTGTCGATATATAAGATTATCACTACCATCTTAAAAATGAATTTTTTTTTTCTCATGAAAAAAACATAATAGAGCAATTCTTTGGCAATGCATTTTACTCAGCAAAAATAAAAGAACAAAAAATTAACATAAAAATTAAAATGATACCGAGACAACGGAGCCTATGGTAATGGAAGAAGAAATCATGGCGGATTCTGAAAGCGAGACTTTGCAGTCTCCGGAGCCCGAAACGGGCCCGGCGTCCGAAACGGTTCCGATGAAAGCCGCTCGGGATATGAGGGACGGAAATTTCGCAGAAGCTTCATCGAGGGCGGAGAGCAGCTGGTCATGGCTGGGCGGCGCGAATGGAGATGATACCGACGAAGAAGTCGAAACCACCGACGAGGAATCGTTGAGAAACTGATCGGAATTCGAGGGTTTTAATGGCGTTTTCGGGTTCTTTTTTTTTGGAAGGCATTCTCACTCTCGCGCAGTTGAGAGAGAATGAATTATATAAACCCTAGCGAGGGTTTAAGATTTGAGAATTTGGGGTTTCTTATTTGAGTATTTTTTAATTAGTAATTTCACATTATAAAGATTCAATTTTTCACATAAAGAACTCATTTTTTTTTTTCATTTAAACACAGAATAATCAAAATCAACACAAAATTAGAACTTTCCATTCCAATATATGAATAATAATGAATCAGATAGTTATCTGGGCAAAATGTGCAAATTTTCTTGCTTTCAAAAAAGCTCCAGAAAAAAACAAAGAAAATGCAAGTAAGTGACTGTGAGTGATGAAGCAACAAACAATCATTCATTCTTGAATCACATGGAGAGTTTGGGGTTTTTTATTTGAGTATATTTTTAGTTATTAATTTCACATTAAAGATTCAATTTTCCACATAAAGAACTCATTTTTTTTATTTAAACACAGAACAATCAAAATCAACACAAAATTAGTCAACTTTCCATTCATATGAATAATAATGAATCACATAGTATCTGGGCAAAATGTGCAAATTTTCTTGCTTTCAAAAAAGCTCCAGAAAAAAACAATGAAAATGAAAGTGACTGGATGAAGCAGCAACAAGCTTTCTTTCTTCCTTATTGTGAGAAGTTGCTCAAGGTGAAAACCGAAAGAGACTTTGCCGGCGATAAAACCGCAACACCTCCACGGTCGGAGTCCAAGTACTTCCTGTAAATCCCCCTCAGCTTATGATCCTCCGCAGCCAACGAATGGTATGAAACCAGCAGCTTCGCACAATCCCTGAGATTTATTACCAAACAAGAAAACAAAAAATTGAGCATTTGGACTATATACAAAAAACCTGCTCTAAACAAAAAACATAAAACAGAACACTTACATGAGCTGTAATTCCGAGAAGCCCGTGTGCAGTTTGAGCGTATCGTTCCAAAATGGGGCCTTGTTCAAGGTGCACCTCGCGGCATAGACTGCAGAGGCAGCAATCATCGACGGGCAGTACATAAGGGTCCGATAATTCATCATCCCAAGCTCGGCTAGGTAATAAACCAAGTTCTCAACCTGCACACACAAAATTAGTTCATTACACAACACAGGCCATAATTTGTTGCTAAAGATAAATTCAATGCATTAAAAACAAAACTCACATCCGAGCCGGTCAAAGAAGCCTTGATAAAACGCGCGAGGAACACATACGGGGTTGGGACGGTCAGATTCCATTCCAGTTGACCTAAGATTTGCTTCTCCATTACCAAGATTTGACTATGGGAGTAAGTCATGTCTGCAATGCAGACTAATTCATGGACCTCGGGCGCCCAGATTTCTTCGTATTTGGAGGCGATTAGCATTGCACTCAAGCCCACCAACTGCAATTCCCTCCTCGAAGTGGTTTTAGTGGCAAGATACCTATCGACAATGTTGATTGTCAGGTAGAGAGTCTCAGGAGCCAGGGAGAATTTCCCGTGGACTTGCACCAGCCAGTCGATCAGAATGGCTCGCATCTTCTCGTTTATCTCGGGCTGTGAGTCCATGTAATCGTGGGCCCGGCCCTCGTCCTGCACAGACCAAATATACATGATTAGGCCACTGAAATTTCTGTAAACACTTAAAAACAGATTTTTGTTTTTCGAGATTCAATATCAAACCTGGGCTGACTTGTAGAAAGTGTACATATCCTCTACGTATTCAACGGCTGCCAAGTCGTTGTTCGCGTCTGGAGCATCAATGTCCACGATGTCCCCCTTCGATTTATCGCTCAGCCCACAAGCAGCCTGTACGAATTCGGATAAACCTTCAATAGCAAGAAAAAAAGAGTCGATAAAAATCCAATCTTTTTGAATAAAAATCCGACCTTGCTTCTAGCAGTGAGAGTCGAGGAGAGAGTCGGAGCTTTCTTTTTCTCTGCAACTGCATCGACAGTATCAGGGCTGATTTCGATTATCTCCTGTGGTGTGGGTTTGATCGAGGCCTTCTTCCTAGCCGCCGGCTTTCGCGCCACGGCTCTCTTTTCCGGCAAGCCGCCGTCCAATAGAACCTTCTGGTTTCCGGCTGCTGCGTTTTGAGCGTTAGCAAGCAACTGAGCGCAGAAGCCCCTGAAAATACACGATAATTATCAGACAATTTTCTCGAATCAAAAGTGAAAATCGCAGATTTTGGGGTTAAACGACTAATACCTGGTAAGAGGCCGAGAGACCTGAGGGAGTGGCTTCGCATCGACCCCGCGAACGGTGACGAGATTGCCTATGTCGCCGAGCGCTCGCCGGTTCTTCTTCTCGGCTCCGGCAATCACCTTCTGTTTATTAGCCCCAAGGACGGCCTCTCCTAAAAATAAATTTTTTAACACAAAATCAGACACCCAAATTCAAGAAACAAATCCCAGACATTTATTTCGGTTGACCCAAATTCTTGAATAGAAATACCAGAACACAAAGATCATCAAACAAATAAAAAACCAGAACCCTTAAAAAAACAAGAAACGATTCCGATCATCCCCTGTAATTCGATCACCCAATAAAACCCAGAACCCATAAAATCCCGTAAAGCCCATCAACCGATCGTCACAAAAATAAATAAAACGAATAAAAACACGTTAAACAAACACATACATACACACAGCAGAAGGTGAAAATTAGATTTACGAAATACCTCTGTTTTGCTGTTGTACGTCATGCCTTGAAGCCATCGGAGAAAGACTTTTTTTTTCTTAATACTCTCTCTCTATCTCTCTGAGTCTCTCTCTCACAAACACGCACAGTTAGGGCTCTGTAAGAAAATCGAAGAGGACGATTTGGGGGAGAAATACGGTTCGGAAAGGCGTCTTTTTGAAGATGTAGCGTTTGAGCCCTTAACGGTCATATTTGATTTAATCTGTGGCCGTTAGATGGATTTCGATCCAACGGTAGAGATCGCTTCGAAATAAATTTCGGGTCTTTTTTAGCCGTTGAGCGGGAGTGGGAGACTCGTATGGTCAAATAGTTACCGTTGTGTACCACTTTGGGATTTGGCTTTGATTAATATACTTAATTTGTTAAAACTATAGTTGTAATTAATTTAATTAATAAATGAAATCACAAAAATATTAAGAGGTTTGTTACTTAGTTTGCAATTTTTCTAGTCAAAATTCGATCAATCGATGTTTTCGGAAAGTCTTGATCATAGATTTGCAGATTAAGCGTTTTAGTGTGCGAACAATCGACTAGTTTTCGAGTTTTTCAAGCTTCTTGAAGTACTTAAATCATGTATTGAATCTTGTTGCATAATCAAATTGGATTTTTTTTTTCAATTAATGATTAGCCAAAAACAAATAACAAGAATTACAAGTTTGTTGTTGTTACAAGCAAAATATGATTTAGGCAAAACAAAAAACAAATGCCTACAACAAATGAAAACACAAACCAATCGAAACGCCTCACAATCGGAAAACTCGAAATGCTACTACAGCCGATTGTGCGTAAACTAAGTCGCCATCAGTCTTTACAGCAAAGCATCATCATCAGGACCAGCGAGCAAGACCTGAGATTTCGTTCTCGATTTTATAAACATCCTACGACAAGAACAAATGCTACTTAGTACTTACATTGTAATCCAATGCATATTTTCTGGCAAGCACGAGGACTCCGTTTCGCTCTCGTTCAGAATCGAAGACGATCACAAAAGACTGTCCTTTTCTGGACTGCCAAAACAGCGACTTGGCTGCAGAGTTTCCGCCCCCTCTGAATCCGCATAGCTGAAACCATTTTTGTTTTCTTCTGTCAAATTATCTTGAAAATGTTCGACACTAGTTTTATCGAAAAAGTCAATTATACCTGCATAGATTTAGAGTAAGAGTCTCTGCCCTTTGTGATCCATCCTCGGCTAAGCTTTATCTTGGTTTTCCCGATATGAAGCAAGTGAGTCGAGCGTGACGAATAATTCCTCCCATTCATTTGAGAGATAACAACCTGTGTCGAAAAATTGTACTGTAATCACAAAGTGTCTATTTCCAAGATTCATAGTATATATCATTTAATGTCCTACACTGAAGTCGTTGCTTGGCTTCCGCAAAAGTGTCTCTAGATAGCTTGCCAGGTCCAGTCCTGTGTTTACGAAATTAACTTTTTACGGATTTATTACAAAAGTTACTCTATTTATATTCACCAACCTTGCTCGATAGGGCCACCAGTCGAAAGTGTGACCTTTAGGCCATTTGAGGCTATATCAGCTTGCAAAACTCGGCCGACATCGATTGGCTCGGGGGCGTAAACACACTTGTCGGCACCTGGCAGCACATAGGAAATTTTCAAAATTTATATTTTTTGCGGAAAAAATAAAAAGTAGGAATTTTTAATACCTAAAATTGGTTCGCGACGGCTGCATTGAGATGACAAGCGGTACCATTGGAACAAACATTTCCCGAGCTCGAGTGCTTCGTCCGAACAGCACTGAACCCGTAAGTTGGAACCCAACTTTTCCGACCCACTTAACTCGTAAAGTCGGGATATATTTTTCTCGGCTTTCATGCTCATTGTCAACTGCATTACATGATTAGAAATTATTATACGCGCGTGTGAAATGTTTGAAAGAGTACAGAAGGAAGTACAGTACCTCGTTTTGAAGCTTAAGTGAAATCGTACACTTCTCTCTTATTCGAAGTCTCAGATCTCGAAGTTCATGTTCCATGTCGACGACCTAGGAACAGAATGCATTTGAAGAAAAGCTAAAATTTTGCTACTTGAAACGAAAATAAAATAAAATCGGGATGCACCTTCCTGGGCTGATGCATTAATTTGATTCTCCGAGCCTCTTGAACCTCTTCGATTAGTTCCTCCATTTCCTATCAGCCATGAAAACTAAAGTCAGGGTTTTCATTCAAAGCTCGAAAATCAAAAAGTGATCACCCACATGTCGTTTGCCTGAGCTATGGTTTCTTTCTTGCTCCTCGAGAGCCTTCCCAATCCTTTGCACAACGGACCTCGCACTCTCTATCTCGGCACAGGCAAATGATTTCTCTTGGTTCACTAATTTCTTCGCGTCTTCAGAAGCCTTTAGAGAAAGTAACGGAAAATCTCAATATGTGCATTTGTACGGAGAGAAAAGAAGAGACTGAGCTAGAAGACCTGTTTAAGAAAGTTCATTAGCTTTTTCACTTCAAACTTTTCTTGAATCAGCTCTCCTTCCTTTTGAGTCAATTTCACCGCCAACGCCTCCACCTGGAGACAAAGCAGCGGGCCCACAAACGGAAAATGTGAATTGGAAGCGCGAAAGACGTACTAATTAACGCTGGAAAAAAAACTGACCAACGAGATGGCTTTCTCGACATCTTCTTTGTTTCGACCTGCCAATTTTCCTCTCAAACATTCCAATGCATCTCTAAGCTTCTTCAGAAGAACATGCCCTTCTAAAGATGCCACCTCCTTAAGCTTCGCCTGAAATCCCACCAAAAAAATGTAAACAAAATTTACGAAAATCAGTAAATGTAATTTTGAAAGATGATGTTTTCTTTCGTTTAGTAAATCACACTAAACCATAAGTTTTAGCCTAATTACTAGAAAACTGAAAGGTCGTTAATTCTTGAACCTCTCCGGTCAACTTTGCAGCAGCGGACAAATTCTTGTCGAATTTGCTGGCAAGGTCACGGACAGATAGGCGCATGTGTTGTTCGGTTAGCTCGTTCATTTCTTGAACAACAACTTCCTTTAGAGGTGGGCATTTGCTGTCCTCTTTGATCTCTTCTAGTATCTCATTATTGGGCCCCAGCTTGTATTTAGGGAACTTATCGGACCTAAAGCTCGCATCGGCTGACACCGGCGTCCAAACCTCATCTCCGAAACATGGACTAACCCTCGTCATTCGAGCCGACTTTATAAACAAAATGAGATATCAATCAAATTAAAACTATTTTCTTCATGAGTATTTCATTTACAGATACTTAAAAGATTCAAAAAAAATAAATAAATTGAATTGACTAACTGATACTAGTAATTTTCAGAATCCACTTACCAAAATGAAGGTTCAAGTTACTAACTGCATTCACTGATTATCTGCTTACTGCATTCCACAAGAAAATACTATATCAACAAGATCAGAAAATACAAAGGGAAAAAACTTGCAAAATCAAAATTTACCAAAAATAGCAATAAAAAACTGATCTTTGGGAGAAAAAAAACCTAAAAATAAAAACAGCACAAAAGGGCTCTCTGAGAATGAATAAATTGCAAGAACCCATGATTTAATATCATTATAACAACTTACTAGCTGCAAGTACTACAAGAACATAGGAGACATGTTCTTGTTACTCAAGAATCAGTTTTGAACAAACAAACAGAGAGAACAAACAAAATCAGATGGAAAAAAAAGAAGACATAAATGAGTACCCAAAATGAAAAGGGGTTGGGTTTGAAGAGAAAAATAAAAAGGTGCCCATCACTCCCAATCACCATATTTTCACTGACACTATTATTGTTTCATATCTTTACCAAAAATCAAGATTCAATCTTTTTACACAACCATGGCATTGGCAGTTGGAGTGTGTTTATATGTGTGATTCTGGGGAAATGACGCAAATACCCTTCAATATTTTTTTTTCTATATTTGTTACCAAATTACCATGATTTTTCAAGGTTCTTGTAATCGCGCATATTAATAAATGTGGATTGCGGATACACAATGAAACACTCTGTCAATCTCATTTATAAAAATCAAGTCAACGTGGATTGGCCCAGAAGAGTAATGTTGGTGTTGGGGGTAATATAGTCATTATGTGTGGAGTCAGTTTGTAAAAACAAAAAAAGTCAAATCTTTAAGGTTAAAGACTTAAAGATGAAATTCAACTTTTAGGAGAGACGACTTAATTTTATTTTATTTTCCCTCTACATGTATTATAATAAAAGAAAAGGGTAGGAAACAACTAATGTCAACACCAATATAAACTAATGCATGAAAGCATTGTTAATGACATCAATAAAATCATAGGGACAAGACCATTTTTCTAAGCCAAGACTTAATTATGGAACTTTTTAATGACCTTTAGTACCTCAAATCGAAATTAAAAATCTCTATCGATGTGAATTTGTACTCCAATACATCATTCGAATATTTAGTATTGTACAATTTTAAATTAAAAAAAAAAGTAAGTAAGATATAAATTATTCAACCAAATAACAAATAGTATATTTTATTCGTTATTTTGATCTAAAAATATATATATATAAAGTGCACTTGTAATTTGGAAGGGGATTAGAAGGTGTTTGGTGGTGGGGCTAACATTGTCTTAATCATGGGGTGGGGGTGCACTTAGTTGTTTGGCTTACCAAAATCTTAATGCTCTTTAATGATGGGTGATTATTAGTAGTTGGAAGTCCTCATTTTTTCAAATTCAGCCTCTAATATCTGGATCACAAGTTGAGAAAAAGGTTAACTTTGGGGGTCTATTTAAGAATTTGAATAATCTTAGGGGGCAATTTTAGAATTAGTTACAAGTATAAAACACTTCACATGAGTAGGGCCCAAATAAAACAGCATCCCAAGGTAAATGAATGGGCCCGGGCCTAAACCGTTCGTTCATATATTGGGCCTTTTGATTGGGTTGGTGAAGCGAAACTTTAGTAATTGGTTACTTACTCACATTGATGGAGACTTCTTACTTTACCACTTGCGATGTGGATCGGGCCATTTAGGATTTATAATAAACATTTACTAGTATTTATTTGTATTTTTTTAATATATAAATACAAATATATGTAAATGTATAAAGTATATATCATAGATCTTGTCCATCGTTTTCACTTTTGAGCGGTCTTATTCTGGATAATCTGACGTTAGGACAAACATCATGTGCATGGGTAAGATCTCCCAAACCTATTAAACACACACGTGGAAAGATAAATGGGGAAAACGAAAGGACTGATATAACATCATACAGTATTTCAAAGTAAGTTTTCTGCTTAGAAATTTACGGCATTTGATATTTATGCAACAATTTATTTTAAGTGGGATCAAGGTCTGAAATTCAATTTGAATGAAATTATAATAAAAAAATGAGTAGTTATTTTTTGAACAATTACAAATTAAAATATTAAATAAACTTATATTATATGCTAATTCATGTTGGGCCTTTGAGATGTTAACTATGGTGGGCTCTCCAACTTGGTATTGGGCTGAAACTGGACCTTCAGATGAGTCATAGCTGGACCCGAATCTTGAAAGGGTCCGAACTCAACTATGGCCCAATTTTAGACGGCCCAACAACTAATAAGGCCTAATATCAAGTTTTTGTGTACAACCTTATAAATTAGTCATGTAGTCATGTTCGATTAAACGTGTGTAGTGTTTTTTATGCATAAATTAAATTGAAATACTCAATACATACTATAAATGTTTTATTTTTCGGGCGAGAGAGACTTGAATAAAATTAACGTATCACTTTCAAGTAAGCTGTCAAGTCATTTTCCTAATCATGATCAGGAAGCTTTGATTTCCAACATAATCTAACCATGGTCAATATTATGATTACTTGATTAGGGTTAATAAGATACTTTATTTTTTCTTTTTCTGCATGGCACGTGCCGACAATGGTATCTCATGTGACATGCTTACAATATACCTCGACCAGTTTTGTCTCTTTTCTTTTCCTTCCCCCTTGCCCCGACTTCACGCGCTTTCTATTATTGCGTAGCACACGCAACTGATTAGCCAATGAAAAACGTCCACGTATGTTAACTTCTAAGCACACCAAATAAATTTGAGTAGGTAAATATTGCGTGAGGAAATAAATTGTCTGCAATCATATCCTCAGGTGTAGGGTGGGGTTGGACGCGTAATGACTATCATGCCCCTACATTATTTTAATATCCATGAAAAAGACGAATACACCCGTCCCGCGTAATCCATTTTTAAATATAATTAAATGTCAAAAATTCCTTAATCCGTCACCTAAATCCAAAATAAAAATTTAAAAATTCCACGATAATCAGTTGAAGGGTATTCACGTCTTCTCATCAAAGGGTACAATCGTCAATACACATCCAACGATTGCTTAAAATTCAAATCTCTCCTCTCTCGCTTTAGCCGATTCCATCTCAACCGTCCCTTAATAAGATGGAAGCAATACGAGCCGTCGATTCCCCCTTCCTCAAATATAAAATCCGACTAGGGCCATCGATTTTTGTTCACCCGCAACTGTCACACTATCACTCCCACTCTCCGGTCGAGTAGATAATTTTTTTTCTAGCTCGATCGCCAGTCGGATTTTCGATTTTCTCCGGCGCAATTTTCAGCTGGTAACTTCTCCGTTTTTATATTTTCGATTTCTGTATTTTATGCTCAGATCTGTTTCGTGATATGAATTGATTTTGAATTTAGCCAGTTTTAGTAAGTTTTTTTTTTTGTGTGTCTGATTTTAGTTAACCTGTGCTCGAACTTTGATTGTTGGTAGATCGAGCTTGTTGAATTACGTATTGGTGGTGGATTGAGATATAATTTGACATGTTTAGGAGTTTTAGCAGAAAATATCGTGTTGTTGTGTTGAAGATGTTCTCTATATCTTGTGGATCTGATCTAGATTTGGGAAATAATGTTAATAAAAACAGAATTTCTTATCCTGGAGCTTGATAATTCGGAAAATTTGTTGCTATTTGATCCTCTTAAGTAAAAAATTGGCTGTGGATGTGAAGTGGGTAGCCTTAATTGGATCTGTTGTTGATGGTTAATGCACTGTTCCTTAACCTGTGAAGGAGATGTCAATCATCCCTCCTTTGTCCTTTCTATTAAAGCCCCAATAGGGGGGGTTTGAAAACGCATGTCGGTTATAGGGTATATATTGACTCGTTTCCAGCAAAGATGTTATACTCTCACGAGCTTAATTTGTTTTATGACCCGGTTCATTAGAGTTGGTTTTATGTTCCACCTGATGTATTCATTTTTGAAGGTAGAAAACAAGTGATATATCTTGCGTCATAAATAAATAGAAAGGGGTGAAAGGTTCACTTTGTATTGAGACATAAACCAAAGCATGCCAAATGAGCTGAAAATCATATTTGTGCTTTGACCCAGCTAGTGAAGTTCTAATTAATGGGATCTTCAAACTCCTCTTGGGCCTTTTACTTTGAGTTGAATTGTGTAATATTTGTAATCGTAATGTTCTTCACATCATAATGTTTGTGGTGTTTTGAAAAGTATGAGACGATTCCACCAAATTGTATATCGTCAAATTGTTGATTTTTTTAAGTTTATTTAATTTTTAATTAATGGATTCAATTAAAATAGAAATCATGATTAATTTTGTGTTTTTTCAGTTATCTTCTTTGATTACAGGGGAAATGAGAGAAATCCTTCACATTCAAGGAGGTCAGTGTGGAAACCAAATCGGGTCTAAGTTCTGGGAAGTTGTTTGTGATGAGCATGGCATAGATCCAACTGGTCGATATGTCGGAACATCCGATCTGCAATTGGAGCGTGTGAACGTCTACTACAACGAAGCATCATGTGGAAGGTTTGTACCTCGCGCAGTGCTAATGGACCTTGAACCTGGAACCATGGACAGTGTCCGCACAGGCCCATTCGGCCAGATATTTAGGCCAGATAACTTTGTTTTTGGCCAGTCGGGAGCTGGAAACAACTGGGCCAAAGGTCACTACACTGAGGGTGCTGAGCTGATCGACTCAGTTCTCGACGTCGTCAGGAAAGAGACTGAGAACTGTGACTGCCTTCAAGGTACATTATTATTTTCAGTAAGGAAAGAATGACTAATTCTTGACTGAGAACTTTTGTATCTCTGTTTAGGTTTCCAAGTTTGTCACTCCCTTGGTGGAGGGACTGGTTCTGGTATGGGTACCTTGCTGATCTCTAAAATCAGGGAAGAATATCCTGATAGGATGATGCTGACTTTCTCCGTCTTCCCTTCTCCCAAAGTATCGGACACTGTGGTTGAGCCTTACAATGCCACACTTTCAGTCCATCAGCTCGTTGAGAATGCAGATGAATGCATGGTGCTCGACAACGAGGCTTTATACGACATTTGTTTCAGAACCCTCAAGCTGACCACTCCTAGCTGTAAGTATATATATATTTCAAATGTGAATTGCATGAATATAAAAAAACAAATGTTCATATCTTTTGAAATATCCTTTTCCAGTCGGCGATCTAAACCACCTGATATCCGCCACGATGTCTGGAGTCACGTGCTGCCTCCGTTTCCCTGGTCAGCTCAACTCTGACCTCCGGAAGCTTGCTGTGAACCTCATCCCTTTCCCCCGCCTCCACTTCTTCATGGTCGGATTTGCCCCTCTCACTTCTCGTGGGTCCCAGCAGTATCGCGCACTAACCGTCCCTGAGTTGACTCAGCAAATGTGGGACTCCAAGAACATGATGTGCGCGGCTGATCCTCGCCACGGTCGCTACCTGACTGCTTCAGCCATGTTCCGAGGCAAGATGAGCACGAAGGAAGTCGACGAGCAGATGATCAATGTGCAGAACAAGAACTCATCCTACTTTGTCGAGTGGATCCCTAACAACGTGAAGTCGAGCGTTTGCGATATCCCGCCCAGAGGGCTGTCGATGGCGTCGACCTTCATAGGGAACTCGACTTCCATCCAGGAGATGTTCAGGAGGGTGAGCGAGCAGTTCACAGCTATGTTTAGGAGGAAGGCTTTCTTGCATTGGTATACTGGGGAAGGGATGGATGAGATGGAGTTCACGGAGGCAGAGAGCAATATGAATGATCTCGTTTCTGAGTATCAGCAGTATCAGGATGCGACTGCGGATGACGAGGGTGAGTATGAGGATGAAGAGGAGGAGGAAGAAGAAGAGGAGCACATGTGAGAGTAAACTTGCCTTCCCTTTTTTCTATACATATATTTCGTATCCTCTTTGTTTTATCTGAGTATCGATCGAATCGGGAAATGTATTTGAAGTATGTTTGTTGTGCTTTGGTTATGTTTTTTACGATTTCTGGGATGTATGAAAACTGCCTGTGTTTTCTTTGTTTGTGACCCTTCTTTGTATTCTGTGATATATTATGCAGTTTGAATGTTGAAATAGTTAGAGAAATTGCACTACTTCATTTGTAAATTACAAAAGTAGTGCAACTTCTTCAGGACTAATAAAATATACTCTCTGTTCTAGAAAAGTTGCATTACTTCATTTGTAAATTAAAAAGGAAATAGTGCAACTTCTTTGGAATGGAGAGAGTATATTTTATGTAACAAGTGCAGTTTAAATAAAGTTACATTAACATGTGTATATTATTTTAACCATGATCAACATTTGTTAATTTGATATGTGTATTATTGCAAAATGTTGAGTGAATTATCCTCTGCATCATCTCTCTGCATCTTGTCTGAAAGAGTCACAAGTGGTGTGTACATGTTTTTTGGTGCCCATGTGATAACAGTCATATAGAAACAATTCGCATGTGGACCAATGTGTGTGAGTAGTTATTATCATCTCACTTTGGATCTCATCATCATCATCATCATGTTCATCCATCCATTAAGACATGACACATCCGTACATACCTCATACCCATACTTTTCCTTAATTGTGATTTCATCACCCCTTCACTCTTTCTATATTCCATTATTACCCAACACTCGGGTTTTTTTACCCAACCGATCGAAACTTTTTGTTTGCGAGGCATCAACGAAGCACCTTGTGAAAAGTACCATCCACAAGAAGACAAATTTTGTGAC
This sequence comes from Euphrasia confusa, assembly GCA_954870475.1. NCBI lineage: Eukaryota > Viridiplantae > Streptophyta > Magnoliopsida > Lamiales > Orobanchaceae > Euphrasia > Euphrasia confusa. The sequence continues at coordinate 1,069,328 of OX940954.1, read as the reverse complement.
CTTTTTTGTTTTACATATTGTAAGTATATGGAGTACTAATTGCTTGATTATTAGAGGATGATTAAACAAACCCACAACATAAGATACGGATCTTGCCTCGGGCTTGAGGCACATCGTCACATACCCATACACATACATACCTCCAATTGTTGTTATTACACTTGCTATATAACTACTATATATATTTGCCCATTTCGGACAAAGACAAGAAATGTAAAAATGGCTTCTTGGGTTCGAACAATCACTTCTCCTTTTAGGAAAGCTTGTACTTTCTTCAATCATAATCACCATCATCATCATCAAAACAGAGACAAGAAGTCCCAACAAGGTACAACTTTTTTTTCTTGATTTAGTAATAACCAAAAAATAAAAATCGAAACTTTACTCCGAAAATTTGCAGATTCCAAATTTAATTAAAACCCATTTTTTTTATGAATAAAGTATGGATTTTGGCTTCTGATTAAGTGTGAATGATGTGGGTGCAGGTGCACGGGATCAAGAAGATCGTACGATGGACCTGCAAGGCGAAGTGATGGCGTGTGGATACGACGACGTCCAGGTTATGTGGTCTATTTTGGACAAGTCAAAGCCCAGAACCTGCAACCTTACTTCATAATACTTCAAAAATAAAAAAATAAAAAGTTGTTTTTTGTTTGTTAAATATTCAGAATCTTGCGTACGTGTGGCTGGAATATTAATGAATCAGAAGCCCAATGTCAAGTTCTGTCTTAGGTAGTAATTTCCCTTTTTTTGGCAATTGAGTTGTGACTCTGTTTTTGCTAAATCCCTATGATTAAATGATAATCATGGTGAGATTTGTGGTTGGATTACTAATGATCATGTATCGATGATGAGTGGCTCGACCGATTGTCAATGAATGGACGAGGCTCGATTTTTGGTTAGAGCCCGTTCGAATTTGTTTTAACGAGAGTTTTTTTCCTGATTTGTTTATTATTCGAATCGAACTTAGTAAGAAGCAAAGTGAGACTAATTTGATTATGAATGTGATAAATGAATATGGCATGAATTTCACATTCTTTATCTCAAGATTCTCAACCAACCAATGATATGCTAATGCATGTGGTATTTTTACTCAAATTTGTGCTATATCCGAATTAATATAACAGTAAAAAGTAGTATTTTTTTTCTATTTGATTCATTGTGATTTATTTTCTGTTCATTTCAGTTCAAATTAATTTTGTTCAGACCAATTTTGTAATATTCAGACCATTTAAGTTATTTAATATTTTTTATTTTTATTATTGTCATTTCAATATTTTGAAATTAAATTTAATTGAACTTAATTTCAGATCAGTCAGACATATTAAGTTCAACTCAGTTCATACTTATTCAATTCAATTCAATCAATTTCAATCCAAAATAGAAACACAATCAAACTAATTATAAAATTTTGGATTGAACGTCTTCTATTAAATAAAAATTATTTTTATCTTTGTTAGTTATATTGTGTCTATAACATTGTTAATTTTTGAACAATACAAAATCAATAAATAATTGTCAAAACATCTAAATTGTTTTTTTCAAACTTATGAATATAAACATAAATCTTTATACAATTATTTTAACATATACAATAAAATCAAGATTAAAATAAATCCGGGCGAAGCTTTGAGTGGTACTCTCCGTGCATCGCACGGGAAGAAGGATCTAGTTGAACTTAATTTCAGATCAGTCAGACATATTAAGTTCAACTCAGTTCATACTTATTCAATTCAATTCAATCAATTTCAATCCAAAATAACAAATTCTTGATGTCTTGGAATTGTTTAGGTTTTAAATAGTGGGCTATGTTGGGATCTTATTCTACTTGAAAAAAGGACTTTGTTTAGCATTGGCCCAATTCTTGGCCCATTGAGCTCTAATTACACCTCCTATTAGCGATGGACACAGGCCGATACGAGCCCAAAAACCACAAGGCCCGACCCAAAATCAGTGCCTTTTGGAAATGAATGACTCGTTAACGCCCGAAACAGACTGTCCGCACCGGATCTTCGTGTTTTTCCGACTCAAAAATTTAATATTTTTTCACATTTCAAAGAAATATAAAATATTTTATATTTTAAATAAAATTCACATAAAATATTATTCTCTCACGTGCACTTTTCTTTTTGGCAATCTATATTTGTTTGCACAGCTTCAAATAAATAAAATAACTCACAATTTTATTTATTTCACTATTTTTTCAATTATCTCATTTATTTATTTAAGATCAATATTCATTTTATCACTGTTTTAAAATTCAACACAATTTTTTTTTTAAAATTGAGTTCGGTAATTTATTTTCAGTAATTTAGATATTTAAATTAATTTATAAAAATACAATAAAAATTTATTTTTTGTAATATACAATATTAATTTTTGCATTAGCTTAATTTGACTTATATTTTGAATATAAATGAGTATTATTAGAGTTGAGAGTTTGAGCTCAAAATCCGTTAGCTAGATTTAAAAAAAAGAATTATACCGTACACATTAATTTTTCTCATTTATTTCTCTCAAGACCACCTGTCATGGGTTAATTCTTAGTTACTTAATGGTGGTACTTTTATCTATGGGGATATGTTGTCCTATCACTCCTATGTGCAACTTCTTAATATGTCAAAAGTAAAAAATGTACATAAAAAGTTGTAACATCAATTTTTAATAAAAAATCAAATTACATAAGAAAACAAATGACAAGTTGAGATTTGTAGTTTTTTTTTTGCTGTTCGATCAACTTGGAATGAGGCATGCTTGAAGTGCAAAAGCAACTTTTAACCTTGAATTGATTGTTCTTTTTTCGTGTCTCGGAGCCCTTACCCTATTTGGTTTTCGACAAAGAATCAGAGTTATTTGTGACATTTTGATATTTACACTTTATAAGATTGTGTAAGAAATATATTTTAAAATTATATGTTTTGCTGAGAAATTGAATATATCCTCTCTATTTTTTTGTCGTTCAAATATGTGAAACCATGTTTGTTTTAGCCATAAAAAGAAAAGGAAAGAAAGAAAGGAGATTTCTATGGTTCGATAAATTTCAAACTTACTTTTGTCAGGAAATTAATAAGAGGAAAAACATATGGGCCCATTATTACCCATATGGGCTAAAGTGTGCAGAATAAATAGTCAAAAGTTGTTGTGGGCCTCTGTATAAAGATGAATAATGCAATGGGAAGGCCCATACGCCTACGTGGAAGAATGGAGATCAGACAATGATATGTCACGTTGTGTTGAATGTATAAAAAACTGTTGATTTTCTTTACTCAAAATGTTTTTGTTAGGTACGTACTACGTAGGAATGAAATGCTGATTTTTTTGTAGGTGGAGGGTATATTAGACAATTTGCAGTGCAAGTGAGGGTTGATTGGTTGTTGAATGGTTCACTCGACAATAATTTTATACATTCTTAATTAATAATATTAAAAAATATACTCCGTATATAATGCAGTAGTATGATTGTATTTTAAAATAGAAAAATGAGTATAATTTTGATAGATATATTTTCTTCAAATTTTCGGAATTTAGAGTCCAAATTTCACCACTAAAAATGAAGGGGTAGCTGTAATTCATGTTTAGTATAGTAATTAAATTGAATTCCAAATGTCGGTAGGGATTAAATGAGGTCCACGTGGCCCAATGTGAGTGGCGCATCAATAATTCAAAAAAGGACATGGGCCATAAGTAAAGCAGGAGCCCATGTGCAACTGTGCTCAGGCCCAGTATGTATATTTCACACACACATACACACGCATACGTATTTGTACGTGTAGGGTTTGTTGAACTTACACTATATATATAGGACTCATTAATACACAATAGTTAAGCAAGAAAACAATGGCCACATCTCTAATGAAGTTGTTTGCAATAGCTTTCCTCGTGTTCATGCTCGTCCTCTCAACCGGTAAAATTCTTCGTTAACTCGAGCTCTATTTTCTCACATCTTCGCCGTGCGTGCATGTGTACATTTTGGACCTATATATATATAGCACGTAAATATATAGATTTGTCTGATGCTGTAAAATTCAACTAAAAATCGTTTTTTGATTTGTATGTCTTGATTAGGAACGTTGGCCGAGGCTCGTATTTGTGAGTCGAAGAGCAATCACTTCAAAGGGCCTTGCGTGAGCGATACGAACTGCGCGAGCGTTTGCAAGGGGGAGAGATTCACCGGAGGAAAGTGTCGAGGCTTTCGTCGCAGGTGCTTTTGCACTAAGAATTGCTGATTAAATAATTAATTAATCGACTATACCTACGTAAGTACTCCATCCGTAGTAGAGTACTTACGGGTAGTGATTAATGAATGTTGTGTTATTGTGTGTGGAATTAATAAGAAGGGCTATTTACCTTGGATGATGTAATAAAAAATGTTTCATTAATTAATCTCCCTATTTTAATTAATTAATCAATTTGTATTGTATATTTGCATGTCTTCTTAAAATGCAATACGGACGGTATTTATCGTTGGTATGAAAAAGTGTCGAGAGCTGTTAAAACTTAAAAGAAGCTCCACTCTTTGGGCCGTCCGACCAAAAAGATGAATTGAGCCTCTATATATATATAGGCTCAAAAAGAGTCAGGGCTTTTTTGACCGGCCCGACAACATTTTTTTTATTTTTATTTTTAATTATTATTAATATTAAAATTAAATATTTTAACATATTAATTTGTAACTATATAAAATTTAAAATCAATTAATCACGTCCCAAATGGAAGTGATGATATATTAAAAAATCAGCAAAATAGATTTTGGGATTAGAAAATTGGAAAAAATTATACTAGTTAACAAAAAACTCAAAACGAATAAATAAAGATTTAAAAATGTGTACATTTTGTTTTTATAAATATCAGATATGAATAGAGAAAATTAGAAAATTAATTAAATATTCGTAGATATCAAATACAAATAAATAGAAAAATTTTAGGGCTATAAATATAGTACTCAATACAACAAAAATAATACACACTTTTTTCATACAATTTATCTTATAGAAAACTTGTACAATGAAGTTTTTTGGAATTACTTTCTTTGTGTTCATGCTCATCATTTCGACTGGTAATTTTTTTATATATAATTAATTAATTATACTAATTTTACATAACTTCATCAACTAATTAAACATCGTTATTTGATTTGTCTTGATCAGGAATGGTGGCCGAGGCTCGTAATTGCGATTCGAAGAGCCACAATTTTAAAGGGATTTGCCTGATTGACGCTAACTGCGCGAGCGTTTGCAAGTCAGAGGAGGGGGGTTTCACCGGCGGGCATTGTCGCGGCTTTCGTAATCGATGCTTTTGCACTAAGGATTGCCAGTAATTTAATCGATTCCGTGGAATAAATGTGTTGTGATGTGTGTTACTCTTTTCCTTTTCGCTTCTTAAGAGTTTACAATTTTTTTCTTTTGTTTGTTTCACAACAATTTGCATATCTATAAATAAAAATTTTATTTTATAACTTAATCATTTCAATACTAGTCTATTTATATTAATATCATAACATTTTCATCTAACTAATTAATTACGATAAAAAAAAGGACTAAATACTAAATTACAAGTTATCCCGTAATTCAAAATTATAAAAAAAAATGAAAAAAAATGATAACAAATTGTAAAAGAGGTTATCCCGTAATTCAAAATTAAAAAAAATAATAATAACAAATCGTGAAAGAGGTATTTTTATGTGAACAATAAAAAGACATGTTTTTTTTTTTTAATAAGTTTTTCAACAACAATAAATTTCCTCGTGTTGTTGATCGTCGTCTTGACCGGTAAATTCTTCGTACATTTGGATCTACACCACGTGTAAGGGCGGAGTCAAAAAAAAATTCGGGACGGACTGAACTAAAAAAGAGTTTACTAAAACTATGAACTGATTTATATTGAATTTCATAAATAAAATATTGTGATATATAAATTTTCATCGAATCTCCATAGACTTTATCCTGTCATGAATTATTAATACAAATATATGAAACATATTTCCGTATAAAAATAGTTATTCAAATTGTTAAAAAATATTCTTATTTTTATCATTTATTTAATGCAATAAAAGTTTTAAAGAGGTCTATGTGAAAATTGTGTGTTTATGGTGACTTGTGAGTTATCTGACATTAAATTTGTGAGAAAATAAAGACCAAACTATAAGTGTAGGGAGCAACTCCACCTAGTACCAATTGATTTTAGGATGGAACCTCCCTACGTGTCTCGGATTTCCCTTTTCCGTCTTTGTGCGCTAGTCGTAAGACCGTATTCACACACTTTCTATTTCAACATGGTATCAGAGTCAAGTGACTTCTGTTAGGGTCCATCGGTTTGGCTTAATTTGTGAGGAAATAGAGACCAAATTATAATTGAAGGTGGTCACTCCACCTAGTTAGAGGTGCACGTTTGATCCCAAAATCTCGATCTCGAACGAGAACGGGATGAGACGGGATTGAAATATAAAAAAAACTTAATTTGTGAGGAAATAGAGATCAAATAATAATTGAAGGGGTTACTCCACCTAATTAGGGGTGCATGTTTGGTCCCAAAATCTCGATCTCAAACGAGATCGGGAAGAGACGGGATTGAAATATAAAAAGTCAAGAGCAGTCCCATTTTTGGATTAAAATAACGAAACGGAATGAAATTAGTTATATAAATCCCGTAATGTCCCGTTGCATTATAAAAAAATAAAATAAATTATGTATAATATATTAATGTATTTAATATTATATAAATTATGTATAATATATTAATGTGTTTAATATTATATAATTGCTAAGAAATTAACTTTATACAATAATTCTAAAATTTAAACAAAATCAAACAACTATAATTTTAAATATATATATATATATATATATTATAATAAATAATTAAATTAAGTGTATAAAATTATTTTTAAAAGATTATAATATTTTTTATTGAAATTAGTTAAATTAAACGATATCTCGTTTCAATTATGTATCAATTTTGTATGGGATCTCGAACTCACGAGATCAATTTTTAAAAAGTGTGATCCCGTACGTCTCAGTACCATCCTGTGTTAAAACTCTATGTAGCGAGACCGGAATCCTGTAAATCATGTCTCATCCCGTCCCATGCTCACCTCTACACATAGTAACAATTGATTTTGGACCGGGCTCGACAACAATTTTTATTTATTATTAAATATTTTTATATAAAATTTAAAATCACGGACTCACGTCCCAAATGGAACACACCATATATTAAAATCTTAAAGGTGTATTTAGTAGAGGTTGGAATTTAAGTAAAGATATTTTAGACTTTTAAAAATAATTGCATAATTGTAATTATTAATTAGTGGTGTACTAGAGAAAAATGTAGTTCAAATAGCGTCACTCTTGTAATATAAAAAAAAAGTCATATTTTTCTAAAAGTAAAAAGCTAAAAAAAAGTTAGATCTTCGTCCTAACAAGTCACGAATTCATTATATTCAATATTTTTTTAAATATTTATCTTCCAAATTAAATTTCTTTTTTTTACTAATCAAAAACTCCATTTCGAGTACAACAAAAATAAAAATTAATCTATCGTTTTCATCTAATTATTAAGACTGATCTCCAAAATCAAGCAATACAAATCATCATCATGTAATTAATAAAGGCGTGTTTAAGAAAATGGAAGTGTTATATTTAAAAATCAGCTAATTATAGATTTTGAGATTAGAAAAATGGAAAAAAAACACACCAACAAAAATCTCAAAATCAATAAATAAGAATTTACAAATGTATACATTTTGTTTTATAAATATCGAATATAAATAGAGAAAAATAGAAAATTAATTAAATATTCGTAGATATCAAATACAAATAAAAGGAAAAATATTAGAACTATAAATATAGTACTCAATACAACAAAAATAACACTCTTTTCTTACAAATTAACTTTAAAAAAACTTGTACAATGAAGTTGTTTGGAATTACTTTCTTTGTGTTCATGCTCATCATTTCGATTGGTATTTTTTTTATATAAAATTAATGAATTATATTAATTTCACATAACTTCATCAACTAATTAAACATCCTTTTTCGATTTGTTTGATCAGGAATGGTGGCCGAGGCTCGTAATTGCGATTTGAAGAGCCATAGCTTCGTGGGGATTTGCTTGATCAATAGTAACTGCGCGAGAGTTTGCAAGTCGGAGGAGGGGGGTTTCACCGGCGGGTATTGTCGCGGCTTTCGTAGACGATGCTTTTGCACTAAGAATTGCCAGTAATTTAATCGATTGCGCGCGTGGAATAAATGTGTTGTGATGTGTGCGTTACTCTGTTCGGTTCTTAAGGGTTTGCACATTTTTTTTCTTTTATTTGTTTCACAAAGTTTGCATATTTATAAATGGAAATTTTATTTTATAACTTAATAATTCAAATAATCATCTATTTATATTAATAAAATTATTTTTCCACCTAACTAATTTATCATTTATCCAACATACTCCTCTCATTTATATTATTTAATATATAAAAAACAACTTTTTCCAATCAAACAATGACACATGTGGGCGTGGTCAAACGATTTTGATAAAGAAAAAAGGACTAAATAAACTAAACAATGAGTTATATCTCGTATTTTAAATTCAAAAAATGAAATAGAATGATATCAACAATAAGACATGTTGATATGGAGCAGACATACTTACGCGGACTTCTTGGCTTCGGGATGGAGATCAGTGTACGACCTTCTTCTTCAGGAGTATTGCGGTTAGACGGGCTCGATCTCGTATTCTTCAGGTCGAGACTGCTGCTGGGGAGCTAGTGCACGATTCCTATCAGATTAGTAGCACGATCGTGACATTCTTCCAGGGACTTTTGGGTACCTCGAGCTACCCTGTGGTTGGTGATTTACGCCCTTTCGTGTCTAGACGACTGACAGTTGAGATGGCTGAGCACATGGTCCGACCAGTGACAGATTCGGAGATACAGGATGTTCTGTTTGCTTTCGAGGATGATAGAGCCCCGGGGCCCGATGGTTACTCTTCGGCCTTCTTCAAACAAGCCTGGCCGGTGATTAAATTTGAATGTCTCGCGGCCATTTCAGATTTCTTCCGTACCGGCAAGCGTGTTCGAGCTGTGAACTCAACGATTCTTTCGCTTATACCGAAGGTTGCTGCCCCGAAGCATCCTAAGGACTTTCGCCCCATCTCGTGCTGCAATGTGCTGTACAAGGTGATTGCGAAAATTATTTCGAATCGTATGAGTGACATTATGGCATTTTTGGTGGACAGATCACAGACGGCTTTTGTCCCTAGCAGACGCATCGGGGATAATATCCTCCTTGCCCAGGAGATCATGCAGGGATACGGGAAGACGGGATTGCCAGCTAGATGTGTGCTGAAAGTCGATCTGATGAAGGCCTATGACACAGTTGAGTGGAGTTTTGTGAGGGCATCGTTGGAGACTATGGGATTCCACCAGGTGTTTATCGGTTGGATTATGGAGTGTTTATCTACTCCAGCGTATTCGGTGAACATTAATGGTTCAGCCGAGGGATATTTCAGAGGAGCCAGGGGATTGAGGCAAGGGGACCCGATGTCACCCTTTCTTTTTGTCCTTGTGATGGAAGTCCTACACGGGATTCTGGAGTGGCACATTCAGAATGAGCCAGAGTTTCAGTTCCACTGGAGATGTGAGAGGACCCGCACCTACATGCTGAGTTTTGCAGATGACCTGCTCCTCGCTTGCCATTCAGATCCTATCTCTATTGACACGCTCAAACAGGGAGTGCAACTTTTCTCAGTTTACTCGGGTCTACATGCGAATGTAGATAAGAGTAACATATATCTCTCTCGGACGGCACAGGAGGATGCGGCGGTTATGCAGACTGTGTTTGATTTTCCTGTTGGTACTCTTCCGGTGAGGTACTTGGGAGTCCCGTTGATCTCTTCTCAGTTGAGGATCAGAGATTGCACACCACTGCTCCGAAAAATTGATGATAGACTGGGTTCATGGACCTCGCGATCCCTTTCGTATGCTGGGCGAGTCCATCTTATTCGCTCGGTGCTCGGCACTCTTCATATATACTGGGCTAGTGTGTTCATACTCCCGCAGGGGGTCATTCAGGAGATTGAGAAGCGTCTGAGGAGATTTTTGTGGTATGGGACGGGTACTCGGGGGTATGCAAAGGTTCGATGGACAGATGTTTGCCGACCTGCCAGAGAGGGAGGATTAGGGATTCGGGACCTTACTGCTCAGAATCGGGCCGTTATGACTAGACATATTTGGGCGATTCTGATTCGAGATCCAGAATCTGTTTGGGTTAGTTGGATTCAGGCGAATCGACTGAGGAGGCATTCGTTTTGGAGTGCGAAGAGTCCTAGGGCCTGCTCTTGGAGTTGGAGACAACTCCTAAAGCTTAGGCCTGATGTTCTAGCGGCTATCCAGTTCCAGATTGGAGATGGGTCGCAGTTGTATCTGTGGAGGGACCCTTGGCACACCTTGGGTCGGTTAGAGGAAGTGTGTCCGATGGGGCCAAATTTGACTGGACTACAGATAGCCTCGTCTCTCAGCTCAGTCATTGTTGATGGGGAGTGGCAGTGGCCAGTTGAATTTGCTGAGGAGTTCGTTGGTCTTATGAGGTGCTTCCGGCGATAGGTCAGGGGAGAGATATCTTACGGTGGAGGCTGCATAGGTCTGGGAGCTACACTTCTGCCTCAGCCTATTCACTTTTCCGCCCCGAGGGAGTCAGGGTTCCGTGGGCAGGTCTCCTTGGTGGACCTGGGTGTTGTTGGGAGTCCAACCCTCGTTCGGATTAAAGCATCGGGGGAGAAGAGAAGAGGTGGAACCAAGCCAATCGGGACGAGCCAAGACGAGCGAGAATCGGACGGGAGGCGAAGAGCTGCTCAACGCGCGCGCGGGCCTTACGCCAGCGCGTTGAGCATAGCAGGATGTTTTCGCTGCTGTTGCCAACGCGCGAGCGGAGCCAACGCCGCGGCGTTGATGGAGCGGCTGTTTGACCGCGGGTTTGACTCGGGTTTCTTGGGGATTAAGTTAGGGTTTTGACCTCCCATCTATATAAGAACCTCCTCCCCTATTTTATATGTAACAAAGAGAGAACCTAGAACACGAAATAGTGAGTCGAAAAGAGATCTATCGAGATCCGGTCCTGTACACAAGAATATTTATCGAATAATATTGGGTGTGGTGTCCGTGGAAGTAGGCATTCTTGGCCGAACCACGTAATTTCTTGTCTTCCTTTTTATTCCGCGTTGTTCATCGACCTACCCTTTGACGATCGACGGGGATATATCGGCCTAAGAAGCGTGTATTCCCCAACAATTGGTATCAGAGCGAAGGTTATTTCAAAGGGCGAAGGTTTTACCGGAGGCAGTTCCATATCCAGACGAAGTTCTAGATACGAGGAAGATCCGGGGGTGCGAAGACAAAGAGGGACTAAACAGGTGAATCGATTCTATTTTAGGTGTTTGGTTGTTTCTTGGTTGGATTTGTCTTGTGCTTCTTGTGGGGTGGTATTGATCAATGGCAGGAGCAACGGAGGAGAGTATGACGTCGAAGATGATGGTTCTTACGGCGACGAATTATTCAATTTGGAAGTCGCGTATGATGGATTATCTCACGACGAGAGATCTCGAGATACCGTTGGAGTGCAAAGGGGTCAAACCGGCATCCATCGAAGAAGACAAGTGGAAGCAAATGAACAAGAAGGCGGTGTGCCTTATTCGTCAGTGCGTTGGACAGACCGTGTACCCGTATGTGTCGGAGGAGAAGGAGGCCTATTCTCTATGGACTAAGTTGGAGAAGATGTTCCAATCGAAGTCACCGAGGAATCAGGCGTTTCTCATGAGGAGGCTAGTGAACCTTAAGCTAAGGCATGGTGTTCCGGTGGCCGACCATGTGAGCGAGTTCCAGGATGTTGTGAACCAAATGACCGCGGTGGGCTTGAATCTGGATGACAAGATTCAGGCATTGCTTTTGCTTAGCTCTCTGCCCGACAGTTGGGAGACTCTGGTGGTTTCCCTAAGTAATTCCGCGCCGGAGGGGAAGATGACCATGACGATGGTCACGGATGCCCTATTCAATGAGGAGGCGAGGAAGAAGGAGGTTGAAGGTGAGCCAGAGGGTGAAAAAGCATTTTACACGGGTGGTGGTCACAGCGGGAATCGGAGGAATGGTGGTGGAAACCGAGAGAGGCCGAGGAAGAAGGTCATTTGCTATTATTGCGACGAGGAGGGTCACGTGAAGAGGGATTGTCCAAAGTGGAAGGCGAAGAAAGACCAACAAGAAAACGCAGCAGCGGTTCAACACGAGTATATTCACGACGCGTTGGCGGTGTTAGAGGCAAACGACGCTAGGAGGGAAGATTGGATTCTCGATTCGGGGAGTGCATTTCATATATGCCATGATCGAGCGCAATATTCTGAGTACAAGGCATGTGAAAGAGAGACGGTTCAAATGGCTAATGGTTCGAGGAACCGGGTAGTCGGGGAAGGGATCGTCGAGTTTCAATTGCCGGGTGGAAGAAGCGTCACGGTTGCGGGAGTAAAACACGTGCCAAGCATAAGAAAGAATTTGCTTGCTCTCGGGAGGCTAGACGAGAGGGGGTGCAAGTTCGAGGCCGAGTGCGGGAATATTAAGGTATTGAAGGATAACCGGGAGGTTTTGCGTGGAAGAAATGTTGGCGGCTTGTATAGGCTCGAGGGTAGTGTGGTGACACGAGGAACTGGTGTCGGGCATGGGTCGAGTAATACAATGAAGACTGGACGGGATTTCAACCGTTGTCGAACACATGGGCATGAGGAGCGGGCCGGCTCCAACAGGGCAAGGGTGATCGGGATGCAATGGAAGAAGGTTCAGCAGGAAGTTCGGAAGATTGAGATGAGGGTCGAGGCGCGCACGACATCATCTCCTAATCTTGCTAGCTGTTGAAGGGTGACGCCCCGGTGGGGGGCGTTGGAGGCATTCGTGCATTTGGAGGATGCATGAGATGCCTCGTTGGTCGTATTCATGGAGCTTGGATACGAGACACTCGTTGAGGGGGTGGGTTGACATGTTGGACTGTGTTGGAGACTCATAATTTTTGGAGGTATTGAGATGCCGGTAATCAACTTGGGCGTTGGTGGAATAATTGCTCACTCGGGTTGGAGGGGGTGATTGTTGGGAGTCCAACCCTCGTTCGGATTAAAGCATCGGGGGAGAAGAGAAGAGGTGGAACCAAGCCAATCGGGACGAGCCAAGACGAGCGAGAATCGGACGGGAGGCGAAGAGCTGCTCAACGCGCGCGCGGGCCTTACGCCAGCGCGTTGAGCATAGCAGGATGTTTTCGCTGCTGTTGCCAACGCGCGAGCGGAGCCAACGCCGCGGCGTTGTCGACTGTCAACGCGCGCGCGGCTCCTCCGCCGCGGCGTTGATGGAGCGGCTGTTTGACCGCGGGTTTGACTCGGGTTTCTTGGGGATTAAGTTAGGGTTTTGACCTCCCATCTATATAAGAACCTCCTCCCCTATTTTATATGTAACAAAGAGAGAACCTAGAACACGAAATAGTGAGTCGAAAAGAGATCTATCGAGATCCGGTCCTGTACACAAGAATATTTATCGAATAATATTGGGTGTGGTGTCCGTGGAAGTAGGCATTCTTGGCCGAACCACGTAATTTCTTGTCTTCCTTTTTATTCTGCGTTGTTCATCGACCTACCCTTTGACGATTGATTGATACTATTTTGTTATGTTTTTCGTGTTCTAATTGTGTGTGAGTCGGGTCGTTTTGAGTCATTTGTTTGTGTCTTTCTCTTGGTTTGTGGTAGGTTTGATGTCGTCTTGAGTGTGCAGGCTTGTAGAATTTATTGGAATGAAAGTAGCAAAAAAAACACGAGTTGGAACGAGTCAAGACGGAGTAGAGGACCAAAGCTGCTATCTAGCACCCGCTGCAGTACCTAGCACCCGCTAGGTTTGACTTCCAGCAAGTTTGTTCCTTCATCATCTAGCACCCGCTGCATCACCTAGCACCCGCTAGGTTCGACTTCCAGCAAGTCTGTCCCATCAGCACCTAGCACCCGCTACAGTCCTAGCACCCGCTAGGCGCGTTTTAAGAAAACAGTTGACCTTGTTTGACCGACGAAAATTTGGGAATTATTTATAGGGTTTCGACCCTAGCTTCTACATACACATTCTCTACGTACGGTTTTTTGGAGAGTTCTTTCTCCTTAGACTTAGTTTTCATATTGTTTTGATTTGGCTACGAAGAATTGGATCGACTACTTGCAATCTTGAATCTTTATTTATTGTTTTCAATAATCTAGTAAGTTTATTTTTTTTTCATTCTTGTGTCTTAATTATTTTTGCTTTAATATTTTAATTTGATTATGAATATGAATTCTTTCATCTCTATATGTCTCTTGCTCATCAATATGTGTAGCTAAATTTCATACTAGGGTCAGGGTTCATCGATTTTTGAAAGTAGGGATTGAGTTTTGGTTTGCACACAAAGTGTTCGATAAAATGCTAACTTGATTTTAAACTCACGTTTGAGGCTGTTAGGCAATCTCGTGATTTAGATTATCGAACCACGTTAATACCAACCGGAGACGGACGTATTAATATAATTTTTTCAAACTATGATTTAACTCTGAAATTGAATATTGGTGAACCCGATCCCTAGTCCCTTTTTTTTATCATTTGAAACATATTCATTGCTTGTCTTTTATTTACTTGTTTTTATTTTATTAATTTAGAACTTAGATTATTAAAAACTCCCAATCAACCATGCATTATGCTATAAATTCGTGTTCTCTTTTCCTTTCTTTTGCAACCACTTGAATACGTATACTAGTACCGATAGTAGTGTTCCTCTCGAGACCGACTCGGGCGAGTTGCTTCGGCAATTAGTTCGATATAAATTTTTATTTGATTTTTGACGCACTACAACGTCTTTGTCAAATTGGCGCCGTTGCCGGGGAACACTTTAGGCACTAGTATTAGTGTTTGAATGTTTGCAACATTTTTTTTCTTCTTATTTTTGATATGATTATTCCCACCGGTGCGTTTAATGTTTTTTTCAAGTGTTTGTGTAAGCAGTGATGAATACATATAACAACTATCCGTGGGAGTTCCCAAGGCCTCAGACGAGCACTTACTACGAGCCTTCCCAATATGACGCGACAACACATTTTGGCTCTCAGTCTCAGGCATACAATCCGGAGTGGGATACTCAATCGAGCTATCATTTTGATCCACCTCACCAACAGTGGCCTCAACAACAATGGACTCCTCAGAACATGGTGTACCCTCCACAATATTCAATGCAACCAGAGCCGCCATACAAGCCCTCATTGGATGACGTTTTTCAGGATTTCATGAAGACGACCAACCAGATAATAAAATCAAATGAAGCGGCGATGAGAGCGAATGAAGTGGCGATGGCCAGAAATGTTGAAGAAAATTTGGCCTACCCTCCACCATATTCGATGCAACCGGAGCCGCCGTGCAATCCATCTTTTGATGAAATTTTTCACAATTTCATGCAATCGACCGAACAAATAATGAAAGCAAATGAAGAGGCAATGGCAAAAAGGGAAGAAGCAGAGGAAATGTCAATTGTTTTCGATGATGAGATATGTATGTTATCTCCCCCAATGCGCGAGTGGGAACAAGATGAAGAAAATCATACGCGCCATCTGACGGAAGTCCAGGCCCTCGCGATTCTCCAAGGTGACTACGAAGATGAGGATGTAGAACCGAATGAGGTCAAGTCCATAGTGGAGCATGTGTACCTCGATGAATTACATTTGGAGGAAGATGACGAAAAAGAGACGATAGAGAGTATGGTGCTAGAGGATATTACACCGAAAGTGTTGCATAGAGACGAAAGCTCATACAAATCGTCCATTCAACCGAGACAACCAGATGAAGAGACATTGAACACCAATGTAGTGGTAGGAAATCAGGATGGTCTAGAAGGGGATCCATCGATGCTAGCTACTCCTCTTGTGTATGAAAGTTCAAATATCTATGTCACGAGTCACGAGGAGGAGGAGGTAGAGGATATGTTTCCCGAGCATGCATGTATAATCCAATCACCCTCTCTCTCTCACGGTGATTTAGGGGATAACAAATCAGAACTTCCTCGTCCCTCACTAGAGATGACTGACCTTATGAATGTTGAGGAGTCAAATGTGATAAGTGCTAATGACCCACCCAAGCTGCATGATCCAGGTATTTTCAAATTTAATTTTGCTTTTGGTGGGGATAAAACAGCTGGTAAGGTAGATTATAATGGGGGTATTAATGTGTTTGATGTCTATACTGAAAATGGTTTTTACACTGATGCTACTAACCCCTTGGCTGAGATGATTTTCTTGCAGAAACATAGTTCTATATTTTTACATATTGATGAGATGGAAAAACAAGACTTTCGTGATGACATTGGTATAGGTGCGGTGGCGCTCTTGGAGTTTAAAAACAAAAATAAGCCACTCCCACAACAATTAGAGCGTAAGGGTTTATCAAAACAATGGAAATACGTATACATAGAAGAGATGACACATGAGATGATGAGCCTCATTGAGGCTCCTCATTGTTGAAAGATGAGTCAAGCTTGGGACGTTGAACAAGCGCCGCGTGGAGGCTAATCCACGGACCGTGCTGCTCTTTCGGGTACCAAAATGAGCGCCACGTGGGGTCCTTCCCACGATTTCATGCGAGCTGGATCGAGAAGACTGAAGGAGTCGACATCACTGTTTGCACCTTCTTACCCTTCCTCTTTTTAAGCTTGTTCTGTATATTATGTTTAGTTTTTTTTCTTTTTCGTTTGGACATGTTTTGTACTTCCTTGCCTGAGATTTGCTTGCTTATGTGTTTTACATTGAGGACAATGTGTATTTCAAGTGTGGGGGGGTAGCTTTGCATTTTCTTAGGGTAACCCGTTGTTTCGCGAGGTTTGTTGGGGTTATAGTAGTCTTCAAATGTTGCTTATGTTGTGTTTCTTTTGGTATGTTTTGTCGTGTTGATCACCCCTCCCCATTTGAGATATGATTATCATGAGAGCGTGTAGTTGATGTGGTTTCCCCATGCATGCTAGTTGCTTTATTTCGTTTCTTGAGGTGCGATAGATTCTTGGTGCTAGAGGTCGGTATATGTGAATAACTTTTGATCCCGTGTTTTAGTGTCGTAAAGTGATCTTGAGATAATTGCATGTCACCGTTTCACTTCTCAAATAACCTTGTGAGAATTTGAGCCTTTTTAGCTTTCTTCATTGTGTGATATCTCGTTGTTTCTTGAGCTTCTTAGTTTCTTTGTTCTACATCGAATGCGCCCGTATGGACTAGAGAAAGCTAAATCATAATTAAGTTGTTACTCGAGGCTTTATGTCATAAATTACTTGATTTTGAAAATGATTGGGTATTGATCGATTAGGATAGCCATTTTAGCCTCTTTTCGAATTTTTTGACCCCGAGCCCGTCGTGGGACACCCTAGTAGCCCCTTTGAGCCTACGTTTAGCCTTTTTCTTTTTGTCCTATGCTTCGTGAAGGAGAGAAGGGAGGTTTTGTACTTGGGGATATAAGGTGTTACTTTCTACGATGTTTGCCGCTTTTATAATAATGAGACGTGTTATAAGTCTCCAAAAAAAAAATAGAGAAAAAAACAAAAATGAGACGTGTTATAAGTCTCCAAAAAAAATGAGAAAAGAGTCGAGACATGTTATAAGTTAAAAAAAAAAAAAAAAAAAAAAAAAAAAAAAAAAAAAAAAACACAAAAGAGTCGAATAATGTTATTTGAATGCTCGGATGGTTTATGTGGCTTTGATGAGTCATTTGTAGTGTTTGGAGTGCAAGGGATTGTCGTGATTTAAAAGGATGTTTGGTTGTGTTGGAGATGTTTGCTTGTACGAGTTTAGTCCACTTTTACCCAAATATTCCCGAATACCATTAGCCGAGACCCGTTACACCCGAAATATCGATCGCCCATGATTCTTAAAATGGTAGACTTTGATTAGTGGAGAGTGCAATTTGAGTATGTGTTTAGTTGATGTCCTTAGGTGCATTTGATGTTATTTGAAGCTTATCGTTGTAACTTACGTGCTTTCCTTTCTTTAATACACAAGTTAATCCTTGATTTTGATCTTTCGCTTGTGTATACTTATGAGTGACCATTTCTCGAGAGTTAAAGAAGAAAGAGTGATTCCTAGTGAGGGAATTTGGAGTGGTGGTATGTAATGATTCTTGGGTGACTTTTGTTGCTCCTAATTCATTGTGGTTCGAAAGTTTATTCATGTTACTTTTTCCGTACGCACCGAGAGTTTATTTGTAGTTTTGAGGAATTGAGTAGGTGTTTGGCATGTGTGTTTGATGCATTCTTTGCTTTCATGATCGTTTGCTTGAGGACAAGCAAAAAGCTAAGTGTGGGGGAGTTGATTGATACTATTTTGTTATGTTTTTCGTGTTCTAATTGTGTGTGAGTCGGGTCGTTTTGAGTCATTTGTTTGTGTCTTTCTCTTGGTTTGTGGTAGGTTTGATGTCGTCTTGAGTGTGCAGGCTTGTAGAATTTATTGGAATGAAAGTAGCAAAAAAAAACACGAGTTGGAACGAGTCAAGACGGAGTAGAGGACCAAAGCTGCTATCTAGCACCCGCTGCAGTACCTAGCACCCGCTAGGTTTGACTTCCAGCAAGTTTGTTCCTTCATCATCTAGCACCCGCTGCATCACCTAGCACCCGCTAGGTTCGACTTCCAGCAAGTCTGTCCCATCAGCACCTAGCACCCGCTACAGTCCTAGCACCCGCTAGGCGCGTTTTAAGAAAACAGTTGACCTTGTTTGACCGACGAAAATTTGGGAATTATTTATAGGGTTTCGACCCTAGCTTCTACATACACATTCTCTACGTACGGTTTTTTGGAGAGTTCTTTCTCCTTAGACTTAGTTTTCATATTGTTTTGATTTGGCTACGAAGAATTGGATCGACTACTTGCAATCTTGAATCTTTATTTATTGTTTTCAATAATCTAGTAAGTTTATTTTTTTTCATTCTTGTGTCTTAATTATTTTTGCTTTAATATTTTAATTTGATTATGAATATGAATTCTTTCATCTCTATATGTCTCTTGCTCATCAATATGTGTAGCTAAATTTCATACTAGGGTCAGGGTTCATCGATTTTTGAAAGTAGGGATTGAGTTTTGGTTTGCACACAAAGTGTTCGATAAAATGCTAACTTGATTTTAAACTCACGTTTGAGGCTGTTAGGCAATCTCGTGATTTAGATTATCGAACCACGTTAATACCAACCGGAGACGGACGTATTAATATAATTTTTTCAAACTATGATTTAACTCTGAAATTGAATATTGGTGAACCCGATCCCTAGTCCCTTTTTTTTATCATTTGAAACATATTCATTGCTTGTCTTTTATTTACTTGTTTTTATTTTATTAATTTAGAACTTAGATTATTAAAAACTCCCAATCAACCATGCATTATGCTATAAATTCGTGTTCTCTTTTCCTTTCTTTTGCAACCACTTGAATACGTATACTAGTACCGATAGTAGTGTTCCTCTCGAGACCGACTCGGGCGAGTTGCTTCGGCAATTAGTTCGATATAAATTTTTATTTGATTTTTGACGCACTACAACGTCTTGTCAAACGACGGGGATATATCGGCCTAAGAAGCGTGTATTCCCCAACAGGTGTATACCGAGGCACTGCTTCATTCTTTGGCTTGCTATCCGTGGTCGACTGCCGACGCGTGATAAGTCGTTGATTGGTCGGGGGGATGATTCATGCGTTCTATGTGGAGGAGAGAGTAGAGAGACGCATTCCCATATTTTCTTTGAGTGCACTTTTTCACAGGATTGCTTGAGCAGTGCTGGGAGGGAAGTTACTGGGTTCATATGGCCACGTGGCAGTTGGGAGTGTGCTGTACTCCGTGCTGCTAGACGGTGGCGTGGGAAGCATTGGATATCATGTACCTATCGTGGTCTTCTCGCTGCCCTGATTTATTTTATATGGCAGGAGAGGAATACACGTATCTGGGAAGCGCGCTCGGATTCGGCAGAGGAGGTGGCTATCAGGGCTATATCCATTATGAGGGATCGGATCGCTTCGCTACGACTACCAGATTCACTTCAGGCGAGGGCTTTGAGGCGAGTGTGGCACATCGCGTGGTAGGAGTGATATGTTTTATTTATTTATTTATTTTTTGAGTTGCTGAGAGCTAGCCTTTTAGCTCGCTTATGCGGTAGGATTTTCCTATGCGCTGTACTGTATCTCCAACCTTTTTTTATATTTTTTTTATATGATATTGACCGTTAACCAAAAAAAACAATAAGACATGTTTTTTTTTCTGACTTTTCGGGTTTAATAAGTTTTCAACAAGCACTGTAATAATTCATTAAAAGAATTTATAAATAATATTTTCATGATGACGTTCTTCGTCATGCATGCTTGTAATTTTTTCAATGGCCACATCTCTATAAATACATAGAAGTGATAGAACTCGTTAATCCACAATGGCCAAGGAAGAAAATTAAACAATGGGTGCTATACACTTTATATATATACCTTAGACGGTTTGTTGAGTCGGGTTTCGAACTTTTTGTACGGGCTTTTTGGAGTGAGGGGTCGCCTCGAGATCGAGCTCGGCGGTTTGAGTCGGGTTCGAAAGTTTTCGATCACTATTTTTCTATTAAAAAATACATTTTTAAATAAATTAAAAAATAATATTTTTTAAATACCAAAATTACTATATAAAATATACTTCTTCCGATTAGTAAACATGACCATATATTTATGAATAGGAAGGTGTACTGATAGTAGATTATTGTATACTTTCAATTTTTTTTTTCTTTGTTTAATTTTTTTAGTTTGATATTAAAAATTACACTTTTTTATATTTGTAGGATAATAATAATAGGTATCTACTCAACAATATTACTCCATTACTCTCTTTACTTCCTCTGTTTCGGATTGGAGTTGAAGTAGTTGTCGGAATTTTTGTGTAATTTACAAATGGAGTACTTCATTATTTTTTATTTTAAAATAAAATTTATATAATTTTTTTTTATTTTAATTACCATAATTTTTATTTTTTAACTTAAAAATATATTTTATTTGAAATATAAAAAGCGTGAGGGAAAAATAATTGATTTGGAAGTGATAATATTGAAAAATCAGTAAACTAGCTAGATTTTGGGATATTAATAAAATTAAAAAAATAGATACTAACAAAAATCATAAAACGAATAAATGTGGATTTTAAAAATGTACATTGTTTTATGAATATTGGATGATATAGAAAAATAGATAATTAATAAAATACTGCTAGATATCGAATACAAATAATGGAAAAATATCCGGGTTATAAATAAAGGACTCAATACAACTCATTAATTAATACGCACATTTTTTCGTACTACTACAATTTATCTTCAAAAAAATTTATACAATGAAGTATTTTCGAAGTGCTTTCTTTGTTTTCATGCTCATGATCTTTTCGACCGGTAATTTTTTTATTTAAAATTAATGAGTTATATTTCATACAACTTTTTTACATTATTTTTTTTCGTTTCAGCGATAATGACCGAGGCTCGAGATTGCGTGTCGAGGAGTGCTCGCTTCAAGGGACCTTGTTGGAAGTGGGCTGACTGTCGATACGTCTGCAACACCGAGGGTTTTTCATGGGCGAGATGCCATGGAAATATTTTTCAACGACAATGTTTTTGCATTAGACCTTGCCCTGAATCGAAGGTTTAATGATATTTCTACTTAGTAGTGGTTTTGGATAGTTCAAATTGAATTATGAAAAGATATGGTAATAATAAATTTTATTTTATAAATAATTCATAATCAAATAAAACATCCATCTATTTGCCATAATATTTCATTAATGTATTATATTGTATTTATGTATAATTAATGCCAGTGTCTTCATCAAAATACTACTCCAGTATTATTCAACTTATGAAAAGTTATAAACACTCGATAAGTACACATAATATTTTTTTATAATTAATTTTAAATAAGCTGAGTAATTAGGACATGTTCTGAATTTAACCAATTTGAACTTAACTAAACTTAACAAATCTGAACTGAACTGATTTTTTATAAAAATAATAACAATTTTTATAAATTTTTAAATATTTTTTTAAAAATACTAATAATATTATGACACTAATTAGATTGTATATTTAAAATTATAGATTGAAATTATTTTTTATTTAATTTATTTTAAAATCAACTTAATCGAGCTGAAATGAAGTGAACTTGAAATAAACTTAATGATATGAACTGAACTAGACTGAAATTAATAAACTGAACTAAACTTAAGTGGTCTGAACTGAACTAAACTAAACTGAAATTAAGTTCAAAAGAACCAGAGAGTTTACAAATTCACCAGCAATTAATTCATTTAATAAATAAGGTTAAATTCACCGGCAATTAATTCATTTAATAAATACAAAATTTTATTAAGTGATATCATTCATATACTAGTAGTCCATATGATATCAACAATGACTATGAATCGAAAGAAATGTCTCATTCCGAATTTAAGGTGAAATTTCGAGGTCCTAATACAAAAAATATGTAGTATAATATTAATACAATCAATCTCATAAATTTATTAAAGAATATTGTGTATATGTTATTTATTCTTCCCCTTGTATACATCTTCATCACAAATAGGGTGTTCATCATGGGATCAGACCAAATCAAAATCATGGTAAAAATGTAAAATCATTTTGAAATAAGTCTTCTTTAATTAAATGGACACAATTTTTGGTCCCCTATTTGTAAAGTCAGGGTATTCAAACAAACAAACAAACACAGTTGCTATACTTTTCCTAAACCTCCAGCTAAAAAAAACAGGACTACAGACCGAAAAAGCCGCTCCAGATTCCAAAAGATTCAAATTTGTCGGTTCTTGAAGCACCTCAAGATTTGGATAACCCGGCTAGTTAGCGGGCTGGGGGTCCTTCCCTTGCCTGCCTGTGAATGTGCTTCAAGAAACTCTTATTACACGTCTAAAAATTCATTATAATTACAGTATAAAAATAAAGATCTATCGACGCCCGTTTGCCCAACTCCTGTTGTGGTTGCCAGGCCTCATCTGTTGATTCCTTTGAGCAACGTTTTTCTTTGGAAGATCTCGCAACTCCACAACTTGTATTGTTCTCTGCTTCTTGGCTGTCAGATAACATAATTTTTATTATAACATGTATTGTTCACTTACGTAATCTTCTAGTTCAGAGCAAAGGAGAAAAACTAACCGTTCTCAGCTTCTTGATATCGTTCTTGCAGTTTCCTCTTGGCAGCCTCCAAATTCATCCGGACAGAGTTCTCATTGTTATTATTGAACTTCTGTTTGAAAAAAACAAAATACTTACAACCATTTATTTAAAAGTAAATACACAATTTCGCAAAACAAACACATTACTCACATCCTGTTGAGACGGCATTGGTTTCTTATGAATTTCGTCTCTGTCGAATTTTTTCTGGTCGTTAGGTCTAACAGCCGGTTTTGGTCTACCCGGGCCGGACTCATAGTTGGAAGGCTTCGGCCCATTTGGTTTAGGAGGGGTTTGTCTTTTCAACACAGCCTCAGGACTTCTCTTCAGAAAGGACTTCCTTTCCTTTGGCGGAGCACGAAAGTCGCTGTTGTTCAGATTATGAGCATCCGTTTTCTCGACGGTAGTCGGTTTACTTCTGCTGATTCCTCGGTTCTTGTTGAGCTCCCCATGGTTTCTAGGATCTGAAACAATATTTACCCAATTAGAAAACAAGTAACTAAATAATCTTCTTCAGAGTAGCAAAGCACGATAAAGTAACTCACTTCCATCATCATCCATGCCATCAAAGAACTTCGAGGATCACGGGAAGGGAAACAGAGGATACACGAAAAACAGAAATCAGATCACAAGCAGAAATTAACTTTATAACCAGATTAAATTATTTAAAAAATATATTTATATAAAATATGGCACCTGTGAAAGCTCCATTGAAGTAGGTGTAGCAAAGAAAACTCCTTCGTCTAGTGGAGGAGATGGTAACCCTTCCTCTTCCTCAACAACAGAAGTTTTCACAGATTCTGTATGAATTTCTGCACCTGTAAAATTACCGAAAATCCCTTATATCATAAATTTTGAATAATATTTGTACTGTATATATAGAGACACGTCGAGTTAAACTACCTGCAATAGCCTTTGTAGCATCAACCCACGAATCAACCATTATTTTCCAGTCCCTGCGTTACAGACTTAATCAGCTTAAACTATAACCAATCATTCGACTTTCTGAACAATGTCGTAAATAATAACAAAAACGGGTGACTAAAAACGTTGATTGGTGAGAAAGATTTTTTCAACTCACATTAAATACGTACGTAGGCTTTAGTCAATCATGTACGATTCTAGTTAAAATTACGCAACGTGTCCATCAATTATCAGCGCCAAACAAAAATCTTCTCCTTTTTAGGCAGAAGGAAATAAATGATGTACTACTACTACATTAATCTCAGCTTCAAAAGGCACATTTCGCTAATGATAAGCTATGAGAATAGAGAAATCCGTACTCGATTAATGTCCTAACAAGATTTCGAATCTCCTTTGATCCACGCTTTCGAAGAGCATTAACGGATTTCCCAATCTCTGTAGCCTGAAATCGTAACTAATTAATCAACAACTGTAGGTGATCATGACTTAGCAATTATTTCTTCTTATCTACAAAACGAACCTTAAGAGTCTCCACCGACAAAGGCATCAGCTGAAGCCTCCTCAGAGAATCAAACAACATTGAATCAGACTGTAACACAAAACACATTCTCAAACCTCTAAAACAACCGATTAAACGAATCATGAAACAATAGCTAAGTATATAAACACAAACACACACAAACCTCTTCTTCATGATTATCAAGAACCCCTTTAATCCTCAAAACCTCCTCAAAGAACTGAGACTCCTCTTCAATCTCATCATTCAAAGCCTCCACATCCACATAACTATTACCATCACTACCCCGATTCGACACATTCGTATCCATAACCAAAACCTCCCCACCATTACCATCTTCCTCATCATCATCGTTGTCATCCCTGCTACTGCAGTTTGCTTTGCTCTCCTTAGTGTCCTTGCTCCCACCGGCCTCAACCCCACTCTTGCACTTACCCTCACTCTTCTCTAAACCCTCGCCGCCGTTAATAGGCACCGCCAGTTCCAATCGATCGCACCCGGAGCACTTGGTGATTTTGCAGGCGAACAAAACCTCCGCGATTCGATCCCTCTTCAATTTGAATTCGTAAGGGCAATCGGAGGCGGCCACCATTATCCCGTGCTCGATTATGTCGAAGATGTCGGAATTCGCACTCCGGAAATACTCCCTCCACTTTTCGAGACTCGCGGAACCGGTTACGGCGGCCATGGCGAGAGAGATTAATTATAATAATAATTATTATAATTTATTATTATAAATTAATCAGAGCCCGGATCGAGAAATCGATTGTTCCGTAACCGGCATCAATCGGATTCTCTGTTCTCTTCTACTTTCTATCAGTTTCTGACCAAATAAAACAGATCAATTTAGAAAAGAAAAATAGTTTTAAAAAAAAATATAAGATGATGATCTGAACTGGGTTTTATTCAGAGATTTATTGTTTTGTGCATAGAAAATCAATGGAGAAGTTTAGAGGGAAACGGATTTGTAAAAATAAAATTGAGAATTTGGATATTCCCCCTTTCTCTAGAATATCATCTTACATTCTTGGTGGGGAAGAGGACGGTATAATTTTTAATTTTAGATTTTTGTATTTTAGGGCGACTTATTTTATTTTGGCAGTGACTTTTTCTTTGAGTGGATTAATTAAATATTGAAAACCAATAAAGGTTTAGAAAAAAAAGTTTAATATTTTTTGTTTATTTTATAATTTCACTTTTACCTTTTAACAAAAAAAAAGTAATAAATTAGTAACATTTTTTTATCAAATTCATATATTTCAAGGCTAAAATGAAAATTGTCATTTTTTAAGCTAGATTTCCGACATAAAAAATACAATGTCGAATGATTTACCATCTATATAGTTTTATTGTTTTTTTTCTATATAAAATAAATTGAACCAAATTCTCCATTTTCAGAATATAATTTAATGACATCATAAAGTATAATTAATCACTCACATTATTTATTAATTACGCATTTTCTCTAATTGTTTTTGTAATGGTAGGAATAAAATAAATGAAAATTAGGGGAGGATTGGGTTTGTTGAGAAGTGACGACTTTTGGACGAATGGTATTGGGCCCCACGCCACGTGTCGTCGTCCCTTCAAATCTTATCGCATCGGTCTTCCGCTAATGCGACGCGTCTGTCACGTACAGACACGACACGGCGGGTATTTTCGAAAATAATCGGCAACACGAGACTGTGTGCCTCGCCGCCCAAAATGCACCCTATCAAACGATGACCAATCATACAGTGGACCCCACTCCCCAATTTTAATGCACAATTTTTATTTTTATTTTGGTAATTACTAATTATGGTATAATATTTCTCAATATTTTATCGTATATATTATGAATTGTTTTAAATGTATTCATTAATTTATAAAGTGATTAATATAAAATAATTTTTTCTAGTATTTATTAATCAATAATTCAATATCAGTGATTTTTATTTATTGATTGATTACTTGACATTGATATTTATTTAAGGTAATTATATGCGTTTTTAGGCTGGGTTTTTTCGACTGGTGAATAATACTACCCGATCGAATCTCACTCGACGAGGAGCATTTATCGACGGTTTTTCTAAAGTTGTCATTTTCTGTCTTTGGACTAATGGAAGAATAGTGCATCGAATCATCAGTGCCTCAGGTTAAAGGATGACTCATCTCATCCTCATCCTATCTCTTCTTGCTGTCAAATATTCACCCAATATGATTATTCCATCACTACATAAGAAATTTGATACTTTTTAAATTAAAATAATCAAATAATTGAGATTTAAAAAAAAAATTATATATTTCCTTTTTAAATGACATGTCCTATTCATTTTTGAACGCCCACTAAGAAATACAATGTGCCAATGAAACTCTTAGGATTATTTGACAATTTAACATTTTGAAAGATTAAACATAAAAGTGAAATACATATAATAATGATAGTTTCCAGAAAGTCAACACCTATTTCCTAAATGTTGACCAAGTCACAAAGACAAAAAACTTGTGTTTTTAATATCTTAATTGTTTCAAGGACGTTGACTCGGTGATTAGTCAAGGCAGGAGTCAGTGAATATTGAGGCCTAACTAACTCCACCAAGACAGGTTTGCAAAGAGTTTATAAACAAGCAATACAGTACAGTAAAAAGGTGTGATAGATCGATCGATCGAGAGGGTGCATCTCCGTCTTGTTTTGGTTGGTTAGTCGGGAGGAACTCAACGAGTTGTCTCCCGAGCACAAAGAGCAACCTCAAAAGTCTATCTAACCAAAACAGACATTCTTTTCGACATGATACTTCAATCCCAGCCATTAAATGTTGTAGTGATGCCTGACCTTTTTGAGTCGCGATGACACGATTAACTAGACACGTATAACATAAGAAAGTGGGCTCATAACATATGTAAGCAACACAAAATTATTTTCAACCTATTGACAGTGAACATTTCCAAAAGTTTCAGAACAACTAAATTAGGAACCATGAGCAGACTAGGTACCATGTCACAGATCAAACCGACACATACACTTAGCAACAACAACAAAAACGCACGTGCAATGAATAAAACACTAAACAAAGAAGATACAAATACCGCGTACGAGAAGAGAGAAACAGGTGAACCAAGATATCATATCTGATTCCTCCTAGTAACTAGTCCATATCTGCAATAAACAAAATTAAAAACAGTACCTTTAATACAAAGAAAATAATGGCCTAGTCAAATACCAGTATTCATAATGTATTATATCTCAAGTTCTAACCTTTAATAAAAACACGATTCATAAATCGACATTACAGCCACAATAAAATTTCAGTCCAGAAATCCAAAAGACAGTGTACAACAACATTGAACATTGTCACAAACTGAAAATCTCACAGTAAAGAAAGTTTTTTTCTTTTCTTCCTAAAATCATGTCCTTGTAAAGTATTTCAACAATGCCGGTCAAAATTGAATAGACTAGAAATTTACTGAAAAGGGGCAATCCGTTCGAAACCCTAAATTCGATTTTGACAACGAAATTACACAATCAATTATCCGATTTACCGTGTTAAGTGGACGGCTCAGTTGGAGGCGGCGATTCTCGGCGGAGCTCCTTGACAACGGCGGCCAGCGACTCCGGGTTGAGACCCATTTCCGAGAGCGCGATGAGTATCGAAATCGTGTGGCGGTCGAGCCCGGTTTCTAGAATGTTCGACATGTGGAACGCCAAGTCCAGCGAGTCCCGCGCAGTTCGTGCTGCCTCCGGATCCATTTTCAACACAGGCTCAATCGGATTCTTTGTTCTCTTCTACTTTCTATCAGTTTCTGACCAAATAAAACAGATCAATTTAGAAAAGAAAAACACAAACCCTAATTTTTAAAGGGCTGTAACAGAGGAATCGAATGGCTGCTACACTTCGACGCAAATCCAAAAACACAAACCTCCACATACAAATTTTTAACAACTGTAATTAATATACTCCCAAATCGAAAAACCAAACCTCAATATCTAACCGAGTTACCAATTTGAGCAACAATAAGATGGAGACAAAGGAATACCTCGTCTAAAAATTCATGAATTTAAACCAAATCGAAAAACCCCCAAATTCAAATCGAAAACCCTAATCAAACGTAAACCCTAATCGAAGAAAATCGAAGCCAAAGGAGACAAAGGCATACCTGGTCGGATTCAGGTCGTCGTCGCCGCCGTGGATGCGCCTCTGCCGGAGATGCTCGCCGTACAAGTCGAAATTGAAACTAGAAATCAAAGAAACAAATCAAAGAAATTACGAAGAGGAGAAGAGGAGAAGAGGAGAAGCATACCTGGACCAGCTTCACGTAGTCGCCGCCGCCGGAAGTTTCTTCGTCGCCGGAAATCGCCCTAAGTGTGCAGAGAAGAAACGCAAAGGAAAAGTGAGGAGGAAAAGGGCAGAGGCCCGCTGTTATCAGGAAATTATTTGTGACCACGGCATTAGCGACCACGCTGTGGTCGCAAAAGACATCCACGTGGTCGTATATTAAGCCTATTTTCCACGGTGGAAAATAGGATTTCGGAAAAGGAGTCGTTAGAGCATTCCCAATGGTGGGGAGGCAAAATCCCCACTTTCTCAAATTTTGCCACCAAATTTGCCACAAAATGTAAAATCATCTCCAATCATCAAACTCAAATTTTAACTCAAAAAGAATATTCTATGAGAATATTTCTAATTTTAACACACAATAATTTTATTTAAATTACATTTGTATATATAATCAAATTTATAATATGATATGTACGATTAGAAATTTGAAATTAAATAGATTAATGTCATATTTTTTTAATAAAAAATATATATAAGTTAGAAAAAAATTAATGTTGAATTTATGTAAAATTAATATTCGTAAAATTAATGTTAAAATTAATATATCTTGGACCTTATTAATATTCGTAAAATTAATGTTGAATTTATGTTTCATTTCTCTATTGTATTTTGTGTTTTAGTATTTTGTATTAAATTCCTAGTATTAAAGTTTAATTTGTATTTGTATTTTTTTAATTTACATTTGTCTTAATTAAATTTTAATTTTATTTTCTTTAGCATAATAATAAATATAAAATTGTGGCCTAAAAAAATAAAATGTCACATTACTTTTAAATTAACAACATAAAAATCAAATGAAAATACATTAAATATATAATTAAATATATAATATATATAATAACTAAAATTAAAAAAAAAAAAATTGTTTGCCACCGTGAACAGTGGGTAGGCAAATTTGCCGCCCACTGTTCACCCTCTCTATTCTGCCACGGGTATAGAGCCCCCCATTGGGGGTGCTACAGTAGAGGTGGGGAGGCAAATTTTGCCATTGTCTCCCCCATTGGGAGTGCTCTTAGCGACCACAGCTGTGGTCGCAAATACTATTACTACTTTTTCGCGACCACGTACTTAATAGCGACCACAGTTGTAGTCGCGAATATGTACGCGGGAATTTGACGGAATTAATATCTGAACAAATAGCGACCACATCTTTTTGCGACCACGCATAGTCGCAAAAACAGATTATTAGCGACCACGTCCTGTGGTCGCAAAAGGTGTGGTCGCTAAAAGCCTTTTTTCTGGTAGTATACTCTAGCGTTATGTCTTATTTGATTTGACGTTTATTCCATCTGACGAATGAATTGGATATCAGGGCCCGGTTGCTCGTCGGTTGGAGTTGGAGCTTTCTCGGAGAACGGCCCGTTTAAGCCACGTGGCAATATTTTAATCAAAAATGAATATAGCAACAACAAAGGTACGTACATAATTCATAATTCACTCAAAATCAATTTATATATATATATGGATAAAAAAAATTAAAAGTTGTGTATGTTTAAAATTTAAATATTTTACAGTTGCTAACATGTTGTACCTGGAATCCCCTGCCGGAGTCGGCTTCTCGTACTCCGTCGACAAGTCCTTCTACAAATCGGTCAATGACACGATGACAGGTGTCGTATATTCGAACACGAATTCATTCACTCGATTTTATAATCTTACCGTACGATTTATCTATGTCAATTTTGATGTTGTGTTAGCTATGGACAACTTTATTTTCCTCAAGAATTGGTTCAACAAGTTCCCAGAGTTTAAGGACAGAGAGTTTTACATCACGGGAGAAAGTTACGCAGGTACGTATCCGTATATATGTTACGAACGAGCGAATGAATGTACGCGATTTTCATGACGTAAAAACGATATTTTGTTCGACAGGTCATTATGCGCCTCAACTAGCTGATCTCATCGTTAAAAACAAACCGAAGCACATCAATCTCAAAGGAGTAGCAGTGAGTAACTATTGGAGAATATATTTGACCCACTAATATAAATGTCAAGTTGTTAAAACTTTTTTTTTAACAGTTCCAGCTTTTAAATAATGCGGTTTACAATTCTTGATCAGATCGGAAATCCACTACTCGAATTCGATACCGATTTCAACTCGAGGGCCGAGTTTTTGTGGTCGCATGGGCTGATATCCGACAACACGTTCGACCAACTCAACTCCGTGTGCAACTACTCTCAAATAAGACGACAAAACCAGAGCGGGGAGTGGACGCCCGAATGCTTTAGGGTGAACAATCAACTTACCTCGGAGATCGGAAGATACATAGACATCTTCGATGTAACACACGACGTTTGTTTGTCGACAGTTTCCAACCGAACCCGACTTCAAACTCAACTGGTTAGTTGTAGTCACTACTTATATTATAAAATTAAGTATTGTTCGAATAATTGTCTGATCGATCTATTAGAGAATATATTCGACTCGCTAATATAAATGTGATCGAGTTGGCCAGCTTCTCTAACAGTTCGAACTCTATTTTTTGTTTTTTCGATTGTTTCAGCAAGACGGATCGAACATAGACATATGTGTTATATATCAAATGATAGTGTACTTAGCCAGAAAAGATGTGCAGAAGGCTCTTCACGCTCGTCTGGTCGGAGTCCCGAAATGGGTACCATGCTCCGCGTAATGAATCGATCCCATGCAACGTCTTATTATACATATATATATATATATATATACCCTCGATTCTTCGAATGAATTGATCAAATTAACCACATGTTCTTAACGTTGTGTTTTGCTTTTGTTACGTACAGTGTTATGCATTACGACATGCTGAATCTAGAGATACCGATGATCGAGCTTTTAGGTTCACTGGTCAAGTCCAGGGTTAGGGTTTTGGCGTACAGGTAAAACAGTACATATATATACTCTCTCTGTTTCAGAAATATAAAACCACTTTTCTGGATAGGTTAGTTTTTTACCAGAAAGTGAAGGGTATAAATGTCTTTTGGCAGTGGCGATCAAGATTCTCTTCTCCCACTAAGCGGGACGAGGAGGCTGATTAAAGGGCTCGCGAACGAGCTGAAGCTGACGACGACACGGCCGTACGGTTCATGGATGTCGAGAGATAAACAAGTCGGCGGGTGGGTACAAGACTATGGAAGTTATTTATCGTTTGCAACGATGAGAGGAGCATCTCATTTTGCCGCCATCACTCAACCGGAGAGATCGCTCGTCCTATTCGATTCTTTCGTTTCCGGGAAGCCGCTGCTGCCGCCGCCCTCCGGTTAATGCATATATATAGTACATCATTAGACTGATCATCCTGATCAACTAAAAGGGTCAAATATAAATTTGTTCATTGTTGAATAATAGACCAATTAAAATTGGTTCTAAATGTTTTAATTTCTTTCGTAATTGTTTCTATTTTTGTTGCAAAGAAAATCAAATTAAATGATTGTGGTATAGTGATTTATAATGCGTTTGTTTGTGCGTGTTAATTAATTAATATTATTGTGCAAATTAAATGAAGAATAAATATTTATATTTTCTCTCATTATATTTGCATATTACATATATTTATATTTTGTAAAAATAATACTCGTATTATGTTTATATTTTTACAAAAATAATTTATTAAAATAGATAGTACTAAAGTGAAAAATAAAGATAAACTTTTATTTTAAAGTAAAAATAAATATATTAGCATGGATAATATTGTGGAACATTTATAAAAATGTGAATAATTTTATAAGGGAGTACTATTATTCAATTTGATAAGAATACTTTTTTTTTGTAAGAATACAAATTGGTGAAAAAGGTAAGGTTACTAATTTGGTAATATTTAAAAGTAGAAAAGTAAGTGAAAATTTAAAAGTATAATTTTATTTTTAAGTGAAGATTTTTTTACTTTTTTGTTTAGGTACGAAAATATATGTGAAATAATCTAAAAAGTAAAGTGTGAAGATATTTTTTTTGTCATATAGTGACAGATGGTCAACTTTGATTTTTTTGTTCGTACAATAATAAACAGTATACAAAAATGTTTATTATAAGAGTTCGTTTGGACGAGATTATTAAAAAGAGCTTATAAAATGTTATGTATTATAAGTTGTTTTAAGAGTTGATAAGTTGTTATCTCTTATTTAATAAATAAGTTATTAAATGTTTGGATAAAATAAATATATAAATTTAAGATGTTAATTTTTTTTGATAATTTAAAATTTTATATAAATAAAAATAAATTGATATATATGAAAAAAATAATTAAAAATAATTATATTAACTAAATTATAAATTTAGAATTTATATATATATATATATATATATATATATATAAAGTAATAATTTTAAGGGTATTTTGGTCTTTTATTGTTTAAGTTACAAGAGACTTGTAAGTTATTTAAAAAAAGTATCTCCCTCTTTACTTATTTTTAAGTTTTTTAAGATCTTTTTTTATAACTTTACCAAATAAATTTTAGGAATTGAACTTATAAACTCTTAAACTGTTTTAAGTAGCTCGGCCAAACATGCTTTTAATATATGTTAGACAAATGGACTATATAATAGTAATAATAATAAAAAATTGTTTTGTAATCTTCATGATTACATACATCATACAATTATGTACAGTAGTGATATTATTTCATCTACCAATATTTCTTACTTTAATATCGCTTCTATAAATTTTTTTCTCCCTGTCTTTATTTGTTAGCTTAATTTATTTATTAGGGCCTATAAAATTTGATAAAAATGAGTAAAAATATTTTTTGGTTGACTATATTTGATAAATATTTTTGATCAAATTAATTACAATCAAAAGCTAAGATACTAATGTTTGAAGAAAGTTTCTCCTGATTAACTAGAATTCAGTTCATCCCTAAAATGGGTACTTAATATTCCAACATGTATATATCACCATTGCACGTTTACTATTAGGTCATAAAATTGGAGAATCGATAAACCCTTCATCTCCTTATCCTCTAATTCCTCGTTATTCTATCAATTGTAATGCCAATATGTGTTGGATCATGTAATCATGGGTCGGCCACGATTCACTGAATATGATAAGAATTTTTGTTATTTAATTGTAATCTTGAAACGATTTTCCGAGTATATTAAAAAGTAGATTAGGCATCGATTAGACTAGAGACTAATCTTAATTAATTAATTTTTACCACGCCGAAAGTTTAGCGTATATAGGGCACTAAAATCAACGGAAAAATTAATTCAAAAAATCAACTGTAAAATTAGATTTTGAAAAAATTGACTTATATTGGATCCGGCTGATTTTGTGTTTCTATTATTAATTAATACCATAATAAAAAATAAATAAATAAAGGGGTATCCAACGGCTAAGAATGGATGACCAGTTGCCCTGACATCGACGAAGCCGTTGATCAGATATTTCTGCGGTCGCACGTGATGTCATATATCGACCACGCCTAATAGTAGTATAAAATTATGAACAATTTTCTTTTTCGAATGTACCAACCATAATAATTATGCAGACTATTAATGAAAAAGTAATTATTTTAATTTTTCATTATACAATACAATTTTATTCATATTTTGTTTACTTATTTTATTTTACTTTATTTTTTAATTTAAAAAAAAAATCAACATTTTGGTGAAAAAATTTCAATTGTGTATGTATGTGTTTCCCATAAAAGTTGTTTATAAATTAAGATGCTACTTTTGGAGCATTACTCCTTGTGGTATCTTAATCGTAGATACATACACCATACACGTCGGTTGTGAGTGATTGTGTGTGTAATTAATATAATAATATTAAACTAACTTGATGTATATATATAGTGTACGTACTCCATAAATCAATGTATTTAATAATTATGAACATTTGCCAACTTAAAAATTATTGAATATTTGAAACCCTGAATTCTACACCCCAAGTAGCATAAATAAAACTCCATAAATCAATGTATTTAATAATTATGAACATTTGCCAACTTAAAAATTATTGAATATTTGAAACCCTAAATTCTACTCATTAGGTTATATATAGAAGTAATTAAAAAACCACGACACCAATCCCTTGGTATATCGATCGATTGCTCACTATGGCATCGAAGAAGACGACGTGCTCGATAGCTTCGTTGATAATCTGCTCGTTGCATATTATGTGCTCGACGACAAACACGAACCCCTACAACGGACAAAGTGACCAAATATCGAAGTTGCCCGGGCAGCCGAAAGTCACCTTCAACCATTATTCAGGCTACGTAAATGTAGACGATAAACACGATCGGTCGTTGTTTTACTACTTTGCGGAGACGGAAAATGATCCCGGGTCAAAGCCTGTTGTCCTATGGTTATTCGGAGGTACGTATATATATTAATATATAATTAATGAGATTTAATTTGTTTATCTATAGATTAGACTATATATATATATGTTCTCATTAATTAATGGATTGATCGTAAGGGCCGGGTTGTTCGTCTCTGGGAATCGGAGCTTTTACAGAGAATGGGCCCTTTAAGATACGTGGCACGAGTTTGGAGAGAAACAAATATAGCTGGAACAATGGTACGTAATTAATTAACGAATTAGCTAGATACATTTTTATAATTAAGAATTAATTAAGAAACATTTTTGTGTTAATTTTACGACGTTGTACAGTGGCGAACATGTTGTACCTGGAATCACCTGCCGGAGTCGGTTTCTCTTATTCCGTCGACAAGTCTTTCTACAACTTGGTCAACGACACAATTACAGGTAGCTCGATCGATGTAGAACATGTATATAATTAAATATGGATTTCTTTATTATATTATTTTGCAATTCAGTTATATTTATATATTAATTTAATATTTTTGAACGTTTAGCCGCGGACAATTTTATGTTCCTGAATAACTGGTTGGAAAAATACCCGCAGTATAAGAGTTCATCGTTTTACATCACAGGAGAAAGCTATATAGGTATTATATATATTACGTCATTTATTTTTGAATTAATTAATTTAATTTGTTGTTTGTTTAATTAATTAAAACATAATTATTTGTTTGTTTAACAAGGTCATTATGCTATACAACTGGCTGCTCTCATTATCAAATCAAAATCAAAGATCATCAATCTCAAAGGAATTGGAGTGAGTAGTTAAAAGACAAAAATGCCCCTCCCAAATTAATTTGATTTCTAGCTAGTAATTTTAGCTCATGATCATAATAATAAATAAAGTAAAAATTTATATTTCTTTTTTTAAAAGAAATTGTTTTCTTTACATCAGTTGGGAAATCCTCTTCTGGAGTTCAAAACAGATTACAACGGGCGAGCCGAGTATATGTGGAATCACGGAATGATATCCGATTCAATGTACGAGCTACTTAATTCCGTCTGCAGTTACTCTCGAATCAAGCATCAATCCATAACCGGAACGTCGACTCCGGAATGTTCTAGGGTGAACGATCAACTCACCGCAGAGATAGGAAATAACGTGTCTATATACGATGTCCCCAAGGACGTTTGTTCGTGGGGGTCGCCACCTAAGCATTCTAATTCTGACGACGATGATCAACCAAAGGAAGATATATCATGCGTCATAGATGATCTGACGGCTTACTTGAGAAGAAAAGACGTGCAAAAGGCTCTCCATGCGAAACTCATCGGCGTAAGCCAATGGAACATATGCAGCACGTAATCGATACTTCTCATTCTTCATCATATATAATTTCGTTCTTTTTTTTTCATCTGTATAATTAAAAATTATTAATACACTCATATTGCAGCGTTATGCATTACGATCTGCGAAATCTAGAGGTATCGATGATAGGGCTTTTACGTTGGGTTGTCAAGTCCGGGATTCAGGTGTTGGCTTACAGGTTAACTAACTGAACTGATCTAATAACTAATTTCAGGATATATAGTTTTATTGAATCTTTTTCTTTTTGTTTCGGCAGTGGAGATCAAGATTCGTTTTTCCCGCTTGCCGGAACTAGGAAGATGATCGATCGAGTGGCTAATGATCTGAGGCTGAAGACAACGCGGCTGTATCGCCCTTGGATCGCGAGCAATGAGGTGGTTATTATAAGTAGAAAAGTTACATACTAAAAATTCGCGCACACGATTATTTATAATTATGAGTGTGTTTATTTTATGTTTATGTTTGAATTTTGATGATATATAGGTTGCAGGATGGTCACAAGGGTATGGTGGTAATAATAACCTGTCGTTTGCAACGGTGAGAGGTGGGTCCCACAACGCCCCCTACTCTCAACCGGAAAGATCGCTCGCTCTCTTCGCTTCTCTCATTTCCGGGAAGTCGCTGCCGCTGCCGCCCGGTTGATCGATGCTCAGTGCTCACCAAAGAGAAGAGATTTTTAATAAGAGTTGAAATGAAATGAATAAAATACAGTTTCTTATTCTACTTTAATATTTTGTTAATTAGACACTCTAATGTAGCAGTACTCCTATTTCATAATTACACGGACATTTCTTTTTAAATGAATGTTTAGTAATATTAAAAAGCTTAATTGAGTGACTATCCATATTTTCACAATTTTCAAGAATATTTAGTCTTCTTGATCGAACGCCGTTGGTGGTGATGAAGAAACATGGCCATTGCTTTTTTTTCCTTTATTGATTAGATATTTGTTTATTATATATAGTACGGTATAAATTAGCGAAAGAGAATATATTATATGTCTTTCAATAATACTATATTTATAGGAAAGTAATGCGTAGGTATTACTAGTAAAATTAAGAAAAGTTAAAATTTCAGAGACCAAGAAAAAAGAGTTCAAATATAACATTTATACAGTAAAACTTTTATAAATTAATACAATATCATGTCTTTATTTGGTCTTTTGAATTAATAAAAATCTTCAATAAATTAATGACTTTTTAAATTAATAAAATTTCAAAGTTCAAAAATATTAATTCATAGAGGTTTTAATGTATTTATTTTTATAGTCGCACTTTGTTTTACATGGAAATTAAAAAAAAATTACTTTTGACTTTTTATCAAAATATAAAAGTAAAAATGTATTTTTAAATAATATTTATATATAAGTGAATTTCTTGATAGGTATATATTTAATATTTCACATATAATTTCAACAAATTACTTAATTAAGCTGGTTTTGTGGTAAAGGGTAATGCACTAATGCATGAGTATATTTGGAAGCAACTCTTCAAATATACTACAGTATTACGCATGCCCGACAACAAAATCAAGTTAAGAAAATTATTTTTTAATATATACACCTCATAACTTATGTCACAACTCACAATCGAGACTATTTTGACATATTTGTCCTTGGATTGAAAGCTTTCGACACACATTTCTGAGCAAATAGATTAAAAAAATTATAAGCAACTTAAGCGTCGCCATTTGAATTTTTTTTATTTTCAAATTTATTTATAATAATTAAAATTTCTTTATCAAATTTAATTATTTTAAAAAATTAAGTAAAATATAATTAAATATTCAACCAAATATTTATAATTATATAAGTTTTTCATAATATTTATACTTTATACAAAAAAATGACACCCAATGTATAAAAGTGGGGAAAAATGGCAATAAGGTCATTTTTCAGCATTTTTTGACCAATAAGGCCAATTTGTAATTTTGGTGTCAATTAGGCCAAAATGTTCCAATCAGGCCACAAAAATGTATTTGGAAGGACGAAATTACCCTTCCATATTATCTTTCACAAATCAAATCGAGCTGAGGGGAAAAAAAAATCGGGCACATTCAATTCTTCTCTCTCTCTCCCTCAGCTCCGCCGCCGCTGCTGCTATTCACAATCGAGCCGAGGGAATTCATCTCCGTCGCCGCCGCGTTCAAGCAGTCCGTGTCAGATGCGCCGCCGGTGAGCAGCTCCAATTCTCAGCCGCGATAATCGATTCCATGCAGTCCGTGTCCCTTGGCATCGATCGATCGATCGATTTGCTCGCCGCCGCCGCCGTTCCTGTCTCAGTTCAGATGTCAGATGCGCCGCCGCCCTCCTTGCCGTCGATTTCGAATCCAGGTACGCGATTTCGGATCCACGTACCCGATCAGTGCTTAAAATTAAGCTTCATTCAGCATGTTCATGCACAGTGTGTGTGTGGATTGATTCAGTGTGCATTTTTCATGCATTCAGTGTTGATTGTTTTTTATTATGCACGTTCAGTGTTTTTTCGTTGCATTCAGTGTCTAATTCACCATGCACTCAGTGTTCAGTGTGCATGCATTCAGTGTTCCTGCACTGAGCTTGCCATTCAGTGCTTATTTTGTTCAGTCAGTGTTTAACTCACCATGCACTCAGTGTTCCTGCACTGAGCTTGCCATTCAGTGCTAAATTGGTTCAGACAGTGTCTAATTCCTGTAACACATTGTGTGGATTGACTGAGCTTGTTTTCAGTCAGTGTCTAATTGCTTGATTCAGTGTGCATTGAGCCGGACTAATTGCTCTTCCACACTGTAGACACCTGTTGTCACACTGAATCCATATTCAACCATGTGGATTCAGTGTTTGTTTGATTCATTCAGTGTTTAATGGCTTTGTTCAGTGTGCATTTAGCTTGGCCAATTGCACTTACACACTGTACCCACCTTGTTGCACACTGAATCCATCCATATTTAGCAATATGGATTCAGTGTTTATTTGATTCATTCAGTGTCAGAATGAATATGGTACCTGTTATTATCTTGTTGGAAATGCAATGTGTTACAGGAATCAGTGTGTGTTGACTTTGTTTTCTTTGATGCATTGACCTGTCCCCTTTTCAATAAATGCCTGCCATGTTAGTTGAGGGTTGAGGCATTTACTGCCAGTGTTATAAGTGTGAGGACGGTTATAAATACCTCGTCATTTTTCTGTGGTTTACTCATCTCATTTCTATTCGATCGGGGGGCAGCCAGCAACGATGCCGAGGCGAACGGGGACACTCGATCGGGAGCCAGGGCAGACACCAAGTGAGGCTGAATTTTTCAATAACAGTCCTCCTCCCTCGCCCGAACAAAGATTCAATGGCGGTCCAATCTGTCGGGGGCCAGCAACGATGCCGAGGCGAACGGGGACACTGGATCGGGAGCCAGGACAGACGGCAAGAAGTCGGGGGGTTGAATCTTGGAATGGTTCTCACTGGACCGAGCAAAGATTCAATGGCCGTTGGCATAAAGAAAAGTTTCCCCTCCCAGCTGTCTTTGTTCGTCCGATCAAGGACGAAATGGGGAATTTCATCGTTCTGACGGACTCCCTGGACCAGAAATGGCACGTTCCTCTCACCACTCATCGGAATCAAACGGCCATCCACGGATTCAACTGGGAACGCCTCATTCGAGAGTTTGGAGTGCAGGAAGGCTGGAACATCCGGGTTACCTGGACCGGAGGAAGAAGTTTCTCGGTTGGCGTATTCGATCAAAATGGCCAGTCGATGGTGCGCCCGGTCAGGGACCCCCCTCGTCGTGACCCAAGACTTCCTCCATCTCATTATTATTGTTGTTAATCTTTTTTTTGTGTTTTTTTTTTTTTTTTTTTTGGTGTTTCCTGTGATTGTCGACTTGTCTTTGTTGTACTGCTCGTCGTGACTTGCTGCTTGCTTAATAAGACTTTGAGTTTAAAAAAAAAAAAACACACTGTCTTGTCTGACTTTAACACTGAACAGGCCTTAAAAACACTGACTGATTGACTGTGCATTTAACACTGAACATGTCTTAAAAACACTGTTTGAGGCAACACACATTGAATCACACAGTCAAACACTGATCACACTTTTATGGCACTGAACACACTTCAATAGCACTGAACAGCATTGAGCACACTTTTATGGCACTGAACACACTTCAATAGCACTGAACAGCATTGAGCACACTTTAATAGCACTGAACACCCTTTATTAGCACTGAACACACAGAGACACACACTAAATCACACTGTTTGAGTTCAGTTGTTCATTTTTTGACTGACTGTGAGTCGTTATTTTTTTGTTATTCAGCAGGGACCGCTGTTTTCGCGTTTTGTGCATTCGGCGGCGAGAATTTGGTGTCCAGAATCGATTCCTCCCGTGCGGCCGCCCTTCACCAGCTGAAGGAAACAGTCGAGCTTCAGTGGCCTGAACTCCGAGACGTTGCATACGGCATGCATTACTCCGTACCAGATTTCCCAAACTGTGTGCTCTCAACCGATGCGGACATGTCGAACATGGTATCCCTAGCTGCGCTTCACAAGCTGCCTCGGGTGAGCATCGACATTTCCGTCGAGAATGAAGACCACACCTCTAGTTCTGTGTTCTCGACGGTGTCCAACAGTACCTGTGTTAGTGCGACCGGAACAGAAAACAACGAGGGCGGCCTTGAAGCAGCAGAAGATATGTTCCGCCTGTTTGGTCCGTCGAGTTCTAAAGTGCTGTTAACCGATGGCTGGGACAAAGAGATCTCGGGTGTCGGTCAGATGTTCAGAGGAGGTGCCCCGGACTTTCGAAACGCACTCTGTAAGATGGCAGTCGGAGTGGGATTC
This sequence comes from Euphrasia confusa, assembly GCA_954870475.1. Taxonomy (NCBI): domain Eukaryota; kingdom Viridiplantae; phylum Streptophyta; class Magnoliopsida; order Lamiales; family Orobanchaceae; genus Euphrasia; species Euphrasia confusa. The sequence continues at coordinate 1,027,925 of OX940954.1, read as the reverse complement.
GATTTCGAGTACGTGAAGAACAGACCCGAAAAGGTTTCTGCCGTGTGCTCGAAAAAAAGCAGCACGGGATGCAACTGGTCTGTATGCGCCGTGATGGATCGAAGCAACGGCTTCTTCTACCTCAAGCAACTGAGTAACGAGCACAGCTGCGGTGCGTGCTTTCGATCCCTGAAGCACAGGCGCGTCTGCTCGGACTTGGTTTCCAGCTTGATAGTCGAGGAGGTACGGAAAAGCACACTGACTCGTCCGATCCAAATCGTGAGAAACTTCCAGCATCACTACGGCCTGGAGATCTCGTCTGGCCTCGCTCTGGATGCGCTCGAGAAGGCCAGAAAGATGATTCACGGCGACGATAAAGATTCCTTCGGCGCGCTGACTAAGCACCTGCAGGCAATATCGGATTCCAACCCTGGGTCGCACCTGCTGCTCGAATTCAACGAGGCGTCCAGGAAGTTTCGCAGGGTCTTCATCTCGATGAAGGCTTGTATCGACGGGATGAACCATTGTCGCCCTTTGCTGTTTCTGGACGGCACATTTTTGAAGGGAAGGTTCAAGGGCCATTTGCTCGCTGCTACGGGCAAGGACGGCGACGGAGGTATGTGCAGTACAGTTTTGAGCACTGAATCCCTCTTTTTAACACTGACTGATCTGAAATGCACACTGAAACTGACACGTGTTGCTTGCAGCACTGAATATGTATTTTCAGCACTGAATGAGTGCTATTCACACTGACTGACTGAAGTGTTTTAATTTTTTTTTTTCTTGTTCGTGTCCTCGTGGATGCAGGGTTGTACCCATTGGCTTACGCCGTTGTCGATTCCGAGAACTATGCTAACTGGAAGTGGTTTTTGGACAACCTGAAGCACATCCTATCTCCTTCTCGCACTGTTACGTTCGTGTCGGACAGGAATCTCGGGCTGCTCGAGGCGATGAGCAGGGTGTTCCCAGGGTCCCCGCACGGCTACTGTATCAATCACTTGAAGTTGAACCTGAAAGACAAGTTCAGAGGCAGATGGGCAACCAAGATGTTACGAGACGGCGTGGTGTGGAATTTCCTGAAATGTGCGTACGCAACCACCGTCGAAGCCTACCAACTGAGCATGGACAAGCTGTTGGAAGAGGGAGGCCAGACAGCGAAAGTGTTTTTCCAGAACATGGATCCAAAGAATTGGGCCAACGTGTACTTCTCAGGGAAGAGATACGGGGAGATGTCGTCCAACGCCGCGGAGTCGTTCAATAAATGGATCATGGAAGCCCGGCATCTTCCTATCACAGCGTTGGTCAACAACATCAGGCTGAAGGTGATGACCTTTTTCCACGGTATGAAAAAAAAAAAAATACACATCTCAAACACTGATGGCCCTTTTTTAACACTGTTTGTTGGCCCTTGTTCAAACACTGATTGCCCTTGTTTAACACTGATGGCCCTTTTTTAACACTGTTTGTTGGCCCTTGTTCAAACACTGACTGCCCTTGTTTAACACTGATGGCCCTTTTTTAACACTGTTTGTTGGCCCTTGTTCAAACACTGACTGCCCTTGTTTAACACTGAATCAGACAGGGGGGCCAGGAGCAGGGGATGGACTTCGGATTTCTGCCCGTCCGTTGAGAAGACGCTGAGTAAAGCCGTCAACGAAGGCAGGAAATGGGTGGTTGTGGGGTCGTCCGAAACGGTTTTTGAAGTGCAGTGCGTTCCGTCCGTCGTGGTCAATATTGCGGATCAGACGTGCACCTGCTGTCAGTGGCAGATTACAGGGGTTCCGTGTTCCCACGCCGCTGCGTGCATTCTGCGGTCCGGGAAGCCGATGGCCTCGTTCGTGGACAAGTTTTACCATGCAGAGAGCTACGCCAGGTCTTATGCCGATCCCCTTCAGCCGGTTTCCATGTTTGATCAACCTTCGAACGTACCAGAGAACGTCCTGATCGAGCCGCCAACATCGAAGAGGCCTCCTGGAAGACCTAAGAAGAAGAGGATTCCATCCAGGGGTGAGCACATCCCGAGAGCCATGAAGTGTGGGAGGTGCGGACGTGTCGGCAATCACAACAAGAAAACGTGCACGGAGCCTATACAGTAGTTAGTAGGCTTTTTCTTATTGGATTTTTGTTGTGTGTTTTTCTCGACATGATTTCTGTGATCAGTGACACTGAATGGGGTGAAAAAACACTGACTGTCAGTGACAGACACTGTTTGGCTCATAAACACACTGACTGACTGCCTGTCATTTATTAAGAAAACACAGGATTTTAACATTATGTGATTTTGCTTTTGCTCAGTTTATTATGGTCTTGGAGTGTTTTTTATTGTTCTTTGTGTTGTAATTTTTGCATTTGGTTGTTTTTAAATGTTGCAATTCAGTAAATTTCAACTGCTGACACTGAGTAGACAAGATTAACACTGATAACAATGAAATACAGAATAAAACACTTATAACACTGAACAGACAATATTAACACTGAATAATAGCAACACTGAACAGACAATATAACACTGCTGACACTGAGTGGACAAGATTAACACTGAGTGCATAAAATGAAACACAGAATAAAACACTGCTAACACTGAACAGACAATATTAACACTGAATCCCACCAATTACACAGAAATATGAAGTAAAAACATTTTTTCTTTTTTTTTTTTTTTTTTTTACAGAAACTAAATCCAAACACAATCATAATTCGTGTTCATACATTTACAGCAGAAAAAACACTTCTTGTCCACAATCACTACTTTTCCTTCATGGTCACGATGGTTCGTATCACGTGAGCCTTGAATACTTGGAACTCTTCCGTCCTGACATTGTCCGGAATTGCCTCTTTTTTCAGAATCTTCTCCATGTAGTAGCATACGTACAAAGCACATTCATTCCTGGACACACACACACAGACGCAGAGTAGTTAAAGTTAAAAAGAAACACTGACACTGAATGCATAAATATAACACTGAGTGCATAAAATGAAACACAGAAACACTGAATGAGTTTAATTATGCATTGAGATACTTACAGAGATGGTGCTTGCTGTGGGAGAGGCTTCACGGCCTCGATTTCATGTATCGGGAAACCAGACTTCCCCGCTTTCTCAAGCCTTTGGTCCACGTTAGTTTCTACCTTTTCCTTCTGAAACGTACGAAACAAACATTTTATCAGTTATCATTACAAAGGGAACCCACATTTTATCAGTTATCGACTAAAAAAACAGTACACGTACCAATTCCGCTGCATTCGCCATGTAATGGTCCTTAAATTTCGACCCCCTGGGTTGAATCGAGTTGTAGAATCGCCATTTCCGTTGGACGAAGTCGCAGACGAGCAGCGTCCAATGGTTGGGAGTTGTATTCTTTCTCATCCCAGGTGACAACATCGGGAACATTATAATCCCTTCCCGCACGCATGGAATCATTTCTGTGATTTTTTCATACAACTTGTCGTGGTCAAGAGTTCCCAAGACAATGGAGGTCTGCGAGAAAAAAAAAAACATAGCATAAGACAATGAACATGACATGAAAGACACTGACTAACACATAAAAGCACTGACTGAATATGATAAGCACTGATCAACCATCATTAACACTGAACAGCCCTAACAGCACTGATCAACCACCAATTACACATATACACTGAACAGCACATATAATGGCACTGAACAGCCCATATAAACACTGACTAACACATAAAAGCACTGAATGAATCAATTAAACACATATAAACACTGACTAACACATAAAAGCACTGAACAGCCCATATGAACACTGACTAACACATAAAAGCACTGAACAGCCCCTATGAACACTGACTAACACATAAAAGCACTGACTGAATTCAAAAGGAAAAAAAAAAAAAAAAACTCACCCAACAGTGCCCAGGAAGTATCAGAGCCTCCAACTTCTTGTTGTAAGCTCGATTCAGCGACTCAGCAAAGGCGTCGACCACGTGATTGCTGATGAAGGTGCATCTCATTATCTCAGTCACGTCAGACACCGTCACAGCCGTGGATATCTTGGGAAAGTACCTCATTGTGAGCCTGATTGGTCAAAAGCACACTCTTATCAAAAAGAAAGAAAAGAAATAAAGAAACAAAGACAGAATGTGAAATAAAAGAAACTTCACTTACATGTTTTTGTTGCTGCTGTGGTCCATGATTTTGTCGAGGACTTCCGGCTCCAATTCGAAACCGCAGTTCAAGTCAAAGTTCTTGTTCACGTTGACCAAGAACTTGACATGTGCATCATTGAAGTCAGCCCGGATCGGTTTCTGGCTTGCCTCCACCTTTTTACCCTTCTTGATCGCCTTTTTCTTGGCAGCAGGGGCAGGGGGATCGTACTGAAAATCATCGTCATCGCCGTTGGCTGGCTTCCTTTTCCTGCCCTTGACCAGTCGCACCATTGACCTGGTCTTTGCCTTGGTCGAAGACTCTGTTTTCTCGGCTTCCTGTCTCAACGGGCTTCCTTCTTCTTCATCATCACCCTTGTTGCCGTCAATCTCGTAGACGCACAACTCAGCCTGGAGACTCAAGATTTCATCTTCCCGTGCCTTGACGATGTTCTGCAGAGCCTCGATCTGGACTCTGTGGACCATTTCTTGTGCTTTCATGTCCGCGTCCATAGTCTCGAGCTGGACTTTTTCGTAGTCGTTCATGACCGACGACATCTGAAGGTCAGCCAACGCATTCTTCAAGAATGCCACTTCATCCTCGAGCTCTTTGACTCTAGCCCTCAGAAGTCGCACTTCCTCCTCACTAGAGCTTCGATCCTCGCCCGCCCCGGGGTCCTCGGTCACTGTTGGATGAGTCTGATCATTCGCCTTCTTGATCAATTCTTCCTCGAGCTCTTTCACTCGCGTCCTCAGAAGTTTCAATTCCTCCTCCTCCTCGGAGCTTCCACCTGCCTCGCCTGCTGCCACCTCCGTCTCCGCGTCGATCTTCGCAAGCTGCTCCGAAAGCTCGCTCTTCAGTCGCTGGTTATCACCTTCCAGCTCGACGTTAGCACTTGTCAGATCGTTCAGCTGAGAAGTCGTGCTCTCGAGCTTGGATTGGAGATCCCTCACAGTGGCGGAGAGATCTTGATTCTCCGACAGAAGGTTGTTAAGCAACTTCTCGGCTTCGGCAGCAGAAACAGCAGGGCGTTCCTCATCGGGCTGCTGCTGTTCAGAAGGCCGCCCACCCTCCTCCTCCGGCTCCTGGACTACGCAGGTCATCTCCATCGGATGCCCCTCGGAAGAAGAACTGTCGTCGTCATCCCCATCGGACGACTGCTCGTCTTTTCCAGAAGGCCCGCCCTCAGGGCCTTTTCCTTTTCGTCGTTCCTCTTCCTCGCTCGACGAATCAGAGCCCGGATGCTCGTCATCGTCACTGTTGTCCTCTCCAGAAGGCAGCTCCTCAGACTGCTCTTCGTCCTCGCTCTCCGCCGCACGCGGAGTGTTCACGATTGCTTTATAAGAAAGGTGGCCCTTGTACGCCTGGGTCTCCGCCACCGTCTTGCTGTGCTTCAGAGCACGAGCATCCACCTGTCAGACACGGACAGCACGCATTAGAACTCAAAAAATACACATCATCAAGTAAACACACTGAGTGGATAAAAAAAACACTGAGTGCTATGTAAACACACTGAGTGCCATGTAAACACACTGAGTGCCATGTAAAGACACTGAGTTGCATGTGAATACACTGAGAAGCATGCAAATACACTGAGTGCCATGTAAAGACACTGACTGGCACGTGAATACACTGAGTGCATGTAAACACACTGACTGGCACACAAAACAAACTTAAACGAAGAAAAAGAAGAAGGAAGATATATTACCTCCTCGTCCGCAAGGCCCTGCAGACTCTCCTTGGTCACATTCATAATATCAGGGAGATGTCATTTCAGAACCCTGGGGAGGTGATCGTTGTCCAGCTTTTTCGCCAGCTTCGTGTGCTCACAAAGCCAGTACTGCACATTTTTTATTTTATTTTGATTCCAGAAAAAAATTCAAGTTAAATAATATCAAGGAATGAAAAATAAAAAAAGAGCAAGTAAAGGTACAGTGAGACGAAGGTGAAGAACAACCAAAGAAGCACATACCATGAGCAGTATTGTGCAGCCTTGTGTTTTCTGAAGGTTTCCCTTGTTCTGGGCTGCCGAGTCGCAAAGGGCTTTCAGAATTGCCTCGCCCCAGTTGTAGCTCTGCATCGTGTCCAAATCTTCCACATAATCCAACCATTTCCATTGGATTGTGGCAGAGGAAGTGGAGAAGAAGACAGTGCCGATCACTATCAACGACAGGAGCCGAGCTGCATCACCAAGAGCCTCAGGCTTTTTACTCCGACGATCCAACAAACTCTGAAGCTTTTCCTTCAGCAGCTTCGGTTGCAGCGTCTTCTCTCCCGGGAAGATCCTCTGCCTGAAGCTGCTATTACGCTTGGGCCTGGAGGTAATATCAAGCTTCCTGCTGCCGCCAACGATGCCGAAAATAAGATCGACATCCTCGGGAGTGATCCGTGCTGCTTTGCTGCCCAGATTTATAGTACGAGCAGCGATATCCATCTGCTCAAGTACCGCAGTTATGGCTGCGTCGCTCTTTCTGGTGTGGAAGATGGTCAGCCTCTCATCCTGAATGCACTTGAAGAGATGGTAGAAGGGGGTCTTCTTCAAATACTCGTCGTGGCTCGGTTTCAGACTGCCCTTTATATCTTCAAAAGTCCTGATGATTGTGAACATGTTCGACCTCATCTGCTCGTAGTACCTGTAAAGCCAAAAACACACAATGATGTGAGTACTGCACTGAATGATCACACAAAGCACTGACTGGCACATAAAAGGACTGAGTGCACTGAAAGGCATGTGAAAGCACTGAGTGAGACACTGCATGACAGTACAAGTACACTGAGTGGCATGCAGAGACACTGAACACTGAACATACACCAACACACACAATCAACACTGAACAGGACATTTTAACACTGAACATGACATTTTAACACTGAACAAGACATATTAACACTGAACATACACCAACACACACAATCAACACTGAACAGGCATGTACAAACACTGAACAGGACATTTTAACACTGAACAAGACATATTAACACTGAACATACACCAACACACACAATCAACACTGAACAGGCATGTACAAACACTGAACAAGACATATTAACACTGAACAGAACATATTAACACTGAACATACACCAACACACACAATCAACTCTGAACAGGCATGTACAAACACTGAACAAGACATATTAACACTGAACAGCCACCAAACACACACAATCAACACTGATGAACACATAATCACACCGAACCTCCATCAAAACACATAAAATTCATTCAGGCAATGGAAATTAACAGATTGAAAATTGAAAATCGAATTAGGGTTCGAAATACTTACTTCCTCTCCTTCTTCTCGCCGGCGGCAGGCTGAGGGATAGGGCTCGCCTGCTCTTCACTCGACGGAGTGTACTGAACAAGCCTCCGTTCAGTGTTTTCGGAAGCAGCAGCGGCGGTTGGGGTCGATTTCTTCCCGGCGATTTTCTTCGCGGCGGCGGTTTTCTTCGACGGAGCCATATGATAATCGAAAAGCTAGCTTGAGATTAGAGGATTTTCGTGTGTTGTTTGTGGTGGTCACGAAGCTCAGTTGCTGAGAGAGAGTAATGGTTGGTGATGAATTTTTGTGTGTTGTTGTTTTAGCGGGAGCCGAGAGAGAGTAAATGTGGAGGTGTGGGTTTCGTGGGGGGCTTCGTGTGCGGGGGAAATGAAATAAATGCTGAAACCGTTTGTTCAAATGTGTATATATGCGAGGGCAACGATGTCTTTGCACATTTTAGTCGGCCTAATTGGCACGCGTAATTTTTCGAAAGCCTTATTGCCGAAAAAATGCTGAAAATTGGCCTTATTGCCATTTTTCCCATAAAAGTCTCTATTACTTTTTCTATTTTTTTAATTCCAAAATCTATTTTGATGATTTTTTAATATTCACTTCCAAATCAATTGCTTTCCTTAAACCACGCTTTTATTATATATTTTTTTTTTTATATAAACTCATTAAATGATTTTTAATAATTATTAGGTTTAAATTTAATAATCACTTGTCGATTGGGAAAATTTAAATTTTAAATATTTTTTATATGACTTTTATTTTAGAAAAATATAACATTGTTTTTGTATTTTGAAAAACAATAAGTTACTTTCTCCTCCGTCCCACAAGTATTGACTTTTTTTGTCGGTCCAATACATATAATAAATATTGTACAATGAGATACTGTAAAGGCTTTGATAGATAAGGAGCCCAGTTTTAAATACTGTTCAACTTTAGTAGAGTTAACAGCCCGAAAGTGTGGGTTGAGCTCTCTTATCAAAACATTAATAAAATTGAGTGATACAATTACTAATTTACCTATTGCATATTTAAAGTAAAATAATACGACTACAATTGACGATCATTTGAGTCTTGAGTTTCGCAAAGGTTTTTTTGAAGGTCTTCCTCAATTTCATATCGGAACTTCATATCTTCTTCATCATTTAGAGATGTAGCAAGTATAAAATTAATTAAGGTAAGCTCTAAATGAATTCTTTAAACATCTTATTTTATTGGATCCACAGCAATCAGCATATAAATATTCATAATTAATTTTGAGGTATGTTCATATAGATCTAAATTATTTTTTTAATTATTTGAATTTTTTCTTGTATTTTAATTGTATGGGTTTTATAATCATCCACATCTATCATCTCCTCTCAAACTATTGTTTGAGTTCATGACATTTTCCGAATTTGAAAAACGAGTCAGAAGAAATTATTCGATCCTCTTATCGATCTTTATTTATTCCGAAACCGAGCGATTAGAGGCACTAATCCACAGTCAATACAAAGACTAATTACTCCTAGCTACTACACAATTTCATCATTATATTCCTTCATACATCTTATCAGAAGAAGAAAAAAACCAACGTACCATTTTGTCAACTGATGAAAGTCAGATATCAGGCCGATGAATCGTTAACAAGTCTTGGTATTATAACTTATAAGCACGTGTGACAATTGTATATCCTGGACGAAATCGAGTTATAAGAATCGCGCGACGAACCTCAACTTCACAACACAAAGCGCAATGACAAATGTACCACAGTTATGTATCTTCTCGATAATAATCTGTTCTTCATTGCAGATACTTTCTTTGACAGCTGAAGTGATACTAGGTTTGCCCGGACAGCCTAAAGTCGACTTCCAGCAACACTCAGGCTATGTAACAGTCGACGAGAAACAAGGCAGGAAATACTTCTACTACTTTGTGGAGGCAGAAAACGAGCCAAATTCCAAGCCTCTTGTCCTATGGTTGACCGGTGGGCCCGGCTGCTCGTCTCTCGGAGCTGGGGCTTTCATCGAGCACGGCCCTTTCAAACCGACGAGCGGGGAGGCTTTGATCAAGAACGAATACAGCTGGAATAAAGGTATATATATATACGAACATAATTCGTATACACAAACATTGTGTGATGTATAAATAAATATATATATTGATTAATTGCAGCGGCGAATATGATATATTTGGAGTCACCTGCCGGGGTCGGGTTCTCGTATTCCGACGACACGTCCTTCTACAAATCAGTCGACGACAACATCACCTGTGAGTGAGAGCCTATATATTTTTTTTTTCATTTGTGAGTTTTGAATAACTTTTCCCTTCTCTGATTCGGCTCTGTTTCAGCGAGAGACAACCTTGTTTTCGTCGAGAAATGGCTCGAGGAATTCCCGGAGTTTAAAGATCGAGAGTTTTTCATCGCAGGAGACAGTTATTCAGGTATGACAGTATATACATAGAACAGAACATCGAAAAATGTCGATTAATTTTCCGGTTACCAACTGCAGGGCATTACGTTCCACAGCTAGCTGATCTTGTCGTTCGACAGAAACCGAAGTTCGTAAACCTCAAAGGGATTGCAGTGAGTGATTTTAATCAATCAATCATACTATAAACGAATAGTCGATTACGATCTTTTTTCTGTTTTTTCGACAGATAGGAAATCCGCTTCTTGAATTCGACACGGACTTCAACTCGCAGTCCGAGTACCTGTGGTCTCACGGGCTTATATCCGACTCCACTTATCAACAACTCACTTCCGTCTGCAACTACTCTCAGATCAACCGGCAACTCCTCATCGCCGGACCCCTAACTCCCGACTGCGCTGAGGTCAACAAACGAGCTTCGTCCGAGATCAGCAACTACACGGATCCTTACGACGTGACCCTCGACGTTTGCTCGTCGAATCCTAAATCGAAAGAAGTAGATGTATGCACACCAGATGAGACGGGAGTGTACTTGAACAGAAAAGACGTGCAGACTTCTCTCCACGCTCGGCTCGTTGGAGTCGAGAACTGGACCATATGCAGCAAGTAAACGTCGATTATCACCCTCACTTGGATTGCAAAAGATTACATTTTTAATCCGTTTTTTTTTTCTCCTTTGGTTGCAGAGTTGTGAATTACACAATGCAAGATCTTGAGATTCCGATAGTCGGGATTCTGGGTTCACTAGTCGAGTCGGGGATTCGGGTGTTTGTTTACAGCGGTGATCAAGATTCGGATATCCCATTTATCGGGACGAGGAAGCTGATAGACGGACTTGCGAGCGAGCTTAAACTGAATATGACTCGCCAATACAGCGCTTGGTTCGTGGAGAGGCAGATCGGAGGATGGACTCAAGAGTATGGAAAGTTGCTGTCGTTCGCAACGATAAGAGGAGCTTCACACGCGGCACCTTTTACTCAACCGGAAAGATCGCTCGTTCTCTTTACTTCGTTTCTAGCCAATAAGCCACTGCCATCTGTCACTGCTACTGTGTAGACCAAGGAGAAGGGTTACAAGCCATGTATTCGATTCTGATGATGAATTTAGTAATTTGTTCAAATTTTAGGGATCAAACTGCAAAACTACCAAACTTATGAGAACAGAGAGCTTTTTTTTTTTTTTTGAAATTAGTGGAATACAAAGCAAGTCACAAGTTCAAAATGCACATCTTTACTACCTAACATACTAGAGGGAAATTACAGAAACAACTACTACATATCAACCCAATCAGCGTTCTGAATGGGCCGAGAACTCTCGAATCTCCAAGCGTTTAAGCTCGTAGGCCCGAGAGGCCTCCTCGGGGGTATCGAAAGTGCCCAACCAGAGCCGCTTGTGTTGGATCGGGTCACGGATTTCAGCAGCAAATCTGCCCCATTTTCGCTTGCGGACTCCTCTGTATCTCGCTGGATGCATCTCGGTTGTGGGCCAAGATATCTTTTTTCCGGTGGAGGTGATTGTGCTTACCTGAACGGAAGGAGAGGGGTCTCCGATCGAGTAACAGACTTGGTGGATGATTCTTTTCTTCTCGCAGGCTCTTTCGTCGTCTGATGAGTCAGTGGCATCAGGGTCGTTGCAGGTTATCCAGACCTTCTTCACGGTCCTGGTGGGTTCAGGCTTAACACGAAGCTTTATAATCATAGTTTGTTGGTTCAGTGAAACTGGTTCACGATGAGTCTCAGGCATAGGCTAATGCAACTTCACAAGGAAATAAGAAAATAGTATCACATAACCAAGTTACACATGAACACGATGAAACTCGAAAATAATCGACTCACGGGCAAGGCTGAGATTCACTATACTTAAATGGTTTGATAGAACATGGTAAGTGACATCTTAAAAACAAAATCAAGTCGAAAGACTCATCAACAGTTATAATTAACATGAATATCCACAAAAACCAATAAATGAAATTCAAGTTTCACACACAAAAAAAAAAGGTACTCATAAATATAATTACGGAAATTTATTGAAATTCATAGGTTCACATAATCAATAATCAGCTGCAAGTCTCAAAGATACAATCTTTTCCACTAAATTTGTAATTCTACGAACAATTATATTTATTTTTGAAAAGCAAAAGGGTATAGCTAGAAATATGGTTTCTGAAAACATGTTTACCATAACAATGAACATATCACAGATTACTGGAAATCACTGAGAAAAAAAGAACGAAAAAAAAAATTGCGATTCATTTAAACGAAGTTACGAAAAATAAACAGTGTAAAATACCTGGATTGAGATTAGACTCGGCGGAACAAGTAGAAATTGCTCGAAAATCAAGAGAAATCAAAAGGGCGGATAAAGAGAAACCCTAATTTATTTTTGTTTTTGGGGGAAAAGGAAATAAAAAAAATTGGACCATTTCTCGATTTATGCGTGTCATCCTTGCGCAGGGGCCATGCTAATCTTCTCTGTATCGTTCCAATTTTATCGGATGTCCCCGAAGGGACGAAGCTTATACGGTCGCCATTGTTACATAAACAACAACGGCGCAGTAGGGTTTTATCAGTGTGGGATGACGAAAGAATATATGGGCCACGAATCACGTGTCCTTATTAATGGGCTTCTTGAGATTGGTTTGGGCTTACCGGCTTAGTTTAGGGAAGTAAATTATGGAGTATAGATTTCGGTCGGATAAATAGACGAAAAGCCCAAGTTTTAAAGTACTACACATGGTGTTTTCGGAGTGTAGGACCGATACAAGAATCGAGTCGGGTTTAAATTTTATTCAAGCAAATAAATTGAGTAATTTTTTTGTATTTTTCAAAAAGAAAAAACTAAACATAATATACAAATTATAGCTAGAATGATTCTTTTCTTCTCGATGGTCATCCGACGAGTCCTTAGCATCAGGTTCATTACAGGTTATCCATTCCAATTTCCAGACCTTCTTCATGGGCCTGGTGGGTTGAGGTTTAACAAGAAGCTTTATAATCATAGTTGCCGTCTCATAGGAGTATGATTGTATGAGTTTTAATTTTATTTATTTTTAAGAATTATACTTTATCTCATCCTAATTAATGGTAATACTGTATTTTCTTTACAAATTAATTTAATATTCATAGCTTGAAATGTGAGCATTACTTTTGGGGAGAAATTAATATTTAATAGTATTAATTTAAATTAAAATAAAAGTTTAATACATTTATAAATATACACATAAAATATAAATAAACTTAATTGATAAAAAAAAAATTACATTTCAAGCAAATTCTTGAAAACTATTTTGTTCGAAAATAAAATATTTAATATTATAAAAATAAAATGTTAAATTTATATATATTATCTTATATATAAACACACATTTCTTATATATATATATATGAGTCATTTTCTTATGCGGACTATGCGTAGGAATTTAACAAATTTTTAATATTATATTAATTTATATTATTAGTTTCTGTAAGCTATATATTAATTAATAAGATTAATTTCTGTAAGCTATAAATTAATAAGATTAATTTTATCTATGTAGCCGTTTAATTTACATCATATATATTTAAATTGTAAAATATTACAATGAGTAGATATTTTTTTTAAACATGAATTTAAAAAGAACTAATATATACGTACTCTTAAGATTTCGAATTAAATAAATATAAATATTAATCTGTGGAAAATGAATAATTTATTTTATATATACATATATAGATTTAAAATGAATAATTTATAAACTTATCGAACTGTGAAGAGATGATCTTAATTGAGGGTAATTTTTTTTATTTATTCCAAATTAAAACACACAAGACTCGATCAACAATAAGCTAGCTAGGACTGAAAGAGATCGATATCATGAACCCACGGGACACGAGATATCACTACACAACAACAACAACAACAACAACAACGATCGAAAAGCGAATTAAGATGATGCACGTACACACAATCTTATTATTTGTTCTAATTAAAAAGCACAAACACGAGCTAGATAGAGCAGATCGATAAAAGAGAGATCAGGTTTTCTGGGCACCACTTCAATTCCTCCTCCATTTTAATTGTTAATTGCAACAGCATAAGTAAACGTAGCGACAATAACCATTATTTTGACAGAGCGTCTTACACCCGTAAGACGCGTTTGCTGTGCAAGATGGAATATTGATTGTTTTCTTGCAATCTTTGGACGACATTCCTGATCATAGAAAGAAAAGTGATCGATGTGTTTATTAACCATTTCAATTCGATGATTTTTGTGTACGTGTGTCGTGTGTGTATATATATACAAATTAAATTAAATTTGATTTTATAAGAAACTAAATATTGTTCAAAAGAGTTCATGAGTACTTACCCGTTGAGACGAGGACGACTAGTATCAACACAATCAAAGAAAATGTTACAGTAAACAATTTCATTGGTGACATAGCCATATTTAATTAATACTGCTACTAGTAAAGTATTTATTGTGTGTATTGTAATATTCATGGGTCGTCTTATATTTATACCAGTATTTGAAATTAATTGACTGTTCACTATACATAGGGATTCTGTAATTTCCAAATATCAAGTTCTATCAAAATTTAGTAATTTACATTAACTAATTTTTTTTTGTACCATTTTTATAATTTTAAAAATTAATTTAAATTGCCTCTTATCATAAAAAAAATCCTAAAATATATGGGAAAAATATAAATAGAACAGATAGATCAGGTAGTTTTTTTACAATATACTGTGTATCTGACTGAGTCTTTAGTTTATCTCTAAATAATTTTATTTTTAAGACATTCATTAATTATGTATTAAAAATAATTCTTTAAATTTCTAGGAATTTTTTATTTAATTTTTTTTATTGAATGATAGCAAATTTTGGACCTAATAGCTATTTACTGTTTCGCGTATAATTTCAACAAATTAATTATTAAGCATCTGTGGAAAAAGTTATATTTCAATAGTTAACTATTGAAATGAATTTTTATCGTGTTTTTTTGTCAAAAGGGTATATATGCACCCGACAACAAAATCCATTTAATTAAGAAAATTACAGTATAATTTTTTTATAAACATCATAACGTATGTCACTTTTAAGATTCTTTTATAATAAAATTTCTATAAATTAATAATGGGACCATAAATTTTTATTAATTTAAAAAAATAATTAATTTATCGAATAATTTTTTTTTCATTTGAAAGACCAATTTCAGATCCGAAAATTCTTATTAATTTAGAGAAGTTATATATTAAGTTATCAATTATTAATTTATAAAGGTTTAGTGTACTTATGTATTCTTACTCGGGATTTAAAGCTAAAATATGTACTCCTTCGTCACCTAGTAATTAGACACTTTTGTTACTAAAGAGATTTAAAAATACTCTTAAAATATATTAAACTATATTACCTAAATAGTTCAAAAAAAAAAACCCAAAATTTTTGGGAAAAATAAAAAAACCTAGATTTAAAAATACTCTTAAAATATATTAAACTATATTACCTAAATAGTTCAAAAAAAAAACCCCGAATTTTTGGGGAAAATAAAAAAACCTAATTTGTGGGGTTTTTTGAAAAAAAAAAATTGGACCATTTCTATCAATTTATGCTTTCATAGCACAGGGCTATGCTAATCTTCCATTATTCGTTCCAATTTTATCGGATGTCTTCGGGACGAAACTTATCAGTCGCCATGGTTATATAAACAGAAACAGCGCGGTAGGTTTTTTCCAATGTGGGATGACGAGACGAATATGGGCTTTTAATGGGCTTTATGAAATTGGGCCCAAGGGCCTTTATCAATGAATTTACGATTCAATATTTTCGATTAATTAATTTAATCCTGCATGTACATTGTACAAATTACATTTATTATTGAATGTAATTTAATCCTGCATGGTTTTTTTTTTTTTTGCCGACCTTTCAGATTTATTTTCATGATGCTGACACATATTTTCACGATTGAGATCCAAGTCAAGGAAGACAACTACATTTTCACGATTGAGACAACTAGCGTTGTAGAAGCATCGCAACAGTTTCTCAATGCCATTGATGTATTGAAGTAGAAATTGGATGCAATTCGTTTGTTCGTCGAACACAGTTGAAACTGACGAGCAGTATGGGGAGATGGGTTTGCACATGCGTGGCGGTTCATGACTTTTGTGTTCCTGACATTTGTTTTATATTTTTATTAAAGTTCAAATATAGTTTCACTACTTCCTGACCTTTGTTTTATATTTTTATTAAAGTTCAAATATAGTTTCACTACTTGTTAATGTCTATTTTAATAGATATATGATATTAAAACATAGTTTCACTACCTGTTTGTTAGATGAAATTAAATTAGTGACTCCTCTTCTAAGATTTAGCACTTGCCTATTTATATTTATGGAGTAACTGCCCTCACATTACAAAGATAAGAACGAAACTAACATAAAATTGATAATTGTATAAGACGAAATTAGAAACGTTACTTAGCATAAAAATGATAATTATATAACACTAAGAACAAAACTAGCAAAAAACTCTAACATAAAACTAATAAACTAGGAGAATACTGTATGCTACGACAAAGACGAAAAAATTTGTAGTAGGTGCGGCCTGCAAGTACGAAGATCTGTAAAAGAATTGCTACCGAAAATGATTGAATATGCCGGAGGAAACGCAAAATATATAACTGCTCTCTTCATATCAACTCGACATCTGTGTAATTGTACCATGACCACTAATCAAAGTATCAATCTACATGCTCGTTGCATATCATCTTAAATCATCAACCACAAAAAGCACAAATACCTGAAAGTTAATAAGAACACAATTTCTAACTAGCACTATCAAAACTAACAAAAAAACTCCAGCAACTAGGAAGAAAGTTTCGATTAACTTATCCTTACTCCTCCTCCCTGTCTTGATTCCACAGCTTGATCCTAGAGCTACGTTTCGCACTCCCTTCCTCACGGGACTCCTGCTCCGACTCCTTCTTGGGCTCCCTTCAGCTCTTCTCGTTTCATTTTCATGCTTACCATCTCCAGATTTCCAACCCCCGACTCGGTGGCCCCACGTAGGTGGGCGTACGATTTAAGGAATGAATTTTTTCGATAGCAAAAGGAGCAACCCAAATTTTGGATTTTTCCCATAGCAAAAGAAGCAGCCCAAAAATAGTAGATGTAGACAATTTTGTTCTTACAGTTTCAAATAAAATTACCCAAAAAACAAAATAATTAAAACTTAATCGTATTACATAAAACTAAGAACAAAACTAGTAATTGTATTACAAAAAATTAAGAACGGAACTAGCCAAAAAAGTGGTAATTATAGTACACAAAATTAGGATGATAACATCAAAAAGTCTACGTATACTTCCTTCCACAAGACTTAATCGTATTAAATAAAACTAAAAACAAAACTAGTAATTGTATTACACAAAATTAAAAACGAAACTAGCAAAAAAAATGATAATTATATTACACAAAACTAGGATGATAACATCAAAAAGTCTACGTATCCTTCCTTTCTCAAGCGGTATTGATTATCAAGATCATGTTTTCAAGCTCTTGAATCACGCGCGCCGAAACAGCCACCGGAACGGCCGCAAGAACTCCACCCGCTTCTTCCTTCAGAACCAAATGGCTCCATTGTATTGTTCGTTGCGGATCTTTCGAGTGGCCTCCCTCCAATCATACTTAATTAATGATTGACCGGCAATTTCAACGTTTCTCTCTCGAATTCCAGTGAATCTGGAAGATCCTCAAGAGCTCCATCTCGGCAATGACAGCTACGTCCTAGAGGCAATGTGTTTCGTCCCGTCGATGTGCACTGCTGGGGAGGAGGCCGAGCAGGTCATGATCGGAGCTCTTGATAGTCTCTCTGCGAACATATACACCAACGTCAATCTTAATTAGGAGATCGGCCGGAGTATTTGATTTCAATTGTAGCTTATTTAATCCGACGTTGTCTCATTGATGCTGACCTTCAAGCCTTACTTGTCGTACCGGACGAAGAAACCCCATGTTCAAGCCAACTCCACTGTCATCGCGTTGCCACGGCCATTTGCCAGGTCGAGATTGGGAGGAAAAGGGGATGTCGAGGTCGTCGGCTTGCTCTTGGGTTCGCTTTGACGTGGGAACGCTCAGCGACCGTCTCATCGTCGATGCGTGCTTTCAAGTTGGAGGCCGATGTTGGAGGCTTGGACCTCGACATTCTCTTCGCCAAGTGAAAAATGTTGTACTAGAAAAGAGATTAGGGTTTCTTCCAAAACATGTTTATTCAACGAATTAAAAACAAATTACTGTTTGAAATGTAAAGGGTACGTTAGACTTTTTAATTTTGAAAAAGTGTCTTAAAATATAATTAGAAAACATAAAAATATCTTAAAATATAATAAAAGAAATTATAATTTACTTTTTCATAGTAATACCAATCTTTAGTATTTTATTATAGTTTCATAAGTCAAACTATTTTTTTTTCTAAAATTCTCTTAATAGAACTATTTAGGTTAAATGGTAATATAGTTTAATATATTTTAAGTTTTACAGTATAAATTACGATTTACAATTTAATGTTTCATTTTTTAAATTTTTTTATTTATTAGAATAGTTTAAAATTATAATTGTAAAACAAAGTAATAACTGCGTAACTATTATAATTAATAATTGCCCGTGTAAAATTAATAACCGCCATGTAATTAACAAAATTAAAATAATATTATGTAATCTCCTCTTATTAATAATTGAGAAAGAGTGGATTATTAAATTGTAACAAAATTTTTTAAGCTTCCCTTCATCCAAAATTACTCTTATTAATATTCTCAAAGAAGTTGCAATACTTTTTTTTTTATATAATTTACAAAAAAAAAAAAAAAAAGTGTTGCAAGTTCTCTAATACGGAAATAGTAATTTTCATCAAACAATATAAATTAATTGTTGAGTATATTAAATTATTAATCAGGTTCTCTAAATAATGATAATTCATCCCTCGAATAGTGGTCTTCAAATTTAAACTCTAAATTATCATTTTATGCTCACAATCGAAAATCTTATATAGGAATAGGATACTCCACGCAGATATAGGATATTCATTTAATTTTTTATTTATACAATTGTTTTTTTACAATCTAAATTTAGATTGTGATATTTATTTACTTGATGAATTGAGATTCATTTACTTAAGATATTTAAATATTTAATTATATTGATCAGATTCATTTATGCTTAGATATTTCACATGCATAAAGAATATTGAGCTCAAAGTTAGACAACTTTATTATTTTTACAATTTTTTTTAATTAAAGCGTTAATTGATCCAACTTTTGATAGTTAGTGACTAATCAATTTTTTTATCAACAAAACAAAACTAACTTAAATTTGATAGAGAGAGCAATTGAGAAAATCACGATCACAATCACAATCACAAACAACAAGTGAAAGGTAACTCAGGCACAATCTTTTTTATTCGAAAAACGAAAAAACACGAGACAAGACTCACACGATGCAACACTTAGTGCCTTTTTGTTATTGCAACAGCATATATAAGTGAATGAATGAACAATATAGTATAGTTGGCCTGGGCAACACTTCGGCTAGAATAATGAAAACTTATTAGCTGAAGAAAAAATAAAAATAAATCATGAAGAGGTTTGAATAAGATGGACAACACAATGAGAAGGAAGAGCAAACAAGTTCAATTGTTTTGATACATCAACAAAAGACAATCAGTGGTTCATGTAATATATTTATCCGACTTCTGAATTCGGATGATGCATATATTTAAAGAGAGGAGTAAATCGGCACACCAGGTAAAGTAGCACCAGCCTCCACAATGAACACATTGCCCGACACATACTCAGACGAGTCGTGGATCAAATAACGAGCGAGCGAAGTTAGCGCAGGGTCCGATTCTCCGTATGTCCTAAGCGGGACCACCTTCTTCGCGACTGATTTCAGCCAATCCTTCTCCATCAGGCCTTGCGTTATCTCGGATTTAAACAGCCCGGGGGATATAGAGTTCACTCTTATCCTGTGCAACCCTAGTTCCATAGCCATTATCTGCAAATACGAGGCGAAATTTTACTTTACAAGAAACCGACTATCGACTTGTTATTTTTTTTTTTACCTTTGTCATTGAGTTAACAGCAGTCTTTGAAGCGGCATACACGAAGCTCCCAGGCAATTGCCCTCGATTCAGACCGGCGATCGAGGATACGTTGATAACCGAACCGCCTAGTCGAGAGTCGAGCATTCGGGTACAAACGAACTTCGAGACCAACCAATTTCCGGTCATGTTTACCCGAACAACATTGTTCCATTCATCCTCTGTCAAATCCAGTGGAGTGTGCACACTACCTGTTCAATTATACTTCATTTGATAATTATCTTTTGAATTAAAAAAGTGAAAAAATAGAGCGCAAATTTAACTAAAAAAAATCAAATGTGATTTAATTTTGACAATTATCTTTTGAATTAAAAAGTGAAAAAATAGTGCAAATTTAACTAAAAGAAATCAAATGGGCGGCTGAAATGAAATTAGGTCGACGAAATAAAGGTAAAATGTGAAAACCCTAAAAAAAAAGAAATAAAAATGCGATCTTTATTATTACCTCTGACTCCGGCGTTGTTGATCAGAGCATCGATTCTTCCGAAGGCGTCCCAGGCTTTCTCGACCGAAGCCTCGATAGCATGCCCACCCGCGCTGACGTCGAGCGCGACGGGCAATGCGCGGATCGGCTCGCTGGAGCCGATCCCATTGGTGGCGTTGATCTCGTCGCAGAGTGATTGGAGGAGGTCGATCCGCCGGGCGGCGGCTACGATTCTGCAGCCCGCTTTGGCTAAATCCAAGCAGAAGCCTCGGCCCAGCCCGGAAGACGCGCCGGTAACCATCACGACTTTGTCGGTGAGGTCGAGCCACGGCTCAAAGCCGTTAGCCGCGCCGATTTTGCTCTCCGACATTTCTCTGTTTCTATTGATTTCGGGTGTGGGTGAGAGCGGTGGAAAGAACTTTGTTAAATGTGTGTTTTGATTCTTTTGAATTAGATGTTTTTTAATTACAAAAAGTTACCCACACTTTGACGAAACTATAAAATCTCACCTACCTTTTATTGAATTTTTAAAAAGCACCCCTATAGTTTGGTAAATACTCGACTTTTATGAGACAACTCGATTTTCATTATCTATTTTTGCTAGTGATATTTTGATTTAGGATTTAGGGAGTATTCAGTGTCAAAATGCATTGGCAATCTAAGATGAACTCTCTTACCCTTTAGTTAGATTACCAAAGTAATGAGATGAAACATAATGTGAGTATAAAGTTCAAAAGCCTAGTACAAATTTTCACTTCAGAATTTTGATTTTCTGATGATCAAAACAATTAAAGAGAGGAGAAAAGCGGAAAACCGGGTAAAGTAGATCCCGCCTCCACAATGAACACGTTCCCCGACACGTACTCGGACGAGTCGTGAATTAAATAGCGCGCAAGCGATGTTAACGCTGGATCTGATTCTCCGAATGTCCTCAACGGTACCACCTTCTTTGCGACCGATTTCAGCCAATCCTTCTCCATCAGGCCTTGCGTTATCTCGGATTTAATTAGTCCTGGGGATATAGAGTTCACTCTTATCTTGTGCACCCCTAGTTCCAATGCCATGATCTGTAAATACGAGAATGCAAGTAATTTTACGCGACAAGATATCGACTATTGAACATGCATGTTTATTTTATTTTTATTTTTTTTGTATAGGTCAATTGCAATGTTTAAGATTGGGCCTCGTGGTCTTCAATTCAAATGCTTAACCAACTGAGTTAACAACCCTTGACATGTTTAATGTTTTTACCTTGGTCATTGCGTTAACACCAGTCTTTGAAGCAGTGTACGCGAAACCTCCGAGAAATTGCCCTCGGTCGAGACCGGCGATCGAGGATACATTGATAATCGAACCGGCTAGTCGAGAGTCGCGCATTCGGATACAAACGAATTTGGAGACCAACCAATTTCCGGTCATGTTTACCCGGACCACATTGTTCCACTCTTCCTCGGTCAAATCCAGTGGAGTGTGCATACTACCTATTCCATTATATACTCCATCTCTTTAATTTCACAGATATAATCAATGAAACATATTAAACCAAATTAAAAATTATATTAAACAAAATTAATTAATTTTACCAAAAAAACAAAATGTTTTTTCTAATTCAATTAATTTTGTTTCATCTATTTGTAAAGATGAATCTCTATTTGACTACAAAGTATATTACAAATACATTAAGAATTTGTACTTATACTCTGAAGTGTTTGTCAGTTTTCTTTGTATTACATTTGATTATATTACCTCTAACTCCGGCGTTGTTGATCAAAGCGTCGATTCTTCCGAATGCATCCCAAGCTTTGTGGACTGAAGCCTCGATTGCGGGCCCACTTGAGCTGACGTCGAGCTCGACGGCCAATGCGCGGATCTCATTGGTGGTGTTATTAATCTCGTCGCAAAGTGATTGGAGTAGGTTGATCCGGCGGGCCGAGGCTATGATTCTGCAGCCCGCTTTGGCCAAATCCAAGCAGAAGCCACGGCCCAGCCCGGAAGACGCGCCGGTCACCATCACGACTTTGCCGGTCAGATCGAGCCATGGCTCAAAGCCGTTGGCCGAGCCGATTTTGTTCTCCGGCATTTCTTTGTTTTGATTTCGAGGTCTAATTACAAAATACAAAGAGATGCTGACTTTGAAGAGAACTACAGTATAAAATATTACCAACTCACTAATTGCTAATAAAATAATCAATCAATCACTCAAATGCGTACAGATATTTAACATGCTACAACGGCAATATTAACAACTTATTAAATTATTATTACTATTAATATGAATTCTATATTTCATTCGTTTTATTTCTTTTAGATCTTCAAATTAGAAAATAATACTCAATTCAAAGCTGTTGTTTCACTTCATTTGTTATTTACAAATGAGTAGTATGTGTGTAGTGAATTTGTGTAGTTTGTTGTAATATATTACTACTATATTTTTATTTCAATTTATTATAAAATACTCCTATAATGAATTGATACGGATAAAGTAATATTTTTTAAATAATCTAAAATAATTGGATAGAGAAATGAGAAATTTTAATAGAAACAACTTAAAATCATGATTTGGTCGGTTGAAAACCCAGGTTGTTTCTCTACTGTAGACCATGCTTGACTAAAATCATGTTTTTTCTGGACTAGACTCTACCTTCAGTTGTGCAGTCAAAGTCTTCAAGTAAGCCCAGCCCACATGAATCGGCACAGTTATTTTATGGGCTTATTGGAATGACCAGGCCTGCTTACTTGCAATTTACAACAATTGGGCCTGTTTCCCGAGTACAAGAGCATGCGAGGCGTTGACTCAATTGCCACATTGGGTCAACATAGATATCCTTAAGACAAATACTGTATATTGTCATGGTAATCGAAATTAAAGAGTGTTATGCTGCAGTTCTTTTTTACCGAGTAGTCGAGTACTATCATTTCTTGATAGCCTGTTTATCTTTATTGGGTGACAAAATTTTGACACATATATACTTTTTTGTCTCAATTGAATTCATAGGTCATTTCCAAGCGTAATCTATAAAGTGAAAAACGAACCAATCATAAAACAAAAAGGTAATAAATAAAAAAATAAAACTCATAATTTACCAAGTAATTAGAGAAATCCCTAATTTTTTCATAATCAAATTATAAAAAACAGAGTTTTACTACTGTATATTTTGAGAAAAATCAAGAACACCTCTTCAACACATTCATTATGAAATTCGAGCACGCATAAGATACATACACAGTACACATACTCCACGCACAAATCTTTCTCATCATTTTCCATCAAAAGACTCAAAAAAACAAAAAGAAAAAAAGAAAACTTTTTTATAAATTCATTGTTTATAAAAAAGACTCAACACATTCATTATGAAATTCAACGTTTTTATAATTTTCGATCGTCATTTTATAATTTAAAATTTTCGTTGTATTTGTTTATATTTATTTCGAAATTTTTAGAAATTAAAAATAAAATATATTTTGAAATTCGAGACAAATTTAATTGTGTTTACTAAGTAGAAACGCATAAATTAATTGATATTTAAAATTGATGTTTATACTACGTACGTATTTTATAGATTTCGAAAATGTAAAAATATTTACGTTTCTTAAAAATGAATTTTAATTAATTTTATTGAAAAACGTATTTTTAATAAAATAATTGAAAACGGGGTAAAGTAGCCCCTGCCTCCACAATGAACACATTCCCCGACACATACTCCGACGAGTCGTGGATCAAATATCGCGCAAGCGATGTTAGTGCTGGATCCGATTCTCCAAATGTCCTTAGAGGGACAGTTTTCTTAGCAACATTTTTTAGCCAATCCTTTTCCATCAATTCTCGTGTAATCTCGGATTTAAACAGTCCGGGGATAACAACTTCAAGATGTGACATAAGGACAACGCTACGACATCCGGATGCAGCGCAAGTGAAACGACACGAGGATGCGACACGGGGACAACAACTTCAAGATGTGGCGTTGGGGCACTAGTCTGAGGCAACGACTCGTCGTCCCAAATCGGCTCAGCGTCCCATATCTGCTCAGTATCCCAATCGGCTCGGCATCCCAGATCGGTTCGTCGTCCCAGATCGGTTCGACGGACTCGTCGTCCCAGATCAGCTCGACGGGCTCGGCGTCCCAGATCGGCTCGGCGGGCTCGGTGTCCCAAATTGACTCGACATCCCAAATTGGAGCATCATCATATGGATCGAGTTCATCACCAATGGTGCGCCCAAGTATGGGGATGGGTTGGTGTTGAGCTTTCGGTAGAACATCGGAGAGAGCAAGTCGGATTTCTTCTAATTCAAACGTAAGGGTCGTTACCTGGCGACTCAAGGCGACGACGGGCTGCGGCTTCAGCGGCGGGGTCGGCGATTGACAGACGACGAGAAGGCATCGCAGCAAGCTCTGATACCAACTGACGCAGGGAAGCAATAAATACAATATTAAGACTCGTTGATTCTATGAATACCGAGAATTAATTATAACATCAAACTTTCGTTAATTCGAAAAATACCGAAACCTGATAAAAACCTCAACAGAAGAGAAACTTTTATTTTATATCAATAATCAACTACTGAATTCAATGACATACGGTAAATATAAATAGTATTAAAACTCTAATAAAATAAAATAAATTAAAATAAATAAAATACTAATAACTTAGAGAGTAAGATACGATCTTTGATTTTTTTCTATCCACATCAAGTTCACTCTTATCTTGTGCACGCCTAGTTCCAATGCCATGATCTGCAAATACGAGGTTGCAAGTAATTTTACGCGACAAAGAAATTTCGACTATTGAACATGTTTAATTGTTTTTACCTTGGTCATTGCGTTAACCGCAGTCTTTGAAGCAGTGTAAGCGAAGCTTCCGAGAAATTGCCCTCTGTCGAGACCGGCGATCGAGGATACATTGATAATCGAACCGGCTAGTCGAGAGTCGCGCATTCGGATACAAACGAATTTGGAGACCAACCAATTTCCGGTCGTATTTACCCGAACCACATTGCTCCACTCTTCCTCGGTCAAATCCAATGGAGTGTGCATAGTACCTAATTTCACAAAAACAATTAATGAAATATATTAAACCAAATTGAAAATTAATTTTCCTTCAATATTTATTTTTTCTAATTCAATTAATTTTGCTTCATGTATTTGTAAAGATGAATCTCTATTTGACTACAACAAAGTATTACAAATACATTAAGAGTTTGTGTGTATATATATTTTCATCATTTCAATTATATATACACTACTTCGATCTGTTCTGAAGTGTTTGTCAGTTTCTTTTGTATTACACGTGATTATATTACCTCTAACTCCGGCGTTGTTGATCAAAGCGTCGATTCTTCCGAAAGCATCCCAAGCTTTTCGGACCGAAGCCTCGATCGATGGCCCACTTGCGCTGACATCGAGCTCGACGGGCAATGCGCGGGCCCCGTTGGTGGTGTTAATTTCGTCACAGAGTGATTGGAGTAGGTTGATCTGGCGGGCCGCGGCTATGATTCTACAGCCCGCTTTGGCCAAATCCAAGCAGAAGCCGCGGCCCAGCCCGGAAGACGCGCCGGTCACCATCACGACATTTCTTTGTTTTGATTTCGAGGTCTAATTACAAAGAGATATAAGATTTTACCAACTCACTAATTTGCTAATAAAATAATCATTCAATCACTCAATGATTACAAGTATTTAACATGCTACTGCAAATCTACAACTACAATAATAACTACAGTACTTATTAAATTATTATTATTACTTTTATTAAATTTATATTACATTCGTCGTGATGTTTCATTTCTTTTATATCTATAAATTAAAATAAAAATTATTTTATGTGTGCAGTGAATTTATGCATTGTTTTGTTGTGAATTAAAAAAAATTACTATACATTGGGATGGAAAAAATATAATTAATCTAAATAAATGAGTAGGAAAATTAGAAATTTTAATAGAAACAACTTAAAAATCATGTTTTGTGAATTGTGGGCCATGCTTGTTTGAACCATGTTTTCCTGGAGTAGACTCTACCTTCAGTTTTGCAGTCAAAGTCTTCGAATAAGCACAGCCCACATGAATAGGCCAAGTTATTTTATGGGCCTGATGAAATGACTGGGCTTCCTTCCTTGCGATTTGCAACAATTGGGCCTCCTTCATGAGTAGGCGTTGACTCAATTAACATTGGGTCAACATATATATATACATATATATATATTTATTTATTTTTGGAGTTGCTTAGAGCTAGCCTGTTAGCTCGCTTATGCGGTAGGATTTTCCTATGCGTTGTACTGTATTTCCAACTTTTATTTTTTTATTTTTTTATATGATATTGACCGTTAACCAAAAAAATATATATATCCTTAAGATAAATATATTGTCATGGTATGCGAAATTAAACAGTGTTACGCACTAGGCCCTAGGCCGTACTCGACCGCCTCGATTTTAGGCTCTAGGCCCCTAACCCGCCTAAGCCCCGCCTAAACCCGCTCAGACTCGCCTAAATCCGCTCAGATCCGCCTAAATCCGCTTTGGACCGCCTAAGTTCAATTAAATTCGTCTTTACTTACTTAGACGGTTCTCAAGCAGATTTAACTGAATAATCAATTAGATGCAAATTTTGATAAATTAAATAAAATAAATGATTTTATGATAAATTTTGAGTTACGAGACCATAATTTGAAAAAAATATTAAATATATAATAAAAATGATCTAAAATTTTAAATTTACAAACTATTTTTATTATTTTACTATGTTAAACTTGTGATTAATATTATATTTAAATTATTTATTGATTATTTTGTTCAAAATATTGGTTTATTATGCATAAAAATATTTTTAAAATATAATATTAATTAATTAAATATAAAAATATAAAACGATTAATCCCCGACTAGTCCCCGATTAATCTCTCTAGGCGCTAAGCCCCTATTCACCGCCTGACTAGCGTCTAGCGCTTTTTATAACCTTGCTTATGCTGCAGTTCTTTAATGAGTGACAATTTTGACACATAATTTTCCTCTCAATTGAATTCGCAGGAGGACTTTAGAGCATCTCCAATTGTAGTCGATAGCCTTCTTTAGCGAAAAAACGAACCAATCAAATAACAAAAGTATTAAAAAATAATAAAAAATTGATAATTTAACAAGTAATTAGAGAATCTCAAATTTTGTTCATAATCAAATTATTGTAAGTATATGTCCGTTGTGAAAATGAAAAAAAAAAACAGTTTTATGTATTTTTGAGTAAAATCAAGAACACCCTTCAACACATTCATTATGAAATTATCGCACGCATAAGATACACACAGTACACATACTGCACGCACAAATCTCTCTCATCATTTTCCATCAAAAGACTCAAAAAAACAAAAAAAGAAAAAAAGAAAACTTTTTTATCTGAAAAAAAGGCCGCAGCTTTAATTCCTCTGTCTCTCTCTGCAGTAAAAAAAAAACATCATCTTCCCCACTACATCTGACGCCCCCCCATTAAAAATGGACTGAAGAAAAAACCCCTAAAACCGCGACAGCAAACAAAAACCATGATTACCGCCGCGGACCTGTACCACGTCCTCACCGCCGTGGTCCCCCTCTACGTCGCCATGACCCTCGCCTACGCCTCCGTGAAGTGGTGGCGCATCTTCACCCCCGACCAGTGCTCCGGCATCAACCGCTTCGTCGCCGTCTTCGCCGTCCCCCTCCTCTCCTTCCACTTCATCTCCACCAACGACCCCTACGCCATGAACCTCCGCTTCATCGCCGCCGACACCCTCCAGAAGCTCATCGTCCTCGCCGCCCTCGCCGTCTGGTCACGCGCCTCCGCCCGCGGCTCCCTCGACTGGTCCATCACCCTCTTCTCCGTCGCCACCCTCCCCAACACCCTCGTCATGGGCATCCCCCTCCTCCGCGGCATGTACGGCGACTACTCCGGCGAACTCATGGTCCAGATCGTCGTCCTCCAGTGCATCGTCTGGTACACGCTCATGCTCTTCCTCTTCGAGTACAGGGCCGCCCGGATGCTCATCGCCGAGCAGTTCCCGGACACCGGCGGGTCCATCGTCTCGTTCCGGGTCGACTCAGACATCGTCTCGCTCGACGGGAAGGAGCCCCTGCAGACCGAGGCCGAGGTCGGGGCCGACGGGAAGCTCCACGTCACCGTCAGGAAATCGGCGTGCTCGAGGTCCGAGGTTTTCTCGAGAGGCGGCCCGAACTCGATGACTCCTCGGCCGTCGAATCTGACGAACGCGGAGATTTATTCGCTGCAGTCGTCGAGGAACCCGACGCCGAGGGGGTCGAGCTTTAACCACTCGGATTTTTTCTCTGTTGTGAATGGGAAGAATGTGAGCCCGAGGGGGTCGTGCTACGACGAGGAGAATCCGGGTCGGGTCAATGGGTTGTACTCTCCCGGGCCGGGAGGCCCGATGAGGAAGGGGAATGAGAATGGGAAGGATTTGCACATGTTCGTTTGGAGCTCGAGCGCATCCCCTGTTTCCGACGTGTTTAATGTCGTCGGGGCTCATCCTAAAGGTTCGATTTTTAATGTTCCTGTGATTTGATTTTCTGTTTTTGATTTTGGTAAAAGATTAATTTGGGTTCTTGAATCTTGATTTTGATCAAATCTTGAATTAGAGATTCTGTGTTTTTCAGGCATTGGTGTGTGTGTGTGTGCGTTTGTGTTGTGTGCTTGTGTTCTTTGGCACTACTGAAAAATCGACAAATCGGCTATGTAAACTTCGATTGATGATTTTAGTTGCGGAATCAAACCATGGCCTTAAATGTGGGTTCTTGAATCTTGATTTTGATCAATTCTTGAAATGGCGATGCTCTGTTTTTCACGCATTGGTGTGTATAAGTATATGTTTGTGTTTTTGTGTTTGTGTTCTTCGGCACTACTGAAAAATCGACTATGTAAACTTCAATCGATGATTTTAGTTGCGGAATCAAACAAGGCCTTAAATGTGGGTTCTTGAATCTTGATTTTGATCAATTCTTGAATTGTTGATACTCTGTTTTTCACGCATTAGTGTGTGTTAAGTGTGGGCTCTTTGATAGGCATTAATTGGTCATGTGTTGTTTGGCTCTCTAATAAAATCTCGACTAACCGAGGTGTGATGCAGACTACGATGATTTTAGTTGCGGAAACAAGCAAGCCCTCAACGGCCCCACCAACCGCGAGGGCCCCACCCTGTCCAAGCTCGGGTCAAGCTGCTCGACTGCCGAGCTTCACCCCAAGCCCATCTCCGACCCTAAGCCCACCTCCATGCCGCCTACTAGCGTGATGACTAGGCTCATACTGATCATGGTCTGGCGAAAGCTGATCAGAAATCCAAATACCTATTCTAGCCTCTTCGGCCTAGCTTGGTCTTTGGTCTCGTTCAGGTGGCACGTCTCGATGCCCGCGATAATTGCCAAGTCGATATCCATCTTATCCGATGCTGGCCTCGGGATGGCTATGTTCAGTCTTGGTAATGAAAATATCATAATCGAAATCTAATCAAATTCCGTTTATTTAATTTAACTTGAAAGCGATTACATCCGTAGGGTTGTTTATGGCACTTCAGCCTAGGATCATTGCTTGTGGCAAAGTAATCGCCTCCTTCAGCATGGCGGTCAGGTTCCTAACGGGCCCGGCGGTGATGGCGGCTGCCTCGATTGCGGTGGGGCTACGAGGCAGCTTACTTCACATCGCGATTGTGCAGGTGAGTGGTTTTGTAATTAGTGTATAGTTTTGGGGGAGTTTTGTAATTAATTTTGTGGTTGGGTTTGAACATTTTTGCAGGCAGCTCTACCACAAGGGATTGTTCCTTTTGTGTTTGCTAAGGAGTACAGTGTCCATCCTGATATACTAAGCACAGGGTAATTAATCAATTAGTTAATTAATTAGCACTAATTAATTTTCTGTTAATAATGTGCATGTAATTTTGGACATTTGCAGGGTTATTTTTGGAATGTTAGTGGCTCTACCTATTACACTAGTCTACTATATCTTGCTGGGGCTTTGAAGGTACCACTAATAGAGACAGAGAAAGGACAAACAAACAAATGCTATCAAGAATTGATTTTAATGTAGAAATTTTGTCTGTGTTTTTGTCCCTTTGTTTTTGTGAAGTCTCATGCCCTTTTCTCTTGTTATTACATTTGTTGTTTTTTTTAGTGAATAAAGATGGGGTTTTAAAGTTGACTGTTACCTAAAATGACTGTATTAACCTTGGATTGAAGTTGTGATTAGGTAATCAAAATGAGCTAATAAAATTAGGGATATACTCTTAGCATTGTTTGATTTTGTTGGAAGAGAGAAAGTAAATGTAAATCTAGGTTTTAAATTCATTTGCAACATGATCATGCATTTGAATGTTAATTTTGATATTTTGATAGAATATTAAGGATAGAAATGTATTTTGAAAAAAATTTGTAAGTAAAATTAAAAAATTAGTAATTATTGGCTTAATCAAATAAGAAAAGAAATTTATTCTGAGTATGAATTTCGCTCCCAATTATAATATATAAAAAAAAGTAAAAAAACTAGTAAAATATTACTCTACAATAAATAATGCTAAGACTATTAGGTGTAAAGTGTGCAT
This sequence comes from Euphrasia confusa, assembly GCA_954870475.1. Lineage (NCBI taxonomy): Eukaryota > Viridiplantae > Streptophyta > Magnoliopsida > Lamiales > Orobanchaceae > Euphrasia > Euphrasia confusa. Next base: position 997,041 of record OX940954.1, on the reverse strand, counting down.
TTTTTTTTTCACAACTTTCTTTGCATAGGAAACATGTAGTAGGAGCTAGTATTGGTTTTAAGCATTGGTGGTGGGTTCATTTATTGGTCTAAGACAATGCTTGGTCCATGTGCATTATTAATTGTACCTCTTGATCTCATGGGTTACCCCACTTATAATGAACTAAATGTGTGAAAAGGGATGGCTTGGTAATTTGCTTGTTTTTACCACAAAATTTATTACAAGACTCAAGGATTCTAGGATGAGTTTCTACTTTAAGTGGAAAGGGAAGTAACAATTACTACAATGGTAAACTCGTTTAGTTGTAGGGAAGTCATGTTGGTCGAGTCAAATGCACTCAATTTCTATTCAACTCATTCCAGATGTCGAACTATTGCATTTCATATAGATTTGAAGTTCGAACTGATTATTGTTTAATTGTAAATTAACATTACTAACTCTAGAATTTTAGTCAAAAATACTTAAATAGAATTAGTGACTAATTATAATTACGACACATTCAAAGTGCTTCTTTTAATTAAGTAGTAGTAATTAATCATTGCTATATCGACAACAATCTTAATCAAATCAGACAACTTTAGTGTTTTTTTTTTGTCTTTTCTTGATTTTCATGGATCTACTATTATAGTACTTGCAATAAATTTATATAGTACTTCTCTATTTTATAAAAGATGAAATCACTTGTTTTATAAATTACCTTGAAAATACATAACTATATATTTTTTTATATTCAACTTCAGCAATTATTTTGTCATATATTTGGTCTCAAAATTCAATAAATAAAACAATTATCAATAAATTACAAAAGTTTTTTTTTGCCACAACGCATTGATAGATTAGAGTGGGTTGGGCTTTAGATGAAATTAGCACCGATTTTCAGATTCCGGCCCAATAGTTAGTGTTTATGATGGGCTTTAAGTCCACCTATGATACATATTTAAATTAAATATTTAAAGTATTTGGCCACCTACTAAATTTATCTTATAATGTGGAATGACGTCATTTAAGTGTAAATGCATGCATCACCAATAAAATCATCTCATACTAACCTCTTTTCTTAATAAAAAAAGATATCATATTTATATATTCTTATTTCATACTAACCTCTTATAATAATCACATTTTTACAATAATAGATACACTTTCTTTGTAAATTAAAAAAATATTATATCAATATATTTAATACAAAAATAAGTATTATAAATGTAAATTTCTAATATTATCATAATTAATAAAATTATTTATTGTTAATAAAACAATTAATAAAATTACTCCGTCTTATTGAATGCATATATGACCTCTAAATGTCTAACTTATAATGTCTCTTTTTTAGCATAAAAACTAGACCCTGTTTTTTGTATTAAGGTTGTATAGTTTAGTACAATTTGAACCCTATGTGAAACCCTATTTTTGTAATATTATGATTTTATTTAATTTTTACTATATTAGTATTACTACAATCAAGTGAGAAAAGAAAAAAAAGGGAAGCCCCTTTTTTGATAGAAATGAGATAAAAGCAAAACACGCGTGCTTGAATTTTGACCATACTCCAAAAGACTAATCATACACAATATGACTATTAAAAAAAAGGACACACATCATATAAAAATAAAATGAATTAAATTACTTTACATTTAATAATACAAGAATGAAATAAAATAAATGTGCAGTGAGTAGTGAACACCACCGAGTCCCTGCAAAAACCCTAAAACCATTTTCACAAAAAAAAACAAACAAACTTCCAACTCAATAAAAAACATGCAGCCGGAAAACTCGCCGGACTTTCCGTCCCATGATCAGTGGCTGGACGGAGACTGGCTGACCTACGGCGGCTCATCCGGCAGTCATCGTCTTTTCAGCTCATCCTTCGATTCCTCTTCGTTTGACTTTATCGATCAAAAACCAAAGACGACGAATCGAAAGAGTTTGTCGGCTTCCGAGAATCACAAGGAAGCCGAGAGACGTCGTAGAGAGAGAATCAACGGTCATCTCGATAGCCTCCGAGCCATCCTTCTATGCAATTCCAAAGTCAGTTTTTCTGTTTCTTAATTTCAGTTCATTTCAGTTCACTTCAGTTTTTAATAATTTGTTTCGCTTTCTATATAGATCGATAAGGCTTCGTTGCTAGCGAAAGTCGTTGAACGAGTGAGGGAGCTAAAACGAGAGACTTCCGACATCTTTCGGTTCGATCAAAGCGCTTTTCCTTCCGAGGCAGACGAGAGCACGGTGGTGTTGCAAGACAACGACGACTCTGTTGACTCGGGGAGGTCAATGTTCAAGGCTTCCCTTTGTTGCGAAGACCGAGTCAACCTTTTGACCGAGTTGATCGACATACTCAAGCCGCTTCCATTGAGCATCGTGAGCGCCGAGATTGTGACCTTGGGAGGGAGAGTTCGAAACGTGATAGTCTTGGCCGGAGAGAGAAACCGAGAGACGGACGAGGCCGTTCTCTCGTTGGAAAGCTCGTTGCAAACGATGGTGCAGAGATCGAGCTTCGTCGATGGAGAGCGGATGAAGAGGCGGAGGATGTTCGATCAGATGATCGTCGGATGATCGATTTAGTGTATTGGTATAATTTTATGAATATGAATGTTTGGTTGTAAATTTAATTTGCAATTTTATAATTGTCACTTTTTTTTTTTTTTTGTTTGTTATTTCCTCTTTAGATTTTTGTGTAATTAATAAATGTTTGTTTTTATTTTACTATAAATGAAATAATTTTTTTGCAAAATAAAATAAAAAGGTGTAGATTTGACTATAAATAGGTTTTAATTGTTGAATTGATTGCAAAATATTTGATTTATTTATTGCATGATTTTTGGACCAAAATAAAGTGAATGAAGTTATAGGACATTCTGGGATGATAAAGTAGGCCCAATGGGCCTTGGGCCGAGTTGGGGTCGTTATGTAGGGCCATGAGCCGACAATGGGCGTCACGTATTTGATGAGATTGTCGGGTTGTGGCGTGCGGCCCCCAACCATACCTGTACCTACCCGCCCCATCTCTCTAATCATTATAGATAAGCACACTTCATTTTTAAATTGGACTATTTTTCTTACTTTCCAAATTTTTGAATAATTTGATTATTGAAAAAAATTATACATATAATATAGTCATATAAAATTTTTGATACAGCAATTATTGATGTAAAAATATTGTATTTTTATATCCAACTACGATAAGTTTTTACAATTAAATTATATTAAAATATAAAAATATTTTATTAATATAATATAATAACGTACAAAAAGTTTTAATATATCCAATATTTAATATTAGCGACCTTTGTATATTTTTGAAATCATTTTGAAATTTGACATTTCATAACATTCTGATGATTTGATCATTAAGTGCATAAATTGGATAATGTTAAAAACATATTGAAATTTGTTATTTCATAACATTTGGATGATTTAATCATTAAGTGCATACTTTAAGGAATATAGTATATACATCCAATCCCAACTTCACATATCACAATTTTATTTAAATTTGAACTTAATTTAATAGTTATAAATTGACAATTAAATTTAATGATCAATAATTATTAATTAATATTGAGTATCATACTTAAAATGTAATTTTTTACTTGTAGAATTTCCTCTTAATTGATTCTTAAAATTAAATTTTTTAGTATTTTGTTTTCAAGGTTTCAGAATCTAATCAAAATTGATTAGATTTGGAAGACGAGCGCCACCTGAGAATTGTTACACCAGACCAGAAACGAAATAGCTCAAACCCGAAGCGGCAATGGCGATCTCGAAAACCCATCCGAAGCCAAAATCAGCTAAACCCAGATCCCCAATCCTCATCCTCACAGCCTTTATCTCGTGCATCGCCGTGTTGTACCTTGCCCCGTCTCTGCTTTCCACAATCTCCGCTCCGATAAGCGTACTGAAACCCCCGATTCGGCACACTCTGCAAGATAAGTACTTGTACTGGGGAAGCAAGATAGACTGCCCCGGAAAGCACTGCGATTCCTGCGAGGGTTTAGGGCACCAAGAATCTAGCCTTAGGTGTGCCCTTGAGGAAGCTTTGATTCTCGGGAGGTATTGTTATGTCACCCGCTACTGTGTGTTTGTGTGCTTTTTAGAGGTTAATTGTTTTTTTACTAATTTCTGATTGGTGGGTTTTTATTGAATATGAAGTTTTTGGAAGTGTAACTGGGTTTTAATGGTTTCTAGTGATGAACAATTCTTGCCGAATATTCGTTTGCAACTGTGTTGCATACGTTTGTTGTAGATTCAGCTAGCTTTCATGGTTTTTGGAAGTGTAAATCGTTGATTATAATTACTCTCTGGTTGCAGGACCTTTGTAATGCCTTCCAGAATGTGTATTAATCCCTTGCACAATAAGAAAGGGATTCTTCATCACTCCGGCAATGTGGTTTCCGAGGAAGGGTGAGTTTGGTTCAGTAATTCAGAAACATATAGTTTGAAATGTTGACTTTGAGAGTTATTATCTAGGTGGACAGCTAACTCGTGTGCTATGGATTCTTTGTATGACCTCGATTTCATATCCCAAACGATTCCTGTGATTCTGGACAATTCTAAAGCGTGGCATCATGTCCTCTCGACAAGCATGAAGCTGGGACCCAGAGGAATAGCACATGTGCAAGGAATCAGTAAAGCCGATCTCAAAGAAAATGCTCTGTATGCAAACCTCTTACTCCTAAACCGAACAGCAAGTCCTCTTTCATGGTATGTACACAGCTATAGATTTATGCTCTGTATTTTCTTGATTTGCGCGGCGATGAAAATGTGCTTGAATTAGTTTTTGGACCTTATCAAATTAATAGTTTTAGCCTGTTGAATGAAGTTGTGTTCTTGAGTTAGTTTTTGAATCTCGATAGTTTTTGTGTAGGTATTAATTACTAGTAATCATGGTGGTAGTCCTTCAGGTTCATGGAGTGCAAGGATAGGAACAACCGAAGTTCGATTATGTTGCCTTATTCTTTCCTTCCTAAAATGGCTGCGAAGAAGCTAAGAAACGCTGCACACAAGGTAATCCTACATGAATGCAGTCGAGTGAAAATCCTTTTTGCTTGTCTCGAATGATCCTTCTTTCGTCTCTTGTAGATTAAAGCGCATCTCGGAGATTACGACGCTATCCATGTTCGCCGAGGCGATAAACTGAAGACTAGGAAAGACAGATTCGGTGTTGACCGGAGCTTACACCCTCACCTCGACAGAGACACTCGAGCCGAGTTTATTCTCTGCAGAATATCGAAATGGGTCCCGCGTGGACGAACTCTATTCATAGCGTCGAACGAAAGAACCCCCGGCTTCTTTTCACCCTTGGCAGTAAGGTATCTTTCTTGCTTTCGTCTTTTCGACTTCAGCTTCTGATTACTCGTCTATATATTTGAAGGTACAAATTGGCGTATTCGTCGAACTACAGCAGTCTTTTGGATCCATTGGTTGAGAACAATTACCATTTGTTCATGTTGGAAAGGCTGATCATGATGGGAGCTAAAACGTTTATCAGAACGTTTAAAGAAGACGAAACTGACCTCAGCCTTACAGATGATCCCAAAAAGAACACCAAGATTTGGCGTGTGCCCGTCTCCACCAAGGATGAGGTCGAATGTTGACCGCCGTTGACCTCAGCCGTATCGCGTTTTTCACGATCATCTTCTTGGAGTGTAAATTGAAATGACAACTAAACATGAAAATGGTTGCTAGAGTTAAAGTTTGATTTTGATTTGGTGTATTTTTATTTTATTATTTTTTTGGTTTTATTAATTAATTTATCAATAAATAATCTGCCGTATATACAGTATTAAAAAAAAAAAGGACGGTGTCAAATGATTAAAAAAAAAGAAATTAATAATTAATTAAAAAGAAAGCTCCACCGCCCGTCGCTAGCCAGGTGGATAGATCCTTTTTAGATTCCATCACACGTGCGAGCCTCCTATAAACCTGCGGAAAATGGCAATATCCTCTTTCGTCACCCCGCCGATACTCCGACGTCGACTCATCGGAACATTCATTTTTCCGTCATCAGGTAATTCTCTCGGAGAAGCCTCTTTGTTATTTCATCGTAAATACAATTCGATTTTCTTGGTATTTTTTTATATCTGAAATTCGATTTCGTTTTACGGATTGTTACAGTCTAAAACCTTCTTTCGTCGCTGTTGCGTTGATGATGATTTCTCTGTATTTTTTTTGTGCGAGCTGAATTAGTTCTTGCTATTCCAATTTCGTTTTCATCTTCGAATGTATTTGTGAAATTGATTTTATATGTGTGCGAAAATAAATATGATTCTGATAATGCTATCAATATTTGCCAATTTCATGCCATTTATTTTATAAAATTTTCAGTAAGAGGTGCTGTGTCGATCGTGCCGAAATGCCGTACCTGGTACGAGAGCATCTGTTCATCGGCAACATCGGAGATGCTGCGGAGATTCTCCAGAATGGAAGTGACGACATCACACATATACTGTCAGCCCTTAGTTCGGCATCCATTTCCTTCTTCTCCGAGTGGCGTAGTGGGGTTTCAATTCCAGCTGAAGAAATCCGGAAGGTTCACGTTGGGGACTCTGGGGCTGAGGGTATTTCGGGCAATGTGTCAAAGAGCTCACTATCGCCTGGTAAACTCTTGTACACGTTAGAGAATGCAGGTAAGGATTTGAAGTTTGTGAGGATGGCAGTGCCTTTGAGAGATACGGAGAGTGAAGACTTGCTGGACTATTTAGATGTCTGTTTGGATTTTATCGAAGAGAGCAGGAAAGAGGGGTCTATATTGGTTCACTGCTTTGCGGGTGTATCAAGGAGGTAGGTATTAGATTATATATATGTCGATTCTTTTGTTATTTCTTGTCCCAGGATTTCACCTACTGTGTTTGTGAAATGTGTGCTATGTGTAAATGTTCGCATAGCGACCAATCTACTTTCAATAGTTCTGATAAAGAAAGTCCCGATTTTGACTTTTGTAACGGTAGTGAATCTTCTTTGCTTGTGTTTGTTGCAGTGCAGCAATCATTACAGCTTACCTAATGAGAAGTGAACGGCTATCAGTAGACGGTAAATAACTGTAATATATTTAATTTTAATTTTCTTCCTTTTTTTGAAATGGATTGTCTTATACTCTTCCGTATTTCATTTGATCATTAGATGCTATTGAATCTTTGCGACAAAGCTGTGAATCTGTGTGCCCAAATGATGGTTTCCTGGAGCAGGTGACGATAAAAATGCTAACTTTTCTATGTTAGCCCTTGTAATTTTTTTATAGCGATTTCTAATGACCTCCCTATTTTTGGTTACAGTTAGAAATGTTTGAAGTAATGGGTTTCAAAGTTGATCATGGAAGTCCCATATACAAGCGCTTCCGCTTAAAAGTATTAGGTTCATAATTTTTCCTAAATAATCAATATTGTAGCTTTAATTCTTTTTTTTTCTTTCTACGCATCATTCTAGACCATATATAAGTTTGAGATTTCATCATTTCTACTGGCATACAATAATTAAGTGTGAATTGTTCTAGCTAAAATTATATGAGGTTTTATGAGAGCAATAACCTTAAAGGTGTCCCTTTTCGCATTGATTGTAGATGCTAGTGGGACCTAGGCATATTATGCAAAATGGAAAAAGAGCAAAACGGTTAGATTATTAAATTACAAGGCATATTATTACTTTGATTTCATCATTTCTACTGGCATACAATAATTAAGTGTAAATTGTTCTAGATAAAGTTATATGAGGTTTAGAGCAGTAACCATAAAGGATGAGATTAGTAAATTACAAGACTCTATTGTTTGAAATTTTGAGGCATTATTTTCGTTATCTTGCATGAAAGACAATTGACAAACAATATTCATTCGACTGTGTGTAATTATTACAGACAGTAAAAGTGAACACGTCCGAAAAAATCTGAAAAATTCCACTTGATTTGATTAATCTATTTCCATTGTGATTTAAGAGGAAATATTCGTTGGACCAATTTGTTATCCCGCCATCTTATATCTGGTCCTTGATATCCATTTATTCTTCCATTTCAACCGGAGAAGGTAAGAGTTCAAAAAGGAAAGGTTATGTAATGCGAAAATGGAATTCAGTGCCGCAAAATCTAGATTTGTGTCTAATTTGTTTTTTCCTAATTACCTTCCTTTTGATTGTGTTAAATTTAAATTGTTCAACATGCATTAATAATATTGCATTATCTGTAATATAATATTCAATTTTTCTCTTCCATTTGCCTTATTCGTGGGATGCTATTATTCTGTGTAATAACAGGAGATTCCTATAATCGTGGGGGAAAAATTGATGGTTCTAAGTTTGGTCCTGATCCGGGATTGCCTGCAGTAGTTAACTCAAATTCTGAAGCATCAACTGATAATGAAGCACCAACTCCAACTCGTGCCTACCGGTGCAAGAATTGCCGTAGGCTAGTTGCATTGAAGGAAAATGTTGTGGATCATGTTCCAGGAGAGGATGAGACATGCTTTGAGTGGCGTAAAAGAAGGAGTGGCAATCCTTACAGTAGATCAGATGAAGAGTGTTCGTCTATTTTTGTTGAGCCTCTCCGCTGGATGACCGCAGGTATGAATACGTCTAGATCAAACGAGTATTCTCATCCAGAATTGCCTATGTTGTGTTGAGTTCTTATTCTCTTCAAATCTGACATTTGAACTAGTGGTGAATGGTGATGAGTCAGGATTGTCATGATTCTTCTTGATCTTTATTTGGTTGGTTAGAGTAGGAATCATTTTATGCCAAAACTACCCTTCTAGGCCTGTTGGGACCTGGGTTGGCCAGGCTGGGTTACTTTTTTACAACTCTGCCCCTGAGGTTTAGCCAAATCGTGAAATCACAAAAAACTTTAGTTATGCCTGCGTTTCTGATTAATCTTCTTTATTGTTATTACTATACAGTCGAGGAAGGCGGTCTGGAGGGCAAGCTGTTGTGTGCTCAGTGTGAAGCACGTTTAGGTTACTTCAACTGGTCCGGCATTCAGTGCAGTTGTGGGAGTTGGATTACCCCAGCTTTCCAGCTTCAGAAAAGCCGGGTTGACATCAGTACTATTTAAGCTTTATTATGTGTGAAGATGGGTTTCGTCCCACCATATTTTGATTTGTTGAGACTTATTTTCACAAACTACAATTCACCATATTTTGATTTGTTGAGACTTATTTTCACAAACTACAATTCATTATAGTTAGACCACATTTTGCTCCGTTGATGCAATAGATCATGTTGTTTTTCGTCTCTTTGCCCTGAAATTGGAAAAAAAAAAAAAGTTTTGTTGTGTAATAATCACTTGTTTTTTTTACTGGGGCACTATTACAACCCTGTTGGAATCGCGGTGATCTGCTCAATGAAGAGTAAAAGATGATTCCTGATGAACATCCAAACTACATTTTTTGCAATTGTGAAGTTGCAACTTTTTTGATGATGACTTGTCCAGAATACTCAAAATCATAGTCAACTAAACAAGATTGATAAAGAGCTTGAAGTCCCACTAGTTAGCATTCTAGATGCTTAAAATCAGTTACTGTACACAGCTATCAGGTCTTCAGCTATGTAGAATTCATCTTAACTACTAGCTAAAAAAAGGTGAAATGGTTTTTTCTACAGTGGCAAACGTTTCTTGCTTTTAAAAGACATGGTTTTTTCGGGGGATCAAAACCATTGTCGAATTTGGAACGCATTATCCAACTCAAAATATAAGCTGCTGTTGCTCAATGTGCCTGCGACTCGAGAAGGATGTTGGTGGCAGCATTAACATCATTCCTGGCATGTATAAGTGCTTGCCTTGCTGAATCACGATCAAAGCCCATTGAAACAAGCGTGGCAATAGAGTCCTCTGGTGGTTCTGTGAAGGATGACAAGGGAGCAGTTGGGTAGTTCGTCTGAAGCCAGATAAGCAAAAAAGCATTTAGTAGGGTGGGAAAAGTAAAGCTGCTATATAGGAGGGAGTTGAACCTAAATCCCGTACAGGACATTTTGGTCCATAAGATAATTCGAAATAAAATATTACAAAACCTACCATAGGGTTTAGAATAATTACCAAAAAACAAAAAGTTACCATTCTATCCTGTTCCATCTCTCATTTTTTAAAATAAAATTCATATCTCCAATCTGTCATATTTTATATTTACAGTTCTACACTACAGAGAAGACCCTCTTTATTAATTTATACTAATTTTTAGTTTTTCTAATAAGGAGAAAGTTGAAGGAGAAGAAAGTGTAGCATGTAATAATAAAGAAAATGGAATAAGCAGAATACTACAGAATCAATAATTTCAACCAAAATGTATGGTCTACAAGAAAAATTACCTCCACTTGGCGACCAGCATGGGGCGGTGCACTTCCAAGAACATTCCTGGATGATGATGATGATCTGGCTGGTAGTGACGTGTTCCCGATAGACGGAAAAGACAGTCTTGAGAAGAACGAAGCAACAAATTCTGGAAACTGAAACCAGAGAAGTGGAAGATAAGTCCAGCCATAGTTCAATAAAATACCCGAGTAAGAGGTCTCGGCAAATAACAATATCGGACTTTTAACTCAGGGATGATTAGTAAACATACCCTTGGGGTTTGACTAAGTTACCAAAAAAAAAAAATTCAAAGAAAACGCGGGTGTTTTTTTGTAAATTTGAAAGTTAGCAAGGTTGTTGTAATTATATCAAACCTCAAGGGCACATTTTCTGGTAATTTAATTAGTTTAAATGAAATTTATCGGAATATATCACACATTTCACATTATTGAAATGAACTGACTAAAGAAACTCCAAAAGATGATTATATAGAAGCTGCAAAAAACTGTTCAACTGAAAGATCAGCTGCAACCTTCATCCTGCGTACACGGAAGACGTTCATGCGATATAGGGAACCCGCTAAAAGGCCACAAATCCCTGGAAGCATAGATCGTTTCCAGGAAGACAGAAATAGCTGCAAGATAGAAGTAGCAAACATAAATAAACTAACATAGAGTAAAAAATTGTATCATAAAAAGAAATCATTATGTATTGTGCCACGAAATAAATAGAGAGATTGAAGCCACAATACCAAATGATAATACGTACCTGAGCTCCGGCTAAATATATAAAAGTCTTGTCGGAGAAACTGAGGCTAGACACACGAAACCGCGTAGAAACAGGGATGTCGAAATAAAAGGGTATAAATGAAGAGAATATAAGTCCATAGGGACCAGATGTGAGTATACTCAAGGAGGGATCTGCCACAAATAAAACCAAAATCATCACGAAATTAATAAAGGCCTAAATATATGTATGTAACTGGGAATAATAAACATCTTCAAATAGTTATTTGTCCTGTACTCAAGTAAAAATAAATATGTGTAGGCAGTGTAATGAATAAACAAAGAGAAAGGATGATAGTGAGAACACAAGAAACATGGAATAATTCTCAATGGCAAAAGGATCCCATTTTTACCATAGTACTACCACTTGTATCGCACAACGAGCAAATAAAAGCACATGACATAATAAAAGTACACTACATCACATCATTTACCAAAACCACAAACATCACACATCTCATGATTTGAGCTTTATATATCCCCCTATGTGACTAAAAAGGAGAGGATACGTGCAAGACACTAAAGAAAAGAGGAATAAAGATTGAAGGAAAGAAAGACGTTATAAAGATATTACCACACCTTTAAGTAGCCATTGTGCAAGGACTTCAAGCAGTAAAGAGGTGGTGACAGAAAACAGGATAAAGACCTGCAAGAAAAGGATAAAGATAGAGAAGTAATTTTCTGTAGATTGTTTGTTCAACAAGCTTTTAAGTTATTAATCAAGAATACAGATATAAGGATATAACAATCTTTCTATAATTTGGCATATGTATTTCATATAAAACAAGAAATGAAATGTGCTTGAACAAGAACTTACAGTGTATTTATTAGAACCTATTTGCCTCTCAAACACACGGAAGTAGTACAGAAGATAAATTCCAAAAACCAGTTCCGGTGTAGACGAAAAGCCGAACACTGAAACTATGAGCTTCCATATTTGAAGTTTCTTGAAAATATCCTGACAGCAGTAGGTACCAGATTAAAAGTGTTACCACTATATCTAAATAAAAAAGTACAACATAACTTAAAGTCAAGAGAAGAGGATTCATAATATTTTTGAAAAGAAAAGACAGACGCACAAACGGAACTGATGGAATTGGTCAAATAATAAATAAGCAAACATCATCTGGTGAAGTCATTTCCCGACACTTCACTATATGCACAACATACTGCACATAGGCACCCACACACCTACGTTTGTGTGTGTGTGTGTGTGTGTGTGTGTGTGTGTTGTGTACGCGAAAAGATGTGGACTAGTGGACTTAAAAAATCCAATTCCTACAACCATACTCATGGCCAACTTCTGTCAAAAATAACAACCTATACATCCTCTCAAATTAAACTAATGAAGTGCAAGGGTGTAACACAATATATTTTGGACTAATAAAATCCTTCCACAACATTTTACAAACAAAACAAATTCCCCATCCAAACCCAGCCTATGGATATTTGGGGAACGTCCACCTCAGACGTTCTAACTGATGTTCTCCGCATCGAAGTACACCTGATCTTGTGTTGAAGGTGCTCGATACCTTCACACTCGAAAGCATTATGCAGACGACACATTCAAAACATCGAATAATCCAAAATCCTCCCAGTATCTCCACTTCACAGTTCCCACTCCATCCAAGTAAAATCCAAAAACTCAACAAAAAAAAAAGAAAAAAAAGGTTAAATCAAAATGTGAACAAAAGAGTACTACCTGATAAGACCAAGGATGATTTCTGGAACGGATCCCAAATATGATTGTGAATAAAGCACTCGCAATTACTACTAGCTTTGTAACAGGCGCATTATCTATACAAATAATAATTCAAAAAAAAAATCAAAAACTAAAATAAAACCTAGAACCCAAAATTGAAGCGAAAAATGAAACGAAAGCTTACTGAAACCAGATGGGCCGCCGTTCATCTTCCAGCGAACCAACCACCGCTCTGATCACTTGTATCGATATTATATATGTATATATAGGGGGTTGTATGTATATTTATATAAGCGATTTTCTGAACTTTTTTCTGCAGATAAATCACTCTCTTCCCTTTGCCTTTTCTCCTAAATCGTCGTCGGACTAAAACAAATCTAAATTTGAGAAACGGGTTCGGGCCGACCCGATTACCGCTCCTAAATAAAATTATTTTAAAATTTTAAAAAATAAAATAATTATTGATAAAATTATAAATTTACAGTGAATAAATAAATAAATATAATATTGTATTTTAAAAATAAAAATATAATCATATAAATGTGAAATAATGCGAAAAAATGTGAAAATATATTTGAGAGGAAAGCTCCAATATGCTTTTTATTTTTTAACGTGTGATTGTTTATTTAAAGATTGTGTAATTTGATTTTTATTCGTATTAAACGAGTTAAACAAGTTGACCGGCGAATGAACAAACATGATCTAACTCGGTTTTGACAATGAAATCGCGAAAATAGACTTCTTGTCGGTTTTCGGTCACCCTGAGTTATGAATCATAAAAAAAATGAGAATCTTGGATTACATATTTACAAGAGAACTAATTATTCCAATGTGCAATTTGGCCATAGCACATTCCACTTTGAAATCTCTTCTTCTTTATAAAGCTTTCTGATCCCACCGTAGAAACCATTCGCTTCGTTCCCTACTTCTCTATGATCCTTACGCTCGACTGTCGTTTTTCTCCATCTCGACCCGAGGCTGTACTGCTTGAACTCCATGATCACGGTATCTGCACGTAAATCCAACATCAATATCATTACAAAATTCTTACTACATTGTAATGTTCTTCTTTATTGTCACCAGTCACCAAATGAAAAATGTTAATTACAAAAGGAACCCAAATACTTTCAAAAATTACAAAGTAACCCCGAGGTTCGATCTTTCATTTTGTAATGTTCTTTCTTGAGATTTTTTGTGTAGTGGTGTTTTTGGTAGTTTTCGAAACCTTTTGGGGTTGTTCTGCGATTATCGTAAACTACAGGGCGGGTCGATATAATTAGCCCTAAAGCATATGAAGGGAGAATTTGTTTCCTACCTTTTGTGTGACACTGGCAATTGAATTGATTGGGAGAGCAAGAATCCTGGTGTCCAACAACTCCATACCACCAACCTGTGGTATATTACATAAACATAAGTTTTCATTTATTGCAAAAATGCCCCAATTTAATTAAAAATTACAATACCATATGTAAACTCTTTGTTTTTTCTCCACTGAATTTCAATGTGGTCACCAGGTTTAAGCTCATCCAAACACTCAGAGACATGAGCATCGTTTGCCGGAGCAACTACAGTCGAAGCCCTTATCCTATCCCACTCGATCCCGTCCTCAATAATACTCCTCCCCCGGGCTCTATACCTGCATCAACTAGTCGAATATAACCGAGATTTTCAAAACTAAAATCGTGATTAGAAACATTTTCAAGTCATACCTAGCGACGAAATTATCAGTCGTGGAATCGTAGCATAGACGAGCGTCGTAACAAGAAAGCAGAAACCCAACATGCCCACTCTGCATCATAAAGATCAATCAAGAACAATCGACATTCTCAACAACACTCAAGAACTTCCGAAAAGAAAAATCGAAACTCACCTCACGGTTAAAAACTTGAGCCGGGAACCAAAATCTACCGGCCTCGAGTGCCAGATAGAAAGACATAACCGAATTCGACGGTGAAAAACTTCTCAAGCAACTCCCTTTCTCCACAATCCGCGGTTTCCTAAACCCGAAAATATCGAAAAAGAAATGGAATCTACTCTGCGATTTACAATGCAAGAGCTTATCAGCCCTCGTCGATGAAATTTGGCATTGCCATTCTCTGTAAGCGGCTTCACCGACAACTCCACCCCATTTCTTCTTCATGTGAGATTCCCATAAATGATCACTTGTGCATTTCTGTCTCATGTAACTTGAAACCCCTGATAAGCTACATAAATCCAAAGGTGGGAGCTTTTCAAGAATTGAGTCCAGGGGCAATTCTGGCAGATCATGTAAGAAACTCCCGAGTTCCCCCTCCTCCATAACCTCCTCAGAAGATGCGAAATCACACACTGCACTCAAAATTCTTGTAATTTTTTTTCTTCTTCTACAGAGCAATGTAAATTTCTTCTGGAACATTCCCAAGAAAATAAAGGGGAAAGCCCACATTCTGCATTTGAGAAATGGCTGAGAAAGCACCAGAAAAGAAAAGCAAGATACCAAGAAAAAGAACATTTTTTTTTGGGAATAAAAATCCTTTCTTGAAATTATTCAATTAAATTTCAATAGGCAAGAACCTGAGGACAAATTTTATTACATTATAGAAAAGTATCCAGCATACACTTGATAGTTGGGAGTTACAACGGCCATAAACAAGAACACCAAATTTTCCTAAAAGCTTCTCTCATTAAATGATGTGGCTCTACATGCATTGAATTGCCACCTTTGTAGGTGTAACTATATGCTTTGTTTTATTGCATATTAAAAAAATATTACTAACCCTTTTGATCTAAATAATAAAAAGGACAAAAAAAAAAGGGGAAGATTGTTTTTCAAAAATGTCCTCAAATTATTTTTACTATTTAAAAAAAATAATGAATTGAGATTTGGCCAATCCTAATCTTATTACATGGAAATACAATGTGGGGTAATTTTGTGGGAAAAAGTATCAACATTTTTTATCTCAAAAAACACACAAGGATGGTGATGTTTGTAAGAGCTTTTAGTGACTGGAATTTGCAGAGAAGTTGAAATTGGTTTGGTGGGTGGTACAGCTCACCTATTAATGACCACATCACATTGTTGAATTTTTATCAGTAATTTCTTTTGACCAAAGTTTCCCTTGGAATTTTACTATTCTATTTCATGTTTGGTTATGCAAAAATCTTCATCCAAAACCGAAAACCTTAGGCCTAGTTAGAGAAGGGTTGGCCAACCCTAACCTAACTAACCCGTTTGATAGTTTAATTAAGTCTAATGATAAATCACTAGTTTAATTAAGTCTAATGATAAATCACCCAATCGTTGTCTAAACGCATTTTGCGAGCCACATTAAGAAAAGTTAATCCCAAAAGCATAAAATGTATAGCAGCAGTCTCGCCAGTCACGACGAAAGACAACGCAATCCTCAAACGAGGGGCAATTCAACATCTTACAAAATAGCCTTTTCACACAATCAACCGTCCCAAAAGGTACACCATTACAAGTATTAAAGTACCTAAACAAGAAATATTTCAAAGGCCTAGACCCACAGTACGACCATCCCTTCGACGCAATCCAGCCGTGTATTGCCTTTCCAGTTCCATCTGAAGCTGCTCCCGCTGCTTTTCTGTGTCCGGGTTGTCTTGCTTGTTCTCCACTTTCGGTTCTCCCTTCACGCCCTACAATTGGCCATAGGCACCAAAGCAAACTCAGACTCTAGAAGAGTGTTAGTATGTGGGGGGAGAATATTGTAGGGAATAAAGAAACGTTGATTTTGTGTGTGCATGGTTTCGTGTGTTATGTGGTATAATTGAAAATCAACGATAGGTAAGAAAATTACCATTAGTTTGTTGAATTTTTCTTGACGTTCACGATCACCAAACGTTGTGGCATCCCAACGATGTGCAAGCTATATGGAACAGTGTATTAAACATACACATTAAAAAATAAGAAGAGGTGGAAAATCACGAAACAGGGTACAGAAGATGGTATATCACACAAGTCCGAAATAAAATAGTAGTAATTTATAAAAAAATGTAGTTAATGTATAAACTAAACTTATATATATGTACTGATTGAAACCAAACTGAATGATCGGATTTGATCATTTGAGGCCATACCGATTCAAAATTAGTTCAGAAGAGAAATGGACAATGTAAAACTTTTTTTTTTTTTTGAAAGAGCAATGTTATAAATACCTCCTCTGTAGCAGTGTTCTTTTTGCTTCCCCACAAAAGCTTTTTCTTTTGATCAGCGGACATGTATCCAGTTCCAACTATATCCTTGTTGACTGTGGTTTTGTCAAAATAACATATAATACAATCAGTTCACAAACAAAAAATAAAGAGTCCAGCATAGTGCGAAACCCATCTTTGAGCATCAACCCAAATCAGTAATTTAACAATTATACTTTCTTTGACCTGAAACACGTGAAAACTCTACTAGAGAGACATTAGCTTACTTATTTCAGCAGCTCTCATGGCAACAATGTTTGCAGAAGCAATATCAGAATCTTTCAAAGTAGCCTTCTCAGAAGTACCTATTTGAGAAGTCCCGCGTGATATACAACAAGAAAAAATGAATATTAAGTCACCAGAAAGATAATGAAACATACCATCCTGACCAGGATTCATGTTATCCACGCCAAAAACCTTAGGCTTCTTAGCAACAGAAGCTTGACTTTTGTTGGATGTCTCATCAGAAATCTCCCCAGCTTCTCTGCTCTCATCATCTGCATCCATTTTCTTGGTGTCACTCAGAGAGATTTCTTTCAAACGGTGACTGGAAGTATCTCTTCGTGAAGAAGAATCACTTCGTTGGGCTCTCGGCTCTTCATAAGACGGCGAACGGTCACCCTTGTGGTCTCCATAACTCTTTCTATGACCTTCCCTATCATCTTTGTGCCTTCTATATGAATCCTTATCCTTGCTTCTATGGGCCAAACCATCAGATCTCGCATGAGAATATGTGTCCACGTCACTCACATGATCTCTAGATCTGCGTTCTTTATCAGATCTTGAGTAATCCAAATTGCTGCCTCGTGGGTCCCGGCTTGAACGATAGGAAGACTTTGAATAACCTCGATCATAGTCATCAGCATACCTATCGCGTCTGTTATGTTCATCGTGCCTACTATAGCCTCTAGAAGACTGCCGATCAGATTGTTTATACGAGTCCCCACTGCGTCTAGTTACGTTCCTGCCATCATCTCTTTTCCGTTTATCATCAACAAATTTTTTGGTATCCTTCCTTGATGGAACTGGGCTCAAGCTGTGGTCACGGCGTGGACTCCCTGAATAAATGTAAAAAAGCTATAGGGGTAAAAGAATAGTTAAATTTCAATCCATGTAATAAAAGAAGTGAATAATAATTCAGTAAATAAAAATTAGGTGTATGCATTATCATACTAGACCAAATGAACAGACATGTGGATAAGTAGCTCGGTTGAGTTATTTGAGTAAAATTCCTAATTCATACTGTACTTAATAACTCCATACACACTATGTAATACAATTGAACAAATTCATTGTTTGACATTTGTTCCAAAGGTTGCATTCATCACTTATATCCGTTTCAGTCATGCTCGTAATATTTCCGATTCCCATATTTTGATTATACATCATTATCGTATTGCATTATCAAAACAGATAATCGAGCATTATGAGCGACCATATAAATACGCCAAATCTCAAGTCTAACACAAATTAGGCCTCTAAACAAAAGTAAAATCCATACACCAAGAACCATTTTTTTTGTATTAATTTCATTAAATAAGCAAAAGCCAGCATTAGCTGAACTTACCGTCCAATGGCGACGATGACCCACCCACCGGAGATCTACGCCGGTACTTCCTGTTAGCTGCATCATTCGAAGGCTTCCGAAACTCGGCCTTGTCCGAACTTTCTCTCGCATCTGAATCCATGCTAAACTAATTCGAAAAAACAGAATCCGAAGAAATTAAGAACCCTAAAAAATGATTTCTGAAAAAAAAATTAATCTTTTTTTACGAGAATCCACCCGCAGAAACAAGAAATTACAGGTGGAAATAAATGTCGGAGATGAAACGAGCCTTACCCTTCACTTTCAGCCCTCAATCGAAGAGTTCAAATCGATGTTAGGGTTCGATTTTATCTGTGTTCGAGTGCTTTGAAAATAAGCTATATGCAGAATAATGCAGGTTCAGGAAAATTAATAAATCAATTAATTAAAAAAGGATAAATACAGAAGATATTTTTGTTATGGATAATATACTAATTGGGCTTAGGCTCGAATTCTGGGGTATTGGGCTTCCGATACATACCAGGATTTGGCCCAAGAGAACATAAACAGGAGGGTTCATTTGTAATTCTACAAACTCTCAGGTGACCTAAACGATATTATGCAAATATAAAGGGAGCAGTGTGAAAATTCCAGAAAGAGTTTTATTTAGGGTTTTAGCATTCCTCACTTGCTACTGTACACAGTTAGTCACTCATCTTCTTCGATTCTCTCACCACGATCAAATTTCTGTAAAAGATTGAAAATTTCGGACAATCGGAATGTGGGCACTTCGCAGAACCTCCGCTCAGCTCAGGTAAATCCATCAGCTTTCAAGTTTTCTATTTTTGTGTGTGTGCGCGTGCGTGCGCGCGGATGTGTTTTGTCAAGGATTCGAAGGTTGATGATGGGGAAATTATGATGTTTAATTATTAGTTTTAGGGTTTACTTCAATTATTAGTTTTAGTTCAATTTGAATGTTTGTTTGGATTCACTCGACCCTGTTTTCATACCGAGTAATTTCTGGGGGGCATTTCATGTTTTCCCGTTCCAGGAACCGAGGATTAGTAAGCTCAGGGAGCAGTCGATTATCGACTTGTTTTTCAGATTATAAAAATCCCAGAATTACCCAGCTCCAATTCCAACCGAAGACCTCCGACAGATTCACGTCGTCCACGAGGTTTTTCAACACGTCGGCTGGGGAATTTCGAACTTTTTTGACCAAGTCCGGTGCTAAGAGCACCGATGACCTGGACGATGGCTTTTCCGATCTCGAGATTCCACCTGGCGTGAGCGATGGAGACACATCCGAGGACGAGAGTGATGATGGTGATGCTTCTGAAGTGGAGGCCATTGCTGAAGATATCCAGATCGAGTTGGAGTCTGTCGGAAAGAAAACCTCGCCTAGAAAGAGAGCTTCTTCAGAAATGACTAAGGTTATACTATCTTCTCCCCCCACATCACCGGTGGGCAGCGGGTTGGATAAATGGGTCGAGCAAGGAAATGAAGTTACGCAAGCCGAAGCAGCAATTACAGCACTCGATCTTCGGAAACGAAGAATGTTCGGAAAGGCCTTGGAGGTGACTTATTTGTAATTCTTTTTTCTAGTTTTTTTTTCTTATGAACATTGAAGCTGACTTTTTTCGTCACTGCAGTTTTCCATATGGTTGGAATCAAACAATCATATCGAACCTACTGATCGCACTTACGCTTCCCGTGTTGATTTAACGGCTAAAGTGCACGGTATCTTCAAGGCAGAACAATACATCAACGAGATTCCTGAATCTTTTAGAGGCGAATTAGCATACCGTACTCTGCTGGCTAATTGCGTCTCGTCTACCAACGTGAAGAAATCTGAGGAAGTATTCAACAAGATGAAAACTTTAGGATTCCCCGTGACTTGCTTTTCGTGCAACCAGTTGCTGCTCTTGTACAAGCGAACCGACAAGAAGAAAATCGCCGATGTCCTCGTCCTGATGGAGAAGGAAAATATCAAGCCGACCGTTTTCACTTACCAGGTTCTGATAGACGTGAAGGGTCTATCCAAGGATATAACCGGGATGGAACAAGTATTGGAGAAAATGAAAGATGAAGGGCTCGAACCCAATACTCAAATTCAGGCATCGTTTTCGTTATTGTTTCTTTGATAAATTTCAAAAATCACTATTGCGATTTTCCTAATGTGCTCAATTATTGTCGTTTTTGCAGGCATCGCTCGCAAAGTACTACGCAGCCAACGGGATAAAAGACAAAGCCGAGGCTGTCTTAAAAGAACTCGAAACAGAGGACCTAAACAAAAACCGCTGGGCCTGCCAGTGGATAATGCCCATCTACGCCTCACTCGGGAAGGCAGACGAGGTCGAGAGGATATGGAAAATCTGTGAAGAAGCGCCCCGCCAGATAGAGTGTTTATCCGCGATCGAAGCGTGGGGACAGCTGAACAGGATCCAAGACGCTGAGCTGGCATTCGACAAGATGATTAAAAAGGTGAAGAAGCCCTCGTCCAAACACTTCAATTCGCTCCTAAAAGTCTACGCCAACCAGAAGCAGCTGGCGAAGGGGAAAGAGCTCGTGAGGCGGATGGGGGAAAGCGGGTGTACTTTAGGCCCGTTGACTTGGGACGCTATCGTGAAGCTTTACATTGGGGCAGGGGAAGTCGAGAAGGCCGATTCGATACTTACGAAGGCGGTCGGGCAGAAACGAGGCAGGCCCTTGTTCGATACGTTTATCGTGATTATGGAGAAGTATGCAGGGAGAGGGGATGTGCATAATGCGGAGAAGATATTTCTGATGATGAAGCGTGCAGGTTATGCAGCCAGGCTGAGGCAGTACCAGACGCTGCTCGAGTCGTACGTGAAAGCAGGGACGCCGGTGTATGGGTTCAGCGATAGGATGAAAGCGGACAATCTTTTCCCGAATAGGGCGTTGATGGGACAGCTGGCGAAGGTGGACGCGTTCAAGAAGTCGCCGGTGTCGGAGTTGCTGGAGTGATGTATGGTTGAGACTTGAGTGTTGCTTAGTTCTTGCTGCTTTTTTATTTTCTGTGTTAGTTTGTGGTTAAAATTCTACTGTGGGTGATCTTAATCATCTTTATAACCTTCCTATAATGAAACACATTTGGATTCCATGTGAATTGATTACAGCTGCACAGGTCATTTAACTAAGTGGTATTTCTGGGCATGAATATTAAAAAAATGTTAGTATATTTTGAGTTTTTTTAATCATAAATTAAAGGATAGACTTGTAAGGACACAAAAATTTATTAAAAAAATGTTATTTTTTGAGTTTTTTCAATTAATATTAAAAGGTAAAATATATTTTTTAAGTTGAAAAGTAAAAATAATTGTAACTGATATTTAAAAGGTAAAATATTATTAATAGTTTGAACATTTTGAAATATTAAAATTAGGGTAAATAATGTGTTTTTTTTTTTAATTTAAATGTTACATTTAGTGCATTTTATTAAAGGTTAAAAAGTAAAATGTCATTTTTATTTTTATTTTTAAGTTATTTTTTAAAGTAAAAAAAATTAAAGTAATTTTTTCCGAAGTTTTATTGAAATGAAATAAGTCATAAAAATGAGCCCTTACTAAAAAAATTGTATTCGTCATTGTAAATAGGTAAAGAAAGTATGACATTTAATTTTAAAATAAATAAAATAAAATAATTGTTTTTTTAAGTGTACGTATATTAAAATCAGACATTGAAAGATTGAAAGTGTAAAGAATTGGTAAACGTTTTGTTTGTTGGGCTTTCTTACTGAATCTCTTCCTGAGAAACGGCCACATACATAATCAGACGAATCTTGTTCGATATAAAAAACAAAAAAAGAATGGTTCCCAGATTCACGGCTCAATACGTAATTGTACATCAATAATTCAGCGAATAATGTAGTCTACTACGTATATGACAGGATCTCCTCGTGGGATTCCTGGGCCATCATTCTAAATTGCACTAAATTGCTAAACAAAAGTCTTTATGTTGATATAAGGCTTGTTACTGAAAAAAAAAATCCAATAACAATTTTATATAAAAATAATTTTAAGAGTTTATTTATAAAATAAAAGACTTAGGAAGAAAAGTAAAGATGATAACTGATTATATATATACCTGAAAAAAAAACTTCAATTGGCTTATTAAAAAAAAATGTCATCTCTGAAAATAATTCAGAAACACCACAAACACATGAACAACCCATTCCCTCCAAAACCAAAGACTCTGCCTTTGATCAAAGGAACACTAATTCCCAACACCCAAATACTACCTACACAAAACACTTTCAACATCGGTTCTGATTTTCAGTTAACATGGAATGGAACCTCCTTCTCCCTTCTCCACAACTCCAACCTCTCTAGACCCTTATGGTCAACCGTCCCGGGCCGGGCCTTCGTCTCCGCCGCCTCGGCCGACACCGTCATCGAGGAGAGCAGAGGATCATTCCTCATCAAGGACAAGAACGTCCATTCCATCTCCACTCACCAAACCCTCGACGAGATCAAGCCGACGCTTCTTGATTCATCGCCACGTGTCGCGATCATAGGGAGGCTGCTGCTCGAAGACGAGAGGTGTTGCGGAAAGTATCGGATGGTGTTCGATCAGATAAACTCTAACCGAGTCGGGTTTCGGTTGAGTGTCGAAAAAACCGATGATTGTTCGGGTTTCGAGAGAGTGTGCTTGACTTATATGAGCGAAAAAGGCGAGAAGTTCTACGGATTTGGAGAGCAGTTTTCGCACATGGACTTGAAAGGGAAACGAGTGCCGATACTCGTGCAGGAGCAAGGGATCGGGAGAGGCGATCAGCCGATCACGTTTGCGGCTAATTTAGTCAGCTATAGGTACATATAACAATCAAAAGACTCGATTTTTATCGGATAATAATGCTCTGTTTTTTTTTTTACTTCATTTCAATTCAGACATTTTTGATTACTTTTATTATTATCATCTCATTTCAAAATTGCATGATAGTAATTTAGTTCCAATAACTTCAGTTTAGTTAGTCAGCTATGGGTACATTTACTGATCAAAAGACTCGATTTTTATCGGATAATTAATAACTCTGTTTCGAATGCAGGGCGGGGGGCGACGAGTGCACGACTTACGCGCCTTCGCCTTTCTACATGACCTCGAAAATGAGGTGTCTTTACTTGGAAGGATACAACTACTCGATTTTCGACTTAACAAATGACAATTGTGTCCAAATCCAAGTAATAATAATAATAATCGATCTTTCGTTGTAGTAAGAATACAAATATTACTCGGTTTTCGATTGCAGATGCATGGAGATACGATGGAAGGCAGAATACTCAACGGGAACTCGCCTGTCGAGCTAATCGAGCGCTTCACAGAAGCCATCGGTCGACCTCAGACTCTTCCCGAGTGGATAATCTCTGGAGCTGTGGTGGGAATGCAAGGCGGGACGAGTAAAGTTCGCAGTATCTGGGACGAGCTTCGAGCCATGGATACTCCGATATCCGCATTTTGGTTGCAAGTACGTTTTTTTTTTTTTTTTTTTTTTCTCCGATGAAAATGAGTCGAGTGAGTGATATGCAGGATTGGGTCGGGCAAAGGAAAACGGTTATCGGTTCGCAGCTGTGGTGGAATTGGGAAGTGGACTCGACTAGGTACTCCGGATGGCGACAGCTGATAAAAGACCTCGACTCTTATCGTATTAAAGTGATGACATATTGCAATCCTTGTTTAGCTCCGGTTCGTGTATATATAAAAAAAAAAAAAAAACGAGTTTACGGTTTTTCTATTTTTGTTTATAATCAATCTTGGTTTAATGAAGGTGGATGAGAAGGCGAACGTGCGAAGAAACCTTTACGAGGAGGCGAAGGAGCTAGGGATCTTAGTGAGGGATAGTAGAGGAAAAGTGTATGCAGTACCTAATACGGCTTTCGATGTTGGGATGTTGGATTTGACTCATCCGAAAACCGGAAGTTGGTTCAAACAGATACTGAGAGAAATGGTGAACGATGGAGTCGGGGGTTGGATGGCCGATTTCGGCGAAGGGCTTCCGGTCGACGCCCGCCTCTATTCAGGTAAATTACAAACTACCCCTTAGATTCTTTGTAAATTACAAATAGGTCCATTTGTATGAGTTGTATCTTAAAAATTAGAGATGATCTTAGGTGCAGTTTGTAATTATGAAAGAGAAGTGGGGTTGTTTTGTAATTTGAGTAAAGTTTTTTCAGGGGAAGATCCTATCACTGCCCACAACAGGTACCCGGAAATGTGGGCTAAGATGAACCGAGAATTCGTCGACGAATACCCGGAGGAGGGCTTGGTGTTCTTCATGCGGGCCGGGTTTCGAAACAGCCCGAGATGGGCAGGGCTATTTTGGGAAGGAGACCAAATGGTGAGCTGGCAGGCGAACGACGGGATAAAGAGCGCGGTTATAGGCTTGCTCAGCGGGGGAATTTCCGGATTTGCCCTCAACCACAGCGACATCGGAGGTTACTGTGCTGTCGACTTGTTTTTCCTCAAGTACCGAAGGAGCGAGGAGCTTCTGCTTCGATGGACTGAGCTCAACGCTTTCACGACCGTATTCCGAACACACGAAGTAAGTATATATATATTCCGAAAACCCCCCAACATTTATAAAATATTACAAACAAGCCCCTTAATTTGTGATCTCAGGGAAACAAGCCATCCATCAACACTCAGTTCTACTCAAACCGAAGAACAATGTCTCATTTTTCGCGGTTCGCAAAGATATACAACGCGTGGAACTTTTACCGAATACAGTTAGTAAAGGTATATAACGAATTATCGAACATTTGTTATAACTACACGATTGAAAAAACTCTGTTTTGACTATATATGCAGGAAGCCTCGGAAAGAGGTTTGCCCGTTTGTCGGCACTTGTTCATCCACTACCCTGAAGACGAACGAGTTCAGGCACTAACGTACGAGCAGTTTCTGGTAGGAACAGAGATCCTAGTCGCGCCGGTTCTTGATAAAGACAGAGGAGCAGTCGAAGTTTACTTTCCGAAAGGAGAGATTTGTGATTGGAGACATGTTTGGACAGGGAAAGTGTACTCGGAGAAAGGTCGAGAGAGTTGGGTCGAGGCACGGGTGGGGTATCCGGCCGTTTTTGTCAAGGATGGATCGGAAATCGGAAAAAGGTTTCTTGAAAACCTTAGAGAGTACGGTATTGTATAACGTTTATATATATATCATGAAATTATTACATCATAATACAACTAACTTTTATTGATCTATATTTTTTTAATCAATTTTTAACCACATTAATCAAGAGAAAAATAATTTTGCATTTATTTCTGTTTATTTTTCACAGTTCGCCAAGATATCATCAGCGTCTCTGATCGATCGGACATATTAAGCATTGTTCTTTTGAGTAAATTATTGATAAATTATGGAAAAAATAAATAGTTGAAAATAATAAATTAATAACGTGAAGGGAGTAAAATCATTTACAACAATTTATTACAAAATCTGGAGTGTGAAAGATTGTGGATAAATATAAATTTAATGTTATTTAATAAAGTAAATGGTGTGCTTTAAAAATTAATGCTAGGTAACAATATAATGCACTCCAGCAATTATTTAAAATAAAATGAAAAGTCTAGAAGAAATGTATATAGTACAGTACTACTATAGATATAGGACTAATGAAATGCAAGTCTTATAATACATACGAACACATACTGTAACTTGGAGTAACTAAGCAAGAAAAACACAATATTAATGTCTAAGTCTCCTCCGATGAAGCTATTTGCAATGACTTTTCTTATCGTGTTCATGCTCATCGTCTCAACAGGTAATAACAATAATTATTATATATCATTGTTGTTGAGTCGAAAGATTTGACTGTTTATTTTTTACGACGAATTTGTTGATTAATGAAATATGCCTTCCTACACTCTTCAAATATATATGATAATACTACAACCGTATAATTTTAAGTTTTTAACGGGCACTTCGTCATCATGCCCCAGCGATTACGTTGGCGGATTTTTTCCTAATGATTGCGATTGTATAGATACGTGCGAATATTATTATCACGATAAATATAGAAATTTCTACCGAATCGCTCAGTTTGGTTGTTGTTGCTACAACGAATAACTATGCATGTATGGATGTGTTGCATGTTGTTCGATCTATCGATCAATCATGTTAATCGAATAAACGATCATTTGTTATCATTGTGTTGTGTGTTTAAGGAAGATCAAGATATCTTTATAGATTTCTTAAATCTTTTCTTTTAATTATATCATTTTGGTGTATTCAATAATGTAAATAATGGAAGGAATCAATCAATTAACATGCCAACAATGGCAATGTCACTAATACAACCTGTGTGCCCACTTTTCAAATTGCAGGAGAATATACTTGCCTAAATAGTAAATACACGACACTTCAGACGAAACTAATTAAACAATCGAACTAGTGAAAAGACAATTTTCCTGGTCGACATTGTGCTTTGCTCAGCTGAGAAGAATCACCAAGTTCACTAACTATACTTGCAGTCGCACCTACTCAAGTTAGGTTCCACTAATATAACCTGCGTGCCCAGCTTCATCCTTTCTCTCAATGTTCAGAATTTAGAACTAAATCATTACCTCAAACCATAAACTGTATCATATAAATGCAATTTAAATGAAATTATACATTGACGATTGCCAACAAAACCAAAAGACCATATAAACCCTTCATTTGGTGACCTTTAGGATGATCATAAACCTGTGATTGCGGCCGCTTCCCGCTCCAAGAGACGACCTTCTCTCTGAGTTGAGGGAGGAACAACAATACATAAACGAATTGGCAAAATTATACTATTGAAAAGCATCACCAGATCTTAATTTATTGAGACTTAAGTCACAAATATTTAATACATGTAAACTTATAGTACTATTTCTTTTTCGTTGCAAATTATTTCAATATTCACTCGCAAGCAATACGTAAAAACAAAATCATGTTCCATTTTATTACGAAAAATAGTCTTGATGATTATATTGGCAGCATAACAAAATCGTCTAGAGTGTATATTCCTCGATTTTTTTCAGATGTCATTTTGTATATCAGGACACAAACAGACGCATATTCTTCGATTTCTAATGCTGATATAGAAGTCCCAAAAACTAGCAATATAGATAATGACTCAAATAAATTAACTCCATTTCAATGCATTTGACAGCAAATGCAAAACAACAGCAACCATGAGAAACGTACCCTTCTTTCCCAATATGGAAGGAAGCAGACGAAGTCGTAAACAGGGCCAATTGTCGAAACCAACACAGCATTAGCCCCGGTGAAGAGCAAAAGCGCGGTCATCGGTTGAGTTCTATGGGGCATTTCTCTCAACATATGAAACCTAACACCCTGTGAATAATCAAAAACACACCAAAGGAAAAAAAAAACAAGTTGTTAAGTTTTAGGATTCAATTCTGTTTTTGCAGCTAAATAATAATATTAAATTCCGAAGAAATTCAACACAATCTCAGAAATCACAATTCGGTGCAACATAATCGAAGCAAAAAAAACGTAAAATAAATATTTAAAAAAATTGAAAAAAAAAACCCAAATTTCACATTAATTTAAACTAACGAAATCATAAATAAATTGCATACTCCCAAACCCTGAATATCAAATGAACAGATTTAATCAACTGAATTTTCCGGCGAGATAATTAGCGATAACCTGAGGAAAGGGGCTCTCCGGCGAACCCTCGAGTTGCAGAAGATTTCCGAAGTTCAATTTTTAATTTTCTAATTAATTGTGAATTTCGGCACTGAATAAAAGCACAGAGTATGGGCTTAGGTAAGTATTGGGCTTGGGATTTAGTTGAGTTTGGGCTTGCTCAACTAATCTACCTCGGACAGTAACTAAAGATCACCGGTAATTCTCAAAAAATGACGTCGCGGTAATTTTTCCGGGAAATTTTCAAAATATGTGCAAGCACATAATTTCTAAAATTAGTTCGACTCAATTTATGTATATAGTTTTTATTTATTTTCAAATTTGTGATAGGCGAATCAGTAATTCAATAACATGTTAATCAACCATGATCACGTACAATGATATTCAAACAAAACGCTATAGTCAACATTTCCGTTTACACAAACATGCATGTGACTATGGAAACTAAACGATATAATTAAATAGTATAATATTGCGAGGGTAGGGTCATAGTTTTTATAAATCAATTGTAACGACACAATCAATGATTAAAACACAACATTATATTCTTTTATAACTAGTATCATAGTTTATTTAATTAAATATATGTAATAAACATGATGACATATATATCATATGATTAGCTAGGGTTGTGCTTGATTTTGCATGAAGGCTGCTGCAGGCTCTTGTGGTAGTGGAGGAGGGTTCGTCGACCCTCCACCCCACCCACCGGATTGATCTCCACCACCACCACTGCCGCCCCATCCCCACCCACCGGATTGATCACCACCACCACCACCACTACCGCCCCATCCTCCCCTCCATGGCCACCATCCTCCACCACCACTTCCACCCCATCCACCCCTTCTACCACCAGGCCAACCCCACCAATGATGATGATGATGACCAAAAGTATAACCACCACCAAAACCCGATTCTATTTGATCGACTACTTGGTCATCCTCTGCACATAATCAAACCAAACATTATTCCTCACATATATATATAGATAATATATCTTTGTAAGTGTAAAAATTCTACAAGATCAAACTTGATAGAACATGCAAACGTTTTACGGCATGTACTGATTAATTGTGTGTATGCTCGCGTACTTTTGATCTCATCATCTTGAGTCGAGTGACCGGATGCAACATAGGAGGCGAGCATGATGGCGAAGAAGACACCGAGCAAAACACATGCATTGCGCTTCATTTTTATTTTTATCTCAAGAGAGGTACTGCACTTTCTATATATTTTCAAGTAAGTTGTAATTTGAGAATGATACAACATACCTCACAACCCTAGCTATTTATAGCTAAGACTCATGTGAGTGTGGGCCTGCTTTTATTTTTTTTACTTGTTAAGATATGATGAAGATAGAATATAAATTAGGAATATTTCTCACAAATGTGGTATTTAATTAATTTATAATTTAACAGCTTGTTACAACTCATTTACTATACATTTGCATAAATAACAAATAAAACATTCTCTCATAATACAGTATGTCTCAATATATTACTTCATTCATACCAACTATTTATGCACTAATTATGCCAATTAAAAAAAATGTTAATTTTTGAACAAAAAATATCGAATAAAAATGTATCTTAAAGTTAAAATTTTTAAAAAATAAATAAATATTCTGATTTTTCATTTTAAAAAATATAATTTTACCAATGTTTTTTTAAAGTTATTCACTACTTTTTTTAACATTGCTCACAATCACTTAGAACATGTTCTTTTGGACTTAATTTCAACTCATTTTAGTTCAGTTCAGATCGTTTGAGTTCAGTCAGCTCGATTAAATTCGTTTCAAAATAAATTATAATAAAATAAATATAAAATAATTTGAACTAATAATTTTAACTATACAATCTAGTTAATATCACAATATTATTGATATTTTCTAAAAAAAATATTAAATAATTTATAAAAATTGTTATTATATTTATAAGAAAATCAATTTAGTTTAGTTTAGTTCAGTTCAGATTCAGATCAGATCACTTCAGTTCAGTTCAATTTAGATCGTTTCAGTTCAGTTCAGTCCAGTCGTTTTCAGACCAATGTAATTTTCAATTTAAAAATACATTTGTATCTTTTACTTTTTGGTCAAAATTAAAGTAAAATTGTAAAAAAAAAAAAAGCTTTTTTTTTTGTATTTTGATAGTTAGTTTTTATAAGTAGATAATATTTAATTTTATTGAAAATTTTATAATTTTATTTAAATTTTGGAACATCTCAATTTCATCGCGAACCCAAACAAAATTGGAAAATGTCAAACGAAACTTTTTAAACGTTAATCTCGTATCATCCCGTTCTGTTAAGAAAATAAATTATTGGGACATGACGCATGTCCACCCTCATAAAAGCACCGAGTATGGCTATGGGCTTACCTAATTATTTGACTTGGGCTTTAGTTTAGTTTGGCCTTACTCAAACTTATCTACTTCGGGACAGTCGATCACCGATAATTCTCAAAAAATGTGACAGTAATTTTTATGGATAATTTTAAAATGTGACTACTTCATAATTTCTAAAATTAATTTGACGTCAACTGTTGTTAATTAGCTAAGTTTGTTGATCACTTGAATTGAATACCGTAAAATCTTCGATTCCAACCTCAAAAATTGCAATTGACTTAAACAAAAAAAATTAAAACATAAGCTCAATTTATTTGTCGCTCCACATTTTTGTTTATGCTAGCATGCATACGATTGACTCAAAACTAAATTAAATATAATATTGTGAGAGTCGGATATATAATGTTTACTTATATGAATCAATTGTAACAACACAATCAATGGTCAAATAACAACATTAATTCTTAACTATACTCCCATAATTTATTTATTTAAAGATATGAAATATATATATCATGATTAGGGTTGTGCTTGATTTTGCATGAAAGCTGTTGCAGGCTCTTGTGGTTGTGGAGGAGTGTTCGACCCTCCACCGCCCCATCCTCCACCCCACCCACCGGATTGACCACCACCACCACCACTACCGCCCCATCCCCACCCACCGGATTGATCACCACCACTACCGCCCCATCCTCCACTACCCCACCTACCGGATTGATGTCCACCACTACCGCCCCATCCCCATCCACCGGATTGATCACCACCACTGCCGCCCCATCCTCCCCTACTTCCACCTCCACCCCACCTGCCAGATTGATCACCACCACTACCACCCCATCCCCATCCACCTCTTCTACCACCCCACCCACCATAAGTATAAACACCATTAACACCACCCGATTCTTTTTGATCGACTACTTGTTCCGCTACATGCACATAATTAAACTAAACATTAGTCCTCAAATATAAATATATATTTAGTTAAACTTGGCAAGTGTAAATTATACATGATCAAACAATGATATATAACATGCAAAGGTATTACGACATGTACTAATTGTGTGTATACTCACGTACTTTTGATCTCATCTTGAGTCGGGTGACCGGATGCAACATAGGAGACGAGCATGATGGCGAAGAAGACACCGAGCGGAACACATGCATTTCGCTTCATTTTTTCTCAAGTTGTAAATTGTAATTTGAGAATGATGCAACATACCTCACAACCCTAGCTATTTATAGCTAAGACTCATGTGAGTGTGGGCCTGCTTTTATTTTTTTTACATATTAAGATATAATGAAGATAGAATATAAATTTGGAATATTTTTCACAAATGTGGTATTTCATTATTTAACAGCTTGTTACAACTCATTTACTATATTTGCATAAATAACAAATAAATGTCCCAAATATTACTATATATGCCAACTATTTATGCACTAATTGGTGGAAATGTACGTAAATTAAAAAAATTGTTATTTTATGAACAAAAAATATGAGGTAAAAATGTATTTTAAAGTTAAAAAAATTTAAAAAGTAAATAAATATTTTGTTATTATTTCATTTTTAATAATATAAATTTACCAATGTTTTTATTCACCTAGTTTTTTAACTTTAATCACAATTACTTGAAAAAAAGTTAAAAATACATTTATTTTATCTATGAACTATATGTTGAGATGAAATGCATTTTTTACTAAAGATTTTAATAGTTTGAACATTTTGAAATATTAAAATTAGGGTAATTAAAGTGCATTTAAAAAAACACAATCATCTTCAAAACAAATAAATATAACAACACAATCATCTTCAAAACAAAAATTATTAATTAAGTAGTTTATTTGCCTCATGATCATATAGTATTTCCTTGCTACTGCATACTTTATTTATGTAACATGCAAGCATGACATGATATGAGATAGATAAGATAGATAGATGTCTTGTTCATGAGTACATGATGCTTGATTAGGGTTGTGCTTGATTTTGCATGAAGGCTAATGCCTCTTGAGGAGTGGAGCAACACCGGTACCTATACCCTCTGCCGCAGCTACCCCAACGACAACCACCTCCACCCCATCCTCCCCATCCACCACCTCCACCTCCACCACCCCATCCTCCACCACCCCTTCTACCACCATCCCACCCACCGCCGCCGTAACCACCACCAGGTCCACCCCACCCACCGCCTCCGTAACCACCACCACCACCCGAGTATTTTTGATCGACGACTACTTGGTCCACTTCAGCGGCTGCACGCACAACATATATACAATCAATTAACATTAGAGCTCACATAATATATTAAACTTTGCAAGTGTAAGATCAAACTAGCTAGCTAGCTTGATATATATAGTTGCATGAGTGTGTATATATATATATATATACATGCTTGCTCACTTTTTATTTGATCTTCTTGAGTCGGGTAACCGGATGCAACATAAGAGACCAACACGAGGGTGAAGAAGACACCGAGCAAAACACATTCACTGCGCTTCATTTTCTCAAGGAGCACTCACTCTATATTACATAACATATACATCAACCCTATTTATAGCACTTGAATTGAAGTTTTAAATTTTGTAGTAGTACTCAATTAAGTAGATAGAGATCATATCATAATATTCAAACTATGTATTGCAAAAGCAAACATGTCCTCATGTGATATATTAATGGAATGTAGTTTGTGGTTGAGGGTTCGGGTTTTGGATTGCTTCATTTGTGGCATTGACTAAATCTCGTTTTTTATAACGGAATACAGATTCGACGACAAGTCAGTGTATATTAATTTTTCTATTTTTAGTAATCTGATAATGTTAAGATTTCTTTTACTATATGAATTATTGCAACTGCAAAAATTGAGATACGTTCAATCGAAAACATTATATAGTTGGAATGTGTCAAATTCAAAAATATATGTACATGTTGATTTGAACATTAACTAAAAATGATTTATTAGCAATTGAAACATGGAGTTCAACAATTGTAAGTTAATCATTCTAAAATTTCATTAAGAATTTGTGCTCTAAAGTGTTGCTTTTTTCAAAGCAGTCATTAAGTTGATGTACGTTTGAGAAAATGGGCCACTATAGTGGGCCAATTGGCCCATTTCATTAAAGCTCATATAAGGATTTAAGCCCGTACACATTCTTGAATTCTCCGCCGATCCAGCCCATCAATTATGATGAAATTATTGCATATACTATAAAGTCAAAAGTCAAAACACGTGCGTTTCTATTTATTTATTTATTGATCTTCATTAATACGTGGGCCCGCACCATCCATCAACTCGGGCCAAGCCAAGGATCGTAGTTCCTCACGTAAGATGCGGGCGTGGCTGATGATGTCATGCAACACGTGGCAAGGCGTGATGCACGATACTCACGCGCAAGTATCAGCCGTGAACACCAAACACATACTCCACCTAGTATTTGTCACGTCCTTATTGGCTATATTTATTTAAGAAATTAACAGTATTTGTTTATTTTTTGAATAAATTACCAATTCACATTTTTCTTTTAAAAATTTTGAGTTTATTTATTTTCTTCACAATTAGTAGTATTATAAGAAAATCGAATGCGAACATTCTTATTGCTTTGATTGTTTGTTTCATTTTCTTAAAGAAAGTAATTTTACTTCTTGTTGATTAACACGATTTTACTTTCTTAAAGAAAGTAATTTTACTTCTTGTTGATTAACTAGATCTTAGCTAGGATGATCCAACTCGACCGTGTAACATCTACGTGTCTTTACACCAATATTACGAGACGAGAGACGAAATCGAAAGAAAATTTAGTACAAAATCGTCATCCTCTTTCCTTATCAAATTTAAACTTGATTAGAGAGAAACATATTTTCGTGAATCACACACATTTGTAGACAAGCACACGCGCTTTCCCTATTGCAAAGACCCTTACATTTATAGTCTCCATACATTTTTTTTCAAAATCTCCTTATCAAAAACCAACTAATAAACCAACCCCACTTGATATAATTCATTTTCTCATCCCATTTATTTTCTCTCACATTACAATACCTCTCTTATTGAAAACAAAATTTCAAAGAGGAAAAAAGGGTTGATGAACATGGATCACAAAGTGATGATATCCAACCATAAAAGAGCAAACAAAAACCACTCAAACAACAACAACAAGACCAAGAAGAAGGGCCCACTCAGAGTGGTCTACATAACAAACCCTATCAAGTTCAACGCCACGGCTTCAGAGTTCCGGGCCCTCGTTCAAGAACTCACCGGACAGGACTCAGATTTGCCGGAGCCGAGAAGGTTCGAGGCAGAGCCGACTACTTGTGTTCATGCAGTGGAGGAAGGAACTAAAGAAGAGGAAAACGGGTCAGACCCGTTGGGACCTGGGTCGTACGGCCCGGATAGCTTTGAGGGGCTAATGGCTTCTTCTAGCTTCTGGAATGAAGGTGCTCATGATCTTTATGATGAGTTTCAAAAGCCAATATATGGATGCAATGTAAATTAGTTTTTGTATTGAGATTTTTTTTAGTGAGTATACTATTTATTCTGTTATGGAGTAGTTTTTTTTGTGATGAATTTGTCTTTTAAAGTACAAAAAAAAGGTAAATTAAAAAGAATTGCCAACAATTTAAACACCATAACAGAAGTATATATCCACCTTGCTCAATTCAATTGTTCTTCCCAAAAGAAAAAGAAGGCACCAAAATCAGTTTTGATCAGACATGGTAACCAAACTAGAAGTTCTAGAGCAGAGAGAGGTTAATAGTAATAAAATTTTCAGTACTTAGGCTGATTGTTTATTCGTCGCGAAAACCCTTTTCTGGCAAAGTGCGGATCATGCCGTCGGCATACCATTCCGAAAAACCCTTTTCTAAGGCCTCCCTCATCCAGAGGTGCCTGCAGCATCCGATGGCTTCGGGGACAGTGAGCCAACTTCTTTCCCGTTGACTTTTTTCCGGCCAGCAGTCGAGTTCCTCCTTCACGTGCAAAGCGTACATCGCGGCTTTACATAAACCTTCTGGACTATACTCGTCCTGGAGTGTTTTGCTCTTGAAAAGATAGCATCCCAAGAAATGCTGAAAAATGAGAAAATAGATGTATGAGTGAGAGCAAATGCCATGCATATCAATAAGGTTTTATCTTTCTTTTTTTTTCCTCAAACTCTCGTTTATCTTTCAAAATTACATAGTATTATATTTAATTGGCGTTGATTACTCATCTATACGTGCATTTGTTGGGTAAATACAAACCTCTGTAACTGTAAGGGTGTATTTAAAACTTTAAAAGATAACTGGACTTTTTGTAATTAGGCTAAAGGTTATGGGTATTTTTTGTAATTATCCCTATAAGTAATGGCCAACTACACATAAAAACTTTACGCTATGTCGAAAGTAAATGCTTGTTTCTGTTTCATCTGCTGTGCAGATTCTATGATTTTAAAAAAAAGCAGATAAACATTTTGAATAAGAAAAAGAAAAAAGGAAATCTGACACACGAAATATGCCGCAAGAAAGTGCAAGGAAATGACAGTGGACCGATAAAAATGACTTGATCCCACTATAGGCAATAAAAAGGAGATCTCGAAAAATATCAAAGCAGCAAACATTCAAGTAGATACTATGTACCGGCAAGTCATAAACATCTTATCGACATACTTATTATTCGATATCCCATTAGATTTTACATTTACATGGTCCATCAGAACCCCACTTGTTGACTAGTGATAGTCATAGTCAACAAGGATGGCAATGCCTTTAAGCCCCACAACAACAACAGTCACAAAAAAGGAGCCATTTACTTGCCTTGATTCAAAAATTTGAGGTTGATGCAGTGTTTACCAGCTTTTATAAGAAATAAAGCTGGCCGTGTAAGTCAAGATACGACTACAATACTATATAGATGCAAGAAGTTTTATCAACCTAAATTCCATTCCTTTTCTTGTTCTAGAACCCAAAAACACACGTGAACAAAACCAAGCAAACTCAAATAAAATTTTTAAAAAAAGGTTAGTGGCCTACCACTAAATCCCCTCGAACTCCAGCTTCTTCCATGGCTTCCCTCTCTGCTGCCTCATCAGCCGTCTCGTCATTTTCCCATCCCCCCTACACAATAAATGAAAGAGAGTGAGCTGAGTATGCCATTGAAATCAAATTATTTCCTACCAAGCAATGACACTAGATGCAGGCGTATTTAAAAAGCTAAAATTCACTTGGCAATATGCATCCTATCTGGAGATTCGAAGTTGTATCTCTTGTCTACAAATTAACATCATCTTACTTGCACTACTATCACGCTAGCAGGGTAAAGATAATTATAAAAGTTGTTCTTCAGCGGTTGGTTGATAATTATAAAGTCAACAAAAACTGCATCTAGGTACAGCCTAAGCAAAATTTCGAATGAGGAGGCTAAGTTTAAACTTTAAAGCAGTAATCACAAGCTACCTTCAAGTGAGGTGTTTGCCAGAACATTGAAAAGTGAAAACCATATGCAAGACAAATAAAAATTATATTAATAACATTAATAAAATAAAACAAACACACGTTCATTATCAACCGACCTTGGGAAAAAGAAGACCTGGGCCACTATTTGAATTGATCATAAGAACTTCGACTATCTTCTGGGGCGAGTCGCTGCCATCTTCTATACTCCTATACTTAAAGGGTATACACCTGGCAATGGAAACGACGCAACTGGTTACAGTTCATTATAACACATGGAATCAACTATCGTCTCTTGGTAACACAAATGCAACCATTTTTACAAGCTCATTGCAATAGCATTAGAGATTAGCAAAAACCAAACCGAAAAAATGAATGAAATGAAAGATGAAAGAGTCAATCCCATGCTCAATTAATTAAAAAATAAATAAATAAATAATCTTGCCCACTTGAAACAAACTTGCAAAATTCATAGAAAAAATCATTTTTTCCTCCTAAATAAGCAAAAACCCAGTACCAAAAACACCAATCTCAATCAAACAAAAAACCCAATTTCACCCCAATTTTTTGTCAAAAAAAACACCTAAATTTCTGCACATTATCCCAATTGAAAGAAGGGCAAACAGAAGAACTTCATCTCTCATGCAACCAACCACAGATTCTCCATGCATGTAAAAGCAAATGCGGCAAAAAAAAAACACAAAAATACCCGGCGATGAGGCGGTAACCGTCCTCGTAGCGCTGCTGATGCCGGCCAGTTCGAGCAACTAATTCAGACATTTATTCCCAGAAATAAAAAAGGCAAAAAATGAAAATGCAATTTGTTTTTCACAGTGAGAGGATGCTGATGCTCTTTTGATTTATGAAGACGAAGCAAAAATCCATTTCAGGGGAAAAACAATCAATTCGTGAAATTCTAGTTTATCCCAAACAGGGTGTTGATTTTTTATATATTTTTTTTCACATTATTTTCATGAAATGGGCAAAGAAATTAGAAATTTTTAAAATTTTATTTTAATGGTGGTAGTGCAGCGAAAGAATCGGCAGATGCGATTAAATAAAACAAAATCAGGTCAATTTTGGTGCATCTCAAAATTGGAAAAAGGTCGGTTACAAAATAATAATTAAATATAAATGAAAAATTAAATACCATGTGTGTCCGTAGTTCAAAAAGAGTTACCACTACAAATTTATTTTTAAATTAATAAATTAAGCAATTGTAATTAAGTTTTAAAAATTAAGTAAAATATTAAATGTAAAATTATAGTATTTAAAAAGAAAAAAAGTAAGAGTAATTTATTAGATATGAATTGATTGTTGATTTGAAACAAACTTAACAATAAATAGTGTGATCATTTATTAAAAATCCAAGAATTATTTGGTTGGTTTTTATCAAACAAAATATTGTTTTTTAAGTTATAATAATAATAATAATAATAATAATAATAATAATAATATTACTAGTATAGTACCCTTGACCTTGATTGTTAAAGTAGGCAGATAAGTGAATAAGGTTGACTATAATTATATCGAATTTGACTATTAGACTCTCCTCTCCTAGTATGTGCATGTGGTTGGAATTGGCATTGTATTATTGCTATATGTGGTCCTTAATGACATGTTTGTCCTTAGAATTTCCACAAAATTTTGGAAGATTGTGGCGTGAAGGAAGAACATTTCTTCGTTACGAAATGGTCCAATTTTTCTTGCAACGAAGAGAGTACAATTTTTTTTATAATGTTCAACATAATAATGTTCAACATAAGTTCTTTTTTTATGATTATAATATTCAGTGATATATTTTGTAACCAAAACTTGCATTTGAAACACATAATAAGTTTTGAGGAAGATTGTGATTAGAAAGAACAACTTCTTGACCACAAAACTACCTTGATTTACATGGTGTCTTAGTATTACCTTCACTTTCCCACAAACTTTATGAAGCATAAAGCAAGCATTGTTAATGCATGAAAAGAACATCATATTGTTTGGATGTTTCCAAGGTAGTAGTAATATTTTTTTTCTTCTTTGGAGTAATAGATAAAGGGGATCAAGAGAGAAATAAGGGTTCCACTAAGTGGGCCTTTTAGTACTTGAAGGAACTTGCAAAGTCATGGAATGTGCACATCATTACCTAATAAGACTAAGCATTCATATCTTATTTCCATCAAAAGTAAAGTGCAGAAAATGATACTCCTACGTACTACATGGCCCCATGGCAGCATCATAAGCACAAAGGTGGATACAATAATGAGGGTTGATTTTGAAAGGCAAGATCCCTACCAAGTGTATTCATATATTTTGTGGTCAGAAACGAAATGCTCGTGTCTGACTACGTATAAACTACGAACTACAACGCCTGCATTTACTACCTATAAACCGAACTTGATCTGATAACCTATAAATCCAACCAGGTAAACTGCCCGATGTGCGACTCGCTGACCAAGAAGGCAAGAACACAACTAATTGTATATGGTACACGGCACCTTAAAGGTGTCAAAGCACATTTCTTTTTTCAATTGGTTGGCCAATAAGTACCTCTTATAGTACTTTGCTTACTCGTCAAATAAAGCATGAATTAGGAATAATCACTACTAATTACAAAGCTAAATTATGAATGTCTCTTTCACACAGATATTAATAATATGGTTACCAATCAAAGCCTTTACAAGACCTCCAAAAAGATTGAAAATTCGTGAACTTACTACTCTATACAACTTGGTAGAGCTGTCAAAAAACACCAGGAAAAAGAACAGCTGGGACGGGTCGTGCTGAAATTTCTATGGTTGTCGTTTGCAAAGCACATACCCAATCACATTCTACAAACAATTGAAGAAAGTCTAGTATGTATCCAACCTAAGAAATCCAAAGCCCAAACACCAGGTCAGTTGGTCCTGTCTAGTTTCGACAGTTCTAGGACTTGGGTTAAAGTGGAAAAGAAAATTTTAGTTACAAAAATAACCATTGAGGAATCAGAGATATCATTCAAAATTACATAGCAAAAATTTATACTAACCAAAAGAGATCTCTCTACAGTTTGAGTTTGGTTAGATCAACCCTTCGGGCAGGATATGTATAAGCCTCGTAGTTGATTTGTTGCCCCAAGGAACACAGCTTTGTCAGAGTAGTGATGAGGTCAACCTGAAACATATAATCCAGGTCAGATTTTATTTAGCAATGGACATCTTACAGAAACGACTGCAACATGGGGTAAGAGTACTGATTATGCTGTCTATAAATCCTCGTAATATTTTAAACCTCATAATCAGTCTGTGATACTGTTTCTCGGCTACGTTGGTATTTCTGAACCCATGGCAGAACTTCTGGGTCCGAGGCTAATAATGTCTCAGTTGCGGATTGATCAGGACCCAAGAATGCCGACATGACAGCTAGCTGCAACAAACACAAAATTAACATAATTAATTTGTCACAACAGAAGTAAGAGTATGGAGGAAATAATCATTTTTATTTATTTATTTATTTTCATTGGAGATGGAAGTGAAGTCACTGGAAGAGACCAATAGGCAGTGGGGGTGGTTGCTTACCTGGCGGGGGCCGAAACCAAGAGCAGAAAACTTGTTCTTCATTTCCAGGACACTAGATTTCTCCCACTCAGGGACCCTTCCTTCCGGGTCGGGTTGCTCTGCATCCGATCTCCCAAACTGTCTGTCGAACAGGCCCCACTGCATAAAATTTTTTTAAAAAAAATTGAAAACTGATGAATTGACCTATAGGTTACTTAGAATAGAGACACAACACAAAAAATCTGGTGAACTCTAAAATTGACGTCTTATGGTTCTAGAGTTCCCCAAACAAATGTCAAGACCATAGTTAAGAAATACAACAATCAAGTCTTTTCAAAGGTCGAACAACGTAGAAACCAACCTGCCCACTTGAGCCATATGCAGTGTAAAGTAAGGCTCCTTTCTCTTCATTACCACCACATTTCCGAATGGCTGAAGCCAAGAAAGTCGACTTAACTGCACTTTGAGCTGCATCAAGATTACAGGAACATTGCGAAAGATCAAAACTCAATTTTGTTATAACAAGGTATGAACATTCAGTAAATAACCCCTGTTATAAAATATTCATCATAATAAGGTACAAACATTAAAACCCTATTATAAATATATTGTACTCCCTCCTTGTAGCAAAATTTATGTTTTCCATTTTGAGCGTCCAACAAAAAAATTACACGTCCTTAAATGAAGAAACATAACCTTATCCGTGGGAAGGAGGGAGTATCATTCTACAAGGGACCTAAATCCTATGTAGATAAGTTATGATGATCCCATTTGTTACTTAGTGCACCATTGTATTTGAAGAGATGACTTATTTCAGTTTCAAACATAAAAATATAAATCCTCATAAATTAACCTGCAAAGTGGATGAGATCTGCGTATGATATAGGTCCACCTTTGGAGACCGAGTCTATTTCCTTCTTTACTTCCTCCAACAAACTTAAAGCCGCAGCAAGATTTTTATTTTCTGGTCTGCTAATCTCTGAGCTTCAAGAAACAAACACACAAAAGAAAATACGTAATCATGGTAATAATGAGCAAATTGTACATTTCCACAGATATATTCGGAAAAGGACAGAGTCAATTCAGTAGAAATTTTATTTCCCAAAAAAACATTTATCAATTGCAAGATTCAGGTAGCACACGAAAAAGTTTTATCCTCAACATTTTTCGTAAATTAGGAACCATTTTATATGTTTGTGAAGTAGTACTAGTGCCCCCATGTATTTCGAGTTACCTGAACCTTATTGATCCATTGGGACCTCCGGTTTTTGTTGCCTGCAAACTTATTAAGCAAGTAAGTTTTTCCTTTTCCAATTTTTTTTTTTAAATGTAATATGAAACATGCAAGATCATCTCTGACCTTGTCATAAGTAACAGCATCATTAAGTGCTAAAGTTAATACAGATGGGACAAGATCTGGATTCCCCTGCTCGGCACAGACATAAAAAAATGTAGATATCAGTCCACGTCACTTAAGATGCGAAGACAGACCAATGACATATTTTCCTCATTCTAATGCTTGGATGTTCACCTTCAATGTTGTA
Organism: Euphrasia confusa; assembly: GCA_954870475.1. Lineage (NCBI taxonomy): Eukaryota > Viridiplantae > Streptophyta > Magnoliopsida > Lamiales > Orobanchaceae > Euphrasia > Euphrasia confusa. The sequence goes on along the minus strand of OX940954.1, from coordinate 955,083 downwards.
GCAAGGATCCCCTTAATTTTAGCTACAAATTAGAAAGGGGGTTATTCAAGGCAACGGAAAAAAAAGTAATGAATGAAAGTTTAATAAGGCTTACACTGAAACTCTGAACGCTGTCCGCGTTGTATCAAGTCAGCAGCGTTAGCCACTTCAATTAATGACGTGGATCTTGCTACCAAGTCCTGAGAAAATTTAACTGCCAAACTCATCATCATGTCACTTGTTGATCTCAATCGAATTTCAACTATATTCATTTTCCAGTATACAAACACATTAAGAACAACACTCAAAATTTCGACTATATTCATTTTCCACATACAAATGCAATTACCGTAAATTTCGCGCAAATCAGAAAATCACGTAAACGAGAAAACTCACCAAACCAACCGCAGCGCTAAAGCTATGCAGAATACGACGCCGTGATAAGCCTTCCTCATTGGAAGACTCAGCTTCAATCCTGCAATTAATGGCGATCTGCTTTTGATGTAATAAATGGTGAGTTCAGGGAGAAAGAGGGAAATCGAAGCATTTATCATTTCATATTCGGACTTACTGGATGAGGAAAGTAGTATCGTGGAGCGGTGGTGCTAGGCGGCGATCGGAGCAAGGAAGCCATAGATGGGACGGTTGAAATAAAGGAGAGCATTTCCATTTTCTTTTTCCTTTCTGTGTGTTTCTGTGTGTGTGTGAGATAGAGAGAGAAGTAAAATGGAGGGAAGATTGAGAACATGTGGAATATGCAGAGCTTGCTGATTTTCGTTATCCACTCTTATTCAATTATCCCACGTGTCAGTGCCACGTGTATTTAAATATTAAAAGTTCAAAAAAAATTTCTAATTTCTGTAATATTTTTTCAAAGAAATCAATACTCCATGGCATTGTATGATCCACCAGCAGCAGTATCATCGAACTCGCTTAAACACGCAGTCAGCGAATCCAATCCTTCGTAGACGAATCTCTCTTCCGGATGACCTCGATCTCCGTTCAGAAACACGTGTATACCATCACCGAGTTCGACCCAGCTGCAACCGGGCGACTTTTTCACGTCCTGCTTTTTCATCGCACGCCTCAGCTCCGCCACGTCATCATATCTCCCGGCCGCCCCGTAAGCGTTCGACAACAAGACGTAATTCCCGCAGTGGCCCGGCCCGAGCTCGACCGCCCGCCTGGTGGCCACCTCCGCCAGGTCAGCATTCCCGTGGAGAATGCACGCGGAGAGCAACGTCCTCCACACGACCTCATTAGGCTCGACCAACATGTTCGATATCACCTCGAAGGCATCCTCGAGTAGCCCGGCCCGACCGAGCATGTCGATCACGCACGCATAGTGCTCGATTGTTGGAGTGACTCCGTATTTCGACTGCATTTCCGAAAGAATCTCCCGACCTCGCCCGACAAAGCCCGCATGGCTACAGGCCGATAATAATCCGACGAACGAGATTTCATCTGGGTTCAATCCGGAATCGCACATGGAGGAAAAAAGGGCAAGTGCCTCGTTTCCATATCCGTGAAGCCCGTACCCCATAACCATTATATTCCACGAAGCCACGTCCTTTATTCTCATCCCGTCGAAAACCAAACGGGCTTCTCTCATACTCCCGCATTTCGCATACATGTCCATAATCGCATTAACCGTGTACGTATTAGTATCATGACCTATCTTCTTCTCCATCCCGTTTACGATTATGTATCCGTGTAACTCTCTTCCGTGCATCAACGCTGCTAAATGAGCACATGCAGGAAGTGCGGAAGTGATAGTCACTAAATCGGGCCGAAAGCCCGAATGCAACATCCGTTTCAGAAGCCTTAAAGTCCCGTCGTGATCACCCAACTGCTCGTGAACACTGATGATCGAGTTCCACGAATACATGTCCTTATCGATCGTGCTCTCGAAAACTATCGAAGCATCTCTGAGATGCCTGCATTTCCCGTACATGTCGATGAGGGCGTTTCGAACTTCAACTCCCGAGTCGAACCCTGTTTTCACGGTGAACCCATGAATCAGCTTTCCGTTGTGAACATCCCCTGCTAACGAAAGAGCCGAGAGGACACCGGTGATGGTGAACCTGTTCGGAGCGAGCTCATCTCCGGCCATCCGCTTGAAGATCGCCAGAGCCTTGTCGAATTCTCCGATCTGGACGTACCCGTTAACCATAGCATTCCAAAGCACGACGTCATCCTTCACAGGCAATTTATCAAACAGTTTGGCTGCATCGCTCATGAGCTCGAATTTCAGGTAACTGTGCAACAGCGCACTGCCTATAAACAAATCCAAGCCCAGCCCGAGTTTATTCAACAGCCCGTGAGCGTTTCTCAGATCCAGAACGTTCGAGCAGGCCTTGATGACGCAGGGGAAAGTGAACTTATCGGGGGCCACGCCGGAAGATCGCATTTGACGGTAGAGCTCGAAGCCCTCGAGCGGGCAGCCGCTGGAGGTGAGTCCGGATATGATGGAGTTGTAGACGAACACGTTGTGGAGATGGGCCGAGGCGTGGAAAACGGAAACGGCGTCGTTTAGGGAGGCGCACTTGGAGTACATGTTGATGAGGCTGGTGGCGGAGAGCGGGGAATCGAGGTGGCCGGAGACGAGCATGAGCGCGTGGGCTCTCTTGCCGTCGGATAGGTGTTGGTTTCGCGCGCACGATTGGAGGAAGGAGATGCAGGTTCCGAGATTGGGAGGTGGGGTCGGTTTGGAGGAGAAGGGGAAATGGTGTTTTCGTGACTGCGCGACCGCGGAAATTCTTGTCCTCATTGTAGTGAGAGAGATTTAGTAGAGTGGGGTTTTTAGTCAACGATCGCCGGAGAAATTTGGGGGTGGCACCTGAGCTGGTCAGTCCGACGAGAACGCAGATGAGAGAGATGAGTTGGGTTGGTCGTTGCGCTTTCTGAGTTGTACACAACTAAGAAAATTTCGAAATATTTTTTCACTTAAAATTATTAATTATTTCGATTTTTAAGTTTTATAAAATAAAACACAGTATAATATTCCATTTAATTCAGCGCTTACCTCGCTGCCCCATAAATTTAGCGCTTTTATCGATGGATGGATCACAACTTTTTCCTCTACAATTTTCCCAGAGTAAATGTTTCGAAAAATATAAATAAATATTATAACTATGTAAAAAAACATATATATATATATATATATATATAATATTTTTTATTAAAAGAATTAAAAAAAAATACAAATGAAAAAAGATGAAGAAAAAAATTGAAAAATAAATCTCAATTTAATTATTTATTATTAATTAGGAAAATAGTTAGTTAGGGTAGTTAGGCAATGGTCCGCAAGACCCAAAACCCAAACTATTTTATGTAGCCCCAATTTATTTAGCTAAGTCCAGCCCACACAAAGATGTCTAATAATTTATTAATTATTGCTACCAAAAAATAAAAATAAACCCTTGTTATTCCTAAATTCACCGCACACACAACTACATCAAGAAGAGACGCACGGCAGCGGCAACGGCAACAGCAACAGCAGCAGGTATTTGTTATTCCTCACTTTGTTCTTCTTATTTTATTTAGACCGAACAAATTGATTTCTTCCACCGTAGTATATGACATTAGCTATCCATACATTCTGTCATCAATCCCCAGTACAAACCACCAAAGATGAGCCCAAAACATGCCCCTTCTTCTTAATCCGAGCTATAACACCACGTCCGATCGAATGGAATCTGAAACTTAAACACCCACCTTGGATTAATAAATCGTAATTGCATAAGAGTCCCTTGAAAGTTTATATATTGCATCCCAGTTCAAATAGTTTAGGGAATAAATTAATTTAGGTCCTGCCATGTTTTACAAATTATAGTTTCACCCCGAACTTTATAGGATTTAATATTTACACCTGAAACTTAACTTCTACTCCACAGTCCACAACAATAAATCGAAGCTATTCTACTATTTGTATTACAATTCAAACAATTTATTAATTTAAGGAGACTTGTTTGTAGGGACAAGACGCACGAGACTTAGAGAGCATACGCTTAGCATTCACGTCACTTCCTCTTCAAGGTAGGTGTCATGTTGTCGATTTACCTTGTTTTAGTACTTGTTTCATTATGGGAGTTTTATTTTTCTTGTGTTTGCACTGTTGGAGCCTGGGCTTATATTATCGGGGAAAAGGTTGAAAAATAAACTAAAAGATGAATCAATATTGTTAAAAATCGTACTCTTTCTGTCTTCACAATGTTTGTCAAAGGGTATATTGTCACCCAAAAAAATACCAGAGATATTTTTTTCATCCAAAATTACTACCATACTTTGTTTTAAGAAGTTTTACGATAATATGAATATCATAAAAATAAATAAATTAATTTTTATTTTAAAATAGCTCTAATTTTTCAGTCCTATTACTATTTTTTTTTTTGTGGACTCTAATTTTTCACGCGAAGACTTTAGCTATTTGTTTAGGAAGATTTTGGAAAATGAGCACATTTACGCGAAGACTCTAAGGGGACGTTTGGTAAGTTAGATAAAAACAAGTTAGCGGAGTTAATTACATAATGTGTTGTTTGGTTTGAATTATTGTGCGCCTTTTTGGAATACATATCGGTCCATATTCAAGAGATAAACAATCGTCTTTGAACAGTAATCAAATTTCTTTCTATTGCTTTAATTTGAAAACCATTTTTTTCTGCCGACCGAGAACTCAAATTTCAGGTCTGTAATTTTTTTTATTGTTGACTTTTTAATTTTTTATTTATTTTAGATCTTTTAAATTTGTTAAAAACGAATTTGAAATTCATGGTTTAGTTATCTTAATTAAGTTAAGATAACTTATCTTTTCAACCAAACAAGGCCTAAGTATATACGAGGTATATACTTAACATGGTATAATCTGTTGTGGGTTTATTTTTCATGATGTTTTGAACTTTTAAGTTATTCATACTTCGGCGGCTATTTTCTTTATATGATTGGATTTTTTTCAGTGAAATAGCTCTCTTTATACCATCAACATTGTTCTTAATTAAGGTTCTTCACTTCTTCTAATGCCCAATGAAGAGAGAAAGGGTGGAATTTCGGGATTTCTTCGATATAGTTTGATGATGAATTTATGAGATTTCACTATAACTAATTCATCAGCTCTGTTTTTCTTGTTTGGTCTATTGTGCTTCTTTTTTGTTGCGTGTGTTTTTCTTCGTGGTTCTTGTTTAGGCTAAAACAATCTGATTGTGTTCAAGAATTTGGGCTAGGTGTTAATGGCGATACCAAGCTTCAGATACTTGGTGCAATTACACAAGGACGTTCCAAAAGCGGCAAGATTCTATTCAGAGGGCCTTGGTTTCACCGTTAATGTCTGTACTCTCCGATGGGCCGAGCTCCATTCCGGCCCGCTAAAGCTTGCCCTTTTGCATTCTCCCAGGTCCACTTAATTTTATATATGCAAAATGTATATACTTCTAAAAAGGGGTGATGCAAATACTTGTGGGAAATTTGGCAGCATTTTAGTTTCAGGAATTCCTAATGTGTTATTTAAATATTAAATTTAGTCGGGGAAGGGTTTAACTATTCGAGAATGTTTACGCTATAGACGATGTTGATTCTACATTTGTGTGTACCTTTGAATTGGGGAAGAGAACCTAGAGGAATCCCAATATGATTAAATTGAGAATTTATTTAGTTTATTATGAATCTAAATCTTTATTTTTCTAATTAATGTGGTTTGGATTTTAGTTTTAATTTGGATGGAACTTTTAATTTTCCAGATTTTGGGTGACGAACTTTTAAGGTTTGGGTGATGAACATTTTGTTTATTAAGGTAATGGGGTGTCGGTTTATTTTTAGATTTGATTAAACACCTATGATTAATGGGGTGTCTTTTTCAGTGACCATGTTGATCAAAAGGGATATTCATCACTCTTATCATTTACAGTACCTGACATCAATACTACCGTCACAAAACTAATGACCTTAGGTGCAGAGCTGGATGGGCCCATTAAATACGAAACGCATGGAAAGGTAATTTGTAGGCGAGCATTTTGTATTGAACCAAATATTTAGCGAGCATTGGCAATCACCATGGAAAAATGTGTGTCAACCTTTTGTTAGAATGAAATAAAACACTACACAATCTTTAATTCTCAGTTACTAGAATGAAATCAGAGCTGTGGGAACCTAAATTTTAAGTTTCTCTTTCAATAAATTAATCAATCGGAACTAGCAGGTTGCAGCAATGAAGTGCGCTGATGGGCATGTGTTAGGCCTTTATGAACCTACTTGAATGTTTTGCAGAATAGAATGTGTGTTTCCATAATGGGGCCTACAGCTTCTATCGATGCAGATCATGTTAATTCGTGCTTTAAGGTTCATGGATGATTTAGGGTATATCAGCTGCTCAATAAATGATTTTCTTTGATGAAGCTATTCTGGTACTGTGAGTCTGTGATGTCTACTGTTTTATTATATCAATAAAAACATTTATGTATCAAGTATCAAGGTTATTGGACTATGTTTTTTGGGTGTTTGTAGAAACATGATGTATTTTTCCTTCTTAAAAATAATAGTATATATTGAAATTTTAAAATGCTAATTCCGGGCCTTCATCAATGTTTTTGATCATGGAATCTTTAAAACAAAACTAAAATTAATTATAATTAAGCAAACATATAATTAGTATGTCAAAATCGTTATTCTCTACATACAGAGAAGTTGAATATTAATCATTTAATCTGAAATTTAGGTATGCATGTATGTTTTTGTAATAAATTAAAAATAAATTAAAAATACTCAATATCAATGAAATCCCCAAAAATTCTATAAATTAAAAATATATAGAATAATTCCTCATATATATATATATATATATAGACAAAAAAACCGCTTACCTCGCTGCCCCATAAATTCAGCGCTTTTATCGGTGGATGCATCACAACTTTTTCCTTTACAATTTTTCCTGAGTAAATTACATGCACGATCCAACAACAACAAATTTAAAAAAATATAAATAAATATTATAATTATGTAAAACATTTTTTATAAAAAAAAAAATTAAAAACATGCAAGGAACAAAGAGAGCGAGAATGATCATATCATGATCTGTTTCTTCCGTGCGAGTGGTTCTGTTAATTTAATTACTTGTATTATTATTAATTAAAAAAAATTAGTTAGGTAGGTAGTTAGAGCCATGAAGGCATGGGAGGCCACAGTCCGCAAGACCCAAGCCGCGGCGAAAAAACGAGCCAACACCATCTTCGGCATGGCTTACTCGGTCGAGCCGAGCGCCGAGCTGGATCAAGCCGCGGCGGCGGGCCCACCCCCGGCCCATCACGAAGACATAGATCTGGACCAAGAAGAGGCCCACGGCCCAGGTGAGGTCTACCAAGCCGAACGCTTCCTTCCCAACGGCGATTACTACACGGGCTATTGGGCCGACAACTTCCCCCACGGGATGGGAAAATACTGGTGGACAGACGGGTGCATGTACGTCGGGGAGTGGTTCCGCGGAAAGACCATGGGCCGCGGGACCTTCAGCTGGCCCTCCAGCGCGATGTACGAGGGCAATTTCAAAAGCGGGTTCATGGACGGGGAGGGTACCTACACGGGCGCAAACGGCGGGTCCTACCGCGGGTCCTGGGTCATGAATCTCAAACACGGGTACGGTACAAAAGAATACCCGAACGGGGATGTTTACGAAGGGGAGTGGAGCCGCGGGTCCCAGGACGGGCAGGGTAAGTACCAATGGCACACCACCGGAAACTACTACATCGGGGAGTGGAAAAACGGGAAGATTTCCGGGTACGGGTCCATGTTCTGGGAAAACGGGTCCACGTACGAAGGAAGCTGGGAGGACTCGTTACCGAAAGGGGACGGCACTTTCAAATGGGCAAACGGAAGCTTCTATGTCGGGAACTGGAGCAACGACCCCACAGAACAGAACGGGACTTACTACCCTGCACCCGGGTCCACAAACCCAGAGTGGGACCCGCAGGAAATCTACCTTAACAACCTCAAGGACTGCAAAATCTCCCCGGCGGAAAAAATCCCGATATGGCCCTCTCAGAAAAAGCTGGCGGTGGGGAGGGGAGGGGGGAGGGGAGGGGGGAGGAGGCTGTCGGTCGACGGCAGGATCGAAGTCGGCGGAGTCGAGAAAGACTTGGGATCGAACATGCGGCTTTCCGACGGGGCAATGCCGTCCGTTTGGAGCTCGGGTTGTATGAAAGGGGACGAAGGCTCGGAAATAGGATTCTCGAAAGCAAACACTCTCCGAATACCGAAAATCGTGAAGAGGCAGGGAGAGACGATTTCGAAAGGTCATCGGAATTACGACCTCATGCTGAACTTACAGTTAGGGATCAGGCATTCGGTGGGCCGGCCCGGCCCGCCTCCTTCGCTCGATCTCAAGCCTTCGGCTTTCGACCCGAAAGAGAAGTTTTGGACTCGATTCCCGACGGAAGGTTCGAAAAACACCCCGCCTCACCAGTCGGCTGAGTTCAAGTGGAAAGATTACTGCCCGAAAGTGTTCAGGTCGTTGAGGATGCTGTTTAAGGTGGACCCAGCCGATTACATGCTGTCGATTTGTGGGAGCGATGCGTTGAGAGAGCTCTCGTCTCCCGGGAAAAGCGGGAGCTTTTTTTACTTGACGAACGATGATCGTTACATGATCAAGACGATGAAGAAAGCGGAGACGAAAGTGCTTTTGAGGATGCTGAACGCGTATTATAACCATGTTGTCGCGTTCGAGAACACGCTCGTGACTAAGTATTACGGGCTGCATTGTGTGAGGTTGAACGGGCAGAAGGTACGATCGAATGCTCGACTTTTTTTTGGTTTTCGTGTTCTTGAAGGTCTAACAGTGTGTGGTTTTTGTAATAGGTGAGGTTTGTTATCATGGGAAATCTGTTCTGTTCCGGGTATGCGATCCACAGGCGATACGATTTGAAGGGGTCGACTTTCGGGAGGTTGACGGATAAACCGGAATCGGAAATAGATGCAAACACAACCCTCAAGGATCTCGATCTCAACTTCATCTTTCGGCTCCAAAAGACGTGGTTTCAAGAATTCCGAAGGTAAGGTCCCTTGAAAATAAATCATCGTTCTGTTAAGGGAAAAATGAACAAGAGATTTTTCGATCTTCAGACAAGTCGACAGGGACTGTGAGCTTCTTGAGCAGGAGAGGATTATGGATTACAGCCTTCTGGTTGGGCTTCACTTCACCGAGATAACGCATAACGATCACACTCCGTCTGGTTCTGTTACGCCCGTCGGTAAATATTTGATGATGATCTTCGACTAATGTTTAAGAACCGAAAACGTAATGTTTTCTTCGTGCAGACTATGGCGCCTCAGATGAAGCGGTTCCTCGTTTATCCAAAGCCGATGTTGACCAGTTGCTTTTAGACCCTGCAGGGTGAGAAGTTACTATATTTACTCGAAAACTTCGAATGAGCTTAAACTGTACTCGATTCTCGCAGATGGTCCAGCATTAAACTGGGAATCAACATGCCGGCAAGGGTGGAACGAACAGAAAGAAAACAAGATGTGGAACTTCAACTAATAGGAGAGCCCACGGGAGAGTTCTACGACGTGGTCTTGTTCTTTGGCATAATCGACATACTCCAGGATTATGACATCACCAAGAAACTCGAACACGCGTACAAGTCCATTCAGTATGATCCCAACTCCATATCGGCTGTGGATCCGAAACAGTATTCCAAGCGTTTCCGCGATTACATCCTCAAAGCTTTCGCAGAGGATGTCTGAGATTGTGGTTTTGGTTTCTGCTGTAGTGTTTGCAGAGGTCAAGAGGGGATTTGGTTGATATATTTTGTTCTTTTGCATATATATTTTTTATATTTTTTTTTCTTTCTTTTGCATATAATATTCATCCTGGTTCGAGCTGGGAAAGATTGATTATAGGGATAACAGATATTTGTAATACTTTGTTATCAATACTTTTTTCAGAGTTTTGTTTTGTTTATAAGTAAGCACTTGTTATATGAAGCATGAGCATATGGTTTGTGACGTTTTGATAAGATGAAGATTCGATTGGAGTTAGCGTTGGAATGATCATAATTTCAATTTCATCATTCGTCGCTTGTATGTTCATCAACGTGTATGATCATCAAGGAAGAAAATGAGTAAGCAACAAAAGATAGAGGGCTCACTCGACAAAATCCGAAAAACAAAATCATTTCCAGCTTCACATTGTCCCAGGAAAAAACACTGAAGTACTCCCTACATTTGTAGACATGAAAACAGAGGTTTTGTTAATTTTGAAAAAAAAAAATCATGGGTCATGTTACCATCAAGAATCCATCTCATAATAACTCACTGAGCTCGGTGTTGCATTAGAAATCAAAGTCAGAAATGTGTAAAAGAAGACAGAGAAGTACAGTAATTGAAACTGAAAGAAAATTGGAATTCTCAGATAATAATCCCAAATCCAAACATAAACAGTAGAAAATACAACAATGAAGTTAAAAATAGTGTACTTATTCAAAATCTAAACATCCAAAACACAGAGAACTTCGATTTCAGGACTTGAACTGTGTAAAAGTAAACCATAGACACTGGTTCAAAGAAAAAAGAACTTCAAATCACTGATAATCAAATAATAGACGAGGCTTCACCATTCAATCCACAAGCCCACCAATGTCCAAAACAATCAGCTTATACTTGAAGGCTTCCCCCAAAATGACCCAGTCAGAGGGGGAAATCAAACTTGAAAAATAACACCATATTGGCATCATAAGCTCTGTTAAACCAATCTGGAAAGCTCGGCACAAGCTACAAGAAAGACGAAGAAGACAATAATTAGGATATAGTTCAAGATTGGTATTCAAACACGACAAAATATAACAACATTTTGTTTCCTAACATATAAAATAATTTAATCGGAATGTGTGTGAGTGTGAGTGCGAGTGAGAGTGAGAGAGACCTGCTGAACAGCATGTGCCCGCACACTACCAGACCATACTCCAAAAAGAACTTCATTACACTGGCCATTCTCCAAAGACGATGAAAGAAATAATGAAGCTTCCAGCCAGACATGTGCACCAATGAATTAGTCACAGCCTAATACATAAAAATGGGATTGCATGAATGCCTCAAACACAAAAATAAAAAACATTACTACAGCAACACAGAAAAACAGGCTACCAACTCCAACACAGAAAACAAAAGGAACACAAAGAACAGGGAACAGGGAGAAACTACCTTTACCATCTCTGATCCCTTAAATCATCTCACACAATGAAACGACCATCCCAAAGAGACTGTCCTTGGTTCTGTTGTGGATGCCCAAGTTGCTGATTTCCTTTCTGAAACTGCTGCTTCTGCTCCTCGTATGGATTCATATGTTCCAAGAATTGATGGCTTTCACTCTGGACTTGCAGTGAAGGAACTTGCTTCCCAGGGAAAGGAAAGCTTGCTGCCCCTATTGAGCCATTGATGTTACTCACGGAATGGAATGATGGCCCTGCTTGATTAAAGGAATTACTAAATCCAACATTTTGATTCATCGATGAGACTGGATATCCATTGAGCCAGTTATAATCATCGATTTGTGGAACCGGCAACCTTCCAATTTTCAAGGCAGACTTTAATGCATCGTCCATTGCTTTAGGAGGGACAGAACTAAATCCAGGTGGCGGGCCAGAGTGTCTAATGGGACGACTGATTGGATTCTTCTTGAAGCCTGGTGGCATGATTGAATTTGGATTCAGAGGCAGGCCATCAGTAGCAACTGTGGATGACAGTATGGAGTCGAATGTTGAGGTCACAGCAGCTTGTGGAATTGGACTGGAATAATTACGGTCCACACAATTCTTAACAAAGTGTGGGTAAGGCAAAGAAAAAGCAGCAGGCTGAGACACTTCAAACTGGGCCTGCAGCTCGGTTTTCAACGATGAACCATTTTCGACCAAATTCAAGTGAGACAAACCATTCACAGTTGGTTCTGATTCCACTGGCCACCTTAATGTACTGGGCTGGACTGGAGGCAGATACTCAGAAGTCACATTAGTAACAGGTGCAGATGGTATAGTACTTGAGGCATTCTGAAAGAATTCATGCCCAACAGAGAAGGAACTGTTTTCTTTCCCAACATCAACCTTGTCAGCCCCAACAAATGGAGCAATAACCCCCGAGGGAGTCGAACTAAAGGAGACAGCATTCATATGTTTCTCGCTCGTGGGAGGCTTAAAAACAATCACCTCATCCTCATCCTCATCTTCCAAAGCAATATCTGGCTTTTTAACATGACCCAAAGCCACATCATCCACAACTGAAATGCCTACTGAGCAACCATTCGAATCGGGTTCCAAAGAACTAGTGAGAAGATAATCATCAGAAATTTGAGTTTCTTTGCCAATCTCAAATTTATTCAATCTAGTGTCGAAATAGACTCCCTCTTCTCCGATCCGTATGGCATTGACAAGAGCCTTTCCAGCAGCAATAATTCTGTGGACACGAGTGTTCTTTTGTTGATTACCAACAAACAAATGCTTCCTGGAAAAATCAAGAATGAGCTGGGCTGGAAGTAGAGGTAAGAACCCTCTCAGTTCAAAGTCCTCAGCCAATGCAGAACAGTTGGCAGTCTCACTCTCATCATACTTGCTCATATTAGAGAAACATGTATCCCCTTCATGTTCATTAACAAATGTATACCTATTTGATAAGAGCTTATTCAATAAGGAAATGTAATTGCTCCAGAAAAAAGACCTCGCGCTTATTTGTTTCTCGTCCAGTTCACGTCCAACTACTACAACAGGGCAGCAGGCCAACCATTCTACAAAAACCATAACCCCGGGCAACAAATAACTCGATGAGGGATCATTTAACTGATTACACCGTTCAACCATGCAGCCCATAAAATCAAAGGTACTAGTAAGAGCATTCTGAAGCAGAACTGAACGCTGTAGAATGTCAGCATATGATTGGTTTTCAGTTTCCTTGTTCACGTTATGCACAGTATATATTAGAATGGCAATCATCCTGACAAATATCAAATCCTCATCTGGCCCAGATGAAAAAAGATCTAATAAATTGTTTCTGACAGTTGAAAACACGTCAGCAAAAGTTTCCAAGCTGTAATCACAAGGAAAACATATTAGTGTAAATAATTATTGGGAAATAACCTTCTAATGCATACTGTAGAATTCAGAACAAACCTTGTGCGAGTGAAAAGAATCCCATTCAACCTAATAAATCTGGTGATAAATGCCTTAAAAACCTCGGGGTCGCTCATATCTCTTTCCTTGACTGCAGTAGTTTCTACTCTGACTTCTTTGACATTGTGTCTTGCCCCACCTTTGCCTCTACCTTTCACAGGCATCCTTGAAGGTAATGTCTTCGCCGTAGTAGCCTTACTATCTCCAGTAAGTTGGGTATAGTTCAGACGATTCTTCACACAGAATGAAAAATTCAATGAGCAAATTCTGAGACTGTGATTAAAAAGGGAAGGCTATGCATGTTTAACTTTACATCTTCACATTCATAATTCTAAATAACATATTCAACTGATCAGTGAAAGAAATCCCACACAACAATTTGTATAACAGCGGACTGTTGCATGTAAAGCCAAAGGCACATCGCATAGCCACTTCTTCTATGGGACTATTGCACTCAATAAGCTGAAAGTATACCTTCAAGCTTGATTCAACACAGTTTTAAAATATTTAAGTTTTTGGTTTGAACACGTCTACTTTCATGTATTGATCAACACCCAGGTTTACCTTTTCAAATGCAATGATCAGATTGTCTCTTGCAGTAACAAAAGGGTTCTCAACTGCTAAACTTCGAAAATAGCGATAAATGGTCACCAATTCATCATTCGAATATCCAGCAAGTATAGCAAGCTGAAAAATACAAGTGGTGACTTTGAGTTAGATACACAATCAATACCTTTAAAGGAGGTATATTGGCAAAATATTTCAAAGATAAGAATAACCAAACCACCTGATGATGTGAATTTCCATTTGAGGGACAGAGTAAGGAAGCTTGCATATAGTAACTTGACCCAGCCGCAAAGTCCCGAGCTTTAGAGTCGCCTTCCCCATACAGCCCTTTGTAACGAGCAAGATCCCCTAAATAAATCAAACATCGATGACAGGATATGAGGCCTTTTTTTACCTCAGGGGAGTTGTCTGCATCTTTTGACTTGGGAATCTCATCATCAGGCTCCTCGGAAAAATATTCCAATGGCAGGCCGTACTTAGATCGAATCTTCAGCATCAAATCATGATAAAATCCAGTTGCCTCAGAAACAAAACTCTTAAATTGGGAACGGATCTTTGCAAGTCGATCAGGTCCAGACCGAACTGAGCCTTTCCCATTTTGGGATGCATCTGAGCTTGCTGAAGCCAAAGCAGCATTGAAAAGTGACCTAAGCTCCTCGATTCTCCTATAATGCAATTGCCACAGAGCATATTCTATGTCATGTTCTTCAGAAAAGGCATGATCTTCAATGATAATTGCTTCATAATTTTCACGCATCTGCTGCCATATACTAGGATCCAAAGGAATTCTGGTCTTTGCTGCTTTCCTTCTTTTGTTCTCCAACTCAAGATTCTACAGTGAAATTAAGAGGTTATTCACACAAATTGAAATTTAAATAGACTAAAACCCCAAGAAAAACTAGATAGGCCGGATAAATGCAGTCCATTAAAAATATCCCACCAAATTATGCTTTTTTAACTGTAATACAAGTATGCGGAAAATTCAAAATTGTAATTTAAAAGACAAAAACACCAACAAACTAGGAAATGCCGTCGATTAAACATATCCCACCAAAGGTTATGTGTACTAAAATTATGGTAATAGAGGGTGTAATATAGCAATGTGAAGGAAAATCCAGATGTACTATTCAAATTATAGATGTATATAACACGTGCATACCTTATTGAAGAGACGCTGAGCAAGCTCCCTTGACGAGTTCTGCTTGTTATTTTCCATCGGAATGGTCATCACCCATCAAACAATTGCTCACGGTAAGTCAGTCGAAAATGCCTTCCACCTACACGAGGTTAAAAATCAAGACAATAATGAATCCAAACATCCTGAGCAACCACCCAGGGATAACAGTTGCTATAACTTTTCGATGTAAACAAATTGCCGACATTGAAATATAAATTAGGATTCAAAACCCTAGATTGAATCAAATCAAATTCTCTAATTAATATTTTACCCAAGAAAAATCACCATATTCGCCCAAACCCAACCAAATCAGAATCCCAAAATCAACATATGAACAAAAAATACATGATTTGAAATACGGAAAAAAGTAACAGCTCACGACGACCCATCAAGAAAAAAATATTACAGAACCCAAAAACTAACCGGAAATTCGCCCAAATAAAGAATAAAAAAATATGCTTACCCTAATCGGAAAACAGCACTTGGATATTTCAATCGAGGGGCTTTTCTCGTGGGTTTTTTTTTTCGGTACCACGAGATTTGAACTTTTGAGGAGGAAAAACGCGGACGGGATGAAGATGAAGAATCGTCGAAGACGACTACTAAATTTCGTTCCCGGTTTCTTTTTATAGCCTATTTCCCATATTCGGTTCGTAGATATCGTATAGGCGGCTATGGCCCAATAACTAGACCGGCCCATTTACTCAGGGAATTGGGCTTATTATTTAGGGCTGATTGGTGTTGAATTAATTTATCTGGCCCTGTCCAAACAATCAAATGCTTCCCATTAGTCCAAAGATTTTGGTTGACCCGAGGACTTGGGTTGGGTCAAGCACAATCACTGTGATCCACCATTATTATGGTATGGGTCTGTAGAAAATTAGGAAATTTCAATTACACCACGGTAAAAATCTATAATATTACACAAATGCCCTGACCTTATAAAAAGGGGAAAATGGCAATAAGGCCAATTTTCAACATTTTTTGAGCAATAAGGCTTTCGAGAAATTACGCGTGTCAATTAGGCCGCTTAAAATGTATAAAGACTTTACTACCCTTTCTCCCCAAATTACACGCCAGCGTCTTCCACTCCCTCCCTCTTCCCCAAATTTCCCCTCGACCGCGACCACCCAACCCCTCCCCCCAGTCCGACGACCTCCCCTGCACCTCCTACATCCCAGTAATCGACGTGCCTCCGCCTCCGTCGTCCGTTACGTGATAGAGAATCGATCTCCGATTCCAAGTGTATGGAGTCGATTATGGCTCACGACGACGCCGTGAACGCGGTGGTGGTCGGGTTCGACGGGCTGGTCTTCATCGGATTTGGGATCGAGGGCGCCGACGACGCCGCGGTAGTAGGCGGAGGGACGGAGGTCCCGTTGCACTCCGCCATCGCCGCCCAGACCTTCAGCAGGGCCCCACCTCCGCGTCTCCTCCGTCGCCAGATTGATTCTCCCCGCATGGCAGAGGCTCCACCTCCGTCGCCGGCGAGCCACCACCATCACCGACCGCCGTCGACCCCTTCCGTTTTCAGGTTACTCGGCTTACTCCTTTCAGAAATGTCGAGAACGCCTTGAAGGTGTTGGGATATGTCCTTCGATCCTACGTGTGCAATCGATAAAGTCATAAGGTCGTCTATGGATGTTAAATGATTAGTCGATAATATTAATTGTTGGGAACAATATAATATTGATCGATAATCAAACCTACAGGGTCACACACGGACTCGATGTTGATATACGTTGCTTGATAATAATATTGATTTAGAATCAATATTTACGTGGAATTATACATGCATGGGATGCATGGCTTGGATGGAATGCATGTCACATAGTGTGACATGGCATGCCACACAAGCAAATGGGACCACATATCATGATTTGGCATGATTAGGTGGAAGTGTCCTTTCATCTCCCCATTAACCACCATTACTTGTGCATTATGATGCACATAATGGGGGGGTTACATGGAGTGGTTAATGGAGATGAATAAAGACATGAAAATCTGATTTTCATGACACTTGAACATCACCCACGAAATTCCACACAAAAAGATAGAGAAAAGAGCTCTTGGAGAGACGTCTTTACAAGCCACAAGCATGTTCATCAACCGGGTTCGTGTGCAACACGTAGAGGCCGGGCCATTTGTGCGGCTTCAACATCCGGGCGATCTAGACAAGAAGAGTGACGAGGTCATTCACAAGGAGAACATCTAGTGACTGATCCATGAAGGTGGTTCAATCGACTCAACACCACCTTCATCAACATCAACGAGGCACGCTACACTGGTTGTAAGTGTTATCGTTAATCCCTATATATATATATTGGATGTATATATATAAACGTGTCTATACATATAATGTGTGCCTAGATCTTCATGTTGTTCGTGTTCTATTGTTTTACACGCTTCCGCACACACGAACAAGGTAATCGAGCGATTGGATCGGCATCGAAAACCATCAATTGGTATCAGAGACTAGGGCTCGTGCACATGTTTTGTGTTGGACACAATTTTAAACAACATAATTGCTCTTATGTGCTTCTTTGTTGTGGTGTTGATTGCTTGTCATAGATGTAAGGCCAACCACAGATAGTGGTTGGGTGAATGCAATCGTGTTTTTTACGTACCGAATGGCTTTAGTTTTGAGGCCTGCGTGCCTTGGAATCAGTTGTAATTTGGAGGACTGCGTGCCTTGGAATCATTTGTAATAGATAGGTTTCTTTTACATATGTATTGTACAACTTGTAAGCAGTGGATTTGATCCACGGATCGACCTTGGATCTCGAAGCACCGACGGATACGAAGAGAAACGAAGCAAGAAGAAGCATTTTTTCAGCCACTGGAGTAGGTAGCGGTCGCTACCCTAGGGGTAGGGGTTGCTACCCTGAACGCTAGGCTGATCGCTACTCGATCGCTACCGGGGCCGAAAAATGGTCTGGACCAAGGTAGCGGTCGCTACCCTAGGGGTAGCGGTCGCTACCCCCTCTGGAATCAGCATTGCGCTGTTTCGGTGTACGGGGCGCTACTCATGGAGTTTTGCTTATTTTTCGTTCGTTCTTTTTTCTGTGTGTTGTGAGGTTTAGGGGCCATTCGAGTATGTATTGCTTGCTGTGCTAGTTCTAGGTTTATATATGTTATAAATGTTCAACCAACATACATACAACCTTAAACATGCATGTTCCCAGAATAATGAGTATAATGTCTTGTCCAAAGCATCACACTCATGAAGCCCTCGATCATAAGTTGGTAGGTCCGCCTCAGCGGGGTACTACTTGTTATCTTGGGATAAGTGGGAGTAAAGGTTAGACCTTTACACGTGAGTTTGGTTTTCTCATCGATAGATCCACTGCAGGCGTGGCTATCGAGACATGAGATGAGAATGGGATTCTCATCGACCGAGAGTGATATTAGATATCATTGACATGGGTATGTCTACCTATCTTGAAATACTTAAGTGCGGACTCAGTCGGCTTAAAGATTTGCAAGATGAGGATCTCGGGATCGTTTTGTTCTAAGGGACAATGATATTGGATATCAATTGAACAAAATGAAATAAATAAGTACAATTGTTAGACAACCTTATTTGTTTACCGCTTTGTGGATGTTTACAAACTTTAGTTATCTTACTTTTATAGTTTATCATGTCAAATATCAACTCAATTCAAGTTTGGTTCAATTCTTGATTATGAAAAATTGAACAAATTTTCTTGATTCACAACGTAATTTTGAGGATGGTCCTCAAATATGAAGACAAGGAAAATGTGTTAGATAACCACATCCTAAGATATCATTGAACAACTCAATAGCATGTTCGGGGAATATGCTAAGATTGAGCGGTTCGGTATGACCAGGGTCATCGCTTCAGCTAGGCTGGAAAAATGGAAATCTATGGAATCACATGTGCAACAAATGATTGGATTATTTGCTTCAAGTGACCGCCTAGATTTTTCCTATGATGATTATTTGGCAACAGATTTCATACTTCAATCTCATGATGGTTATAATGCCTTTAGGCTAAAATTTCCACATGAATGATTTGAAGAAATCACTTCGTGAGCTCCACGGGATGCTCAAGGCTGCTGAGTCGGCGATAGATAAGGACCCTAAGAGGGAAATTCTTATGATATGGGATAGGGTATTCAAAAGAGCATGGGCAAGAAGGCTACTAGGGTTCCTAGGGAATCTCAATGCGTCTACTGCAAAAGTGTTGGACACTACTTGCAAACATATAAAAAAATTCATATTTTATTCAATTTCAAAACAAATGCCTAATTTGTCTTTCATTTGATGGATTATAAGGTTAGGATTATTTACACCTCGGGGAGTGATTTAATCCAAAACACTTAAGTTCATCAATGACACAAATTAGAGACTTTCGAGCCATTGGATGGCGTGAAACGATTGTCTGGTTGGCTCCCTCATATTATATGAGAGATAGGGCTTCAATTGCATGATAATATCGCTGGTTAGAAAACTTTGATTTTTCACTTACGATTTATCACGTTTTGACATTGTATTAATTTTGAATGGGAAATTTGAATGAGACTCAATTATAGGGAATAATTGAATTTGCCCAAAGTTCAAAGAAGATGTGAAGAACGGGGTTGCTTCATCTTCAAGTATTAATGATATAGACATTAAACTTCACAAATTCTACTTCTTGGGTATTGGATGCCAAATATGGTTCTCACATTTTTATGTGGAGGAACTACATAGAAGTATAAATTTTGGTGAATAGAGATGTCGATCTACGAGCAAGAAATGGAGCGAAGGTCGTTGCATTAGCCGTATGATCATATGATGTTGTTTTGCCTTAGGGCATTGTTTTAGTATTATAACTATGTAATTTTTCGTACCTTAAATAAACAATGAATATTGGTTCAGTATTGGATACTGATGGATTAGTTTTTCACTATTTAAATAGTTTGATAACTATTTTAATTGTGAACTATTCTTTGTTTTGGTACGATTATTACATTATTTATTTATACTTTAAACTCAACAAATCATATATAACATTAACACCAAAGGCCGAATCGAATAAGTCTCAATGAGACATAACTGTAACATTGTTGATTAGATCAAAATCTAAACATACAACGAATCTTCTTTTAGAAGGCATTCTAGAATCATTTGACTTGGAGTCATTTGATACATGTTAATGATGTTTGATGGACAAAGATAACAATGTCATCTTTCTTGGAGAAAGGAGAACATGTGAGTGATTAATTAGGGATGATCCATACTGATGTATGTAGAACCTATCAGTTCACAAGCACATGAAGGTTATGTTTTGGAAAAGAGAAAACAAACTATATTAGATATAGTTCGACCATTTGATGAGAGGTCTAAATGAACTACTGGTCTCTTTTGGGAACACACAATTCTTGACTTCAACTTATACACTGAATAGGACGCTGTCAAAAGCTGTTGATAAGACACCATACTAGGTATGGAAAGGGAGGGTCCCTAAATTGTTTTCATCAAGATTTGAGGTTCTAAAAGCTTCTCTGACGAGATTTATCTCTATAGAGCTTGAACTCAAATGGGATAAAAGTTTCTTTATGGTGTCCATAAGAAACTCGAGGGTACAACTTCTACGATCTATCTGAGAACAATATTTTGTTGCTCGAGATAGTGATTTTCTTGAAAAGAGTTATCTTTCCTAGAAATTCAGTGGGAGCTCGGTTGTCTTGAACGAGGTTCAAGTGAAACAACCAATGATGAATACTCAAGACTGGGTTGAGAGTATTCTTATGGTTTTGGAAGCCATACCAGCCCTAGTAGGTCCGAAAGGCATAAATCTATCTCTATTATTCAAATACTTAGATATTGTGACCAATGAGAGATATGAATTCATGCTTTTGGAAAGCGATGAACCTTCGACTTAATTCCAAACTATGACGAGTCCAGCTACTGAAAATTGGCATGGTGCCATGAAATCTGAGATGATATCAATATCTGATAATCAAGTTTGGAACTTGATATATTTGCATCACGGGGTTAGACCCAATGAATGCTAATAGATCTTTAAGATCTAAACAGACAGATGGAAAACCTAGGGTTTTCAGAGCAAGGTTGATGGTAAAAGTTTTATTCACGAGGTGGATTATGGAAAAACTTTCACCCGTTGCTTTGATTAAATCATTCAGATTATCTTAGCCATTGCTACTCATCTTGATAATGAGTTATGGTAATATTGTATGTTAAAACTAACTTCTTGAATTGGATTCTAGAAGAGAATGTGTTTTGACACAGCCAAATAGTTTTATCGATCCTAATAAGGCTGAGAAATTATGCAATCTTATAATTCCATTTATGGAATAAATCAAAGCATATCGGAGTAGCAATCTTCAGTTCAATGAATCCATACTGGGTTTTGGATTTCAGAGGAACTCGGAAGAGTCTTGTTTTACAAGAAGAACAGTGGGAGTTACGTTGTATACATTGTGTTGTATGTCGATGACATACTCCTTATTGGAAACAATGTTTCTATGCTTAATTCTATTAAAGAATGACTTGGAAATTGTTTTTCAATAAAGGATCTTGGAGAAGCACAGTACATATTGAGCATCAAGATCTGTCGGAACAGATCGAAAAGGATGTTTGGACTTAGTCAAGCCACCTATATTGATAAGGTGCTTGACAGGTTCAGAATGAAAGACGCCAAAAAGGGTCTCATTCCAATGAGTCATGGCACATCTCTTAGCAAGATGCAAGGCCCTACGGGACTTGATGAACAAAAGAGGAAGGAAAACATTCCTTATGCTTCGACAATAGGGTCTATAATGTATGCCATGATATGTACACGACCGGACGTATCGTATGCTTTGAGCATGACGAGTCAGTTTCAAGGAAACCCAGGTGAGGCGCATTAGACTGCGGCCAAGAATATTCTTATGTACCTTAGATGGACTAAAGAATATTTTGTTGTCTTTGGAAGACAAAAAGAGTTGATATTAACAAGCTGTTTGAATGCTAACTTCAAAACAGACTAAGATAATTTCCGATTTTAATCTGGTTATATCTTTTGTCTAGTTAGAGGTGAAATTAGCTGGAATAGTTCCATGCAATGCAATATAGCTAATTAAACTACATAAGCTGAGTACAATACTGCATTGGATGCAGTGATGTTGGTAGTTCAGATTTGAAAGTTCTTCAATGAACTAGGTGGCGTAACTAGCTCGGCCCATCCGATAGTTCTCTATTTATAGTAGATCTATCGCGCAAGCCAATGAGCCTAGGGAGCACTACAAATCTAAAGCTGGTGCTCAGGATGTTCCACATTATCTGGGAGATAGTTTTGTGGAGACATCAAGATAATAAAGTTGCAACTTTTGGTAAGGTTGCAAACCCGCTTTCTAAACCTCTCCAGCAGTTTAAGCTTGAGGCTTTCACGACTGCAATAGAGATCAGACATCTTAGAGATGAGTTGTGATTTCTATTACTGTATTAGATACTTTTGGAGATTTGGTAAACATTCACTCATATGTATAATACATATTTCTTCATATAAATATGGTTTAATTTATATGAATTGTCCAAATGATTAAGTGATATCAATTGGGTTATGAGGTCGACTTACCGCATAATGAAGTCCCAATGGTTGAACTGATATACTTGAATCATATAATTGTTCCTGGTTCGTATAATCGAGTACGGACAAACCGATAATACAATGAACTAGATTGTAATGTGTACTATAGCGCCGCTTCATGGGCTAGTGATGTGGGACATCAAGTACAATTACATAGATATTAGCTGGGAGCTAATGATCGAACAGACCCGACTGGAATAGTATTTGAGATTTTGAGTCATAATACTATTTCATTGACTGTCGAGCAATTTCCTCTGACCTGAGTAGTCCAGAGTGATTCCATTGTGAAATGGTATACTTTGATACAAGTAAACGCCTTTCGTAAAAGGAGGTTATAAAACTTGTTATTAGGTATATCAGGAAGCAAGTGGGAGAGCTTGGATTGACAAGATGGGATTGTCCTCCATTTTATAATGGGATACATGTCTTACCGGCCACTTGGAGAGTCGAGACTGTGGAAAATACGTGGCCACGTCCAGATTCGTATCATAGTGATAAATCTGGTTTTACAGTCTGACTCATAGTCCAAGAAAGGTTTGAACCGATTGAGGATGACTCAAGTCTTGCCTCAAGTTCAAACTTAGACATAAAGTGACAACAGGAAATTGGCAGCACACTGGCTCTGAAGGCCAAGTGGGAGATTGTTGGGATATGTCCTTCGATCCTACGTGTGCAATCGATAAAGTCATAAGGTCGTCTATGGATGTTAAATGATTAGTCGATAATATTAATTGTTGGGAACAATATAATATTGATCGATAATCAAACCTACAGGGTCACACACGGACTCGATGTTGATATACGTTGCTTGATAATAATATTGATTTAGAATCAATATTTACGTGGAATTATACATGCATGGGATGCATGGCTTGCATGGAATGCATGTCACATAGTGTGACATGGCATGCCACACAAGCAAATGGGACCACATATCATGATTTGGCATGATTAGGTGGAAGTGTCCTTTCATCTCCCCATTAACCACCATTACTTGTGCATTATGATGCACATAATGGGGGGGGTTACATGGAGTGGTTAATGGAGATGAATAAAGACATGAAAATCTGATTTTCATGACACTTGAACATCACCCACGAAATTCCACACAAAAAGATAGAGAAAAGAGCTCTTGGAGAGACGTCTTTACAAGCCACAAGCATGTTCATCAACCGGGTTCGTGTGCAACACGTAGAGGCCGGGCCATTTGTGCGGCTTCAACATCCGGGCGATCTAGACAAGAAGAGTGACGAGGTCATTCACAAGGAGAACATCTAGTGACTGATCCATGAAGGTGGTTCAATCGACTCAACACCACCTTCATCAACATCAACGAGGCACGCTACACTGGTTGTAAGTGTTATCGTTAATCCCTATATATATATATTGGATGTATATATATAAACGTGTCTATACATATAATGTGTGCCTAGATCTTCATGTTGTTCGTGTTCTATTGTTTTACACGCTTCCGCACACACGAACAAGGTAATCGAGCGATTGGATCGGCATCGAAAACCATCAGAAGGTGTTCGCCGAAATGCTCAAGAAAGGTTATGCTCCAAATTCTTTTACTGTATATAGATTCATTCCAATTTTTATTGTTGTGTTTTGTGTATGGTGAAAAGGAATGACAAACTTAAGTTCCTTGTTTGGTCTTTTTACTGTGATGATAATTTTTAGTACTATTTGTTTTTAGTTTGAAAGTGTGATTGAGATCATGTTGCTGCCGATGATCTCTCACTACTATTAATTACATTCCACTACTACTTGGTTTGGTTTTGTTTCTAGTGAAAAAAATCAGTATGTAAGAAGGGAAAGAAGAAAATGGTTCAGAATAAAATAAAGAGTGCAAACAAGGTCGGCCTAATTGTTTATCAAGTTGTGAGATTATAATCATCTGCATTTATCGCTTTTCTTTTTATGTTATGTTCAGAAAATTGAGTATTTAATGGTTTTTCATGATTTGTACTGAAGCTGGTTTGCTGGCTTTCAGAGAACGCCGAATGAATGTAATTAGGCCGTATACTTACAGAATTATAATACTTGGTTTACTGATTAATCATATTAATGCTTTTAGAATCTTGTTTCTTTCTTGATATAACAAAATACCATGTTTTATTGAGAAGAAATACAACTACTGTATTTCTTATATATTTGGATGTTAATTTATAGCCGAACAGCTAGTGCTCAAGAGCAATGGTCGACCCTTCAAGTGAGCTTTATTATTTATTAAATACTATTTGTTAGTATAATTTTCTTGAAGAAGAAGAATAGTAAATTTATATTTTTTTGTCGATTGTTTATGACTGTGTACAGGAAGAAGAAAGGTAAAAAGTTGCACGCCTTTTCGATCAACGCGTCGATGGAGTCGAACGCATACGTGGGCACCGCGCTGCTAAAGTGTAAGAGACTACTTACTCGTGATTTCCCTTTTTTTTTTTCTCCTACTCTATTTGAAGTTGGAAAAGCTTTGTTGAAGCATTTTCTTGTGTTTGATTGTCATGTTCATTTGGTAACATTTTGTTTCTATTGCTTTGCTTCAGAAAAGTGTAGTGGGAACGAGCAGCGAAGTAGAGTCGGGGGAGCTCGATTTCGTTCCTCCCGAGTTCTTGAGTCCCGTCTCTGTCCTTGATAAGGTCGACGTTTGCAAAGACGATTCGCCTTCTTCTGTTACATACCTCACAGGTATATTTTAATTTATTTTTCCTTCTTTCGAATACGGCATATATTGTTAATAGTTTGCATATATTGCTCCTGAAGTGTCGTGGCTCTTGCATTTCCTTTCGTGTTTTTCGGTCTCAGATTTCTTAACCCAACTATGTCTTGTTAAATTTTTGTTTTAACTGTTTATGTTATGTGTGTGTTTTTGTGTTATATCAGAACAGTCAGTTGATGCCCTTTCTTCTTCATGTTGTTTATGTTATGTACCTCGATCGCGCCGCGAATGTCGTGTCCTGGCTGGGGAAGATATGCGTCGATTTCGAGCTCAATCGGTTCGTTTCGACCTACACGCCTCTTCATCCAACTTGAATTCATGCCTCTTCATCCTTGAAAAAATAAATATCACGTACCATTTACGAGATTCATTGTATTTTAATTTTTTTTGGGATATTTATTTACGACGTTCAGTGTTTTTTTACGACGTTCAGTGTTTTATATGTTATTCAGTGTCTTTTAATGTTATTCAGTGTTATTCAGTGTCTTTTAATGTTATTCAGTGTTATTCAGTGTCTTTCAGTGTTATTCAGTGTCTTTTAGTGTTATTCAGTGTTATTCACTGTCTTTCAGTGTTATTAAGTGTTATTTAGTGTCTTTTAATGTTGTTCAGTGTCATTTAATGTTATTCAGTGTTATTCATTGTCTTTTAATGTTATTCAATGTTATTCAGTGTCTTTTAATGTTATTCAGTGTTATTAAGTGTCTTTTAATGTTATTCAGTGTCTTTTTATGTTATTCAGTGTCTATTAATGTTATTCAGTGTTATTCAGTGTCTTTTAATGTTATTCAGTGTCTTTTAGTGTTATTCAGTGTTATTCAGTGTTATTCACTGTCTTTCAGTGTTATTAAGTGTTATTCAGTGTCTTTTAATGTTGTTCAGTGTCATTTAATGTTATTCAGTGTCTTTTAATGTTATTCAGTGTTATTCAGTGTCTTTTAATGTTATTCAGTGTTATTCAGTGTCTTTTAATGTTATTCAGTGTTATTCAGTGTCTTTTAATGTTATTCAGTGTTATTCAGTGTCTTTTAATGTTATTCAGTGTCTTTTAATGTTATTCAGTGTCTATTAATGTTATTCAGTGTTATTCAGTGTCTTTTAATGTTATTCAGTGTTTTTTAATGTTATTTAGTGTCTTTTAGTGTTATTCAGTGTTATTCAGTGTCTTTTAATGTTATTCAGTGTTATTCAGTGTCTTTTAATGTTATTCAGTGTCTATTAATGGTATTCAGTGTCTGGAGGTGGCTGGGTTGAGTAGAAATTTTTTTTTGATGTTCAGTGTTTTTTAATGGTATTCAGTGTCTGAGGTTGGGGTGGGGTGGGGTGATGGTGGGGTGGGTTGAGTAAAAATAAAGTAAGGGTATTTTCGTCCTTCCATATATATTTTTTTGGCCTAATTGAAACAAAAAGACCTAATTGATAAATAAATTAGAACTTGGCCTTATTGCCCAAAAAATGTTGAAAATTGGCCTTATTGACATTTTTCCCTATAAAAAGATTACTAAATAAATTGTTTTTTAGTATATGAAAAATAATTTCTTATGAGGCGAATTATTTCGATAAATATATTTTTATATCAATAATAGCTATAAAATATATTAATATATATTGAATAAGTGTTAAATTTGTTCTATTCACGTTCACATGTAATTTGCAAGTGATAATAAATGTTTATTTTGACATATATATACTTAGGTCTGTGTATATTATAATATAGTCACATTTTTTTCACAAAATATAAAAAAATAATATAATCACATTTTCTTTACAAAATACAAAATAAATGTGACTAGTATTAAAAACGGAAGGAGTACAAAATCCAATTGTTCATGTCACGTACATGTCAAATATGGTAGGGACTATGGAGTGTTAGTTCTCAATATGACAAAGGTTTTTATATAGGATTTTAATAACTGGTTGTTGAATAGTAGTATTTTAAAATGTATATATATTAAAAAAAAATAGTGTTGATAATATTTTGTTTAGTGTCCACAAACTTCACCATCAATAAATCGTTATTATTAAATAAAAGAATATGAACAGCCAATCAAGACATTTAAAATGTTTTACATGTAAAAAATCAAATACACAATCAAATCACACACTAAACATTAGTACTAAAAACATATACATCAAAAAAAAAAAAAAAAAAAGTTAACAACCATTTAAATGACAAAAAAAATACAAATATGAGTTTAAAAAAATGTGTTATCTATACGACAATATTTTATATGTTTTGATGCACAAATTAAAAAGTCACTAGCAAAACACCATTCTTAAAATAAAATTCACGGAGCTAATAAAATTTACAAATTATCGAGTGATTTATGAAATCATGCGTAAATCTTAGCACATCATTTACATTTCACTAATTATTTTTCATTGTTTGAAATCAAATCATGTGGAAACAAATTTTTAGCGAGATTGCAATAAAATAATGGTTGTGAAAATGACCATCAATATCATTTAGTCAATGAAAATTCTATTATGGCTCTCTGAACTATTCAATAGTTATAGTTGAATTTGTGAATATTTGATATTTTATTCAATATAATTACCTTATTGTTTATTTAGAGTATTTTTTAGTTTCAAATTTAATTTGTTTGTGAATGGATAATAATTCTTAAAATCTAAAATTTTTTAATAAACAAGAAACCCGACCTTTGGTCAGCACCTTTAGGTCAACACGCTCTCTTACACACACACACATCGTCATCACCCATCAGTCATCACCACGATAATATCACCATCATCAGCCACAGCCAAAAAAACACAACCAAGAAAAAGGGCGAAACATAACAAAAAAAAAAAAAAAAAAAAACAGAGTCCAAAACCCCCCACCTCCGAAATCCAGATTTTTTTTCTCTCACACTTTAGAGGCCGCGCGTCACGGGTGGTTCTTAAAGGTTCCCTTTCTATTATTTATTTTATTTTCGTAATCTCTAAATCCACCTTTTTCCCTTTCCACACATTCCACACACACTCCACAGACGCACAAATCCTTCTTCATCCCCCCATCTCCAATACCCTCTCACACACCCTCCACTTTTCTGTAAATATACACACACAGACACACACTTATTGTTGAAAGAGGGGTGTTTTTGAGTTTTTGAGCTGAGGTAGATGAGAAGATGTCTCTCCACTCAGTAGGTCAAGTCGTTCAGTCCGTGAAACTCTTCGCCGGGAACAGTATTACTGATAACTGTAAAAAAGACTCTGTCTTTGTCGATTTCGTTGGGCTCAGGAAGTCCAAGAGAAGTGGAGCTCGCCGGAGATTGAGCGGCGGCGGATTGAGTAGTAGTAATGTTCAGAGGAATCACTTCCTGGGGTTGAAGAAAAACTGGGCCTCGTCTATTAACTCTGTTCTTGATCTTGAACGTGTTAGTAACGATGGCTCACGGCAGCAGGATTCTGATCTGAAGCCAAAGGTGGGGTTGACTCAAAAAACCTTTTTTTTTTTAATGTTTCTTGAAATGATTAAAATGGGGATGTGGGGTTATGTTTCTAATACTAGTATTATTCATATGGTTATTATTATTGTTATCTTTGTGGTCGATGAAGTGTAGTGGAATCTTTTGCTATAGTTTTTGATTATGATATTCAACTGTTGGAGTTTTTTTTCCAATAATACTCGCTCCATCCCACTGCAAGCAATGCGTACGTCATATTTGAGGGTGTTTGGAATAAATAATTATATTGCTGACTAGCATATGTTCTATGATAGTTTGTTTTGTGAAGGATTGATTGGTGAGTTTGGCCCGTATACGCTCTTACATCAGTAACTTTTGAAACTCTTTTTTGGCGAAAGATTTATTCGTGACGTAAGACTGATGCAATGTTCTGAGAAGAATTAACATTTTGAACTGATCTTGATAATCTTGTTAGATAGCCACAAGACTAGGATGATATTGTGATCACTACGTATGTGGCTGTTGCATGTGATGGTTCTAAAGGGGTGCTGTTGATAATCACCAATGGGTATCTCACTATGAATTTATTAATGTCCAAAGAAGCTATTCCAAAACTGCATTTTTTAAAAACTTGTTCTACGTGTCTGTGGTGTTTGATGCTTCAATTTCCTTATATCAACTCCTTTTGTGCTGGTGATTATAATTCCATCTCATTATTTACTCAAAAGATATAATTCGTACAATTACTAATTCTCAGGCCGCTAACTTGGAAGATATACTATCCGAAAGAGGGGCATGTGGGGTCGGGTTCATTGCCAATTTGGACAACAAAGCATCACATGGAATCTTGAAGGATGCTCTTACGGCTCTAGGCTGCATGGAACATCGTGGAGGGTGCGGAGCAGATAATGATTCCGGGGATGGATCCGGAGTGATGACTTCAATCCCATGGGATTTTTTCAACAGTTGGGCCCATGAGCAAGGGATGAGTTCCTTTGATAGATTGCACACTGGTGTCGGTATGGTTTTTCTTCCCAAGGATGATGACCTTATGGAACAGGCTAAAACAGGTCAGTCGGTTTTATTCTCGTCTATGAATAGAATGTAAATTTCTAGGACTCGTGCATTTCGTGTTGAAGTGACTGAAAGAGATGGATTTCAAGGTGCAATCTGAGTTTATAGAATTATATGCGTATGAAAGAAAGATTTGTTTTCTTTATTAGCACTCAGAGCTTCTTTGGATGTGTTCTCAAGTCCAATTTTCAGATTTTGATGTTGAAAAGTTTAATATCCTTATGAATAGTTTTGAAGTAATTTTTATTTATTCCGGGTTGAGATAAAGTCACGGTTAATTTGAAATGTTCTTTAAGTATGAAAAGTTCTTGAATTTGATATGCGTATTCTGGCTCAAGTAACATCTCAATTTTTTATTATTATAATATGCAGTTATTCAAAATATATTCAAAAAAGAGGGTCTTGAAGTGCTTGGCTGGAGATCAGTGCCCGTAGACACATCTGTGGTTGGTTATTACGCACGAGAGACTCAGCCGAATATACAGCAGGTCTTTGTTCAAATCGCGAAAGAAGAAAATATTGACGACATCGAAAGAGAACTCTACATCTGCCGGAAGCTGATAGAAAGGGCTGCAAGCTCGGAGATATGGGGCAACGAGCTTTACTTTTGCTCGTTATCCAATCTGACTATTGTTTACAAGGGGATGCTTCGAGCGGAGGCTCTTGGTCAATTTTACTTAGATCTACAAAATGATATTTATAAATCTTCTTTCGCTATATATCACCGTAGATACAGTACGAATACGAATCCTAGGTGGCCTCTAGCTCAGCCAATGAGATTTCTGGGCCATAATGGAGAGATCAATACCATACAGGTTATAACTGATTCTAGCCAATGCTCTTTAGTCTTTCCCATGCATGCATACTGGAGTGTTCGGTGTACTAAACCTTTTTTGTTTTACAGGGGAACCTAAACTGGATGCAGTCTCGGGAGACTTCATTGAAGTCTCCTGTTTGGCGTGGTCGGGAAAATGAAATTCGTCCTTTCGGAAACCCGAAAGGGTCCGACTCTGCAAATCTTGATATGGCGGCCGAGGTATATAGTTTTATTGTTTCTTATCTCAGACTCTTAACTGTTCATATGCAATTACACATGAAATAAAAAATAAAGCATTTGAAAATAGTATATTCTGAAAAAAAAATCACAGTTTGGGTTTTGCAAAATTGTCATTAGCTTTCTTCTGATCAATGTTTTTTGGATTAATGGTTGTACCCGAAAAAACCCCAAAATGTCAGTCTTAAAGTCGAGTCTTTTCTGCATGGAATTTTTTATAATTTGTTTCTGGCATTGTTTTTTTATAATGTTTCTACTCATACATTACATACAGTTGTTAATAAGATCCGGCCGAGCTCCTGAGGAATCCCTGATGCTTCTTGTCCCAGAGGCGTATAAAAATCATCCAACACTGAGTATCAAATATCCTGAGGTATCGTTATATTTCACTGACATCAATAAAAAGCTCTTATGGTTTCGACAGTGGCAATTTTTCCAGACAATATCTTAATTGAATTGTCATATTGTCTAGTCTTGCTTCGAAATGTATCTCCTAAAACCAACAAGTTTGGGTGCGATCACCCAAAGTTGTGATTGGATTTAAAAATGTTTAGAAAATACTCACTTTTCAAAAAGGAACAAAATCATACACACGAACATATTTACCGATCATTATTTTACTATCTTTATATCACATCATTTTCAGCATTACATTTTCATCAGTTCACACTCTAAAACACTATATTTTCCTTCCAATTATTATCATTTTTTACCAGAAAAAAAAAAAACAAAAACGGACGGAAGTATATCCAGTTGCAACCCCTAAGGTTTCCCATGTTCAGTGCTGTTCCATGTCATTTGTAAGTTCTGGTAAACTGACTCGTAATGATGTTGCTTCAGGTCATTGATTTTTACGATTACTACAAGGGTCAAATGGAGGCTTGGGATGGACCTGCTTTAGTCTTATTCAGGTGATTTACAGTTGTATATGTACATATATATGTGTGTGTGTTGATATATTTAGTTCAATTAATTTAAACTCCATATGCATTATCCATCCTGTGAAGCCATTATTTCCATATTTATAGAATGTTTGCTTCACATATAAAAATGGCTGCATATAGGTGTCAAATCACATGTCATGTGTATTTTCCATCATCCGGTTATACTTCCCATTTATAAGGGCATTGCCTTCTTATTCTGCTTGTGCCCAAGGGACCTCAAGAGTAAGTATTTATATTCTGAGCATGTATGACTATCCCTTTCGTATTTTGACGATGTCGTCATTTCATAGTGATGGTAAAACCGTTGGAGCTTGTCTTGACCGAAATGGACTTCGACCGGCTAGATACTGGCGGACCGTAGACAATGTTGTCTATGTTGCATCTGAGGTACTCTCTTTCTCTCTCCATGTTTACGTGTTGTGATTTCTATAACTGTAAGTCTTCATTGCATCCAACTGATTACAATTTAATTATTCGTCCAGGTTGGAGTCGTACCAATGGATGAATCGAAAGTTGTAATGAAAGGACGATTAGGTCCAGGAATGATGATTGCAGTCGATTTACTTAACGGACAGGTACTTCCTACGATACATTTAACCTGGTGGTCTTAAAGTGAGATTCTTTATACTGATTATCTAGGCAATTTTTAGATGGGAATTTGTTTATCTGGTCCCATGGTCCGGTTCCAGTTCTGAAAAATCCTACAAATATATTTTAGTTCATATTTTTTTCTCCTTTTATTGTCTGAACAGGTGTTTGAGAACACTGAGGTAAAAAAGCGAGTTGCACTAGCAAGTCCCTATGGAAAATGGGTGAAGGAAAATCTCCGTTCTTTAAAGGCTGTTAACTTCTTGTCAACAACTGTGATGGAAAACGAAACAATATTAAAGCATCAGCAGTAAGTCATTGCAATTTGCAAGTTTTCGGTTCTTTTATCTTAGTTCGGAGACTACATATGATACAAGAGTACTTAAAGCTTGTAACTAAATTGTGAAAATATAAGAGTACGTTTTCATTTCTTTACCTTTTTTTCGGATACAGGGCATTTGGATATTCTAGTGAAGATGTTCAAATGGTGATCGAAGCAATGGCTTCTCAAGCGAAGGAGCCGACCTTTTGCATGGGGGATGATATTCCTTTGGCAGTGTTGTCTACAAGGCCGCATATGCTATATGATTATTTCAAGCAAAGATTTGCTCAGGTATGCTCTATTTGCATGAAATTCTGGCTATTTTAGTTCCGTTTTTTTCTTAAGCCGACTGCAATCACAAAACGATCCCATGTATATGAACCAGGTTACGAATCCTGCTATAGATCCTCTTAGAGAAGGATTAGTCATGTCTCTTGAAGTCAACCTTGGGAAGAGAGGCAACATACTAGAAGTTGGTCCCGAGAACGCCTCTCAGGTAAATTTGCATTTTTTAGTTTTTCTTCATGAAGATATATCACGTACAGGAAGAAATAGTAATTTTCTTATATACTTAATCAGGTGATTTTGCCGAGTCCTGTGCTGAATGAAGGAGAGCTTGAGTCGCTATTGAAAGACCCGTTCTTGAAAGCCCAAGTTCTACCAACATTTTTTGACATAAGGAAAGGGTTTGAAGGCTCACTGGAGAAAACACTGTACAAGCTTTGTGAAGCTGCTGACGAAGCTGTTAGAAATGGGTCCCAGCTTCTTATTCTCTCAGATAGGTCCGATGAGCTGGTAAGATTTATTATGAGGCTCAAGTTGTTTGAAAGTTGATCACATGCAACTCTGTTGTAAATTGCTTTTGTTGATCACATGAAAGTTGATCTTTCCGTGAACGGCATAACTTTGTTGACTTAAGAATTAAGGTATAATTACACAATAAAACCCTAATTTCTGGCCAGAAGGGTTTCAATCTCATAATTTAATCAAAACCCAGAGGTCAAATAAATTTGAAAATTTGTTGTTTTATTTGTTCGTTTGTTTTAACTTTTAATTAATCAAACCCAGAGGTATCTTATTGTAATAATCCTAAAAAATAAATTCAGTGTAAAAACTTTGTCATCTTGATAACTTCTTGTTTTCCTCGTCAGGAGGCAGCTCGTCCTGCCATCCCAATACTTTTAGCCGTTGGTGCCGTACACCAGCATCTAATTCAGAACGGACTCCGCATGCAAGCCTCTATTGTTGCTGATACAGCCCAGTGCTTCAGCACACATCAGTTTGCTTGTTTGATTGGATATGGGGCAAGGTGAATATCTGAAAGTTTATTTATATTTTTTACGTTATTGGAAATTATGCTTTTTTTTTATGTTTGGCTTATTGTGCTTAATGTAATCAGTTTATGAAAGTTTATTAGAATGGCTAAATTGATTTAGTCGTGCCTTTTATTGTTCGGAATGTTCAATAAATTTTTTCCAGTGGATAAGTATTGTTTTAAAGTTAAAATGATAAAATCGAACTGAAAATACGTTCAAACAAAGATCTTGCAATTCAAGTAGTATAGAGGACCAGTCCTCGTATAACTCATTTGTTGCTTCTTTCCAGTGCCATATGCCCATACTTAGCGTTGGAGACATGTCGGCAATGGCGATTTAGCAATAAAACTGTGAACCTGATGCGGAATGGAAAAATGCCCACTGTCACTATAGAACAGGCTCAAAAGAACTTCTGCAAGGTTTGTATACTATTATATATGTATATTTCTACTGTGCTTGTTTCTTTTAACTATTGTGTTGAGGTTTCTCATTTCCATTTCAGGCAGTTAGGTCCGGCCTTATGAAAATTCTCTCAAAAATGGGGATCTCATTACTCTCCAGGTATGTTTAATCTTACGTCCACCTTTTAATCCGTAGCTTACGAATTTTCTAATTAACAAGTCTTAATGGGGGAAAATGTGTCTCTTCAGTTATTGTGGGGCACAAATATTTGAAATTTATGGACTCGGAAAAGACATAGTCGACCTTGCCTTTTGTGGGAGTGTGTCGAGCATTGGTGGATTAACCTTGGATGAGGTAGGGAACAAAGTTTTTAGTTTTTTTTTTGTGTATGTTTATTTTATTTTATGAAGATTTAAATTTCAGCCTGAAACTGCATTATAGTAGGAATTTTATTTATTCAGTAATACAAACAATGAATAATTGCTTATATTGTTCATAATATTCTGCAGTTGTCGAGGGAAACTCTATCATTTTGGGTTAAGGCTTTCTCTGAAGATACCGCAAAAAGACTTGAAAACTTTGGGTTCATACAATTTAGGCCAGGAGGTACATGTTCCGGACTCCTCTTTTTGTGCGCCAATCATATTTATGGCTGCATTTGAATAAAGTTGCTGGTCGTCTAATATGAACATAGTGCTAAAAAATCCTTTTCTTTTTACGACAGGCGAGTATCATGGAAATAATCCGGAAATGTCAAAATTGCTCCATAAAGCTGTGCGGCAAAAGAGTGAAACTGCCTATTCAATTTACCAGCAGCATTTGGCTAACCGACCTGTAAATGTGAGTAAACTCTACACAATGAGGTGGTAGAGAATCTGAGCATGAATCTAGTTGATTTTTAGACAATTCACGCTTTTTTTTGTTAACTGATTTCAGGTTCTCAGGGATCTTATAGAGTTCAAGAGCGACCGATCACCGATCCCAGTCGGAAAGGTCGAACCTGCTTCTTCTATTGTCCAGCGGTTTTGTACGGGTGGCATGTCTCTTGGTGCTATTTCCAGGGAAACTCATGAAGCAATTGCTATTGCAATGAATAGACTGGGCGGAAAATCTAATTCGGGAGAAGGGGGCGAGGTAATTGAAACCTTTTATTCTCAGTCGTGTATAGGCTAATTTATTTGTGGGGTCCAAAACTAGTGACTAGTGACTACTACTACAAGTGTGTAAAATTACCATGACTTCGCATGGGATATGTGGATTCAAGAATGAACTCTGACAATCATTTTTTTGTATATTGTCTTGATCCAGGATCCAATTCGTTGGAGCCCACTTACCGACGTTGTTGACGGGTACTCTCCAACACTACCACATCTTAAAGGTCTTCAAAATGGTGATACTGCTACAAGTGCCATAAAGCAGGTCTAATGCCATTTTCACTTTTTTTTTCTCTGCCTGAACTCGAGTATAGATTTGTTTTTTTTCATCAAATATTGCAAATCTGATGTTTCAGGTAGCTTCTGGACGTTTTGGTGTGACGCCGACATTCTTGGCCAATGCCGATCAACTGGAAATCAAAATCGCGCAAGGTGCGAAACCGGGCGAAGGTGGTCAACTGCCGGGAAAGAAAGTCAGTGCTTATATTGCGAGGCTGAGGAATTCAAAGCCCGGTGTCCCTCTCATATCCCCACCTCCACATCACGACATTTACTCTATCGAGGATCTCGCTCAATTGATTTATGACCTTCATCAGGTGAGTGTGATGAGATATTCAAAAACCACCTCCAAACATCTGCGATTTTCTGCTTATACATTGCTGTTGTATAAACAGGTGAATCCCAGGGCTAAAGTATCGATAAAGCTAGTGGCTGAAGCTGGCATTGGTACTGTGGCCTCTGGAGTGGCTAAGGGCAATGCTGATATTATACAGGTATGTATAGAATATATGGAATTCATAGTTTACTATTTATGAAGTTCTAAGTAGTATATTCAAATATATGTTTCACGTTTATTGTAGATATCAGGGCATGATGGGGGAACCGGAGCTAGCCCAGTAAGTTCTATCAAGCACGCCGGTGGGCCTTGGGAACTTGGGCTGACAGAAACACATCAGGTTATTATATGCCATTCATTAGTTATATGTGTATTTGCTCTTCTCTTTGTGGGACTCGGATATTTGAACTCGTATATACATACAGACACTCCTTCAAAATGGGCTTAGAGAAAGGGTCATTCTAAGAGTCGATGGTGGCTTCAAAAGCGGATTTGATGTTCTCATGGCTGCAGCAATGGGTGCCGATGAATATGGGTTTGGTTCTGTTGCCATGATTGCCACCGGCTGTGTCATGGCACGTATATGCCACACTAATAACTGTCCCGTCGGAGTTGCTAGTCAGGTGAATAAGATTTCTTTTTTATACTTATTATAATTATTACCTTTTTCACGGAGAGATTTGACAGTACGACAATTATCTTCAACTGATTGTCTGCAGAGAGAAGAGCTTAGGGCCCGTTTTCCTGGTGTTCCGGATGACCTTGTCAATTACTTCTTGTATGTCGCGGAAGAGGTAATGGGCTATCTCTTTTCTTGTAACCATCCATTCGTTTAATGTATATATATATCTATTGAACAGTTATGTCGGCCTTTTTCCAGGTAAGAGGTATGCTGGCCCAACTGGGATACGAGAAGCTTGATGACGTGATTGGCCACACTGATATACTAAAAGCCCGAGACATCTCATTGGTCAAGACTCAGCATCTTGATCTTGGTGTTATTCTTTCGGTATGTTAATAATACATCTCAGATAATTAATCATTTACAGACTTTACGTGCTTTTGTTAAGAATTAATTCAGTCTTTTGTTTTTCCTTCTAGAATGTCGGATTACCGAAAAAGAGCAGCACCGTAATAAGGAAACAAGAAGTTCATAGTAATGGTCCTGTTCTGGATGACACGTTGCTTTCCGACCCGGAGGTATAATAACTAAATAGCATAAACTTTTTTTTTTAATTACTGGTCATGTCTCGATTTCTGATCAGATGCTCTTTTTTCCTTCCCGTGCAGATAGCCAAGGCTATTGACAATGAACTGGTCGTGAATAAATCTGTAAAAATATACAACGTGGACAGGGCAGTTTGTGGGCGTATTGCCGGCGTCATTGCTAAAAGATACGGAGACACAGGGTTCGCCGGACAGCTGAATATAACGTAATCTAACTTCCGACAAGAAAGAAGGAAAAAAAAAAAAAGTCTTTAGTCTTGTGATGTTTATTATGGCAGCATTGCCTGTGGGACTTACCATGTATTTATCGTTTCAGATTCAATGGCAGCGCCGGTCAGTCGTTTGCTTGTTTTTTGACACCTGGCATGAACATCCGGTTAGTAGGAGAATCTAACGACTATGTAGGGAAGGTAAGTCAATTTTTCGCATATTTCATTCATTGTTTTACTCCGTGTAATTTTATCTTATCATTTAAGTATATAATTTTTTCAAGGGTATGGCCGGAGGGGAGCTGGTCGTGACACCTGTCGAGAAAACGGGGTTCACTCCCGAGGACGCCACCATAGTAGGGAACACATGCCTCTACGGAGCGACAGGTGGCCAAGTTTTTGTCAGAGGGAAGGCAGGGGAGCGATTTGCCGTTCGTAACTCGCTTGCCGAAGCAGTTGTGGAAGGCACGGGCGATCACTGCTGTGAGTACATGACGGGTGGTTGTGTGGTCATTCTCGGAAAGTGAGTTCTTTATCCTCGCAGTTTCTACTCTTTAATCGAAACTCGACTAAAAATGTCTTTTTGCTCGAGACAGGGTGGGTAGAAATGTGGCTGCTGGTATGACCGGAGGCCTGGCTTATATTCTCGACGAGGATGATACTCTTATCCCCAAGGTTGGTGTCACTAAAAATCTCCGTCTTTCATTTAGCCCCTCGAATTTTTCTAAATTACAAGAGGCCCCGATTTTCTTGTTTTGTTTGCAGTACAAGTTGAGAAGCTGAGGTATATATATATAATTGTAGAAATATCTCATGACAGTACTTTTTTTCGCAAAGTGCCAAACGTAATTAGGCCAAACCTCAAGGATAGTTTTGTAATTTGGTCAAAGACAATGACTTGACGTGACCGTTCAAATTTGTTTGACAGGTGAACAAGGAAATCGTCAAGATCCAAAGAGTTGTTGCTCCGGTTGGCCAAATGCAGCTCAAGAACCTAATCGAAGCCCATGTTGTAAGTAGAAGCAACAACTTATTTCGGAAGAAAACGAATTTCTTTTATAATTACAAATAGGCCCTCGAGTTTTGTGTATATTCTTCTTCCATGCATTTATTTTCTTCATCTTGTCTTAGGAAAAAACCGGTAGCGGAAAAGGGTCGGAAATCCTCAAGGACTGGGACAGGTATTTGCCGCTCTTTTGGCAGCTGGTCCCGCCCAGCGAAGAGGACACCCCGGAAGCGTGTGTTGACTACCAACAGACGTCGGCTGGTCAAGTGTCGTTTCAGTCGGCATAGGAAACCAACACCCGATCGAGCACCTATTTATCAACTTCACAATTCGTATCAGAAAAGGGAAAAAAAATGTTTGCCTGAAAATAGCAAAAAAAAGGAACTCTCCCGGAAGAGCTTATGATGCATGGGAATGCTTTGAGAAGTTGTTCATTGTGCATCAGCAGTTGTACAGTTTGGCCATTACGTTTTGATAAAAAAATTAAGATTGATTTTGTCTTTTTATAAATTGTGTTGAATCTCCGAATGGAATTTATTTGTGAGAATTCTGATCATTTGTCAATTGCCATTACACTACACTATGTGCATTAATCTAATATTTTTTGTAGTATAAGGCAGGATAAGGAGCATTGTGTTAAATTTGAGTTGCCATCTTACTAGTTTCACTCACATTTACTAATGTAAAATTCACAAATGGATATGACCAAGTAAAATTAAAGATAATGGCACACTATTTTGAACATCTGATAAAATTAAAACACAAAAACAAAAAATAGTTAAACTTTGATTAGATTTAGACAAATCAATATGAAACACAAAAACAAAAAATAGGTAAAGTTTGAGATCCTAAGATAGGTAAAGATTGATTAGATTTTGAAAATTAGATATAATCAAGTAAAGTTTGAGTAGATTCAGAAAAGTGAATATAATCAGGTAAAAACAAAAATTTTAACACCACACTTAATTTAGAGTAAAGTTTGAGTAGATTCAGAAAAGTGGATATGATCAGGTAAAAACAAAGATAACGACAACTGATTTCGAAAATCCTGTGATCAAGTAAAAACAAAAATATAAATATGATGTAAAAACAAAGATAAAGTCACATTGATTCTAATTTTGAAGATCCACTTGATCAGGTAAAAACAAAAAATGGATATGATCAAGTGAAAACAAATATAACGACATATTTTGAAGATCCACAGTAAAAACTAAAAACAAAAAAAAATGTGTTTCTGTAATACCATAAAAACAAAAACAAAAAAAAGTTTAATTAGATGCAGACAAATGGACATGATCAGATAAAAACAAAGATATCATCACACTGATTTCGAAGATCCACATGATCAGGTAAAAACAAGATTCTCAATAACGACACTTAATTTAAGGTAAAGTTTGAGTAGATTCAAACAAATTGATATGATCAGAAAGTTTGAGTAGATTTAAACAAATGGATCTGATCAGGTAAAAACTGACACATAATTTAAGGTAAAATTTGAGTAGATTCAAACAAATGAATATGATCCGATAATAACCAAACAGCACACTGATTTAGAAAATCACATGTAAAAACAAAAAAAAAATGATATGATCATGTATAAACAAAGATAACTTCACCTGATTCTGATTTTGAAAATCCCCGTGATCAGGTAAAAACAAAAATTGATATGGTCAGGTAAAAACAAAAATAACGGCACACTAATTTGAAAGATCCACATGATTGAGTAAAAACAAAAACAAAAGACAGTTTGTTTCTGTAATACCACGTTATCAGGTAAAAACTAAACACACATCTCACAGTCTGTTTCTTAATATCAACACGTAATTTAGAGTAAATTGAAGTTTGAGTAGATTCATAGCACAAAGTACATGATCATGTTAAAACAAAAAACAAAACACACGTGGCACAATCTCACCGTCTATTTCTTAATACCTACATCTAATTAAGTTTAAGTAGATTGAGATCACTAGGCAATGTACGGTGATTCTAATTAATAAAATTAATCAAGTAATTTCAATTAGTTACATAAAATTGTGTAATTCTGCTTGTTTTGATAGTGAATACTTTTTTTCTTTTTCTTTTAATTAAAAATATTCATCAAATAATTACAACCTAATAAATTATCATACTTAATAATTATAATTATGTTTATTAAATTTTGTTGAAAAAAATGGATTAAATAAAATAAATTGTCTAGTTTAAGGTCACCCCTAAAATGTAAATATATACTCAAGTAACAAAGATTTTTTTTAGTATGTTCCATTTCAGTACATTAAGTTTGACAATTTCCATATATTTTGGCACACACCCAATTTTAGTTTCTATTTGTTATTCCTTACTTTTATTATTATATTATTAGTACTGATTACTGGAATCCAAAAGTCGTTTGGCTATATGGCCATATGGGCTACAAAGTTATTACGTTGAACGCTTTTTAGATTTTATTAATAATTGTTTTTAATAAATTAATGTTTTGTCAAAAGAGTCCGAATACAGATTAATCTTTGGCCCATAGTATCACCATACAACTCCATCACCGTATCTTTTTTTTCGTATTTCATTTAATTACTTAATTAATTATTGAAAAAATTCAGATTAACCCTAATTTTAATTTTAAATTAATATATATGTCAAAACCTATGGCACGTAATGTGAGTCTACTGTTTAGACACTAATAAAGAAAATGCCACCAACATTAGATAACGCAATTAATTGAATTAAATTAGTGCACAAAGAAACAAAATTAAAAAAAAGGTTACATGCAATGCACCTGCAATATTTTCAACTCAGAACTTAAAGATATGACCGATTAATTGGCCTTATAAACATGACTTTTTACACTTGTCAGTTCAAAATAAATATTCGATTATCTTGAATATATAGACACATTTGTTCGGATATGAAAATTTAAAATACTAGTAATTTGTTATTTTTTTGGAAATAAATTAAAATACTATACAAATATAAGTTTGTAGTTAAAATAAAAAAAAATGACTATTGGTTAAATTTTAAAAATAGATGAAAGGTACAAAAATAAAAATTATGAGTATTGTATATTGTTATAATATTTTTTTAATTGAAAAATATATTTAGTTTTTTTATAAGTATTTATTTGTAAATAAAATGTATGATTTTTTTATCTTTAATTGTTTTTTATAAATATTTTATAAAAATAAAAAATTTACAGCAAAATTACCGACAAAACCGCAAGTACATTTTATCCTCTGAACGTCAAAGATTGCCGGTAATCAATATCCGGCAAACAATCCGGACTCCGTTCAAAAATGCTCAATTTAAATACTGTAATATTCATTTCAATAAATAAAAAAAAAAGGAGAATTTAAAATTGTTACAACCATAAAAAATAAATTAAATCAGACCATTATATCCACAAAAAAAAAACTAATAAATCAAGATATATATACATGTACACATCACTGCCAAAATTTTGGAGATTCTTTTCGAATACCGATTCACCGAGAATCGGAATTTGGCGGTGGCGGCATCGGCATGACGGCCACGAAAACCAGCAACGCCATGATTAGGACGGGGATGAAGAGGAGCATGAGCGGCGGCGGCGCCAGCGGCGGCAGGACCAGCGGCAGCAGGAGGAGGGCGGCGGCGAACGAGACCATCAGCACAACCGCTTTCACGAAATCCACGCAACGGACCATCAAGTGGCTCTTCTGAGGCCGTTGATTTTGTTTGAGATCGACGGCTCTGATTATCTGATCATCGTAGATCATCTTCTTACATCACCATAACCAAAAAATTTATATTGTGTTCTCCTTAATTGAAACACGATTGTGGGAATGAAATGAGATATAGATGCATCTTTTAAGGGGAGGTGTGAGGGTATTTTGGGTATTTTGAGCATTTTAGGTCCATGGTATTGTAGTACTTTATCACGGTATATAACGATTAACGCAGGATAAAGAGTACTAAGTATTGAGTTAAATTTATTTTTTAATCTCATCGCGATATGATGGGGTAAAACCAAAGATAAAGATAGCCCGCACACTCATTTCGACTCATTTCGAAGATGCACGTGATCAGAAAAAACAAAAAACAAAAAACAAAAACATTAATTAGTTAAATTTGGTTTTTAATCTCATAGGTTAAATTTAGTTTTTCAGGTAAAACTAAGCCCACAGTTAAATTTGATTTTTAATTTCATATGTTAAATTTGATTTTTCTGTTAAAATCAAGTGCACATTCATTTGGAACACGCACATGACCAGAAAAACACAAAACAAAAAAATGTAGTTAAATTTGGTTTTTCGGGTAAAACCAAGCGCACATTTAAATTTGATTTTTAATCTTATCATGATATGATCGGGTAAAACCAAAGCTAAAGATAGTCGCATAGTGACACCGATAGCCGATAGCCGTATAGTGGCACACTCGTTTCGAAGATGCACGTGACCAGAAAAAACAAAAATTCAAAGATACACATAACCAGAAAAAATAAAAAACAAAAACACGTAGCACAGTGTAATTATGTAATAACCACAAATAGTTAAATTTAGTTTGTAATCTCATATGTTAAATTTGGTTTGTCGGGTAAAACTAAGCCCGCGGTTAAATTTGATTTTTAATTTCATTATGTTAAATTTAGTTTTTCGGTAAAACCAAGCGCACACTCATTTCGAACATGCACGTTACCAGAAAAAGAAAAAAAAAACATAGCACAATGTGATTCTTTAATAACGACGCGTAATTAAATTTGATTTTTAATGGTCGGTAAAACCAAAATTTGGTCTCTAATCTCATATATTAAAATGAAACATGGCACACTCATTTGATTCACATACCAAAAAAAAACAAAAAAATATATATATATATATAAACGAACAAAAAAAACATGTTTAATCTCATATATGATTTGTTAAAGGGTGAGTTTATTTACACCTCTAATATTACTAAACCCACTTCTTTTATTTTTTTTTAAGTTTACAAAAACTTGTAAATTCTCTATAATGCCCTTATTTAAAATATTTACTAAATACACTTCTTTGATGATTTTAATCCACACATGTTGAATATTGGTTGAGATTTAACATTGATTCAAACTGGAGATTTTTGATTCATTTAAATCGGCGGCTCACATTTCCTGGTTCCTTCCATCAGCAGCAACAGCTCCTCGGCGTCTCAATCGACATCAGCACCAGAGCAGGAGGCTTGGAGAATATTATGTTTCTCGATTTGCAGATTCTCGAATCTATTTTCTCCACGAAACCCCCAAATCCAGTGAAATCTTCACTCGAAGGTTTGAACCCGGAATCCGGCGGGATCGTCGGGCACTCGGACGTAGCCTATGGAGTGTTGCATCGCCGGAGTGGAGATTTACGAGCTTATGTGAGGAAAAAATTGGGGAAACACTGTAGTGAGACTGTGAGAGTGAGAGTTCATAATTAAATCAAAATTTCTTCAATAGTTGTGGGAGGATTCGGTTTTATTAATGAGACACAGCTGATCATTTTGATGTGAATTTGTTAACTGAAATCTAAGATTGAAATTGAGTGAAGGAAGAAGAGAAGAATAACACTCCGTGTTTAATTAATTTTGTTAAAGGGGTAAATTAGTAATTATAAAGGGGGTGAAATTATAAAGTTAATATATTTAGAAGGGTGAACTAATCGTAGGGGTGTCTTTAGTAACTTTGGAGGTGTAAATAAATTGACCCTTTGTTAAAACCAAAATTTGGTCTTTAATCTCATATACAAATTATAAAGATAGCGGTGTAGCGGCGCACTCATTTGGAAGATAAATACGTAATTTACCAATAAAATTTAAATAAAATTTTGAATAGATGTAAATTTGAGCCGTTTATGTTGATTTTTTTTATCTATTTAACTTCAATTATATAATCAATATGAAACTTTAAATTGCAATTATATAATTTATCTAATAAATATAAATAATACTTTCAAAATATTACCCATTGTCCAATTATAAAATATAAAAAAAAAATAATATAAATTTTTTTTGAATATTAATCATTATTACTTCTTTGTCAATTAATTATGCATTTTTATTTTATAATTTAAAAAAAAAATTAGTTAAGACAATTTTTTTTTAAATAGAAAACAAATTATAAATAAATTTATTTTATAAGTATATATTTTGTGCAGTTTAATGTTGTACATAAAATTTTAAATAAACAATAAAAAAATATATAAGATGATACTATTAGGAAGACTACTTAAATGCCTACTCTTACCCTCGAGCAGGTGGTATATTACCCGTAAATATTATATACGTCGTGTGCCTATGAGTGTGTATTAGGAAAGAGAAAAATACAATAATT
Source organism: Euphrasia confusa (assembly GCA_954870475.1). Classification (NCBI taxonomy): domain Eukaryota; kingdom Viridiplantae; phylum Streptophyta; class Magnoliopsida; order Lamiales; family Orobanchaceae; genus Euphrasia; species Euphrasia confusa. Next base: position 910,276 of record OX940954.1, on the reverse strand, counting down.
TGTAATATGTAGGATCTTCTTTTCGACTTAATTTTAGTCCAGTTCAATTCAGATCAGATCAGTTCATTTCAGTTCAGATCGCTCCAGTTTAGTTCAATTCAGTTTCAAAATAAATTAAAATAAAATAAACAAAAAATAATTTGAATCTATAATTTTAAATATAAAATCTAAGTTACCGTCATAATATTATTAATATTTTTAAAAAAATATTTAATAATTTATACAAATTATTATTATTTTTATAAAAAAAATCAGTTCAGTTCAGATCGCTTAAGTTCAGTTCAGTTCAGATAGCTTCAGTTCAGTTTTCAACCGGTTTCAGTCCAAAAGAACAAGTCCGTAGTATATAAATGATGATTGAGTCACAAATTAAAATTAGAAATTGAGTATCAATTTTTCATAGCGAGTAGAAATAATTGTAGCATGTAGTATATAAAAGGTGATTGAGTCGCAAATTAAAATTAGAAAATTGAGTATCAATTTTTCATAGCTGAGTAGAATTCGAAAAAAGTAGAGACAGTAGCTTCAATTTTTTTTAATATATGTATATATAAAAATAAAATAAAAATTTGTAAGATGTGAAACCTATAAATAACCATTGTATTTTAACATTATTTGGGAGATATAAGTATAAATTTAGTATTATTGAAAAGTGTAAATATAAATTTTTAGGTAGAAATAATTTTTAACCAAGTAAAATGACATTATTTAAAATTAATTATAATTAGAGCGTGACAAAAAAACATTCGCAAGATGTGGGTGGGGCCATCTTCGCCCGGTTTTGATTAATTTGTTAATTAATTACGGTATTATATTTCGTATTTGCTCCCCTTTTTCAGGCGAATTATTTTCACGCCCACTTGAAATATAGAAATTAATGATTAAAACACGATAAAAAGAAAACATCACACTTTTAAGGATGCATGAAACTAACCTTACACATCAACATCATCTTTTTTAATCAATTAATATTTAAATCACGAACAAAATCTTATCTCATGTACACATGTCGTCAAACAATATACTAAACTCTGTTTGACAAATTAAAGATTGTACAAAAAAAAACAGTCCAAAAGTTTCATTGAATGAAGACCAAAAAGAAACAAGCTAGTTTTGAAATTTCAGTACAAATTGAAACTAAAAGGAAGAAATTTTGATAAAAATTAATATTCAGAATTCACTAGGATCACTCGCAGCACAGTCAACTCCATGAAACAATTTGAAAAAAATGAGACTTATTCTTCGATCTCAAAAGAAAATGTCAGCTCTATATCTATTAATGAAAACACAAGTTCTTAATACTTTACACGATAAATTTAGATTGAGAAAGAAAAACAAATAAATTATAAGATCGGTCGGTACTTTGAACCGGAACAAATTGATTAGTGCAATGTTCTTGGCTTAATTCGGTCATTTTCACCGAGAATAGATCGAAAATGAAAAAACATGTTCTCAACCACTTTTAATCTATTATTGCATCTTTATCCAAATTTGGAAAGTAAAACCATGATTTTCAATTTCGTAATTATTCCTCAATTAATTTAATATATTTACCGATGTTAAACTTAAACCTAGTTGTGTGTGTGCCTTTCTCAAATTAATCATGAGGGTTAAATAAATCAATTGGACAAAATTAAAATATTAAGGTTTATATATATATTTACACTATATATAAAGGGTGTTTTTTAATAAATAAAATTAATAGATAGATATAAATGGTGAGACAAATTTGAAAGTTAAACAATGTGGGAAATTTGCCAAAAAAGCTGAAAAAGGAATAAAAAAACAAAAAGAAATTGATTGTTCTTTTGAAAAAATTAAAATGGCCCATGCTGGTTTCGAACCTGCGACCTTCGCGTTATTAGCACGACGCTCTAACCAACTGAGCTAATGGGCCACAATTACAAATAAAATGCAGTTTAGGTTATTTATTCGTATTCTTAAAAAATTCGGCTGAAATGGGCTAATAGTGAAAATTGATCACATATTGACTCGCGTTGCCCTCCCTTGGAAAAGCCCAATTTCGGCACGAATAAACAGAGTTCCAAAATACTTACATAAAAAAAAATTACATAATCGAACACACTATCTGTTTCAACATTTCAAGATTCACTTGTACTCCACTCCCTTGTGCCTGTACAAAGTACAAACCACCAAAATAAAATAAAATTATTACAATTTTTGTAGTACTCTTTATTATTTAATTAACGGAGTACAACATTGTACTTCCTCAGTCCAACATATCCAACATAGGCCATAACAACAGTGTGTTATGTCCATAGACCATAACACACTTAAAAAAAAAAGTATTTGATTTTTTTAATTTTAAAATATAATTTTACTTTACTTTATCCACTTACTTTACTACTTTACTATATTCATCTACTTTTTAATATTAATCACAACTAGTTTAATTTCACTTTAAAATATATTTTAACACTTCGTGTATAAAAAATATGACATCTATTTTAGAACAAAAATACTAGTATATTGACAATAATTATTAAAAAAAAGTCAATTCAAAAAAAATACCTGAAGATGCAAATTATAGAAAAGCCTCCCATCAAACGACTCAAAACAAGAAGCGTTCATCGCAATAAACCCCTCGCGTTCCAAGATTTCGACTGCTTCGGAAATCGCAACGCGCTTTTCCGATTTCGGCATCGACGTCACGTGAAGCGCGACTTCCCGATCGCTTATTGGAATCACGGACACAACCTTGTCTGAATTCATGTTGTCCGATGACAACGACGATGATGTCATCGATAGGAGGGTTTCCTTTTTCTTGGCAAGTAGTTCCACTTGTTGTTGTAAGACAGGAATGTAATCCAACGCTCTCGAGACTGTGATGGGGATGCTCAGCTTCTTCTGTCATAGTTAAATAATTTTGTCGACCGATAAGTAGTAACTAAACGTAAAGTAAAAAAAAAAAAAAAAAAACTTACGGATTGATCCTCGTTCGGAAGAAGGGATCTAAGAGCGGAGTACAAGTCGTTGATCCTTTTGCGACGTTCGCGTTCGCTCGCGTTGTGGTTGAGCTTCTTTTCTTTCATGTTTTTACGAACATCGCTCCGTTTTTCGATGAAGGCTGAATTGTGTAGTATGATCTTTGTAAGAATACTTATAATGATAAGTAACAAGTATCTATAATAATGTCATTGTTAAATAAAAGTAAAATTACTACAAAAAAAACATATACTTTTTTCTTATTTTGTTTAGTTCTATTTAAGTTAGACGAACGAAAATAAATAATATGGTAGCACGTGAATACTTAAGGCTAATCATTAGTTTATATTAGTAACCACGCGATTATGAATGATATACACGAGACCACATTCGCTCGGATGCTTACTAGCTTGCGTCGAACACGTGCTTAAATGAGAATTACTTAAATGGACATAGCTTTTTAAGAAATTACGCAAAAGCCATCTGTCATTGAACATTGAGACCTGCCTTTTCTTTCTTGAGATTCAAAAGTTCAAGGCCTAAGGATGCTATTTGTTTCTTCAGTTTGGCACAAGCCTCTTCGAATCTCTGACGCATATACTCTAACTCGTCAACCGACTCCCGATACCTAACACGGAATGTATCCAGCTTCGCCTGGGCCCCACGAAGCCTCATTCGCAGTTTCGCCTTCTCCTTATTGATGCTATTAATCTGGTCCTGATCATGTTCAGATATAAATATTTTTACAGTTTATAGAGATCAATAATTCAATACTACTACTTGATTAATGAATAACTTCGGTAATATACAAACCCGAGAGTCGTCTGGTGAAACAGGTTGTTGTTGTTGTTGTCGTCCTTCCAGTTCTTGAACTTGGGCTAACAAATATTGTCTTTCTTTCCTGAGACCACTCAATTCCAATTGTAGAACATCGATTTCTTCGCACGTTTCTTGGCTTTTAGAGTCTAATTGTGAATTCGAAATCTAAACAAACAAGGTTTCAATGTTCACACATAAGCGGGAAAAAAAAATGTGCACGGCAGGAAGAATAAGAACTTGCCTCGGGAGATCTTTTGTTCCTGTCATCAGAAACACTTTTTCCATTTGTGCACGGGCTGATTTCAGACAATTCATCCGTAAAGCATCTAAGTATTAACCACAGAGGTAACATTAGTGTTTACGTGTGAAACATAGACTTAGGTACAACATAACAAGATAGGTGAACGAACCTGCATTGCTTCTCCAAAGCAGCATTTCCATCCAACCTTGTTAACAATTGCTCATGATCCTTGCAATTTTTTCTACAAATCTCCAGTTCGTTTCTTGCCTAATATTTCCAAATCGTCAACAGGGAAGCTAAATCATCTTATACGATAATAAAATCACGAATCAAGAAATTGTTACCTCTAACAAATTTGAAGATAATAAGTTAATTTCAGCAGCAGACGATTTCTCCTTTTCCCCAACAAATTCCACTGAAGCTCTCTCCTTGGATGACCATATTGCTTTTTCCTCCTCCATTGCCAAAAGGACTTCAGTGAATTGCTGAGTGAAAACAAAAGGATAAAAAAAAAACGAATTAGCATGCAGTAATCAACACGTTTACTAAAGGCGTTTCTAGAATAATATATATTCTACTTCAGTACCATCGACAATTCCTCTTTTTCTTCTAACAAAACTTTAATAGAACTTTCTGTTTCCAGTGCATGCGACCTAGATTCTTCCAGACTTGTTCTCTGAAATTTTGTTAAAAGATAAATTTTACACACAAATTAGTTTTAAAAAAAAGTGAGATAACCAACAATTTCTAGAAAGCTCACCAGGCGTGAAAGCTCTTCCTTGAGTGCGCACAACTCTGAATTTGACAGGGACAACTCATCAGACAACGACTGAAAATCGAATGCCAAACTCTCAGCTCTAGAAGTGGCTGCATCCCTTTCCTCGTTTGCCGCTGTCAGCTGGTCTTCTAAAGACGCAATTGTGTCCTCCATCTCGAAAGCAAGCACTTCCAGCTTCTTGTACTCCTGAATAGAATGACAGTTACAAGAGTTAATTGAATTGGTTAATCAGTATTTTAAGGTTCGAACCAACACCGATAAAATTAAGGGGAAAAATCACTATTGAAAGTACTAGCTCGTTTCTAATAGAAAAACTGTGCAATAAAGGCCCGAAAAATACAATTGTGCAAGTTATAGTAACTAATGACCACCTCCAGGTCAGCAAACGAATTAGATCCCTTGCTTCGTTTATGATCAAAAACATTGGAGCTCCTGTCAATAACTGATTCGCGTTTGCTCATATCACGTTCGAGAATGGCCTTCTGGTTTTGCAGTTTCTTAAGTTCTCTCTCCGAACAAGCCTTCTCACCCTAAAGATTGAGCAAAAAAAATGCACCCGTGAGTGAAATGTCTTATAGATGAAAACCAAATTAAGATCAACAGAGTCAACTTTTTTTGAAAAACAGGTACAAAACCTCAAGCTTTGTCTTCTCCTGCACGGCATTCTTGAGCTTGGACTCCGTGTCTTTTAATTTTAATTTCGTTTTCTCTAAATCCTTTCTGATAATTTCTTTTTCCTTTGCCAAGGAACAAGAGGATAAAGATGAAAGTTCTGTATGGAACATTTGAAGTTGACTTATGTATTCAGATTTTTCGGCTTCATGTTCGTCATTAAGCTCCTGAAAGAAAATTGATCTATTAGGTTGAACAGTGAATTAAAAAAAACAAGAAGCATGTGAACAACGTGAAGTAACTAACCACGAAAGCATTTGCAGAATTTTGAACTTCCAAACTTAATTCATCTATCCTACTACGAAGCTCAGAAGCTTGGTGGTCAAGAACAAGCTGTGTTTTAGCAAGGAATAGAAACAAAACTTCAATATTAGAATCGGTAAAATTAACAAGATCGAGAGAGCAGGGGAGAAAATAAACATAAAAGGTACCTTTTCATCCTCAAGTTCGTGAACTTTGCTCCTTAAGCAAGATTCAACTTTCTTGTGGTTCCTAACTATTGATTCAATTAGAACCAAATTCTGGGAAGCTGAAGGTTGAAGCTCCTGAAATGGCAATGAAAATTTTGTGTATTGATAAAGGCCATATTAATTATTGAATAAGTAAACGTTAAAAATAAATTTAATAAAGATGTCTATTCACATGAATCAGGCTTGGCATCACAGATACGGAACAGCGGAGTTCGTCCACAACAGATGACAGAGAACAGATAAGTTGCTTTGAATTTTCGAACTCCAGCTTTAACTCCTCTGCTTCTGCTAAAATACTGATTAACCAATTCGATTCTTCCTGGAAAATGGTTGAATAAACAGTTAACCTCCCATCCTAAAAAATCTATAAAGATTTTCATTTGAGACGTAAGCTGAAACTCTAGCTAGTTACCGTGCTAAAAGTTGCTGAAGAAAGAGTGTCATGAGCCACAGTTGCTTTTTCTCGAGCAAGCACAAGTTCCTCGTAAAGCTGTATTGAATATTAAAGTAAAAACTAAATTATGTGGATAAACGAAACTAAATTGTGATCGCATGGAAACTTCTAACTAAAAGTATGACAAGTCAGATCATTACCTTTTCACATTCCTCCTTCGCGGATACAGTTTGCTCAGTTGCCAAGTCGACTACGCTATCTAACTGTTGCTGGCTTGATGATTTCTCCATCTCTAAAATATCAATCTGCATAACAGTTGGGATAGATTCAGCAGGAGGAAGGTTCGAAGAATGATTCGGAAGACCATCAACACTCAGCCTCATCACCAAATCATAGAAGTATAGAAATATATTGTATAAAAATTCTAAACACTGAGCACCTAGAAACCTGTATTTTTTGTGCTCTAACAAGTCAGACCGACCCCAAAACTTCATTTATTTATTTTACAACTTCTCTGTATTGGTGATTCGGTGTAGCTTCTATGTGACCAAATTAGAAGAGCCACATATCTCTGGACTCTGATTCCTCAATATCATATCATAAATATCTCTTTGAGGACCCACATAGCCTTCTTGCCATCAGAACCAAAAATCTTAATTCACACGCCTTAATAAGTGACTTACCTATTTTAATCCAACAACATGAACTTATTTACCTTATCCACGTACTCAACAAATGTACGAAGTGAGAGAAAGAGAACGGAAAATTGATGAACAAAAGAAATGAGAGAGGAAAACCTTTTCTTGTAGCTGCTTGATCACAAGAATAGCATCTGAACCCCCCAAACTTCTATTTCCATCTCTGCATTTCTCATCCTTAACAATATCGGTCTCAGCAAGCTTCCTCGTCAAACAATCAATTTGGATAAAACTCATTATCCTCTGCATACAAAAAATATGTCATTGATAAAAAAAAAATGATACCAATAAAGATAGCTACAATACAAAATGGAATTCGAAAAAATAAACTAACTTGAGTTTCGAATTCTATGAGCAAAGTTTCGTAGTCCGATTGCAGCTCAGTGAAGCCATTGCCTTCCTGCAAGGGAAGCGGTTAATCACAAAATAAAATTGAAATTGTAAACGAAAAATATAATGATATTAACCATAGGTAAACTTCTTTTTCTGGGAAGAGCTTTTCTTCTACTGGTAACATGCAGCAAGGCGTGAGGATCAGGAAGGGTAAAATCTTCAAAACCGCTACTTTGACAATCTTTATCTTGTTTGAGAAACTCAGTAGTCATTTCTTCTTTAACCAACTCTTCAAAACAAAGAAGTGGCTCCACCACACAAGCTGCCCTTGATGATTTCACCTCCGATGGGGGCTCTTCAACCACGGGAGACAACTGGAGCACCAAAGAAGAATGTTAAAGAATTCTTATTAATATTAAAATATATTAATTTTGAAGATTTTATTAGAGAATCGGATTCCAACACTAATGCACTTCCAACTGTCACAACTAACAAAATCAAATTTTAGTTCAGAAGATGTGAAAATGTTACTTTCATACTGTGATAAGTAGAATTGTTACCTCCTTCAATTTCTTCCTCGCAAGAGCTCCGGGGCACCAGGTATCTCGTCTTTTTGCCTACCATTCAAAACATATACAAAAGATCCATGCACAGTGAAAAGTTAGTATGGTGAAAAGAAAGGAACATGTGAAGAACTCAAGAACCAAGTACTATGTATAGTAAGTACCATGCATTGGCCATTGAGCAATGATGAAAAATGAGTGTTATGAATAACAAATAACAAATGAGAAAGCATTTCGACAATTTGATGTACAACCTACTGGCAATTTCAAGGAACTTGGATCCATGAAATCACTATAGGAAAGGACAGTTGCTAACAAAAATAAAGATGAGATTCCATAATAGCTTATGTAAATGTGAGAATATCATATTCCCCTTTTCAAAATGGAGATAAAAGTCAAGTCGTGCACATACGATAATACAAAATTGAGTAAACTATTATAGAGAACATAAGTAACAAAAAAAGAAGACAAACAACAGATAACATACCTTCTTGTAGACATCACCAGTGTCTTCTCGATTCGCAGAAAACACCATAGAACTCAAATTCTCGATTTTCTTGGCTTGCTCCTGCAACCTCTTCTCCCTTTCAGCCTGAGCTCTCTTTTCTTCCTCCAGCTCTAAAGCCATTCTCTCTCTCTCCAATTCACTCTGCATACCATTACAACACCTTAGGACAAATACATGTAGCTTAATGTTAGCAGAAAAAAAGTGGGGTATAATTGTATAAACCTTTAACAATGTATTCCGCAGATTCAAGACGTCATCTTCAAGATGTTCTGAGTGCAAACCCTTTAAAAATAAAAATAAAACAAGAAAACAAGTTAACATGCATGACACAAATGCAATAACTTAAATAGCACACTATCACCATGATTGCACTTAAAACACCTATAACAAGTACCAACCTGCAATTTGTCTCGGAGTTCTTCAATCTCCTTCTTTTGGCGTTTTAGCAACGCAGCATCAGTCATTATCTGCCATTACAATTAAAATAGGTCAAATGCAAAAAAGAATTATTTGTAATAAATATAATTCAAGTATCAAGGTACAAGGTATAGAACCTCTAAGATGGTGAATAATGAGAATAAAAGTATCACCTCATTAACATGAGCACAGTTTGTCACACGCAATGCTCTGCTAGCAAACTGAAGACTGGTTTTGGTCTCGTCCAGATGGATCTGGAATTTGATTGGATACCAAATACGATAGGAGTAAATATGATTCGATGTATGAACGAAAAAGCAGAATATATCCTAAAAGAAAATGACTAATCCGCAAGAGCAAGTGCACGATAACAAGTGTACAAATCATTTCTTCCAGAAATCAACATAAGGATTCATACCTGTGCAAGTGTAATATTGCATATGATGGCAGTGTTAGCATTCCCGCCCAACGCCGGCTGCAGAATACGTGTTAGTTTGCTGTCTCGATAAGGAACATGTCCTCTGCAATATTTAAGTTAACATGTCAATGTCATACAACCTTAATTAAGGATTTCGGCAGCACTTCATATACCTACCCTTGGCTCTCTGCACCTTCACTTAGTTTCTTTATGACGGTTCCTAAGGTCATCAGGCTTTTATTGATGTGGGATCCCTCCTTCAAGCGAACACCTTCAGCTCCAGTCTTCGCAGCACGTTCTGAACCAGCAAGATCCACCAGATTCTACAGAAATTGACTCAAGAAACAACAAAAACAAGTTAAACAAACTAGAGGATGGGGACAAAAACGAAGAGAATAACACTATGTCTTTATCCTAGTTAAAACAAGAAATAATAACGAACAAAAAGGATAACCAAAAACGCAGAGCCAAAAAAGGAGACTAATACCAAGACAGAAACACGAACTGCATCACACGAGAGTTCTGCTTCTACTTCCTCACTTTTCTCCCTGCTCTCGATAATCTGTCTTAAACAAGCTCTTACTTAGCGGAATTAACAAATAATAACAGGTCATGAATTTGAATTAAATGTCTAAAATACATACCATGCGAAATATTGTGTGCGATCTACTACTATAGACATTCATATTCGTCTCTCCAATGTGACGATGAGCTGTACATTATGAGGAAAAATGTCAAAACATCATCACAAATACAAATACTTTATGTGAGCAATGCATTCTTTTCATCCTTATCATTTCATTATCGAGATGGAAATGTCACGTCTCAAAAACTATATTTGAAGTTTATATTATAAGCAAATCATTTATTAGAAACATCAAAAAAAGGAAATCAAAAGTGAGCAGAAAGTTTGGGTGGATTGAATTTCGATAAATTTTGACTTTTTTTCTTTCTATATGGGCTATAAAAGAGGGGACAAATACTTGAGAATCACATAAACTATGATTTAAATTTTAAGAAAAATATTAGTAATGACTGAAAATAAGGTTGGATAATAAATCTAGTAGAAAGTATCAAACTTACATTCTCCATATTCCATAAGCTCAAGAACTTGATCAGCAGAAGCCACAATCTCTTCTCTTAATCCAGCGACAAATATTCCTCGCTTCATTTTTCAAAGATCAACTCTTTCAGTCTTACATATATTCTAGATGTATGTCTTCACAGTAACAAGTAACAACATTCAAATAAATCTAATAAAAAACTAAAAATTATTACCTCAATACTTTCATGAACCTGCAGTTTTCTATGTTCAGGGGCTAGCAAGTCATTAACATCCTCGTTGTAAATCTCCATGTATGACATGCGTAAAAGAAACTCCCGGTCCATATCCTTACAATGAAATCAATGCAAAATGTGTTAACTACAAAGCGTGATAGAGAGTTCAACAAACGAAAAAGAAAGCAAAAAGAAGGTAAAACAAGATATATACCTGTTGTAAAATGTTAAAAAGCTCATGAACAGCAAGAGGGATAACTCCAGGCTCAGAACTTGATCCTCGCATTGTATGCGTTTTTCCGCTACTTGTTTGCCCATACGCAAAAACAGTTCCTTACACAACCAAAAGCACCAACACATACAATTATACGATATTTCTCAAACTTCTTGTCAATTCATTTCAAATGAAATATAAAACGTACGATTAACGCCATTTCTCAAACATCTTTTCAATTCGTTTCAAATGAAATATAATTCATACTATTAAGGTATCTAATTAGGAAAGACAATTGATTCCTACATAAGCTTCTCTAACTAAACCACTCATGAGTCATAGGTCACCCATTTCTCATGAAATCTGAAAATGGCCGCATCTCTAAGTAAGCATTTATACGGGCATTTGACATCTGAATACTCAGAAAACTTTTTTTTTGTGTGTGTGTTTGGGAACATACCATTAAAGCCTTGAACAGCAGCCACCACAATTTCTCTCGTTCGAGCCCGGTACACGTCTTGTGTTTTACAATCCTCGCCAAAAATTTGGTCTGTGCGTGAAAAAAATTAGAAGTCAACGAAATCGAGAAAATTATTCACCCAGGAAATAAAATTACTTTTCGAATCAAACAAAAAAAAGTACCGAATTCGAATTTGGTGGGTTGGTTGGGTATGAAAATTGAATTCCCAAAAATTCGCCAGGGGCTGGATTTGGCATCATCGGAGGAGAGAGGTCTCGCTCTCACCGATACGTGTATTCTATCCATTCTCTATCTCTTCTGTGCGACTGCGAGTGAGTGAGAGAGATGGAGCAGAGAGAGAATTCGCCCTTTCGCTTTTCCCGCTTATAATGACAATTTCTATTTCTATTTATTCAATTTTAATAAATTTAATTTTAAAATAGGGGCGAACCACACAATCCTTATTTTGAATATTTGATTAGGTTTTCTCCCTTTAAATTCAGCGAGAATTTGGATTAGAAGAAATTATTACTTTTTGTTACTTAAAATTATCAAATTAAAAAATAAAATTAGCAAAGTCCTCGTCTTTCTGTAATTGTTGTTCACATTCGTTCAACTCAACCGTATGTGATATATGTGTGTAAAATTCGATTTACTGTAGTAATTAGTTGTATTTTAATAAAAAAATATATTATATTTTTATAAAGATAATATACAATAATTAGACTTTAAAAATGTATCTTTTATTATAATTATCTAAATTATACTCCCTCTGGTTCACTAATGTAGTAATTAAATTTTAAAAAATGTATATTTTATTATAATTATTTAAATTATACTCTCTTTAGTTCACTAAATACTATATACAATACTTTTGTAAGCACTGGTATTAATAAAAATGTTAATTTTTTACTTTTTGATTAAAAAATAAAAACTAAAAATGTATTTTAAGTTAAAAAATAAAGTAATTGTGAGTTAGTTTAAAAAATTGGTGAATAAAGTAAAGTTAAAATAGTATTTTAATTTTTTTTTTTTTTTTTTGTATACTACACTATAAAAAGTAAAATGCAGCAATTGTTGTGAGAGTAAGTAATACAAACTGTAAAAAAAAACTTTTTTTTTAATATAAAGTGAAATTTATAGAGTTTAAATGTAAATTAAAAAACCAAAATTTCCAAATTCTAAATACTTCTAAAAGTTACCAATGCCTTTTCATTTTTCTCTAACTAAAGAGTTTGCAACGTGTTACCCATTTGATTCTCGAAACTTGTGACTAATACTGATCGAGTGCTTATATGTTGGGATACAAATTTTAAAATCTCTATAAGAACCATCCGAAAACTAACTCATAATACTGCTTGCTCAATGTAAAAATTAAATTTTACTCGATATTTTTGTATTATATATTTTAAAATTTTAAAATCTTTATGAAAAAGAATCCACAAAAAATGTAAATAAATAAATAAATATAAATTTCCAAATGAATTTGACATTTTTACATTTTTATTATATTTAAATTAATAAATTATTTTTATGAAAAAAATTCTAAATATTTTTTATTTTAATGATAAAAATTAAATAATAAATTAAAAGTGTAATTTAACAGCACAATATATTTAATTTTAAAATTTATATTTATAATTTGGTTTTGTTATTTTTTAAATTATAATTACACTCTTAATTTTTAATCTACCAATTTATTTCATTTTACTAAAATAAATTTGTTTACTAAGTACAAACTAATTACTTTTAAAATTGATTGAAAAATTTATAAATTAAAAAAATAATATTATATGGAAAAAAAGTTATTATTATTTAAAAATATTTATAGAATAAAAATAACTATATATGTTTTATGAAGTGTTTTGATATTTAAAATATTTAATAAAAATGGTATAAAATGCAAATTATGGCAAAGCTTTGGATGGACAGTTTATTTTATTATCTGTTAATATCTTCACATCTTTTTTTGTTGTCATATATAAAAAGTAAAATTACGTCATCCTTGCACTAATTTAATTTTGTAATATTTTAATTAATAAATAATCGATCAGTTTAATTATATTTTTGTACTTCAATTTACTTTTTAAGAAATTATTAAGGTAACTCATTTTCTTCTAACAAAATTTTCTAAAATGGCCCAATTGCAGCACCCGCTATACCCTTTATATGCATTGTGAGTATTAACGTGGAATACCCTATTTTGCCATTTTTATTATTGCGAGTATTAACGTTCGTTTATTATGCATGCATGCAAATCGAATATAGGGACTGGTTGTAATATTCCAACAGTCTGTTTCCTTGTTTATTGCATATTGATCCCTAATTATACTAGGGTTAGGTTGTAGGGTTTCAGCATGGCCTATATATATGACTTTTCTCCTATTGTTTACGTATGGAAAATTAACACAAGATTAATACATCGAAGTTTGTTTATTTACGTCTCTCTTTTTCTGGTTTTCAGTATAGAGATTAGAGAAGATATATAATCATCTTCTCTAGTTGGTTTTCTTCGTTTCTCTACAGTGAGTAATTGATCGTACGGTTAGTTTTTTTTTTTTTTTTTAATAAGGTAAGACCCCTTTTGTCACTTATATTGATTGGAATTGAATTTCGCCATTTCAACGCACTAAGGTTTGGTTTCGATCCGGTGTGATGAACTAGCTAAATAATGATGAATCATAGCACGGAAGTCATCTGTTCTTGGATCTTGCCGATTCGAGTTGGTCAATTGAATTTGAAAACTAGTTGTTGAATATGTACGAATAAATTTGCTTGATTTTTTAAAATTTTGAGCTAGCACTTAATTAAATAGTACTGTGTTTCCATAATTGTAAGCCGTGACGACACCACACGGGGAGGCTCGTAAAATTCGACCCCGAAACCAACGAAACTACTCTCCTAGTAGATGGTCTCATGTTCCCAAACGGCGATTTTAAATTTCTACTGACAACATTAAACGGAACAAAAACGGGGAGTTTTGGGTGGGAGTAAATTTGAAGAGAGCTGGCAAACTATTGGGGCGGCTCATTTCGAACCCTTGGATAGGAAATTTCATCTGCATTCGCGTTTTGCTCGATTGATTAGTCGATTCGTTAGTGAAGTCGAGGAAGAGAGTGGGGAGTTGTGGTCCTTGTGGATTGGGTCGGTAACAACTAACAAGGTCTTTTGTTGTTAAAGAAAATATAATGATATTATTAAAATTTCACTTTCATATAATTTCAAAAGGGTCCCCGCACTTCTCAAAATGTGTCATTTTCACCCCTAGCTACAATTTAATTTTCCATGTCATGATGATTTATTTGAAATGAGGACCACTTGAGTTTTGCCTTATATTCTTCTTCAGACACAACTGAATTTCTAGCCTTTTTTGTTACATGCTTTCAACTTGAAGATTTGGTGGACTTAAGTAACATAAATCCACCCTATCGTAAGTTCTTCAACCGGCTGTTCGGATACTGAGTATTTCGAGGAGCTTTATAGCTACTACACCACTGAAAAGGTTGGATTGAGACCGTTGTTGAGGGCACTGAAGTGCGATATTACTGGTTTGATGCATTGGCTGAGGTAAGTCTTGACATTATCTCAAACTTTACCTCTAGCTACCAACAAGTATTACTGGTATTAGTTAGAAGAAGTAAAAAAACACCAAAAGGTTTGTGAAAGTTAGAAAAAGGCAAAACTAATTCTTGATAAATTTGAAACACAGGTGGAAGTTGAGAAGCCAAATCCGATGATATTCTTAAAGGCTTGTGAGGAGTTGTTGGGAGTAGAAGCGGAGGATGCAGTGCACGTATGAAGATGGTTTGCTGAGGCATAGGAGTTGGTGATTGAAAGCTTGTTAAATTTCCCAGAAGGAATAGGAGGATGAGATTGTATATTGTACTAGTGTAGTATATATATAGGCACATAATGTGCAACATGTATGGATATTGTAGATTTGTAGTGTATATATGTACATAACATTGGCTGTGTCTGATAACATGTTCACAGTAAGGGGTAAAAAAATGAATAATAGTTCATTCAGCTTTGTGTTGGATACTACTACTACTACAACAAACAAAGAAACAAGCAAGCAATAAAAAAAAAAAACACCAGACTACAAGTTATACAAAAAACAAGCAAGCAAACAGCAAACAACAAAAGCAATAAAGGAAGCAGAAAACACCATCTCGAAGCATGGACCTACTGCAGTCTGCAGCTCCTCACTGGTACGGCAATCACCAAGCTACTTTAGGCCATCTCCAACCGTACACAAAAACATAAACTCAAAAATAAGTTTTAGTTTATGTTTACAGTATTTTGACTCCAACCGAGATTCCAATACTCAAACTTAAAAGAATATTCTCAAATTATTCTTCTTATACAATTTTTTATACTATTTTTATAAATAACCAATATCTTTACAAATTTATCATTTAACCCCGTAACTTTTGACATTAAATTTAAAAAATCTAATAAATATTATTTTTAATTTAAAATTTTCAAAAATAATAAATATAAAAGATAGAAAATAAAATATTAATTAAATAAATAAAATTGCCGCAAACATAAATTTTTTAATATTTAATTATAAATATTTATTTTTATTTTTAAAATAAAAGTTTTATTTTAATTATTAATGATATGATTATTAAAAAAATTACATTACAAAATATATTAAATAAAAAATTAAAATAAAAGGTTAATAGTTTTTTTTATTAATTTGTAAAATAAAAAGATCATTTTATAAATAATAAATAGTTTTTGGTTTGAGTTTAA
This sequence comes from Euphrasia confusa, assembly GCA_954870475.1. NCBI lineage: Eukaryota > Viridiplantae > Streptophyta > Magnoliopsida > Lamiales > Orobanchaceae > Euphrasia > Euphrasia confusa. The sequence continues at coordinate 894,306 of OX940954.1, read as the reverse complement.
GGTAAACGTAAATCTAAGTATTTTTTATGTGGGTCCCACTATAAAACCTATAATAAGTTTATGTTTTGGTATCGATTGGAGCATCTCACCTACTCCAAAATAGATTTTTGGTATCGGTTGGAAATACTCTTAGTGCCTAGCTTAGGCAAAGGGGCGAGGCTTCCCTTCCACGACAACACCCTAAGGGGCCATCCGAACTTGTCCATGGAGAGGATGTTAACTGTCTCCTGCTCGGCCATGTCGTACACTCGAAAGTTATTGTAGAAGTCGTCGTCCTCCTTGAAGAGGAGCTCCATCTCACCACAGAAGCTGACAGCGAGGCCATCTTTGAGCTGCAGCAGCTTGGTCTCACCCTCACCATTGCAGCAGTATTTCGGCTGCTCGTAAAAATTCGGTTCCAGCATCAACCTCTTCCTCTCCTTCTTTTTGCCCCCCTCCTCCTCCTATGTGACAACAACTTCTAATCCCAGATGCTTGAAATCGACCACAATGCGATCCTTAGGAAGAAGAGGATGCAATCGGACCTCGTCTCTGAAGTTGTAAGTAGTGGTCCACTCATTGGACTGGGCTCTGATTTGAACGGTGGTGTACGTGTCGTTCGAAAAGCAAACGGCCCCGAGGAGGTCCCCGATCTCGCCTAGAAGCATCTCGCATTCCTCCGTCGGCCAGGGAAAATCCTCTGTGCAGAAGATATTCTTCCCGGAAGGGTTGAACGACACCAAATACTCACGGAATTTTGAGTTGTCCCTGGGATTTCTTAGCACTGATGGGGCCTGTTGGGCGGCTCTCCAGTAGGGCACACCGGCAGCCACGGTGCTGCACACGTGAGTCAGCATCATCCGCTTGCGATTGGGAACGGACTTCCAATTTCCATTGTCGTTGACGTGCAAAACTTCGATCAAGTCGGGTACAAAGGATTGGATGTGGCTCACCACCCTTACGATCGTGTAGCTCTTCTTCGAGCTGCTGCACATGCCCACGTGTACCTGACGGTGAATTTCTGGGTTGAACTTCACGACTGCGTCAGGCAGTCTCAAACAGCAACATTTCACATGCTGAACTTGTTCATCTCCTCACGCTGCACAACACACAAAATTCCCTCTTTGCCGGGGATGATTTCCAGCGATTGAATCTCGCTGATGTCATCGGATCTCCTCCTTGGAAACCCTCGAATCGGGATCTCATCCAGCTCGCCGCCCGACGACGACCCATACCTGTACAGCCCGTGCGACAGCCGCTCCGAATTCGGAATCGAATGGCAACTGTGAATTAGCGCCGATGACCTCGAGATGTTTCGTCGCGAATCCGGTGCTGTACAGGTATGGAGTACAAGATTATTAAACTATTATGTAATTAAATCTTAAAATTATTATAAAACAAATTAAATATGTAGCATAAATTATAGTCAAATTTAAAAAATAATAAATGTAATATATGTGTAAAACATAAAAATAATTATTCAAATGTGTGGAGCGAAAAAATAATAAATATAATTTTATATATATAGTTAAAATAATTACATATTTATATACAAATATATTATATAGTAAAAAATAATAAATATGTAAAAATATATAATTTATGTGTAATATTATAAAAATATAATTTATGTAAAATATAGTTTGAAATAAAATTAAGTAAAGTTTTAATTATTGAGTTAAAATTTGAGTTTTATGATTGAAGATGTAGTAATATATGTGTAAAACATAAAAATAATTATTCATAAATGTGTGTAGCGAAAAAATAATAAATATAATTTTATATGTATAGTTAAAATAATTAATATTTATATACAAATATATTATATAGTAAAAAATAATAAATATGTAAAAATATATAATTTATGTGTAATATTATAAAAATATAATTTATGTAAAAATATAGTTTGAAATAAAATTAAGTAAGGTTTTAATTATTGAGCTAAAATTTGAGTTTTATGATTGAAAATGGTTTACTGTTTAAACGTGTCAATTTAAAATTTTAAAGCCAACAATTAGAGATGACTTTAGAATTACAATAAATCATTTGAAAAATAGGGAAATGAAAAAGAGGAAGCAAACCTAGAGAATGTTTTTATGACTTTAGAATTAAAATAAATCATTTGAAAAATAGGGAATTGAAAAAGAGGAAGCAATTTAAATTTAAGTTTGCAAAAATTTGACTTCAACAAAAATCAATACTCTAACTTAAAAAAAAATATTTTTTAAATATTTTTCTTATATAATTATTCATGCTATTTTTTATAAATAAATAACATTTTACAAATTTACAATTTCACCTCATAATTTTTTACATTAAAAAATATAATTAATATTATTTTCAATTTAAATTTTCAAACATAATAAATATAAACAATAGTAAATAAAATATTAATTAATTATTAAAAAAATACATTAAAATGCACAAAAAATTTATAATTAATTATTTTTGTTTTTGTAATTGGTAGCATTTTTTTAAGTATCTCGTTTATTATTATTTTATTTTTAATGTTAATTATATAATTTAAATATTTAATTATATTTCATATTGTGATATGTATTTTTATTTCATTATTTAAAATATTTTTATTACAATTTATTTTAATTATTAATTATATAATTATTAAAAAAATTAAATTATAAAAAAAAATTAAATAAGATACTAACAAATAATTGATAAGTTATTTTTATTAATTTATAAAAAAATGGAATATTTTATAAATAAAAAATTGTTTTTTGTTTGAGTTTACTATAAACGTAAATTTAAGTATTTTTTATGTAGATCTCACATATAAATCAATAATAAGTTTTAGTTTTGGCCGTTGAAATCATTTTCCCTACTTCAAAATAGGTTTTTAGTATCAGTTGGAAATGTTCTTAGATGTTTACATAGAACGCATCTTATCTGGACTTTATGCACTATAGTACTCTTAGTAGTAGTATCGTATTATGGAGAACACAAGCAAGCTGAAAGAACAATTATTCACACCGCTTATTATGAATATGTTATCAGCTAGCTCATCATTATCGGTAGATATATAGATATACACAACAAATCTACAATATCCATAGATGTCCCAATGTTGCACATTATGTGTATTAGGGCTATATAGATTATATACAATCTCATCCTCCCATTCCTGGGAAATTTAACAAGCTTTCCATCACCAACTCCTCCTCAGCAAGTTGCAACTTGTCCGCACCCCAACAAACCATCTTCATACTTCAACGCCTATCCTTTGCGCAATCTATAATTCACAAAACGAAACACGAGTCATTAAACATAAACACAAACGTCAAGGTGTGAAATTAGACTAATACCTCTTTGAAGGAATTCACATCGCTCCCCCATAGCCAGGCATCACAACCAGCATCTCGGGCACCCCATATATCGTTTCTCCTGTCATCCCCAACGTGCACTGCATCCTCCGGTTCTACTCCCAACAACTCGCAAGCCTTTAAGAATATCATTGGATTTGGCTTCTCGACTTCCACCTGCTTCAAATTAATCAAGGCGTGTTTGAATTAGTTTTGCCTTTTGTAACTTTCACAAACCTTTTGTGTTTTTTTCTTCTTCTAAATAATACTACACTTAGTAGAAAAGTTTGAGATAATGTGAAGATTTACCTCAGCAGACACAGCCAATGCATCAAACCAGTGATCGCACTTCAGTGCCCTCAACAACGGTCTTAATCTAGTATCGAAGTTAGAAACAATGGCTACTTTAACCCCTGCTTTTCTAAGAGCCTGGAAAACTTGCTCAGCCTCGGGATCACATAGGTGCCAAGCCTGTCGAAATTTGTAATGACATTCACGCGACGATGACATAAAATATATATACGAGTACTATATTTCAAGAACTATACAAATAAGGCTCGAGCCAACCTTTTCAGTGGTGTAGTAGCTATAAAGCTCCTCGAAATACTGAGTATCCGAACAGCCGGTTGAAGAACTGACGATATACTGCCAAAATGGTCTCCCGTCTTTCACATATCTGCCAATTACCAAACATCGGAAACATTTACAGGCGCGTATTTGTCTACCATAGAAAGAATCGTTAAAAAGTAACAGCGATGCTTTGGTTTAATTACAAGGAAAAACAACTCTTCTGTAATTACATCAACCCTCCAATTTTCATAGTCGAATTAGTTAACAGCAAGCTTTAAATCAACAGAATCGATCATTTAATGAGTCACTGCATTAGACGAGCGAGGCTATCACCTGAGACGGGACCTGCCCCAAGGCTGCTCGTACGCCCTTCGGTATCGTTTCAGTATCTCGAGCTCCGAGTACTCGACTCCGTACTTCTCACCAATCTGTCGATATATCTTCACCACAGAAACAGCACAAGTAAATCAGATTGCCATAAACACAAACCGAACGAGAACACTATACCCGCAGTACCACGAAACATCTAGTTCGTAATAATCGCAAAATCAGGATGAATTAAACACCCCGAAACAGAATAATAGTAACTAGGAAATGAACACTGGATTTTTGTAGCAGGTACAGTAAATCAACAAATAAAATCATAGAACACAATAATACTAAATTAATAAAATAATGATAATAAATTAGTAATAAATTAGTATGTAGGTAGAAAAAAACCTGGGCCATGGGCTGTGAAGGGACAACGAGGGTACCAACAGCATCGACGAGCAAGGCCTTATGCGTGAGCCCACCGTACAAGCTCCTTCGATAATCCACGTACTCCTTCACCATATCCAACATTCCCGTCCCGCTCAGAACCTCCGGAGCAGGCGGCGGACGCGGATCCGCGGTAGCGGCGGCGGAGGTAGAGAAAGGCGGGGATCCGATTCCGTGACGGAGTGGAAAGGCGAAACGACGCTTTGGGGAGGGTAAGATTTTTCTGATCCTTGTTCCCATTGAAGAAGCCATCTCGAAATCGATTTTTATTTTTTGGTTTTTTCTCGGAAATGCTCTTACATTTTTCGATTTTCAGTGCGTGTAAATTGCGCGCATTAATGGTGAAATGGAGGGGTTGAAAAATCGTTTCTCGGTGGAATTTTTGCGCGTCTCTGTGGGGGTGAGAGGAACGAAAATGGCAGGGGCTGAAGACGGAGACGGAGATAGAGATGGAGATGGATGAAGATTGCAATTACGAATGTGCCCCTTGTTGGAAAATGTTTTGGAAAATTGATAGGGATAGGAACGTAATTCTCAAAATAAAACAGCCGTTTGAATTGTGCGTGCGAGTCCAAGTCACAAGGGTGGATCCGCACTTCAATGTCGGACACGCGGCACTTCATCTCGAGATGACTGCCCTAACAACCAATCAGCGTCACACATTTGGCCGTTAGTGATTGGTTGGAAACGCCAAGTTGTTAGTTTGCCCATTGGTCATGTTAAATCATTTGGAATTTTTTTCCTTTTAAAGTAGTATACTTATAAATATGTAGAGATTGAAGAAAATGAATGGTCAATTGTTCACTAATTAATTTTTTATTATTATTTACCATTTTTTTTTTTTACCTTTTTAGTTTAAACAATTTGTTTACCAATAGACTTAAATTCACTCTTTTAGTTAAAAAAAATACTAGATGCCTAAAAAGATTGAATAATTAATTATAATTCAAATATTGTTTCATATTACGTATAACTAGTCACATTCATTAATACGTACATTATCAAATGTCGTCGTTACTCCGCTAACTATAGTTAAACAAGACATTATTCTTCACATATTCAATACTTCGAAATTTTATTCTACAATGTAGGGTAGATTTATTATGTCGCTTAGGTCTACAAATTGTGTTTGAAGAATAAGATAAGGCAAAACTCAAGTGGTCCTCGTTTCAAATAAACCAATCCATGTAAAAATTAAATCGTAGGAATGAAAATGACACATTTTGAGAAATGTGGGGACCCTTTTGAAATTATATGAAAGTGAAATTACAAATAAAACCATTAAAAACATTACTTATATTTTTCTTTAACAACAAATGACCTCGTTACCGAACCAACCCACAACTCCCCGCCTTCTTCCTCGACTTCACTAACGAACTTCCACCCGACATCCAAAACCTCCATCACATTCCCATCTCGGTCCAACCTAATCCCCATCCCGAATCGACTAATCAATCGAGCCAAATGCGAATGCAGCCTCGTGAGGTCGATCGGGGACATCCTAACGATGAAATTTCCTATCCAAGGGTTCGAAACGAGCCATCTCAAGAGATTGCCTCTCCTCGAATTGATTCCTACCCAAAACTCTCCGTTTTTGTTTCGTTTAATGTTGTCCGGAAAACCGGGAAGTTGACCTATGACCTCGAGTTTTTGACTCTTGATCCATAGTTTAAAAAGTCTACAAGTTGTGGTCTCCGCAAATAGTAGAAATTCGCCGTTTTGGCTCAATGCGACGCCGTTTGGGAACTTGAGACCGTCTACGAGGAGAGTTGTTTCGTTCGTTTCCGGATCGAACTTCATGAGCCTCCCGGTGTCGTCACCGCTAACAATTATGGAAACATAATTCCTGCAAATATATTATTCAAGTACCCAAAATTAAAAAAAAAAAAAAAAATTAAGTAATTTTATTCGTACACATTTTATATATTTTTTTAATGAATAAGTATAACTTTCACGATATAAGTTTCAATCAATTTTATATAGTATTATTTTTTAAATGATATGGACTTTCTTTTTTCGGGACCACTATATTTATACTTTTTTCTTTATACAATTCTTTACCTTTAGCTTTTCCTTATCGACCTTGAAACGCGTATATGGCTATGTATATTTATATTTAATATTTTCATATTTATTTTTTTGATGTACAATATTTTGGAAATGAATAATGACGTGTTACCTTCTTCGGAACCTTGTACTGCTGTCGGTAAAATACACGACCCCACTGCTCTGGTCGATGTCCAAAGCATTGGTGAGCCCAAAAGCTACTCCGCCCACTTCCGATACTACTGGGCTGGCCCGTCCACCGTTTGGGCCTACGACCAATAGGCCCATATAAGCGTCCGCAATGTAGAGCTGGCCCGTTTTGTCGTTAAACCGCAAGCCCAAAGGCCTTCCACAAATGTGCTCCATTCGAGTGTGATCATGATGACCTACACACCCATCCCTACATGAAACTCTCGGATACAAATTTGATTAGATATGTTCAATCGATCCAACGACCAACGGTCGACCGGACGAGGCGATCGGTTATGGTGTAGGACTTGAACCGTTTCGGCAAAAATCTAAAACACTTGAACCGGCCCACATATAAAATATAGAAAAAATTTATTTAGGTTCCATAAAAAAAGTTTTTTCTCAATTTGATTTCATTCTGTTTCGTTTTCTCAATTTGATACTGTAATTCTCAATTTTTGACTAATTTAATTATTTTTCAGTAAAAAAAAAAGCGTGAAATGAATTGAAGCTGACTCAACTAATTTCGGTTGTCGGATCACTCCAAATCAAATGTCACATGTACGCAGGTCAACTAATTTCCGACTAATTTTAACTTTTGTGACTGAAAAATGACTATGTTGATCAAATTATGAGAAATACAATATCAATTTGAGAAAATGAAACCAAATAAGACAAAATTGGAAAAAAAAATCTTCTTTATGGACCAAAATAATTTTTCCTCTATATATAAAAAATGACACCCGTTTGGTCAATAATTAATTTTATCATTTAATGGCGAAACTGCGGTTCTTCAATTTTAATTTCGCCTTAATTAATTACTATTGTTGTAGCATGTAAAAATGTCCCCAATTGGAAATTTTCATTTTTCTTTTTTACAGAATGTGAATATATACGATGGAAAATTAGTAAAAATAATTAATGTGAAAATATTTACCATCAAAATATAAACTTGTTTATCGATATTTTTAAAGCGCAGTAGTAACATTTCTTTTTTAATCAGAAACTTGATCACTCTACTAACAAAGTCATGTGTCACACAACAACAACAACAAAGTAGTAAGCATGCCATATGATCCACGAACAACTCCTCATGTCACCCAAACAATAATAACAATAAGGGTATAATAGTAATGTACGTAATTTGCTCACCTTTCCGACGACGTGACGGCAAAATCGACCCATCGACTCTCGTTGGCCCGCCACCGGATTATCCTCCCGTCGGAAACCCCAGTGTAGGGCCCACCACCGCCTCCAAAGGCAAAGCTCTCCGGCCCAACTGCTCCGTCGGGGATGGGGATAACCGTAGAGCCTCGAGCTTCATCGTCCTTCCCAAACACGGCTAGGGTTTCATTATTGAGATGACGAATGATCGAATTCTTGACTTCAATCTCATCGAGAGAGACGAGCATGGTGGCAACAAGAACAACAACAACTCCAAACAATGCAATTGAACATAGCCTCATGTTCATATATACAAGTGGTATTTTCATGGTGTAGTGGATGGAGTTTATATGTATATTCAATTCCTTTGGGGGTGGATAAATAAAAATGAAAAGGGTTGTCTAGAGATTAATTTGTGATTCAATTTAATTTGAAAGCTTTGTTTTTTCTTTGACTTTATTTCATTGGAGTTTTTTTCAAGGGCGTTTGGGGCTCTATATATCTACTGTTTTAATTTCTATATTTGACAAAATTACCTATCTATAATCCATATATAGACATGCCTAATTTCAATAGATCACTAGCTAATGCAAAATATGCATTAAAAACGTGTCACTTTCAATCGTTACAATCGAAATTACTCACAATTAATTATTGATACATTCGTAAATTCGAATATCAAAATGTTTCGTCGTAAATTCCGAAAAACACTCGTTTAATCGAATGAACTAAAAGCATGCCTACTTACCCACAAATTTACACAAGAAATTAAAATTTTGAAATAATTCTTGATGATATACTTCATTCAATTATCAAGATAATGTGTGGCAAGGAAAAATAAGATGGTCATGTATTGACAAAATATAACACTCAAAAATTCAGAGGGATTATTTTGTTGTGCCTTTCGAGAAAAATGAAAAAACAAAACCATATATCAAAAAAGGTCCTTTGTCGTTTCCTTCATACACCTATTATGATTTTTGATGCAAAAGTAAGAGATAGTTTAAATAGTAGATGACAAAACCGATATTTGTAAAGTCATTTTCGATCGAAATTCATTTTAGTATTTTTTTTTAAATGTCAAAATAAATGAGCAAACTCATTTAACTTTGAACTAAAAACAACTACAATTCTCATATTTTTGTGATTGTGATTTTACTTCCATCCATCTAGCACGCGAATACATAGAGTGATCTCAGTGTCGACCAGTACTTTAGATAAACTTTTATTATAAAATTGTTCTCTATTTCCATATAAATCAGATAGACAAATACTAAGCAACTAATCAGAATATCCCAAAACCATTACTCTCGACATTCCCCCTCCATTAACAATGATCGATGTTCAGCGTACGAAGACTTGACAGAGAGAGACATGCCAATTGCCAGCTATTGGAGGTTCCGTTTTATACTCCACTTATTAAATGGTCACATTTTTCATATAAATCAATCGTGATACAAACTCACAAGTAGATACTAGTATATATTATTCACAACACAGTTTTAATACGATCTGTTTGGCAACTATAAATACCTAGGCATGATATTTAGAAATGGAGAAAATGACAAAAATGACCTAAATTTCTAACAAAAGTTGGATGGTTTCCTATTATTTATGGTGATGCAATTTTTTTCCATATAATCCTTGCATTAATTTTGCCTATAATTAGACAAGGTTTAATTGTAACTTGTAAGTAGTCCGGCCCGGCCGGCCCAAGATCATACCCAACCCAATAAGATTAAAGTCTCATACCAAATGGGCCGACTTTATAGGGTGGGAAGCTAGTTTTTTTTACAAAATTAAATAAAAAATCGAAAAACTTCTGAAGGAAAAAATTACAGATAAGATCACACGTAAATTGATATTAAGACAATAGAGTATACATTAAACATCGTGCATGTACTACTTTAAATATAAAAAATAAAAAAATAAAAATCCGTACAATACAATTGAAAATCACGGAAATAGCCTCGCGAATTCACGGGCTTTAGTTAGTCAAACACAAATGATAATTAATTATCCTCACGAGGACGAAGCATGTGTGAATGAGAACAATATTCATACATTTCGAGAATATAAATTCACTGAATCGTACCCGATTGACTTGGACAGTGAATTTTGGATGTTTTTTTTAGATATGAAAAATTCAACGTGTGTGCAATATTCGAAGTCGAAATCATTTTACAAAAAATACAAAAAAAAAGTAAAATAAAATAATATATATATATATATATATATATATATATATATATATATATATATAATCATCTGGTTATGTTTGTTTCAGTTCTTCGCCAAAAGTCGAGCTCTAGTCGAGAGATAGTTGAAAATCGACCAAAAATCGAAGCGTAAATTGTACAATAAATGAAATAGTGAACTGTAAAAATATTTTTCAACCCAAATCTCAACTTGGCCCGCATAGATTTTTCACGGATTAAAGTAATTAAATGAGTATGTTAGGCATGAAACAATATTTTGATTATGTAGTGTTACCCGTACTCCAAAAGTAGTTGTATAACATTGTAACAAAATAAAATTGAATAAATGATTATGTCCGAATCCAAGTCACACGTTTTGTTAATTAAATTTATACATGTACACACTGTTTTAAATTGCAAGAAAAACACTTTATTCTTTATTCAATATAAGCAATAATTATTTTGTCCAAGAATTATACATCAAATTAATAGTCAAAATTGACACAATTGAATCGAGTGCTCCAAATTGTCCAAATTGTTAAATGTAATTAACCCCAGTCTTCTAGAAACACTAATTAATCATGATTCAAACAAATCAAGATCATTGACCACAATTTTACGTAATTACTACGTACTATTGCTAATCCACATTTGATAATTGCAATTTAGATCAACCTACCACTATTACGAAATCATGATCAAGTTTTAGCATCTGATAATTAATTAATCAATTATGAAACGAATCGATAGTGATGTTAATATATTGAAAAATTAGTTAAGTTCACTCAAAATGACTATACAAATTGATATATTAACCAAATAAAAATAAAATTAGAACTATAAGAAAGAAAACTACAAAAATAAAAATAAAAACACCAAAATTCCACCCATCCTATAGATCATACATAGTACTTCATAATCATAACATATCAAAAATTGGTCCATATGAAAAGGACATTCAAGTGAATAATAATAAGTAATTTAGAAAAATAAAAAATATCAAAGTCATGATTTTGTAAAATATCCATATCATTATATAAAATGGTCAATCAATTAAGTGGATTCTTATAATCCTATATTCCATTTTTTATAAATTTTGATTTTGTAGAGTACTACAATCGATATTTTGATATTTTTCGTTCTATAATCATTCAATAATCGAACGAGATATAACCAATATCGCATAATTGGAAATATAATTAGTTAAAAAACTAAAAAAAATAAAAATAAATTTACATGATGCAGAGTACTATAACAGAATGAATGAATGAATGAATTGGATGGGCATAGGAAGCAAATCTTAAAAGGGCATCAAAAAGAAATTTCCCACTCCCTCACCTGCTCTCAAAGATATGGGTAAGTGAGTGCACATGATTTCACACCAAGAAAAAAAAGGCACCACTGCTGACATCACCTGTATCTCTTGGGAAGATTTGGTGGGACCCACTCTCTTAAACATCAATAAAAATCAACTCTATAATTAATTTATCTTATTTATATTCCGCTTATCTCCAAAACTAAGTTGTATTTATAACACGAAAATTAACAAAATGTAAATTTTTAATTTTTTAATTAAAAAATACAAATAATAAAAAATAAGTAAGATGATGTGAAGTAATTGATAGAAAACTGATGAAATGAATTTAAAATGTAAGAGCATATTTGTATTTTAAAATAAAAAAATAAGAATAATTATTTTATTTTTGTAATCTGACAATTATTGTTACAATATTTTTTTTACTTGTTTTTTGGTTAACGTTGAATATCATATAAAAGATAAAAGAAAAAATAAAAAAGTTTAGAAATACAGTATAGCGTATAGGAAAAACCTACTGCATCAACGAGTTTTTTTACTTGTTGCTAAAACATGGATAAAACATTATTTTCTTAATTTTCGTGTTAATAGAGAGTACCTATTGTTATTAATAAGAGATGGAGTATCTTAGACATATATAATTTGTATTATATATATAGGAGTAAAAAAAAGGAAAACAGAAGGGATCAAACTCTCAATGCACATGCATACACACACATATATATATATGTGTGTATGTATATATTGCTTGCCTTGTAATTCACCTTCCAAGTTGTGATTTTTATTGTATTTTGAAGGCAGAGATCTTTGATTGAAATCTGTCCAGATCTTGTGTTTGTGATTTGTGGGTTTTGGTGGGACTTAACAATCAATTAATATAATTTCAATTCTATACCAACTCATCATCCTCATCTAATTTCTCCCCCTCTCTTCATCATTAATTTCTTACAAAAAAAAAAAATGGGGATGGCAGCAACAGCAGCAGAAGCTCAGTTCCATGTATTGGCTGTTGATGATAGCATCATTGACAGAAAATTGATTGAGAGGCTTCTCAAAACATCCTCTTATCAAGGTGATTTTTTTTTTTTAATCTAATTAATTTTTCTTGTTTTATTTATTTATTTAATTAATTCTTTTTTTTTTTCTGTTGAAACAGTTACAACAGTTGATTCTGGTAGCAAAGCATTAGAATTTCTTGGTTTGTCATGTGGTCACTGCACTTCAAATGAAGCCTCTGTTTCTCCCAAGATTCAACATGTAAGAAAACAATAAAATCAATCAAATAAAATTTATTTATTTATTTATTTATTTATTAATATTCTGTTTAATTAGGCCTAAATTTTAATTTACAATTTTTTTTTCACAGGATGTGGAAGTCAATCTTGTTATTACAGACTACTGTATGCCTGGAATGACAGGCTATGATTTGCTCAAGAAAATGAAGGTAATTTTTTTTATTTAATTTGTTTTTAAATTATTTTTTCATAATAATAAATATTTTTATTGATTATCAAGTGATTGATTTTCATGTAACCTTAAAAATCATTTAATTTTGACAGGAGTCTTCAATTCTGAGAGACATACCAGTTGTGATCATGTCATCTGAAAATGTCCCTTCAAGAATCAATAGGTAAAAATAAAATTAATTTCAATTACAATAATTCAATTTGATCAATTAATTTAATTTAACTATTATACTTTTTATCAAATTAAATAAACAAATAAGAATATTGTTCATGTGCAGATGTTTGGAAGAAGGTGCAGAGGAGTTCTTCCTCAAGCCAGTGAGATCGTCTGACGTGGACAAGCTTGGGCCCCACATGAGGAAAGCCATTGGCAAGGAGAGGGATCAACAGGCCCAAAATAATAATAAAAGGAAGGCTACAGATGATGGGCCTTCACCGGACCGGACCAGGCCCAGATACAATGGCCTTACTGTCATGACCAATTGATCACTTGCCAAAATCAAGTTTTTTTTTTCTTTTATTGTAACATGTTGTGATATGAGTTTTTTCATGATATGTGTAGATAGTGTCAATCCAATTTTACATTGCTAATTTAGAAAAAAAAAAGTGAAGAAAAAAAATTATAATTCCTCATTATATGATAGTTTTAGTTCTATGTTTTTTTTCTTCATATATTATGTATACAGAGCTGTCAGAGCACAATGTACCATATATTTGATTATATCGTATATCATGACATGTTTGTTTATTGCATTTTCATCATCTAACATTGAATTTTAAATTTATTATTTCAAATATTAATATTATTGTCTTTACAATTTAAATGTTCAAAAAATAATTTATAATTTTTTAAAAAACTAACACACTTCACCATGCACGAAAATTAAAAATAATAATATTCAGACTTCTTGATAAATAATATAAAGAAAAAATATATTTTTTAATTTGAAAAGTAAATTAATTATAAAAATTAAAGTTGAAAAAATAGATTAAAAAGTAAGTATAAAATTATATTATAACTAAACAAAAAGGATTTTTTTAAGAATGTACGTAGTGTACTACTGTATGTGTTATTATTTATTAAGAGATTTTCAAATAAAAAAAGTTGTCTATGGGTAGTAAAAGAGTAAAATCTCACTACGTAATTAACTTTAAAAATAACTAGTCACAAAATATTTAAAAAAAGAAAAGAAAAGGAACACTGCATTAGATTCTTGACCGCAGCCATGCCAAGAGGAGGTGGCGGGTCATACAGAGACTTGTACGCTTTCCATAAAAAGTAGTACTTCCACTGGGCAATAGAAATTTTGGTCTGGCACTTATTCATTTTTTCTTTATGGATAACGACAAGGAATTTACCCAAATGCCAGATCAGCCCCCAATATTATGTATTGTGCGTTGTGGAGCAATAGTTGTACCTTGGATTATAAATAGAGAATAAGTACCTGGAATTAGAAACACATTGAATTCACACAACGCGATCCTCTGCCCATTGCTTCGTCTCTGCAAAAAAAAAGTGATAAGTTTTCTCTCGAGCGCTGTGAATAAAAAGCCAAATAAATTCAGGCGAAAAAAGGTGTGTTAATTCAACGCCAATTACTTTTTTTTTAAATTATTTTAACTTCGTTATACTTTCGTGTGCGAAATTTCGGCGAGTACGTGTGGCATCCTTTTATTTTTTTTGCATTTTTGTTTGAAGTTCTGTCGTGTTCATTGCTAGGGTTTGAAGGGATAGTGAATTGATTGAATTATATGGTGTTTGCGATGTGTGGGATTTGTTAATTTTATGGTTGCAACATAGATGCCTGTAAAGTGTTTGATTTTTTGTTTCAGCTGAGTTTCTTGAAAGCTTTGATTTAGTAAGGGTATAAAGGTGAGAGAATAAGGTGAATCTTGTGTATTTATTTGAAATTGAGATATATAGGATGAATGAAATAAGAAATTTGTTTTCAAGATTGATGCCGTTGAACGAATAAAGTTGCCGATTATGTATCTTGTTTGATTGATAATCTGCAAACTGAAATCACTCTTTCTTATGTTCCTGATTCGTATTATTTCCCCTTGTGTGGCTGTGCCCCTAATTCCAATTGATGAACTGTAGTTTCAGGTTGGATTGAAGGGTTGACAAGAAACGATAAAGTTGGAAGTATTGTTCGGGTGTTGGCGACTTGATAAACCGACTGCACAAAATTAATCTTTTTTGAGGAACTTGCAAAAATGTCCAATGGAGAAGTTAGAAAAGTCTCACTACAGGATATACAGTTGGTACGTTTTCTCGTCTCATTTTTTTTCGTGTTTGTGGTTTTTTGTTGTTGTCTTAATAGGGCTCTTTTAATTTGTTATGGTGAATCATATCATATATTATCTATATTTTTTTTTTCTGGCATATCTGATTTGTAGCCTAAGAAATAAATATTATTTCTGGCTAGAAACTCCACGGATTCCTTAGGTTTTACTGCCACCCATTTGTGCATCATTTTTCTTATTCATTAACCAGGACATGAATCTTGGTCAGAATCAAGGTAATGGTTAGGATCAAGTTTTTTTTTTTTTGTTATTTTTTTGTAATTTGGTCAGAATGTATGTAATTATTGTATATGCAAGCTGTTTCATCTTGTTAGTATTGAACCCTAAGTATGGGATTTCTCAACTTAGATTTCATCGTAGCATACCAAGCAGTCGACTTATGTACCAAATAATTTATTTACCTTCTCTACCATATGTGAGGGAGAATGATGTCTTTCTAGTTTTAGGCTATAAACAATTGTAACAAATGAGGCGAACTTAGCTGGATTTTCTGTAAAATTATGCACAAATTATTGATAATACTTTGTTTTTTCCTCGGTATCAGGTTCAAAATCTTATTGAAAGGTGCCTTCAGCTTTACATGACCCAGAGGGAAGTTGTGAGTACCCTTCTACACCAGGCAAAAATTGAGCCTGATTTCACTGAACTTGGTAATACAAATTCCTTGGTCAATCAGTTTGATTTGTAGTTCTTAGATAGAGGTTTCAGTTTAAGCTGGTACATTTTTTCCTCTCAACAGTCAACACATGAATCTATATGTATACAGTATACAAGAAATGTACGTCACAATATGTGCTTTAGTACAATCTATTTTAAGTTTTTTGTTTCGTTTCTTTATGATTCCGTAGCTGGTTTTGTATGTTCAAAACTACTTAAATAACATTTTGGACCCGGCATACAGTTTGGCTAAAACTTGAAGCGGAAAATCAGGATTTTTTCAAGGCATATAATCTGAGGCTGATAGTGAAGGACCAGATATTGAGATTCAATCAATTGCTCAACAGACAAGTTGAGCTAATGCGTCAAATAAGTCAGACTGGACCTGTTTCCATGCCCCACTCTACTGAATCTCAGATTCATTCAAGTAAGCTTGCTTTCCAATATAAATTAGAGTTGTGTTCATAAATAGCATGTCTTAGTTTTTTTTAATGATTTTTTATTAAAGCTTATAAGCTCATTTTTCCCTCACAAGGTAAGTAATTTAAATTTTTGGATGAAATAAGATGATGTTAGTGTTGATACTATTAGTCCAAACTAAAGGGGGGTATTTTTCTTAGTTTGTTAATAAGGCAATATTTTAATTTATGTTTGTGGTCTCATAAGCTTAATTTATGTTATGGGAAGCAATATTTGTTTATGGGAAAATTGTCATGCAGTCACTATCACAAAATTATTAGCATCAAATTGCAAGAAAAAAAAAATCTTTTGTTAATGATCATTTTTTCCTTGCCTGATTATACTTAATCGTCGGTTGTTTTAATCCTCACCTGATTATGCAATGACAGCAATGTCCATTGGGCGATTTGACCGAATTGTTTTCCTAGGACTATTTGTCCTACAAAATATGAAATTTTGACTTTTTACCAAGAACCCCCTCAATTGATTATACAACCACACATGACATAACATCTTCTTTGTACATTGGAGCAAATAAGTTTAATAGACCCATACTGGTAAATTTTGTCTGCAAAGTAGTCATAATCGTGACTTGATAAGAAAACCTTTTGTTACATTTTGGCAGTGCACAACAACATACCTTACCAGTCCCCACAACAATCAATGAAGCCAGAAAACATTCACCAAGTCATCAATGCCATCCCTCATGTCTACACTAATGGGGCATCCCCCATGCAACAATGCATGCCAGCCCCAACCAATAATATGACGATTGGTCTGTCCAGGAGGATTGATTTTCCGGAGGATAATATGGTATTGGCTCAGAGCCCAAATGCTGGAATGATGCAAGGAATGAATGGGATCCCATCGGTGAAACCAGAATGCGGTTACACTAGCGATTCCTCACTTATGTTTGGTGCCGAGAATAATATATTAGAAACTCATAATGGAATTGGGGAGCCGTTGAGTTCTTTTAACGGCAGAGAGTCGAGCTCACAGGCATTAAGCGAGATTTTGGACACGGAGAGGAGCTCATTTGAGATTTTGGAACATATGACTCGGAATTTTAGTTTATCGGACTTGACTGCTGACTTTTCTAATAGCACTGGTTAGTTGTCTCTCGCTCTCTCATTAAAAAATGTGAGCGTTAAAATTAATGTATACGGTGAAAATTAATACAGTATATAAAATGTTTCATTAAAAAAGGTACCTTTGAAGTTTGACCAAATTATAAACTGTCAAATACATCTGATGAGCGTTTTTTGTCTCTCATTTCCCCCTTTCAAAAGCAAAAGAAGATCCAAATTCCAAACCCCTTTACAATTTTAAATAATATTACAATTTGCCCCTTAAGCTTAGTCTTATTTAAAAGTTAAGTATTTATTTTTTCTCCCTTCTATTTTTTGATGACCTTTACACTTAAATCCTTCAGATATACTGGAGAGCTATTCCAGATCTCCATTCCTAGGACCAGATGTGAAGTTCATGGACCCTCATATCCCGGGAGAACATAATGGTAACTTTTTTTGAGGTTTACATTTTTGCGATGGAAGAACTGTAGAAGTTGAAATTAATATTTCTATTTTTACCTCCGAGCAGACATTAGGAGGATGGACTCTATATCTGAGGGTTTTAGCTACGAAGACTTCAGCAGTGATTGAACGAATCGATAAATGGTACTTCTCTGTTTATGCTTGATATTTTGATCATAACACAATCTAATGGTCATCTTTTCTTGTGATTTTGTTGTTGCAGGGTAATTGCTTGGTTTTTTGGATGGGGTTTCTGTAAATAGTTTTGTAGAAGTGAAGCTTCATCTGGATTTAGAACTAATTGTGATTTAGTCGTGTTTCTAGTTTGTAGGATTCATTCTAAATGCAATATGAAAAGCGGTTGCCAGTGTTTATTGATTTTTTCCCTGCTAAAATCGTGTAAATTACTGAAACAATCGCCGGTCGATTTGAATGTTTCCGAAAAGTGATATATACTTGAGTATAAAATTTGATTTTTAGAAGTTGATTCTCTAAACACTGTTTTTTATAAGTGATATACTGATATTATACAAAAAATCTTTTTTTTTTTTATGAATAGTATCACTTTATTTACAAAAGCCATATATCCAAAGTAAAAATTGTATCTTTTAATTTTAAAGTACATAAATCAAGGATTAAAATATATAAATGAAAAATATTAAAATTGTTTTTATTTTCAACAAATTCATGTCAATATATTAAAAAAAGAAAAAGAAAAAAGAAATGCAATATACATAATTCCAAAAAAAACAAAAATACATAAACCCTCAATTTCTTTCTGCCCACATGAAATATATTGGCAAAATTAGTGAGCTCCAGCTGAAATCCTCGAATGGGCCAGTTCTTGAATTTTGATGTTGGGGATTTTTGAGAATTTAATTTTTCAATCCAAGAAAATTATTTGGTTGACTCGTCGACGATCTGTGGAGGTGGATCCACCGATGGGAACGTCTTAGATCGGAAGAAAAAAAAAAACAGTGCGCGGTAAGTGTTCGATCAATTGCCTATCCGAGTCTTTTTTGTGAAGGTTGGTTCTGATTCAGTATGGCGGTGATTTGGAGCAGCACCCTTTGGGTGGCGCGGATGATATGGATGGCGCTCGGTGGCTGGGTGGTTTCTTGCCTGAATATCGCCGATGAAATCGCCGGCTCGTTGAGGACAGGCGATATCGGCCCTTTCCATGTCGGCTAAAGCTCATGAGGCTCTCCGTAAATTGAAGCCCAGTAGATGCTCTGGTTTGTGCTCAAATCTGGTCTCGTTGGAGTTGTGTTAATCACATGATTGTTGTTACAGATTTTGCGTGGATTATTGATGATGGTTGAATGTGTGTATGCAAGATATAAAATGTGTTTTTTTTTACATAAAAAATGAAATGTGGTTGAATGTAAATTGAAGCCCACTAGATGCTCTGGTTTGTGCTCAGTGTATTTTGTTACAGATTTTGTGGAATGGATGTATCAGTGTATTTATTTGATTTGTTTTGTGGAATGGATGAAAGGATTAAAAAAAAATTAAAATATTTTAAAATGTGTTATTATGCATTGCATAAACTTCATAATAATTGAAAATAATAAGATTAATAATTTTAAAATATATAAATATAAAAAAGCATTTGTTCTTGATTAATGTAATGACTATCATTTTAGATTTCTAAAATATTTATAAATGTGTTGAATATACTTCATATGAAAGTATTAGTTCTTGATTAATGTAATGTAACTAACTTTTAGAACTTTGAAGACTATCATGTTTTTTTTTAATTCTATCTAAATTATACAGTAATAATTATACAATTACGGGTAATAACAGTTATTTAGTGGTAAAATAAATAAATTTTAGACTTGTATTTAATTTATTTATTTTTATTTAATTTCAATACTTGTAATCCACACAACTAATCATTAGTTAAACCAATAATTTCACTTAAAAAATACTGTACTGATAAAATTATTAATTTTCATTAAATTATTTGCTAAGTAAATTTAATTTATTAGTATTATATAATTAATATATTATAATATTAATTTTTTTTATCAAAACTAATTAAAAATATTTAATGTGAATCAAATTAAATGCATGGTAAAAATTATACTACTAAATGATTCCATCTACCAAGTCAAATTAGTGTGACAAAAAAAAAAATTAATTCTATCACCTAAGCTTCAAATCATATTTATGACAAAAATAAATTGTCATTTCCTTGCAAAATAGGTCGCATTTATTTTCTGGTTGATTTCGCCATCAACCCCCAAACCGTCTCTCTCCGCTCCATTTGACACCGGCACCGTCTCTCCCACCTCCGCCATTAAAACCTTTTTCTAGTTGCAGAGATTTCAATCACTACTTTCTTCGTTTCTCTCTCTCTCTCGTAATGGGTTGCTCTGCTTCCCGACCTGCGAATTTCATCACTCACCAAACCCCCACCTCGAATTCACCCTCGTCGCTCTCCAACTCCCCGAGCCACTCCTTCTCCGACCCATCCTCGACGCCGGTATCTCGGGTCCTCTCCCTCCCGACGCCGTTGGTCCACCACCCGCCGATCCGAAAAGGCGACTCCAACCACTTCGTCTCGCTCACTTCCACCACCTACGGCTCCCTCCTCGTCGCCGACGGCGGGGATTCCCGGATCTCGGAGGCCCAGCTGCGGAAGCCGCCGGATTTCGCCGCCTCTGACGACCCCCTCTCCCCGGACTCCGTCATCAACACATGGGAGCTCATGGAAGGCCTCGACGACGAGGAGCTGCAATTCCAGTTCCACATGGTGGAAAAAATCGGCAGGGGAAAGGAGATCGACGAAATCGAGATGCTGAAGTCGTACGAGCTCGTCGAGCGGCCTGAATCGAAGCCGCTGTGGATGCATTTGTCCGAGGAGTCTTTGCTGGCGAAGATGGACTCCAATGTCGTGTCAAGTTATCGGAAGGCATTGATGTGCAGACAAACTGTTTGTGAAAATGCCTCAGACAGTTCGAAACCCGGAAAACACACCACCGATAGCGACGAATCTTGCTTTCTATTCGGAGGCGAGGATAGGATCGTTTTGTACTACACGAGTTTGAGAGGAATAAGGAAGACTTACGAAGATTGCTGTTCGGTTCGTGCGATTTTGAACGGGTTTAGAGTGTGTGTGGACGAGAGAGATATATCTATGGACAGGTCTTACAGGACTGAATTGCAGGAAGCTCTGAAAGGAAAAACGGTTAGCTTGCCGCAGGTTTTTATAAAGGGGAAGTACATTGGTGGGGCAGATGAGATCAAGCAGCTTAACGAGGCAGGTGAGCTGGCGAAGCTGTTGGAGGATTTTCCGGTGAAGGATTTGGGGTTAGTCTGTGAGAGCTGTGGGGATGTGAGGTTCTTGCCATGCCCGAATTGCAACGGGAGTCGGAAGGTGTACAAGAAAAACGAGGGGAAACCTACAATGTGTCCCGATTGCAACGAGAACGGGTTGATTAGGTGCTCCGGTTGCTGCCATTGAGTCGGTTCAGGTCGTTTGGTATGTATTTATCGATGAACTATTCGTTTCTAATGGTTTGTTTGTATCTATCAATCTAAGGAAGTATATTTCTCTGATTTAATCTCATATTTCTATTTATAATTCAAATTATTTATGCATAACAGTTTATTAAAAGGAAGTTACTTTGATCAAAAGATAAATTGTTATGAAAAAACATAATTAAGGTTTAAGGTAAAATATATTAAAAAAAACATCAGTTTCTCCGAGCCAATGCAGCTGCTACCCCAGCGGCTATAAGTCCAACAGCAGTTGTAGTGATGCCGATTCCAATAACACCATCTGCAGTCGCAACACATGAACACACGATAAAGATACGAGCCCACAATTGAAGACTACAAAAGAGTCGGTTAGGGTTTTCAAGCTTGGATTATGAATTGTGAATGAATTACCTTTAGTTACTCTATCTTCGATGGCTTTCCTCAGCGACAGAGCTTGCCTCCAGTCGGGCGCAATCTAACATAGTTAAGCATAGTTAATTAATGGGGGAGGTATTTTGGTTTGAAATAATTTCAGAAAGAAAACAAATAACTCGAACTATGCATAGTTAATTAATGGGGGAGGTATTTTGGTTTGAAATAATTTCAGAAAGAAAACAAATAACTCGACGAATCTTCCGAAATTACGAACACGCAAGTTAGAATGAAAATGTATAACAGACCTCCAAGCACTGATCTAGAAGCTGCCTGCTCCTTGAATAGTTCCCACTTCTGTAAAATCCAACCGCAAGCAGATAAAGTTTCTCTCTCTTTTGCAGTGGACTATTCGTGTTCGTTAAGGAAGCTGCCAGCAAAAGAATTACATGTGTATATAAGCATTCACGACAACATGCGCACAAACAAAATCAATATACGTTGGTTATAAAGTGGAGAAAATAAGATCGATCAAAGTCACAAGGCGTAAATAAATTGATAAATAGATCGATCCAAGACTTCACCTTCGAGCATGGCTATCCCCCTTTGCATGTCTTCGGGTTTTCTGGAGTGAACAAGAGCCCATGACAATCGCATGATACTTTCATTCATTCTATCCTCATTTTCGTCTTTTCTAGCCTCTGCAACTTCTCTCTCACAACCCTATAATCATAATAATCATAATGATTATCTCTTCCAAATTTTCTATATCCCACAACAAAGTCAAACATACAATACGTTTTTCTACGAAGAAATCATATCAAATCTCGTTGTTCAGATACTTCACACAACATCCAAAAAATAACCAATACTACAAATAAAAAATGAACCTCCGAACCGGCAAACCAAATTTCTATAATTGTCACAAACACGTATATTTCTTGCAACAACCTACGATTCTTCGCACACCCCTAATGATCACTGTTCTAAAAATCACCCGGGTTCATTCCATAACATAACTCAGTAACCATTAAAGATAATTCACGCACATAAACTTCAAAAGGCCCACAAATCAAAATCCTCATACCTCGCAATGGTATTATTCTGAGCAAGATTTCAGAATCATGAGATATACACCAAAATCCCTAATTCTAGAAATTAAATCTTTGCCCCAAAAAAAAACATGCCAGGAATAAGATGATAGCCAAAATCCCTAATTCCATGAAATTGAAAACTTAAAAATTCCTAATTCCAAAATTGAATCTTTCATACAGAAATCGAAAACCCATGTCAGATCAGGGAGATATACACCAGAACCCCTACTCCGTGCCGATTGAAAAAATAAAGAGGAGATAAAATAAGCGTACGATGATAACATCAGGAGTGGACCAAGGGATTTGGTCTCCACCGCCGAAGAAATTAGTGACGGATTCGAAGAACTGTTCCATTTTTTTTTTCTGGTCGTCTTGATGAAGAAGATGAAGGCAAGAAACAAATGAAAATACACTTAATTATTTTATTTATTTGTTTGTTTTCGATTGAATATTCATCAGCAAGAATGACGGAGTGACTTTTTCCACTTGCTTTTCCTTTTTTACTTCATATTTTCATCCCTTTTTAAATTCTAAGTTACATAAATAAAAGATAATTAAAAAAAATTAAAGAGTGATTTTTTATAAAAGGGAATTTTTTAAATTTTAGTTAGAATTAAATAACTTAATTTATTTTAATTATTAATAAGAGTATTTTAATTAAGGGGGATTTTCAAAAAAGGTAAATATCTTACTCTCAATTATATATTAAGATCAATCTTTACACTATTTATAAAAAAACTAGATTTACCCAAACAACCCTTTTAATTATTGTAATTATATAATTAAAACTCACTTTCTTGCGCTGATTTGTTATTCCTCTGGCAGTGTGCGTAGTTTCTCCTCACAAACCTCGAAGCAAGCGTGTTTGTGTTAAGGTAAGTTTTCTCAATTCATTATCGATTGAAATTATTGGGTGACTAGATTGCATACCTGATTTAGGGTTCTTGAATTTGGTGTTTGATTCTACCCAAATTATTAGTTTTTAGGTTTGAATTGATATAGTGTACTAGTCGAAATGATTGCATGTCTGATTTATGGTTCTTGAACAGTTGTTTTAAGTCGATTGAAATCTATAATTTTTAGGTCGAATTTTATTTTGTGTAGCAGTAGAAATAATTTCATGACGTTCAGCGACCAGAAAAATTAGTAGGTTTGTGACAATATATGTAGATTCACATTCAAATTATTATATGTTGATGTAAAATCTCTTAATTGGGGGATCAAATATGCAATTTTCATGGACAATAAACTACTTAAAACCCACTACAAACCCACTGTTCCGTAAATCACAAATCCTAAACCAAAACATAATATTCACTTCATACCGGCGATTTTCGAATTCTCTCACCGTGTTGAAGTCGACTTAGTAGTTTCTCTTCCAAAAGCTTCCACCGTTGAGATTTTAAGGTATGATTCACAATTCGTGATAATGATATTAGGGTTCTTGGATTTGTGGTTTAATTTGACCCAAATTGGTAGTTTTTAGGTTGAAATTGAAGTGATTAGATTGCATTACAGAATTAGGGTTCTTGGATTATAACTGACCTTCTGTAGTACGGATCATGTCATTTTTGTGAAGCAATCACATTTTCATGTTTTAATCTTTTCTAGGAATAATAGTTTCCCAAGTATAGTATATTATATCATCGAATCACTTTCAAGAATAACATTTTTTATGGGCAGTGTCATCTGTTGCATTTTGGTTCAAAATTTGATGTAGAGATATTACTATTTACAAACATTGAATGATGCTAAGTGTCTGGTATGATAAAACATGGACAAAAAAAATTAATTCCTGCCCCAAGATCATCCAATTCTTCAACTCTCTTTTGATACTAACTTTCAATATAGTAACTTTGGTTGTGGTTTAAATCGACCCAAATTTGTAGTGATTAGGTTGGAGTTGAAATTGTGTAGTTGCTAAAAGTTTTAAAATCTATAAGATACACTACTTACGTTTTTTTGTCCAAACTTGCGTCCAAACGAGAAGATTAGGTTAGTGATGATGAGGATAACTACGACTCTTTGAAAGTTGATGAGGCTAAAGTTGACGAGAGCAAGCAAATGGAATTTGCGAAGGTCGAAAAGCGTGTGCGTACTACGGGTGGTGGTAGCACTGGTACTGTCAGGTATATAGATATATAATTTCTCATTTACTCTCTTTTAGGCATCTCGAAATATATGCCCTTTGTGTGCTCTACTTGATGAGGTGATAGAAAGATATATGCCCTATCCTAAAGAATTTAAAATTTGAATGTTTCACTTATTATTTTTCTTTTTTTCCAGGAACTTGCGTATTCTGGAAGACATTGCAAAATACCTTCTTAATCTTGATGTTAACTCTGCCCACTATGACCCAAAAACCCGTTCTATGCGTGAGGATCCTCTTCCAGAAATGGATCCAAATGAGAAATTCTATGTTGTAAGCTTATTTCTGTTCCAGAGCATTAGATTGTGCTGCTGTTACTCTGTCCTTTTGAATTATTGCTGATATTGATTCTGTTGATACAGGGAGATAACCAAAATAGAGTGAGTGGTCAAGCACTGGAATTCAAGCAGCTCAATATTCTCACTTCCACGAGAACTCTTACTCGGCCAAAGTGAGAGAGAAGTTGAGTATGATAGAGATGGTAGAGTCATAAAAGGCCAGGTATGGCGAGCATTCTTCCCTTTTCTTTGTTGGTTAGATTACCCTAACAAATTATTTTATTTTTATTGTTTTCTCCTGATACACACTACATCAGTTGAGTCTCTAAATTTTTATTATGATACTGTAAATAAGTTTTTCTGTAAAAAACATGGGGAGATGGTAATATGTGGCTTGGTTCTATAGCGAGTTCTATGGCAGCTTTGCCACCTCACATGTCGCTTACATGTGGATGAGGAGTTAAATATGAAACCGATAAATTGCATAGAATGTTGAACTATTACATATAGTGTATTTTATTTCAATATGTTTGATAAAATACATTATTACACTATTACATGTTTGATTCAAAGACAGTGCACTATTATTCAAAGACATTACACTACTAAAATACTTAATGCAGCCTAATACTAACATGAAACCATTATATGCATGCCTTCATATACACCAGTATTTTATTTCAATGTGTTTGATAAATACATTAGTACACTATTACATGTTTGATTCAAAGACAGTACACTATTATTCAAAGACAGTACACTACTAAAATACTTAATGTAGCCTAATATACTAACATGAATACATTATATGCATGCCTTCAGATACACTATTACATATAGTGTATTTTATTTCAATGTGTTTGATAAATACATTAGTACACTATTACATGTTTGATTCAAAGACAATACACTATTCCATACAGTGTATGAAATACTCTAAACAATCTTTTTTATAATTTTGCACTATATTTGCGTAGTACACATATTAATCTATTGCAAACACTGACCATTTTTATCGATCAGTGTATCCATTTAGTTATAATTGCTGCAAACAACTCGTTTCTAATAGTTGGAAAACAACAGAATCTACTATAAACACTGCTCCTATGTGTTGAGTGTATATGATAGTTCTAAATGGATAAAGTTGTTTAATCGCTACTAAACAAATGATTTAAGTAGGAATGGATTATGTGTCGATTTAAATATAGTGTAATCTGTTACATACACTAAAGATGTATTGTCACATTCTGCGTGGTAGTTAAGAATTCAAGCGTGACAGCACGAATGTTGCGTTGCAGCTGGACCGGGATGCTTTGGCAGAGAAAGAAATACTAACTATAAAGTGGGTGAAGAAAAACTACAAGTCACCTTTCAAATTAATTGATCAGAAAGATCTTTTTCCCAAGCAGGCTTCAGGATCGTAAGTTTGAAACTGTCTACTATAACTTTTTATTAAACCAATTAATCACTTGATAGTATTTCTAATAGTGTGTTACAATGACAGGATGGATTGCGACGTTTATGTCATGCACTATATGCATTTACTTGCATATGAAATATTTTTGAGTAATCCGTTTGACGAGACAACGACAATGGTATTCCGAGCTGAACTTATCAAAAGATTTGCAAGAAGTTCAAAGAGTTGGAGGCCAGCGAGTTAGAATATTCAATTTATGCTTTTTTTAGTCCAAACAATAATAAGTAGGCAGCTCAGCTGGTTTATTAAACAAGATCGTTTTGTTTATCTACTTTAAATTAGTTATAGTTCATGACAAATTTCCTTTAACTTTTGGGTTTGGATAAGTTACTAAGGCCTTGATAAAACACTACCTACTCATTTTTGATATTAATAGTTGGAGATTGACCTGGCAGCTTTGTTTATTTGGTCAATAAGTTGAAGTGTTAATAAGCAGGTTTCTTTTTCTTAGAAACACTGTTTGAGTAACATGATGGCGTTGAATCTTATAAACAACAGCTATGAAGTACAACACTTACAGTTGATTGTGTTAAAACAGGGTTGTTTAAAGTGAAAAATAAATGTCAAACTATATATACATTGAAATAGAGAGATTTTAATAGGTTGAAGCTTCTGTTCAAATATATGAGACACATTAACAATAGCTTCTCAAAACACAAAATACTCCTAAATATGCAGGCAGCTAAAATAAACCTCAGATTGTTAATGAGTTACATGAAACTGCCCATTTCATAGCTCTGCCATTTCATGGATTGTTAAATGCAGGCATAATGTTTAGCACAATGAAATTCAGAAAGTGTAAAATAAGTGATATTGCAATGCGATTCTGAGATACATTTAATTTAGTTTATCAAAATAAACACAATTGGTCGTGCAATTCTTACATGTTATTCACACATGTGTACCATAAACTGAATGGTTAATCAAAAAGCGTACCCTAATCAATGTAGGATATTTTAATTCAAAAAATTTCAGTGGAAGTCGCAAAATGTAAAAATACACAAAAAAAGAAGCTAATGGCAGTAATTGTTCATGGTATCAGAAATATCGTGAAGACAAGGTTGAAATATAACACGTTATCTTAGTAATATCCTCCACAACAACAACAACTAAAATGTTCTCTCAAAATGTAAATGAGACCAATGATTTCCAAAGTACCATAAATAGTGTACAAAGTTCAATGTGAATCTTAAACCTTGACTCCAATTTATTCAAGTTCAACCTCGGTTGAAAGCTAAAGAAGTTAAACTACAGATTCAATAAACATGACTTGCAGATATATTTCAATTCATTCGATTCATATATAGTAGTAATATTTGTGATGAACATGACTTGCAGATACTTGTGTAATGAGTGGTGCCATTATTTACATCAAAAGGGATTTGAAAATAACAGATACAAAAATCGAGATCCTTGTAGGTACCATCAACATCTACTCCCTGCTCGGCTCATGGGCGGCCGGCTGGACCTCGGATTATTTTGGGAGGCGCATTACCATTGTGATTGCATCTGCCGTCTTCTTCGTTGGAGCAGCTGCAATGGGTGTCGCCAACGGCTACGCCATGCTCATGGCAGGGAGGTTCATCGTCGGCCTTGGAGTCGGCTTCGCTCTCATGATTGCACCTGTCTACGCCGCTGAGGTGGCACCCGCATCCTCTCGTGGCTTCCTCAGTTCTTTCCCAGAGGTTTTCATCAATTTCGGTGTTTTACTCGGATACTTGTCAATCTATGCGTTTGTCGGGTTTTCCTTGAAACTCGGTTGACGCCTCATGCTCGGGATCGGCGCATTGCCTCCCATCTTCATCGCCCTTGGAGTCATTATCATGCCCGAGTCCCCTCGTTGGTTGGTCATGCAGGGTCGCATCGGGGAAGCCAACCAAAGACTATCTGAGATCAAAGAGGCAGTCGGTTTGCCAGAGGATTGCGATGGGGATGTCGTCCAAGTCCCTAAACGACCGAAAGAAGACGGAGGTGTTTGGAGGGATATATTCGTCCACCCCACTAAAGCAGTCCTCCACATCACCATAGCCGCCCTCGGCCTCCAGTTCTTCCAACAGGCAAGCGACATTGATGTCGTCGTCATGCATAGCCCTAGGATCAACTCACTTACAAAATTGAAAAGCAACACAAGTTTTTACCTGACGGCGACCACAAGAATACATGACTCAATATCACACAATCTGTAACTGCGAATGGGGAGAACAACTAGAATCCTTTTTTGAATTTTGAAAAAAAATGAATCGCAATCATAAATTATTTCCTAAAAAAAGAATTCTGTGATTGAATTCAAGAATCTTTGTGCGAAAACGTTTAAGATTTCAACAATAACTACATAAAAACGTAAATAATAATTAAAAAATATAATTACTATAATACAAGGGTTAAAATAGACAAATCAAATTAAAAAAGTCTACCTAAATTATGAATACAATTAATATCAATACATTAAATTATATATATTCCAAAAATTAATTACTTTTTTTATTAGGAATGTAAACTATGTTATTTTTTTAAAAATCATAAAACCAATCTTATTTTTTCTCTAAATTACTCTTTAATTAATATTATTTTAATTTTATTAATTTAAATAATGGTTATTTATTATTATTAATTATATGATGGAGACGGTTCCATTATTAATTACCATAACAATAATTATATTCTTAAAATACACTAATTAATAAAAAAAAAAACTAACAATAATTATATTCTTAAAATACATTAATTAATAAAAAAACAAAAGAAAATACAGTAAAAACTCTATATAGTAATACTATAAACTTCCTATAGTAATAAAAAAATTCAAATTCCAACTTGGAACCAATCATAAATAGAATAAACTTCACATTGTCATAAGTCATACATTTTTAAATTCCCGTTTTAAGTATTTATACTTTTATATAAGAATAAATGATTAATATATATTAAAAATATTTATTAATAATATTTTTATTTATTAAAATTAATAACATGTTTAAGATTACTTAATCAATAACATATACTATATGATCAAAGTTTATAATACTTACATTCATTAATATTTTATTTAATTTGTATGTTAAACACAAATTTTATACATATATGGTCAAATTTTATTATTCAAAACTATTAAATTGATTTTGTTAATTTAAAGATATATAATATTGTATGTATATTATTTTTATATTTATATTTTTTTTTATAGAAAAAATTATTTTTATTTTGTAAAACTCTGATATTTTTTCTAGGTCCCAACGATATGACTATACGGAATTTCTACTGTAAATGTTAAATTGTAAATGAAAATTTATGGAATATAAGTTAAAATAATATAAACTATTTTACACTTCTTCTTAAATAATATAAACTATAAACGTAAATTTTACTACTTTACAATAAATAGTGTAACTTCTTTAAATACAACTTAAAGGTTAAAAAAAATAAAAAATCAAAGGTTAAATTACTATATTTGGTGAAGGTCTTTGTTATATATCATCAACTTCTTTATATTATATTAATAATATAAATACACACTATATTCTTGTCATAAGAAATTACTATATATCAACTTCTTTATATTATATTCTTGTCATAACAAATTACTATATATCATCGTTGTATACAATTTACAATTTAGGTAATGTGTTTTGTTATATATCATGTTGAACTCTATATAAAGCTTCACCCAATTTCTAAATCAAAACAAAACACATTAAAAAATATACAACGATGAAGACTAGTATGATCAATGTCCTCGTGCTATTCTCCCTCCTCTCCGCAGCTCTAATCCTTCCCGGAGCTCAAGGTTGCTTCATCAAATTTCTCAGTGTTCATGTGACGATCGTTAACGCTATTCCTAACAGTAGTGATCCGCCTGTGTTGGTGCATTGTTATTCCAAAGACGACGATCTCGGAAATCAGTCGTTGTCGAGAGATCAGAGGTGGGGCTTTCACTTTTGCACGAAGCCTTTGTCGACCAAGTTCACTTGTGACCTCAATTGGGGCAAGTCGAAGTTGACTTTCGATGCTTACGACGGCAAGTGGTTGACTGTTCCCTGCAAAGGCTTCGGCGGAGACTGCATATACACCGTGGAAGTCGACGGCGTTCATCCCATAGCCGGCGGCCAAGTTTACAATTGGGAAATCTAGAATAGTTTTTAGTTATTTGGAATATCAATTTGATTATAATCCAAATCAATTACTCCTATATAGTATACATGTGAATTTAATCATACATATAAAGAAACAAGAAAAACACAAATCACATATCTTTCATTCTCTATCCCTTACCAAGTTATTGATCATCCTCACCAACGGCACCGTCCCCTTCGCCATGATCTCGAGCCTCGACTCGTTCGAGGCCTGCCCGAAAAGCGATAGCCCGAAAAGCAAGAGCTCGGGCAGGAAAAGTCGAGACGAGAGAAACCCGTGCCAATACCGAGGCTCCAAGTCGAAAAACGCGTCGAAAAACCTCCTCGTCGAAATCAAGTCGAGCTTGAGGAGAATATCCATCCCGAAACAAAAGAACTCCCTCTGCCTTCTCCTCTCCACCGGCCAAAGGTCCCTCCAAACCTCCGCCGACAATTCGTTTCCCAAAACGCCCTTCTCCGAATCCAAGTACCGGACAATAGCTCCAGCCACGATAGGGGCTGCAGCCAGAGTCCTCGCAACCATGTACCCCGTGGAAGGGTGCACCATACCAGCTGTACCCCCAATCCCAACAACCCTCTGAGGCAGAACCGGAAGTGGGCCCCCCATCGGTATCACGCAATGCTCGTCTTCCTCGATGCTCTTCACTTTTATCCCCAAGTGATCTAATCTGGCCACCATCCGTTCTTGAATCTCCTTCATCGAAACGCCCGGACGAGCTACGAGCGAGGTCTCTTCTAGAAAGATCCTCTCAGACGAGAAGGGCATAGCGTATAGAAAAGTCGGAGTCTTTCTGTTCCTCTCTTTCAGCTCGCTGTTTCGATTAAGATGCGAGTCTCGCCAGTCCATGAAGACCATCTTATTTGTGTCGAAAGGATGTCCCTCGACTTCGGCTAAAATCCCGTAGGCAACTTGATAACCTGGGTTGTAGGGTTTGTCGTATTTGACTAAACATCTCGAGAAGCCAGTTGCATCGAGGACGACGGAAGCTTGGATGGTGACTCCGTCGTTGCAGGTCACTAAGGACTTCGATTCTTCGTGAACGACTTTCACGACCTTCGCTTGGTGGAACTTGACTCCGTTGGAGATGCATTTCTGCATCATCTTTGACTTCAGCTGCTTCCTGTTGACTCTCCCGTAAGGCCTGTCGAGGTCTTTGGTCGAGTTCTCGTTTATGTAGACCATGGCCCCGGCCCACGTCGTGTCGAGGCAGTCGAGGAGGTCCATGGCTTCGAACTCGTCGACCCAGACGCCGTAGTTGTTGGGCCAGATTAGTTTTGGGGATGGGTCGATGGAGCAGACGGTGAGGCCCGCCTCGGAGACCTGCTGGGCCACGGCGAGCCCGGCGGGGCCGCCGCCCACGACGGCCAGGTCGACTATGGGGTTCTTGAAAGGGTCGTAGACGGGGAGGTCGAAGTCGAGATTCTCTTTCTTGGTTTCGGGGACGAGCTCAAGGAGGGCGCTGGAAGAGGCATTTACGCAAACACCTTGGTGGGGTTTTCTGGGTTGGAGGTTGTGAAGCTTAAAGGGGCGGTTTACTTCGACTGCGAATCCATGGAGTGGGTGCAGGAAATGGAGCTTGTTGTGGGTCTTGAGGAGAGTGTCCATGGTGAATAATTTTGCAGGATTACAGTAAGAACAGAGTCTGGAATTTTTGGGGGTTAAGATTTCATGGATGAATTTCTCAAGAAATTTACCAGAGATTATAGAAACAAAGGAAAAGAGGAATTTGGGGTTATTCACTTACTTCGTGATGAACTGATTGAAGAGATTTTCCATGGAAGAGAGAGAGAGCTTATTCAGTGAGCTTGTGGTGGACACTGTTCAACGACGACGTGTGAGTGATGGGTTTGAGCTTGTGGGTGTTTTTCCTCCGCGATATCCATATCCATTTTCCTTTTATTTTGTTTTAATTAT
The DNA here is from genome assembly GCA_954870475.1 of Euphrasia confusa. Classification (NCBI taxonomy): domain Eukaryota; kingdom Viridiplantae; phylum Streptophyta; class Magnoliopsida; order Lamiales; family Orobanchaceae; genus Euphrasia; species Euphrasia confusa. The sequence goes on along the minus strand of OX940954.1, from coordinate 861,444 downwards.
ATATATTATTTTTAATTATTGTTATATTATATAATTTCGAAAATTAATATTTGATCTCCTCTTCAACAATCTCTATTCAACCCCTTTCAGAAACCTCTAAAACCTCTCCGAAACTCAGCTCAATAATCCCCAAATGCTCCGAGCTAACAACCTCAGGCGATCTATCCACACCGCCCTCCTGAGCCGCCCCGTCAAACCCCCGCCCACTCCCCGCCGCCCCTTCTGCTCCGCGCCCACCCCGCCGCCGTCCTCCACCTCCGATGCCGAGCTCCGCAAATACATCGGCTACTCGATCCTCGTCCTCGGCTGCGCCGCCGCCACGTACTACTCCTTCCCATTCCCCGAGGATGCTAAACACAAAAAGGCCCACCTCTTCCGGTACGCCCCCCTGCCGCCGGATCTGCACACCGTGTCCAACTGGAGCGGCACCCACGAGGTCCAGACCCGAACCTTCGTGCAGCCGGAGAATATCTCGGAGCTCGAGACGGCGGTGAAAGAGTGCAACGAGAGGAAACAGAAAATCCGCCCCGTCGGGTCGGGTCTCTCCCCGAACGGGATCGGGCTGACCCGCCTGGGGATGGTTAATTTGGCGTTGATGGATAAGGTTCTGGAGGTGGATGAGAAAAACAAGAGGGTTAGGGTTGAAGCTGGAATTAGGGTTCAGCAGCTTGTGGATGGGATCAAAGAGTATGGACTCACTCTGCAGAATTTCGCCTCGATTAGGGAGCAACAAATCGGTGGCATTATCCAGGTATTCAAAATGCGAACATGTCAAATAATATTTCTTGATCGTTGATGTTTACGCAGATTGTATCGTTTATAGCTTGTGTTGTACATGTATCAAATGTGCCTCGATTGATTTTCGTTGAGTTCTTCAGGTTGGTGCCCATGGAACTGGTGCGAGACTGCCACCTATAGACGAGCAAGTCGTGAGCATGAAGCTGGTGACTCCCGGCAAGGGCACAATCGAGATATCCAAAGAGAAAGATCCGGATCTGTTTTATTTAGCACGGTGTGGCCTTGGAGGGCTTGGCGTGGTTGCGGAAGTTACTCTACAATGTGTCGAGAGACAAGAGCTCGTAGAGCACACATATGTGACCAACATGAAGGAAATAAAAAAGAATCACAAGTAAATATGCGTTTTCTATCCCCCAAAGCAAATTGCTTCAAAATCATGATTATTCTGTTCCTATTTTCGTGCAATAGCTTCACATACTATGATATACCGAGCAGTAGTCTATGAGCTGTGTGATATAAATTTTTATTTCTTGAACATTGCTCATTTTATAATATACCGATTTGCTTGCAGAAAACTTCTGTCTGAAAACAAGCACGTCAAGTACCTGTATATTCCGTATACAGACACAGTCGTGGTCGTGAGGTGTAACCCCCTTTCGAAATGGAAAGGCCCACCAAAGTATAAGCCGAAGTATACCCCAGAAGAAGCCATACAGCACGTAAGAGACCTTTATGGAGAATCTTTGAAGAATTATAGGTAAACCCATTACTGAAATCTTTCACAGCTCAAGTAATAGGAAACATTCGTGGAAAATCATATGATGTTTACTTGTGAATTGTGATGATTGCCAAATTAACCTTGAGATTTAGCCTAAATACAAAATCATAAGATACTCTTTGTATTTGAAACAATTTTTTTTCTTAGTTTTAAAACCATTTATCAGTATTTGTAGCTACCTGTTAACCTGATCTGATGATTCATTATATCTTACAGGAAAGTAGCTACCCCTGAAGAAAATGAACCTAATATCAGCAAACTTTCATTTACCGAACTCAGAGATAAGCTGCTTGCCTTGGATCCTTTCAATAAAGAACACATCGTGAAAGTCAACCAAGCGGAGGCCGAGTTCTGGAAAAAATCAGAGGGGTATAGAGTTGGGTGGAGTGATGAGATTCTCGGATTTGATTGTGGTGGTCAGCAATGGGTCTCAGAAACCTGTTTTCCAGCTGGAACTCTATCGAGGCCTAGCATGAAGGATCTTGAATACATAGAGAAATTGATGGAGATTATCGAGAAGGAAAATATTCCGGCCCCTGCACCTATAGAGCAGAGGTGGACTGCAAGCAGCAGAAGCCTCATGAGTCCAGCTTATAGCTCATCGGAGGATGACATATTCTCATGGGTACTCACTCGAATGCCTCTTTTTTCTTATTTATTGCTCGGTTATACAGCTAAAAGAACTATAAAAATCGGCAAACTTTGGATTAGTGTTACAAAATTTACCAATTTTTTTTTTTTTTTTTTTTTGAATAAATATTTTGTTTGTGTAAAACAGGTTGGTATAATTATGTATCTACCGACCATGGATGCTCGCCAGAGGAAGTCAATTACCGAAGAGTTTTTTCACTACCGGCAATTGACACAAGCAAAATTATGGGACCAATTCTCAGCTTACGAACATTGGGCTAAGATTGAGGTACAAATCATTCATCGTAAAACAAGCATATACTTTACTGCGTCGTATTCCAAGATGAATCTGAACTGAAAAATTGTGGAACTGAAATCTTCTAACTTGCTCATAGCTCCCCAAGGACAAAGATGAGGTAACTGCTCTTCAGGAAAGGTTAAAGAAGAGATTTCCAGTGGATGCATACAATGAAGCAAGAAGAAAACTCGACCCAAACCACATCCTTTCTAACAATAGGCTGGAAAAGTTGTTTCCCATGACTCAGACAGCGTGATGAGCTTATTTCACTGGTCAGTATGCTTCAATATTTACGTATGAACTGGCTCTATAGTGATAGTAATCTTTCTAACAATAGGCTGGAAAAGTTGTTTCCCATGACTCAGACAGCGTGATGAGCTTATTTCACTGGTCAGTATGCTTCAATATTTACGTATGAACTGGCTCTATAGTGATAGTAATCTTTCCTTAGCTGAATTGATGGACGTATTAATTGTTGAAAAGTTCTTCGATTTCACATAGAAGCAGTCGGTCCGTCTCAGAGTTCAAACTAGAAACAAAGAGAATCATTGTCGTGTTCTTTCACATTTTGGACTGGTGTTGATGAAGAACATTTGTAAGGAATAAATAAATTCATCCCTTTTATATGTAAGGAATGGTGGGTATGTTTTTTCCCCTTTTTGTAAAATCATAAATATCTTTTTTTAATCGTCTTTTCTCGACAAAGTGAGAAGATATTGATGGGACAGATGGTGTATTATTTTTTTTTTAATGGCATTCTTCTTTTGGAGAAGATATTATTGACGGACTGGAGAGTAATTTTTTTTTCCCGACTGAGAACGGAGGTGCATGTATGGATTGCGACACAACATCAGAAGATACAAACAGTATACTGTAGGATAAAATGCTTGTCCCAAGATTGTCTTTTTATTCTTATTTTTGTTGTTTTGATACGGATTACAATTTAATATACATGTGCTATTGTATTTGCTATATTCTATATGTGTGCATGGAGAAGACCTCGGATGAGAAAGACTGACAGTTCAACGACTTTCATTTTCAAGTCTCAAGATTTGATAAAAAAAATCATAATTATCTAATTTAACTTTATTAATTCTATTAATTAATTAAATTTGATTTTTAATCTCCCTTTCTTCCTTACACAATTAAATGTACAAATGGCTAGAAGTTTGAGACAGCTCATGTGCTTCATTTTTTTTATAATTGTATTTTAGAGTAAAAAATTAAAAATAGTTTTTTTAAAGTCGAAACTGTTCTTTTGGACTGAAATCGGCTGAATTGAACTGAATTTAAGCGATTTGAACTGAACTGAATTGATTTTTTATAAAAATAATAATAACTTTTATAAATTATTAAATATATTTTTTAAAAATATTAATAATATTATGACAATAATTAAATTATATATTGAAAATTATAAATTGAAATTATTGTATTTTTTATTTTATTTTAATTTATTTTGAAGCAAACTGAACTAAACTGAAATTAAGTCCAAAAGAACAAATCTTTATTGTTCAGTTTGAAAAATTGTACTATCAATAATTAGTAAAAACAAAAAGAGTTGACAAATTCGTGTTTGAAAATATTGACTTGTGTCCTTTCTATCACTTCATTATGTCCTACACTACAACACAATTATTAAATCAAACAAGAATAAAAAAATCAACATAAATTAATTAAACAATTATCAAATCAATCATAGTAATAGTTAATTTTTTTATCACTAATAAATTTGCATGTCGTTGATTAATACTATTATAATTAATAATAAAGTTAATTAATTATATGGATGATGATGATGATGGTACATTGTTCCCTCATGTCTCCGGCTCCCGTCGGCGCTACTTTCTTCTCCTCCGAGATTCAGATTCCCCGCCGACAAGCCGTCCTCCCTCGACATGACCATTGCCGCCGACTGCACCAGCTCGAGGCAGAGCCGGAGCTTGTTGGGCTCCACGTGGCCCATCCCCGGCACGGCCCCCTTGAACAAAAAATCCGACGTGAGCGCCCGCAGCACGTCGAGCGGCGTCGCCCCGTCCGCCGCCCGCGCGCCCGGGTCGGCGTGGTGGTCGAGCAGCACCGCCACCATCTCCGGCGACACCATCTCCGCCGCCACGTGGAGCGGCGTCCGGCCCGCGGGCCCCGCGGGGCAGTTGACGTCGGCCGCCCCCAGCTCGAGCAGCGCCTTCACCACCTCCCGGCTGCACCTCTCCACCGCGTAGTGTAGGGCCAGTGCCTCGTCCAGGTTCAGCCCCTCGCCCATCACCATCAGCTTCACCAGCTCCACGTCGGACGAGTCGAGGGCCCGCCGCATGCGCCCGATCCTCTCGTCCTCGACGTGGCGGTGGTGGTGGTGGTGGTGGTGGTGGTGGTGAGGGTGGAGGGAGCGGCGGAGGTCCTCGATTTTGGCGACGACATCGATCGGGACGTGCTTGGCGAGGACCTCGGGCGGGAGGCCCGATTTCGCGACGAGGTGGGAGCAAGTCGTCCAGAGTTGTTGCATCTCGTGCTTTTTCGACGCGATAAGGACTTTCATCACGTCCTCGATCGAGGCCTTTTCGACCATGCTCGTCAATTGTTTCTGCAAAAAAAAAAAAAAGATAAAAAACTGAAACTGATCTAAATTGAATTAAATTGAACTGAACTGAATCGAATATGCGCGCTACAGATTGAACTAACATAAAGTAATACTATCAGATTGAATTGAACTGAAATTGAATTAATTCAGATCGAATCGACTGAACTGATCTGAACTGAATTGAATATACGACTGCTGCAAGCGGATTGAACTAACATAAAGTAATACTGTACTACCAGATCAAAATGAATTGAATTGAAGCTAGTGAAATAGAATTAGACTGAAATAATTGAATTAGATAAATTGTACCGTACTGAATTGAGTTGAATTGAACTGAAGTATATATATTGTACCTGAGTGAGGAGGGCGAGCTGGTCGACTCCGAAGGATGTGGCGGCGGCGAGGGTTTGGAGGGCGAGGTGGACGGCGGAGGAGCAGTGGGAGTGCCAGCAGGAGCGGTCGGGGCAGTCGGGGCGGGGCTCGTGCTTCTGGGGGGAGATGGAGACTTGCCCGCTGTACAGGAACTGCAGGAGGAGGAGGAAAACCTCGTACCCGACAGAGTTAACGGGGATGATGGGCCGCGGGGAGCCGCCGCCGCCGCCGCCGCCCGGCCGGAGCTCGGCGTCGGGGCCGCAGAAGAATTTGCGGAAGAAGAGGCAGCGGGCGGCGAGGATGCAGCGGTGGGCGTGGACGAGGCGGCCCTCCACGCTGAAGGTGACGTCACTGAAGGCCTGGCCGTTGATTAGGAGGTTCAGGTAATCGAGGGAGAGAGATCTTAACGACTCTTCGGCGGTACTCATTTCTTTTCTTTTAGAGAGAGAGAGAGATAATTAAATCAATCGTGTGCGTGCTACTGTGTGTTGTGCGTGCTACTGTAATGTAATGTTTGATCAGAAGATTTTTTTTGTGGGGGCGTTTCGTTATTAGGATAAACTTTAGGGGCGGATTCGGAAAAATGAAACTATATATTGAATCGAAAAAGTATGATATGAACCCTTGATCATATATATATATATATATATAATTTTATGGATGAATCGATTAGGGTTCGACTCGGTCTATACATTTATGGTTTCACCCTTTAACCCTTTAAGCGTGAAAGGAGAAAAAGGAATTGCATTACAATATGTTGATGGACAGCACGATCACTGACTGTCTTATGATTTGAAACCCTTAGATTTGACATTTGACTTGTCTTTTCATAAAACCTATCTTTCCCACGACTTTCCCAAAATACCCTCTCTTTCATGTGCCCTATTTTGTCCACCAACTAACCCCATGTGCTCTTAAATACACTTAATACGAGTTCTATCCTAATTTAGCCAAAGATAAATGCATTATCAATAAAGGAAATAAATACATACTTTGATTTATAATAATAATAATAAAAAATTGTTTTAATTTAAGAGTTTTGGCATAAAATTCAAGAAAAAAATGTAGTTTATGTGCGTAACTTTTATGCATTTTAATTATGTTTTGTATTATAAAACCAAATATGAATGAGAAACGTACGTACTCTATCAACAGATGTTCGATATGAAAAGTGAAAGTGAGAGAATTTTCAGTGAGACGGAGTAAATATAAATGTTACCGCTGATGATTAGTGCATGAGTGATTGAAAAGCCATTTGGTCAAATAACCCAAAATGAAATGGCAATGGGAAAGAAATAAAAGAATTTTGCACGTGCAATTTAATATTATTGCATACATATAGAGGGAACACAATTCAATGCTTCGGTTATATGAACAGAGAGATATACTATGAAGAGACCATCCTCTTGATATTTTTTCTCTGGTTATATTTTTGTGGTCTGTCATTTCGGATCGAATTCGATGCAGTAACCCACATGTGACGTTCGTTATGAGATCATAATTCGACATAGTATGATTTCAACCAGTTGTCAAGAAATATAGGTAAAAATGTAAACGAGCGTCGATCAAATAATCGAGAAATTTAAATGTACAGAATCTTAATCAATATCATATGTATTAACTTAATTATAACTCAATGAAAAATAAATTCCGCAAGTAGTGGTGGGGATCATATATACTCCATATAATATCAAGTCAAACCACAAGACCATACTCAATTTCCAATTTAGAATCATGAAATTTGCACTTGCCACCAATGAAAGTTCTTCACAATTGCATTGACTTTTTTCAATAATGTGCCATAACACTGACAAATAAGTATGGGTGTCTTGACAAAAAATAAAAATAAGTTTTGGTCCATTGTTAAATTATTTGAATTGTGACAATCTAACAAAAGACATCCTATTAATTACACTTAAAGTATGATTATTAAATAATAGTGCACACCAAATATTCCATGTTATGAATTTTGGCACAAGCGGGGCCTCGAAATCATTACATAATTTACAAAATAATTTTTTAGATGATTATTTTTTGGGCAGCCAAATCTTTCATGTTTTTTTTTTTTAATTTAATTTAATTTTTTGTTTTTGTTTTGTGTTTATTTTTTTTGGTAATGGACTAGTTTATTGATCAAATTTGATGGATTAATTCATGTCTTAAACAAGAAGTATTTTTCCATTTAATTTCTCAACCCTACCATGATTCAAAGCTTTCAATATATACTCGTACTACACATATAGTGCATGTCTTAGTGCGCTCTCTTTCTCTCAACACACACACGTCTAAAGTCTTCAAAAATAATAATGGAAGGTCGTATTTAGTAAGAAAAACACGAGCAATCCGAAAAAATGATAATGCGGATTACCGGCGCCATACCGTGCTATGATTGCATTGTTGCAAATTTCGTCGAGCCAATATTTATCGACAGAACTATTAGTCGATCGACCGGTGAATACAATTACACCATTGATTATAAGTTTATAACCCTAGTAAATCAACAAATTTCATGGAAATTAGTAACGATGTGACAAGTCTACAAGTAAGTGCATGTGACGTGATATGATGTATATTAGTGAAATGACTCGTCTGACCTTGACCTCTCCTCTTTGTCAGTCTATCATCTCTCTCACACAAACAACGCCCCTCAGCCGTACGATCGATCGCCTATCGAAAATCAAGAATTGACACGTGTCACTAACCCACCCATCATCAGAAAAGTCCCATTTGTTATTACACGACATTTTGTACTGAGGTTTTTTAGCTGTAACTAAATAAATGCAATTCTTGGCACTGATTTTCATGTACTTATTTTTTTTCTAATTTGAAAAATAAAATAATATGAAAAAATGATTATTACTATTAGGGTTTTCGTTCATTCTTTTTGTAGTCCTCTATCGATCAATTTTAATTTTTCTCTTCTGATTTTATTTCCCTGCCTGTGAAAACCTGTGAAAACCTGTGAAAACCGACTCAAGTTACAAGTGCGATATACAGTTCAAAAAATTTAATTTCTCTGCATGCCACATGCACGCACGTAAGGTTCTAACGTGGATAAACTTGCTGTCGTATGTATCGGAATTTTATATTGAATTTGTATAAAAAAATGGAATTCATTTTAATAAGTATATATATTAGAGAATTATTTCTTTTATTATCAATTAATTTTAAAAAATAATAATAATTAATGATTCCCTTTGCAAACAAACCGGATAATAAGTCGGATGGGACAGGAGGTCCAACTGCCCAAGTTTCCGACAAGCATGGTCATGTTTAGTCTTGTCATCTTCAATTTTTGGTCGTCTTTTAAACAAATAATTTATTCACACTGTCATTAACTATATCTACCGTTATTATACTCCATAAATATATAAATTAGGTGTCACATCCTGATTTTATTTTTTATTTCTTAAGATTTTTTATTGAAGTTATTCGTACACGGTCAAGGGTCAACTCAATCGGGGTGGATTTTGTAATTTAGAAATTTATTTGGTGGCCTCTTGTAAATACTCTAATCCTCCGAGATTGTTTTGTAATTATCCCAACAAGCTATATAGAATATAGTCATTATTAGATCAAAGAGAAATCTGATGGGGTGCAACCTGCAAGTGCAACAAGGTTAATCTTGTTCTGATCAATGCTCTGTTCTTAGAACGAAGAAATCACACTAAATCAAATCTCCATAACACACATCTCACTCCCAATGCTTCGTCTCAAACATTCAACCATCGCGTATATATCATCGTCTCGACAATGCGATTTATCTCGTGAAACGAATCCATGAACAAACCCTTTCACCTGCAAGCAGCTCCAACCTGGACACTTAACCAAGTTCATCTCTCTCATAACGCTCCTAACTTCTCGCACCTCGTCCCATCTCTCCTCACTCGCGTGCACATTGCTAAACATCGTGTAATAACCCGCGTTATCACTTTCCATCTCCAGAACCTTCTCGGCTGCATACACCCCGATCCTACGGTCCTCGTGAACCCGAGCAGCCGATAAAAGCGCCGACCATATTTTACTGTCCGGGAAAAAAACTCGTTTCAGGATGATCGACAAAGCCTCTTTGGTCTTTCCCAACCGGCCTAATAAATCAACGACGCAAGTGTAATGAACTAAATCGGGCTCGATTCCGAATTCTGATTTCATGGAATTTAATGCTTTGCACCCTTCGTTTAACATGCCCGAGTGGCTGCAAGCGGATAATAGACTCAAAAAGACAATGCTGTTGGGGTTTATCTTTTCTTCCTTCATTTGATCGAATGTTTCGAGTGCTTTCGAACCTATTCCGTGCGTGCCGTAGCCTTCGATCATAGATGACCAAGCCACTAAATCTTTCAGGGGCATTCCGTCGAAACAATTTCTCGCGGAAAAGATGTCTCCGCATTTACCGTACATATTCAGAACAGAGGTCTCGAAGGAACTAGAGCTTTCGTCGAGGGCAGATACGTAATTTCTTATAAAGTATCCGTGGACAGCTTTGCCTAACCGCAGAGCGCCCAAGGGCGGGAAAGCAACGATCAAGCTTCTCATAGTTTCGGTGTCGGGCTTAACGTTCGGAGCTAGCATTTGCTTGAAGAGCTCGAAAGCCTCTTTGAAACACCCGGATTTGGAATAAGAGTCCAACAAACAACTCGTTAGAATATCATCGATAACCCCTGTTTTCAGAGCTAGAGAATGGATTTGTCGATTTTGATCAAAATCACCGCACCCAGAAAGCCCTGAAACAACAAGAGTAAACGTTTCGACCGTTGGGTTTAATACTTCACACCTCATTTCATTCAAACAAAGGACGATTTCCGAGGCTTTCCCTTCCGAGCAGTAAAAACGCATCATAGTATTCCAAGAAACAGAATCTCTCGAATCGAATTCTTCGAAAAGAGTTTCCGAATCATTCGAACTACCGAACTCGGCATACATTTTCAAGACCGCGTTTTTCAGCGACCGGTCTGTAATGGATCCGGACTTGATCGAGTACCCATGTAACTCCGTCACTTCCGGCACATTAGGACAGGCCTGCAGCATCACAATCAGAGTCACCTCGTTAGGCGCCACCTCCTCCTCGAGCATTTCTTCGAACAGAGCGAAAGCCGAGCTCGCGTTCCCTTCCCGGGCACACCCTGAAATAACAGACGTCCAAGAAACCAAATCTCTGCTCGGCATTTCGTCAAACACTTTGCGAGCACTCCCGAAGCACCCGCTCCTCCAGTACCCATCAATCGCGGCGTTGCAGAAGTAGACATCCGACTGGAACCCCATCCTCACCCCCGCGCAATGGATCATCGCCGCGAAACCTGGACCGCCGCCGCATTTGCTTAGTAGCGGAAGCGTGTAGCCGTCGCACGGAACCCCCTTCTCCCTCATCCGCTTGAAAACAGAGACGGCCAACTCGGCGAGGCCCGAGTTCAGGCGGGCCTTGATGGCCGCGTTCCAATTGAATGCGTCGGGCTTTTCCGTAACGTTCAGCGCCGACACCGAGACGTTTAAAGATGCCAACTTCGAAGCGGCGGCGGCGTCGTCGAAGGAATGTTCTGGAATCTTCGAGACGATGATCGAAGGGTGGGCTTGCTTCAGCGTTCGAAGGTTTTTGCAGGAATTCAGTAGTGAGATTGAGGATAAGGGAGAACCCATTTACGAGGTAACTTGGAATCCTCGTATTTATATGTTTATTTATATATATCCCTCATCGTTTATGTTAGTGAAATCTTCTAAGTATATATCTAAGGTAGAGGAGTGTACAGGTCACGACCTTACTTGAACATGATCTTTCCTATAGGTTGTACCTGTGTACCCTCGATTTCAAAACAGGCAGAAAGACCAGTCCTGGTTGATGAGATGTTGCCACGTGTCCAGAGCGTGATTAACCGGCTGGCGGCAAGGTTTCCTGGCCGTCCAGTCTGTAGAGGATCGTTCCTAGCAAGGCCTGCCTTTCTGGGATGGATACGTGGTCGTCTGACAGGCTGCTGCCAACTCTTTTTGTTTATTATCTATCTCTTTTTGTTTATTATCTTTTATACTTTGTATATTGAACAATATTGATGAGCAGGGGAGAAAAAAAAGATATTGTTTCATATAAATTGTGAAATATTGACCACCATATGTCAAATACTATATGATTTCAAAATTGAGAAACAGATTAATATATTGTTTGATCATATATCCTTACAGTACAGAAACCTTGCCGGAAATCATATTTTAACAGTTCATGGGAAACACGAATGCTAAGAACACAAACTCCAGGTTAGAGTTTCTCTCAACGCTTCCTTTCCTGCCGCCACTTGAACACGGGTCTCGAGCTCGGAGTAACTATTTCATCATCACGAAGCTTGCGCTTTTTGCCCTTTTTCTGTAACCACAAAACAAAGTATTTCAGTGGGATTAAACATATATACTTGGTAGTACTTTTTACCAGGGCGGAAAAGGAAAAAGTACTCGGAAACAAACTATTGATACCCGTAATTCTTGCTGCATAGACATATCCATGTATATCTTCTCCAAATCTTGCACTCGGGTTTTTCTAGCCTCCAGTTCCCGGTAAGAAGCAGCTGTCTTCCTGCACGAGCCATGTAAGAAACTTAGCAGACTATTTGATTACATTTGGCCGTGGATTCTTTTCTGTTTTTTTCTTTCTGGTCGAGCTGTATTATTTCAATTGTACTTCTTTTTCGACAGAAGTGGAACAAGAAGACGAAGGAAAATGAATAAGGGTTATAGATTTCAAGTACTTTTTGATACGCTTAGGCAAGTTCTCGAAAGTAGGGTTTCCTCTGTTTTCCAGAATCATTGTTCCTAGCTCTCTCGCTTCATCCCTGAAAATGGAATCAACAATATAGTCAAGAATCGATGAATGATCTCGACAATAATAGGAAATAAATTAAATATCAGAAGGTCGTTCATACATACATATCATCCCTGCACTTTTATCCAACCTTCCATATTTAAACCTCATCCTCAACTTTAATTTACAATATACTCATATGTGTGCTATTTGAAAATTTAAAAAATCGCAAGAAAAAGCCTAATCTCAAAACTGTCTTCAGCGTAATAAACGTGCTTGCTTGAAGACTTGTTGTCGAAACAGTGCAGCATCCCACTTAGCCTTTCAATTTTCTGCGTTAGGGAAAAACTAAACATCAGCATATGATTCTGAAAGACAGCAACTTAATTCTCCGAAACAATAACCTTTTTCTCCGATTGGAGTTTCTGCAGTATGTATCCGATGTCTTGCGTCTTCATCAACATGAGCTCTTCATTGGTGTACTTATTTGCTTCGCTCCTTCACCATTCAACCAATCAAATTCAGCAATTTGATAAATATACCACAAGAAAATAATAACCATCGAAGCAAACATAAACTCGATATCTTTGTCTTACTCCATTTTGTGGACTCCCTTGACGGTTTTCGTGTTAATCATCTCGAAGTAGAACTCGTCCGGGTTCCTAAACGCCGCCTTCTCCTTGAGTTTCTGCACCACGTAAATTAAACCAAATATGCATCACTTCAAACATTTCATCGAGATTACATTCACTAGGTCACTAAAGATACGCTTATTACGCTTAAGACAGTTTTGAGATTAGGCTTTTTCTTGCGATTTTTTAAATTTTCAAATAGCACACATATGAGTATATTGTAAATTCAAGTTGAGGATGAGGTTTAAATATGGAAGGTGATATAGACCTGTATAGTCTGCTCCTTCTGGTGGAAGGCTTGGGCAGGCTCGACATAATCCTTGTGCTTTTCAACACGACGCTGTTGGGATTAATCTTTTCCTCCATCATTTGATCGAATTTTTCGAGTGTTCCGAACCTATCCCGTGTGTGCCGTAGCCTTCGATCATAGATGACCATGCCACTAAATCTTTCACGGGCATTCTGTCGAAACAATTTCTCACGGAAAAGATGTCTCCACATTTACTGTACATATTCAGAACAGAGGTCTCGAAGGAATTAGAGTGTTCGTCGAGGGCGGATACGTAATTTCTTATAAAGAATCCGTTGACAGCTTTGCCTAACCGCAGAGCGCCCAAGGGCGGGCAAGCAACGATCAAGCTTCTCATAGTTTCGGTGTCGGGCTTAACTCCCGGAGCTAGCATTTGCTCGAAGAGCTCGATAGCCTCTTTGAAATACCCGGATTTGGAATAAGAGTCCAACAAACAGCTCGTTAGAATATCATCGAAAACCCCTGTTTTCAGAGCCAGAGAATGGATTTGTCGATTTTGATTGAAATTACCCCACCCCGCAAGCCCTGAAACAACGAGAGTAAACGTTTTTCGACAGTTGGTTTTATTACTTCACGCCTCATTTCATTCAAACAAACGACGATTTCGAGGCTTTCTCTTCTGAGCAGTAAAAACGCATCATAGTATTCCAAGAAACAGAATCCCTCTGAATCGAATTCTTCGAAAAGAGTTTCCGAATCATTCCCTTCACCGAACTCGGCATACATTTTCAAGACCGCGTTTTTCAGCGAACGGTCTGTAATGGATCCGGACTTGATCGAGTACCCATGCAACTCCCTCACTTCGGCACATTATGACATGCCTGCAGCATCACGATCAGAGTCACCTCGTTAGGCGCCACCTCCTCCTCCCGCATTTCTCCGAACAGCCCGAAAGCCACGTTTGAGTTCCCTTCGCGGGCACACCCTGAAATAACAGACGTCCAAGAAACCAAATCTCTAATCGGCATTTCGTCGAACACCTTGAGAGCACTCCCGAAGCACCCGCTCCTCGCGTAACCATCAATCGCGGCGTTGCAGAAGTAGACATCCGACTGGAACCCCATCCTCACCCCCGCGCAGTGGACCATCGCCGCGAAACTCGGACCGCCGCCGCATTTGCTCAGTAGCGGAAGCGTGTAGCCGTCGCACGGAACCCCCTTCTCCCTCATCCGCTTGAAAACAGAGACGGCCAACTCGGCGAGGCCCGAGTTCAGGCGGGCCTTGATGGCTGCGTTCCAATTGAATGTGTCGGGCTTTTCCGTACCGTTCAGCGCCGACACCGAGACGTATAAAGATGCCAACTTCGAAGCGGCGGCGGCGTCGTCGGAGGAATGTTCTGGAATCTTCGAGACGATAATCGAAGCGTGGGCTTGCTTCAACGTTCGAAGGTTTTTGCAGGAATTCAGTAGTGAGATTGAGGATAAGGGAGAACCCATTTACGAGGTAATTTGTAATCCGCGTATTTATATGCTTATATATATATATATATCCCACCTCGTTTATGTTAGTGAAATCTAAGAAGTATATAACTAAGGTAGAGGACAGTACTGGTCACGACCTTACTTGAACAAGATCTTTCCTATAGGTTGTGCCTCTGTACTCTCGGTTCCAAAACAGGCAGAAATTCCAGTCCTGGTTGATGAGATATTGCCACGTGTCCAGAGCGTGATTAACGGGCCGGCGACTAGGTTTCCTGGCCGTCCAGTCTGTAGAGGATCGTTCCTAGCTAGGCTTGCCTTTCTGGGATGGACTCGTGGTTGTCTGACAGGCTGCTGTCAACTCTTTTTGTTTTGCCTTAATAAGAGCATAATTTAGCTCAAAAATTATAGTTTAGGGAAATTTATCATGATTTTATAATACAAGCTAAATTATCTTTTATCCTTTGCATATTGAACAATATTGATGAGCAGAAGAAAAAAAGCTTTTGTTTCAATATGATTTCAGAATTGATACTGTAAAGATATGGTCAAACAATATATTAATCTGTTTCTCAATTTGTGAAATCATAAAGCTTTTACAGTACAGAAACCTTGCGACACCTGAGTGTATAAATAAAACCGAAAGCATATTTTAACAGTTCACGGGAAACACGAATGCTAAGAACACAAACTCCAGGTCAGAGATTCTCTCAACGCTTCCTTTCCTGCCGCCACTTGAACACGGGTCTCGAGCTCGGAGTAACTATTTCATCTTCACGAAGCTTGCGCTTTTTGCCTTTTTTTCTGTAACCAGAAACAAAGTATTTTCGTGGGATTACTTACTTGCTAGTACTTTTTTACCAGGACGGAAAAGGAAAAAAGTAACCCGGAAACAAACAATTGATACCCGCAGTTCTTGCAGCATAGACATATTCATATATATCTTCTGCAAATCTTGCACTCGGGTTTTTCTAACCTCCAGTTCCCGGTAAGAAGCAGCTGTCTTCCTGCACGAGCCATGTAAGAAACTTAGCAGACTATTTCATTACATTTGGCCGTGGATTCTTTTCTGTTTTTTTCTTTCCGTTCGAGCTCTATTATTTCAATTGTGCTTCTTTTTGAAGAAGCTGTATTATTTCTACCTTGCGATTTTACCAACTCATTGTCTAATTCACACATCAGAAATAAAATAGCAAGAAATGACGATGTAAGAAATATCAAATAAGTCACTTGGTCGAAAATAAAGGTATTATCGACTGAACAGAAGTAGAAGAAGAAGACGAAAAAAAATGTATATGGGTTATAGGTTTTAAGTACTTTTTGATATTCTTAGGCAAGTTCTCGAAAGTAGGGTTTCCTCTGTTTTCCAGAACCATTGTTCCTAGTTCTCTCGCTTCATCCCTGAAAATGGAATCAACAATATAGTCAGGAATCGATGAATGATCTCGACAATAATAGGAAATAAATTAAATATCCGAAGGTCATTCATATATACAAATAATCCCTGCACTTTTATCCAACCTTCCATATTTAAACCTCATCCTCAACTTGAATTTACAATATACTCATATGTGTGCTATTTGAAAAATTAAAAAATCGCAAGAAAAAAGCCAAATCTCAAACCTGTCTTCAGCGTAATAAACGTGCTTGCTTGAAGACTTGTTGCCGAGACAGTGCAGCATCCCACTTAGCTTTTCAATTTTCTGCGTTAGGGAAAAACTAAACTTCAGTATATGATTCTGAAAGACAGCAACTTCATTCTCCGAAACAATAACCTTTTTCTCCGTTTGGAGTTTCTGCAGTACGTATCCGATGTCTTGCGTCTTCATCAACATGAGCTCTTCATTGGTGTACTTATTTGCTTCACTCCTTCACCATTCAACCAATCAAATTCAGCAATTTGATAGATATACCACTAGAAAATAATAACCATCGAAGCAAACATAAACTCGATATCTTTGTCTTACTCCATTTTGTAGACTCCCTTGACGGTTTTCGTGTTAATCATCTCGAAGTAGAACTCGTCCGGGTTCCTAAACGCCGCCTTCTCCTTGAGTTTCTGCACCACGTAAATCCAACCAAATATGCATCACTTCAAACATTTCATCGAGATTACATTCATTAGGTCACTAAAGATAGATATAGACCTGTATAGTCTGCTTCTTCTGGTGGAAGGCTTGGGCAGGCTCAACATAATCATTGTGCTTTTCAACACGACGCTGTTGGGATTTATCTTTTCCTCCTTCATTTGATCGAATGTTTCAAGTGCTTCCAAACCTAGCCCGTGCGTGCCGTAGCCTTTGATCATAGATGATCATACCACTAAATATTTAACGGGCATTCTGTCGAAACAATTTCTCGAGGAAAAGATGTCTCCACATTTACTGTACATATTCAGAACAGGGGTCTCGAAGGAATTAGAGCGTTCGTCGAGGGCAGATACGTAATTTCTTATAAAGAATCCGTGAGCAGTTTTGCCAAACCACAGAGCGCCCACGGGCGGGAGAGCAACAATAAATCTTCTCATAGTTTCGGTGTCGGGCTTAACGCCCGGAGCGAACATTTGCTCGAAGAGCTCGATAGCCTCGTTAAAACACCCGGATTTGGAATACGGGTCCAACAAACAGCTCGTTGAATATCATCGAAAACCCCTGTTTTCAGAGCTAGAGAATGGATTTGTCGATTTTGATCGAAATCACAGCACCCTGCAAGCCCTGAAACAACGAGAGTAAACGTTTCGACAGTTGGTTTTATTACTTCACGCCCTATTTCATTCAAACACAAATGCAACTCCGGACTCGACATACATTTTCAAGACCGCGTTTTTCAGCGAACGGTCTGTAATGGATCCGGACTTGATCGAGTACCCATGCAACTCCCTCACTTCGGCACATTATGACAGGACTGCAGCATCACGATCAGAGTCACCTCGTTAGGCATCACGTCCTCCTCGCGCATTTCTCTGAACAGCGCGAAAGCCACGTTCGAGTTCCCATCGCGGGCACAACCTGAAATAACAGACGCCCAAGAAACCAAATCTCTGCTCGGCATTTCGTCGAACACCTTGTGAGCACTCCCGAAGCACCCGCTCCTCGCGTAGCCATCGATCGGATCGCTGCGTTGCAGAAGTAGACGTCCGACTAGAACCCCATCCTCAACCCCGCGCAATGGACCATCGCCGCGAAACCCGGACCGCCGCCGCATTTGCTCAGTAGCGGAAGCGTGTAGCCGTCGCACGGAACCCCCTTCTCCCTCATCCGCTTGAAAACAGAGACGGCCAACTCGGCGAGGCCCGAGTTCAGGCGGGCCTTGATGGCCGTGTTCCAGTTGAATGCGTCGGGCTTTTCCGTACCGTTCAGCGCCGACACCGAGCTTCCGGGATCGTGAAACTGGACGTATAAAGATGCCAACTTCGAAGCGGCGGCGTCGTCGGAGGAATGTTCTGGAATCTTCGAGACGATAATCGAAGCGTGGGCTTGCTTCAGCGTTCGAAGGTTTTGCAGGAATTCAGTAGTGAGATTGAGGATAAGGGAGAACCCATTTATGAGGTAACTTGGAATCCTCGTATTTATATGTTTATTTATTATATATATCCCACATTGTTTATATTAGTAAAATCTAATAAGTATATAACCAAGGTAGAGGAGATGAAAGGACACGACCTTACTTGAACAGGATCTTTCCTATAGGTTATACCTCTGTACTCTTGATTTCAAAAGAGGCAGGAAACCCAAACCTGATGATGATAAGCTGCCACGTGTCCAGAGCGTGATTAACGGGTCGGTGGTTAGGTTAACCTGACCGTCCGTTCTGTAGAGGATCGTTCTCAGCTGGGCTTGCCCTCCTGAGATGGGCACGTGGTTGTCTGATAGGGGGTTATATCTTTTTTTTTTTTAGCGATTTTCATACTTTGCATTCTTACTTTCTTATGCCATATATTATGTGGACTGTATCAGTATATCTGTTATGAAATTTTTTTATAAGCAAATTTGAGTTATCAAGGTTTTGTAATTTAGCCCAAAAATATCCGTCTGAATTCATCAAGATTTTAGAACACTATATTTATACTATGCATATTGAAAAATAATAATCAGCATGAAGAAAAAAAAGATATTGTTTCATAAAAATTGTGAAATATTGATGTCAAATATTTGATTTCAAAATTGAGAAACAGATTAATTGTTTGATCATATCCTTACAGTAAAAAAAACCTTTCGACACCTGAGTGTATAAAACTGAGAGCGTATTTTCGACACCTGAGTGTATAACCGAGAGCGTATTTTAACAGTTCATGGGAAACACGAATGCTAAGAACACAAAACTCCAGGTTAGAGTTTTTCTCAACGCTTCCTTTCCTGTCGCCACTTGAACACAGGTTTCGAGGTAGGAGTAACTATTTCATCTTCACGAAGCTTGCGCTTTTTGCCCTTTTTCTGTAACCAGAAACAAGGTTTCTCCGAGGGATTATTTACTTGCTAGTACTTTTAACCACGACAGAAAAGGAAAAAAGAACTCAGAAACAAACTATTTATACCCGCAGTTCTTGCAGCATAGACATATCCATATATATCTTCTCCAAATCTTGCACTCGGGCTTTTCTAGCCTCCAGTTCCCGGTAAGAAGCAGCTGTCTTCCTGCACGAGCCACATAAGAAACTTAGCAGACTATTTGATTACATTTAGCCGTGAATTCTTTTACGTTTTTTTCTTATTGTTCTAGCTGTATTATTTCAATTGTACTTCTTTTAGAAGAAGCTGTATTAATTCTACCTTGCAATTTTACCATTTAATTCACACGTCCGAAACGAAATAGCAAAAAATGACGATGGCAAGAATATCAAATAAGTCACTTGGTCGAAAATAGAGGTATTTTGGACTGAACAGAAGCGGAGCAAGAAGACGAAGGAAAATGAAAAAAAGGTTACAGTTTTCAAGTACTTTTTGATATGCTTAGGCAAGTTTTCGAAAGTAGGGTTTCCTCTGTTTTCCAGAACCATTGTTCCTAGTTCTCTCGCTTCATCCCTGAAAATGGAATAAACAATATAGTCAAGAATCGATGAATGAACTCGACAATAATAGGAATTAAAGTGTCCGAAGGTTGTTCATATGTATAATCAAACGCAGCACCTAGAAATCAAAATAAACCTCGCCCTCGACTAGGATTTACAATATACTCATAAGTGCTATAAGAACATTTAAAAATCACAACGAAAAGCCTAATCCCAAACCTGTCTTCAGCGTAATAAACATGCTTGCTTGAAGATTGGTTGTCGAGACAGTGCAGCATCCCACTTAGCTTTTCGATTTTCTGCGTTAGTGAAAAACAAAAACTTCAGCGTATGATTCTTAACGACAGCAACATCATGCTCCGAAACAATAACCTTTTTCTCCGATTGGAGTTTCTGCAGTATGTATCCGATATCTTGCGTCCTCATCAACATGAGCTCTTCATTGGTGTACTTATTTGCTTCACTCCTTCACCATTCAACCAATCAAACTCAGCAATTTGATAATTATACCGCTAGAATATAATAACCATCGAAACAAAACAAATACTCGATATCTTTGTCTTACTCCATTTTGTGGACTCCCTTGACGGTTTTCGTGTTAATCATCTGGAAGTAGAACTCGTCCGGGTTCCTAAATGCCGCCTTCTCCTTGAGTTTCTGCATGACGTAAATTCGACCAATACACATCACTAATCACTTCAAACAATTCACGAGGTGCTCAAATAAAACCCATATGAATTACGGGTTCACTGGAAATCGATATGCACCTGTATAGTCTGCTCCTTCTGGTGGAATGCTTGGGCACGCTCGACATAATCCTTGTGCTTTTCGAGCAGTCCGAATTTCTTCCTCGATTGCCTGCTCCGTAACCAAGATAATATTTAACGAATAAGCAATGAATCAAGAATCAAGATATCAAAACACCCACAATCAATTACAGAGTAAGAAATTGAATTTATTTATGTTTTCAAAAAGGAAAATAATATTAAAAAAAAAAAAAACTCACGGCTGCGAACGCTCCTTGTGAGCTTTTCGGGGGATGGCATTCCTTAAAGACGACATTTTTATGCACCTGATTCAAAAATTAACATACAGACAAAAATTATTCTCGATGTTCAAAATTAGGGAAGAAAAATTAAGGAAACGAGGAAAATAACTAATGGAATTTTAAAAAGATGTGAAAGAAATAGAGACGAACTTGGTGAGGGAGAAAGCTTAGCGCCGCCGGTGGTGGCTTTAGGATATGGAGAGATTTGGTACTGTGTTTTTTTTTCTCGGCTTGGTATGTTAGTCGTTACATATAGTATTGGGCTGACCATTTAATTACGGGGGCCCAATAGCATGCAAGGTTTTGTATCGTCGGCCTGCATTTTACACTTAGGCCCAATAAAGTGTTGTTTAAAATATCTATCATAAGTTTTTTTTTTTGTCTAGGTCAATTGCAATGTCTTGAGATTCGAACCAAGGACCTCAAGTCCTCAATTCAAGTGCTCAACCAACTAGCTAACAACCCTTGACATCTATCATAAGTTCATAAAGACTCAAAGGCAATGTTTTAAAACCCGAGACGAATATTTGAGTTAAATATTTGACGGGTACTTGTCAAAGCGTATGAGGCGTTCTCCTCATCAATTTTTTGTTTTTCTTTCTAATTAATGATAAATTTATGAATTTATTGTTTTTATTGGCCTGTTAATTATTATTAATCTTACAAATTTGCTTATTCTACATTTTTTAGGTATTTTTAATGTTTAAGACTCCTTAATTGTTATTATTAGAAAAAATACTCATTCTTTTAATTCTTATATTGTATGATTCTATAATTTTCATATTCTTTCATATAGGAGTTTTTATTATTTTATATTTATATAGTAGGACAACAGTAAATATACAGAGGACTAAACTACTCCTATTATGCTTATTAATTAATGTACATACCTAGTGTTAATTATATCACCTAATAATAATTAATTAATTTACAAAAATTATTCAGTGTAACGTTCTATCTTATCTATTCAATTATATTCTTGTCTACATTATTTTAGCTAATTAAAAATTATTCAGCGTTGTTTCTTATCTTTTATAATTCAACGCTGTTTTTTATAGCTAATTAAAAATTATTCAGCGTTGTTTCTTATCTTTTATAATTCAACGCTGTTTTTTATCTTTTTGCAGATGCATTTGTTGTTTTGGAAGCGCTTTCTTATATATCTTTTATAATTCAACGCTGTTTTTTTATCTTTTTGCAGATGCATGTGTTGTTTTAGAAGCGCTGTTTCTTATCTTTTATAATTCAGCGATGTTTTTTTATTTTTTTCCCGTTGCATGTGTTGTTTTGGAATTGCATCTGATAAAAATTTATGTAATAAAATGAAATAGATTTAAATTAAATTATTTATTAATACAGTTATTTATATTAAATTATTTATTATTATTTGAATTGTTTTGGGAATAATGCTCTTATTTAATATTAAACGAAACAATGAGAGTAAATTTTAATATAAAAATTATAATTGCTTCCACTACAAAAAAAACATGAGAATACCGACTGCAAAAACAGTCGATATTACATTCGGTATTCGGATACCGACTGTAATACCAACTGTTATTTGCAGTAAAAAAAGGCATAGTCGGTAATTGTTCACCGACTATTTTAAGCAACAGTCTGTATTATCGCCGACTGTAGACCGACCACATGCGCAGTCAATAGTATAGGACTGGTTTTCGGTTCAAAACAGTCGGGGATTGCCGAGTGTCATCATCGACTGTGGTAACAGTCGATATCACCAACTGTGGTAACAGTCGGTATCACCGACTGTGTTTACAGTCAGCGTATACGCAGATATTATCGACTGCTGATTACAGTCAGTAATCAAAAAAATATAAAAAAAAAATATTTGATTTTAAAAATCTCAAACCTGCAATTCCAAAACATTTCATTGTTGTGCCAACAAAACAAACATACACAAAACCCAAAACCATTTCATTGTTCTGCCAACAAAACATACACAAAAGATTCAAAAGTATAGAAATTCAAAGTTTAATTTACAATTCTAACTTCACAACCATCCGTCTATCGCAAATCATGGGGAAGTGAAAGGGGGATGTTGTGCCTGCTGTTGTGCCTGCTGCTGGAGTAGAGCTAAGACAGATGCCAACTGATCTTTTATCTCGGACTGAGACTTCTCTAAGCTCTCAATCTTAGTCTCCATCTGTTTGACTTTCTCCCGCTCACGAAAAAGCTCTTGAGACGAAGACGAGCTACCCTTCTTCGTAGACGAACTCCCGAAACGGCCAGTCCCGAAGACAGAATTACTTCTCTTCGGCTTGACGACGGTCATATACACCTCGTCGATGTCAACCTCGCTCTGCGTAGACGATTGTATTTCCTCGATCGCCTTTCCAACCTCGTCCTTGCAAACATAAAACATTAATTAATACGATTCAAACTTATATTGATTTAGTATCAAGTAAGAAATTTAATAATTTGAAACATACCGCTGTCTTCTCAGCTTTCTGAGTCGTGTAGCTCCCATCCGGCTTTTGGTGCAGTCGTTTGAAGATGTCAAACCTAGTCGCATCTCGACCAGTCTTCTTCTTCTATAAACAAGTAAAATAAATGTTACTAGTATTGTGTTGGAAATAACACATTAATGGTAAGGTTATGAAACATTTATATATTTATAGTACTTACAAAATCTACCGCATAAGCAATCGTAGACCGAGAGCCGCCAATATGTTTCGATATCCCAGTACCCGGTCCATTGGGCTCGCTCAATCGGTTCGCTCTGTACTTAGCCGATTTCTCCTTGAACTCAGGAGTGTCCCACTCCTTAAGCCAGGCGGTCCAGCAGTTTTCTGGGATGCAAGGTGGTTTAATCTTCTTAGAATCCCACATTTGTCTCCATTCACTCGTGCGACTGCTATATCGTCGTTTCATAGCCTTCTTGTAAGCCGAAAATATTTCATTTTTGGAAAACAAGCTCTCGTCCCAACAATAACGACGCTACATTTTTAAGTAAAAACAAAGAAAGTTAGTAAAAAATCGTTTAAATTACGTAAATGTATACGTATTCTTTTAATAAATTACCTGAAACTCGAGCCAGTAACGCTGCTTATGGTCATTAGGAATCGTCGCATAACAGTGCCCCAAAATGTGGACACGAGACTCGATAATCTGGCGGAGTGCTGTAGCCATAATCACCTCATCAGAATGTAGCCTGCACATGATTAACGATATTGAATTACATTAATTGTTAGACATACATTTTAAAGATGTTATTAAATGTAAAAATAAATAACACTTACGCTGAACCGATGAGATAAACTGCTGTCTTATTAGGTTCATTGACTGGCTGTGTGCAACTGCTAGAAGCCGCTGGATCATGAGGGGCAGCGCTGCTCCGGGTCGCCGAAATAGTCTCATCAGTCGACATCAGGTCTTGATCAGGATCATGCGTATCGCGTAGTCGACAAACAGACCTCGATGCTGAAGAATGTGCTCCTCTGGATCTAACCATCTACAATTATTGGAATATTTATGTTAGTATAGACTGACATTACTGAAGATTACCTCAAACTTATCCATTACCCGACGATGTATCATTATCACTAAATATGTCATTTTCATTTTCAGCAGAATCATAAGAATTCTCCGAGACCACATTTTCTTCATCATCGAAATTTTCATGCTCATTTTGACCAGGGATAGCCAATTGGATGTCAACATCCTCCAATTGTATATGAGGTAGATTATCTACAACATCTTCTTGATATGATTGAACCAGCGGCTCAATGAACTCCACATTTGACCTCGCTTTCACTTTGCAAGCTGCCCACCAGTCTAACTTGTCCTTTTTCAAGCTTGGGTATGGAGAATAATACACTTGTAGGGCTTGTGATGCAAGTACAAATGGCTCGTAACGATTGAATTGCCGCTTATGATTTATCTCGACAAGCTTGTAATGCCGGTCGATCCGCGTGCCGGCAGGAGTTGGATCAAACCATTCACATTTAAGCACCAGTACACTCTTGCACAACAACCCTGTGTATTGTAGTTCTATCACCTCCAAGAGGCGACCGTAATAATCATACTCATTTTCTCCATAGTTTGTGCCTCGTATACAAACACCTGTATTCATCGTTGACTTGTTGGACCCATACTCGAGTGTGTGAAATTTGTATCCATTAATTTTGCAACCAGAAAATGTTTTCACACATTGGGAAGGGCCTATCGACAGACTTTGGATGTAATGGTCGATGGCATTATTCATAGGATCATTTGCCTGTGATATACAATATATAGATATTTAGTATCGAACTCATTTGCATGTGAAAGTATCCAGTAGCTTTTGCAACCAGAAACTAATTTACAATATATAGATATTTCATATCGAATTCATTAATTTTGCAACCAGAAACTAATTTTGCATGTGATATACAATATATAGATATTTAGTATCCTTAATTAGGTAACCAGTAACTTACATAGCAATGAAACCAATCTGCGAACTCATTTTCTAATTTCTCGGCAAGACTATCTTCACTTATGTTAGGTTCAACGCGTCTTGCATTCTCCATAAAAATGCTACATTTCAATATCATTTGAACAATGTTAACTTGATAGAAGTAAGCTCGTAATAATTAACATTAAATGAGATTTATTAAGCTTACTTGTGTATTTGACAATCTCATTGCAGTTGAGAAGTATGTAAGTTCTGGCAGCATTGTACTCCTTCTGATTAAGAAATCTCTTTCGTGCTGTGCCAAATGGTTTACCATGTTTCTTGAACACGGAAGGAATGTCATCATCATCGTCGTTCTCAGATAATTCATCGCCATTCCTCGGCACTCGAGATAGTCTTGTGTAGACATGATCTTCGAAGTAAAATGACATAAATGTAGAAGTCTCCTCTACTAAATACGCGTTCGATATCGACCCTTCGACCTTTGCCTTGTTTCTGACTTTATTTTTTAATTTTCGAAGATATCTCTCAAATGGGTACATCCACCTGTACTGCACTGGTCCAGCAATTCTTGCCTCATACGGTAAGTGAACAGGTAGATGTTCCATTGAGTCAAAAAAGCTTGGAGGAAAAATTCTTTCCATCTTGCACAATATAACTGGTATTTCCTGTTGCAACCGAGTCATATCAACAACACTTATAACTCTGCTGCTTATGTCTTTGAAAAACATACTGAATTCTGTTAAAGCCTTCCAAACAGGTTGAGGAAGCAATTCACGAAAGGCAATAGGGATTATCCTCTGCATGAAAACATGACAATCGTGGCTTTTCATCCCTATGAGTCTCATCCCGTGTACATCAACACAACGCACCAAATTCAATGAGTATCCATCTGGAAATCTTAATGTTTTTATCCACTCACACAACACAAGTTTCGACTTCTTATCAAGTGTGTAACAAGCTTTAGGATATTTCCCTGTTCGTATATCCTTTTGCAACTCAGGGCGTTTGCAATAATCGTTCAACTCTTCCCTCGATTTAGGAGTGTCTTTTGCTTTCCCCTTTACTGACATTACTGTATTAAATATGTTATCAAACACATTCTTCTCGATGTGCATCACATCTAAATTATGTCGAATTAAATTTGTGCTCCAATAAGGCAAATCCCAAAAAATACTTCGTTTTTTCCAGCCTGAGGTCTTGGATATTTGGGCGTTGACGCGTTCAGCATCCAACTCAGTTACTTTCAGAAGTCCCAAACTCTCAATCTCCGCTAATATTTCATGTCCTGAACGAATATTGGGCGGCGGGGTCGTCACTGTTTTATTTTTTCTGAAGCTTATCTTATTTCTTCTGAACTGATGATCAGGGGCAAGGAATTTACGATGATTATCGAACCAGGATTGTTTGCCGCTGCATCGAAGAGTAAATGCATCTGATGTTTCCATACAATATGGACAGGCTTTCTTCCCTGCCGTACTCCATCCCGATAACATAGAATATGCTGGGAAATCACTGATTGTCCACATGAGAGCGGCACGTAACTGAAAATTCTGTTTCTTGGAGATATCGTACGATGTAGCACCAATAAATAGATGGAGCTCCATCTATTTATACCCTGTTTCTTTTATCATTCCATTTTTTTCTCCTACTTCACATGTTTGAGTTAGAATCTCTTATTCTCCAAATTTTCTCATCTCCATGATGATGAGGTACGCTGTAGCACATGTAAATATATTTCTATTTCTTCCCATCTTATTTTCTCTTTCTTGTGCGCATATTTTTATATTTTAATTTTTTTCAACTATTATTTTTTGTGGTAGCAAATAAATTCTAATTATGTATGGTCGAATTCAAATAATTTAATGTTTAAATGTTTTTAAAACAAGAAATTTTAGTTTTATACTTTTCAATATATATGTATCTGTATATACACATATATATACACACATGTGGGTATTTTTTTATAATTTATAAATCTCAATACTCAACTTTGAATAGTCATAATGTACAAAATTGAATTGTGGAATTTATTTTTACAATGAATGTAAGTTGGGTCGATTCATTCAAGTTATTAAACTTTTTTATTTAAAATTAAATTTTAGTTTCATTTTAAAATTTATAATTATTTTTTAAATAGTTTTTTAACAATATGTATTGTTCATTTTTATATTTTTGAATTTTAAGTGTTGATTATTTTTCTTTTTTTACCTCATAATATATTTTAAATGGGGATGCTAATTAATTTTTATTTTATAATTATTATTTGTCTTATATTAATAATTTTATATTTTAAATGACATATAATATATTTAAATATCTGAATAAATATTCTAATACGTACGCTTCTATCAATACGAATATAAATCAAAATTTAATATTC
This sequence comes from Euphrasia confusa, assembly GCA_954870475.1. Lineage (NCBI taxonomy): Eukaryota > Viridiplantae > Streptophyta > Magnoliopsida > Lamiales > Orobanchaceae > Euphrasia > Euphrasia confusa. The sequence continues at coordinate 834,053 of OX940954.1, read as the reverse complement.
GAACGAATATAAATATTTAAATACGTTTACGAATACAAATTAAATAGTGAGATATTTGATTGGTTTACACCTGACATTTTTCAAGCAATTTGTAAAATTTAAAAAGAAAACAACCTGCAAAAAGTATAGGACAGTTATCTTTCTCTTTAGACCAGAAACACAACACAAAAATCATCATCACATAAGATAACAAAAAAAAAATTGAAAGATCACTCAAATCTAATTCTAATACTATTTCTTATTCCAACAGTACATAACACCACAACAACAACGAATTGCTACGCATGTATAGATGCGCAGCCAATTAATTGTTTAAGGTTTTAGTTAACTACATTTCGTGCAGCACCAACAGTCCGCATTAGGGAGGAAAGTGTGTTTGATGCAACACCCATTATTTAAGCCGTGAGAGCTGCATATATCAGAACAACTAGTATTATTCGCGCAATAAGATCCCATTTTTATACCAGCGTCGGAGCATTTCTTATTCTCAGCTTTGACCACATTTCCTGAGCAACAAAACAATATGTATTTAAGTCGGAGCATTTCTTATTCTCAGCTTTGACCACATTTCCTGAGCAACAAAACAATATGTATTTAATTCGACGACGTCGAGTTAGTTAACTTGGTAATCATACAATGTTAAATACCTGTTGAGATGAGCAGCAGCACGAACACAATAAAAAAAGTAGTTGCATAGAGCTTCATCGACATATTACAATGTTAATTTTCTTCTTAATTACTCCAACTATTATACAATATTAATAATTGCAAAAAATACATATATTATGTATTTCTTCATGAGTCCTATATTTATAGCATACATTTTGAGGACAAATACGTCTTTCAATTGATCCTAATTTCCAAATATCCCTCTTCTAAATTCTAATTGGTTGATTAATTATTAATATATTGTCACCTAACATCTTTAATTAAAGTCCTCAATAACCCTTTTTTCAAGTGTTCATTCATTAAATTTACTACAAAGTGTGAAGATACTTTGAAATTTGTACTCAGGTATTGATGAAAATAACAAGCTGTGAGAAAGTTTAAGAAAAATAGAACAAAATATAAGGCCTAGCTAGCTAATAGCACATGACGTATAGCATTGCATGACTTCAAATCTGATTTGTCGATCGATCGATTCGTAAACATCGATTCAATCTAATCGGGCCATGTGTATATAGCATGTATTGCTTGCAACAACAAAAATTAATTTGTGCAACCTTTAAATTTTGAATATATTCAATATGTTTTAATTTAATCATGGCTTTTTTTTATTCTACTATGAATTTATTGGAGCACGTACATAGTATACCAGAAAACAAAGATAAAATCACAAATTGTCCTCTCTTGAAAAAATATTTTTTCTTTTAGTATTTTACGTAAATAGTCTTTTTTTTTTATGCACACTTGAAACAAAAAAAAAAATTACAGAACAAATTCATACAAAAATTATTCTTGATGTTCAAAATTAGGGCAGCAAAATTAAGTAAATGAGGAAAATAAATACTGTAATGGAATTTTTAAGTGCTTATTTGGTAGGCCCGTTAAAAGCAAGATAAAAAAGTTAACTAAATAAACTAGCGTTTGATTTTCTTTATTTGGGCCTGGGATAGATAAACGGCCGTAAATACTGTACTCCTTCAATAGAGTTATTAACAACCCAATTTGGGGCAATTGACCGTCTTATTTGAACAGTGACTCACATTGATGACAAACATGACTATTTTACCCTCATTTATTTATAACAAAAAAAGTGTTTTGTTCCGCAAGATTCCAAAATCACTTTTCAAAATAATTTTGCCTTTGCAATTTTTTTAGCCTATTTCAATTTCAGATCTTCACCCCGATCTTCACCCCATCATCTACAAAATCATGTGCCAATAAATGGAAAATAGGAGTGCATCGTTTTCCCCTCTCTGTTCCTGGAAGAATGTGCATAAGTCGAAGAAACGAAAATAAATAAATTAGAGTTTTATGAGAACTGAATGCGTTTTTTTTTTTTTTTTATTAATTTTTTATTATTTTGGGAATTATATTCTTGGCATATTCGTATACATGTGTCTTGATGAAAATTACAAGTTTCCAATAATAAATCTTGTTTGATTTTATGTTATTTTTTTTGAATTTTTTCGTAAAAGCAAAATTAATAAAGAATTTAAGTTTCATGATTTTCTTGAGAAAAAAATATTTGAAAGCAAAGTAAAAAAAAAACTAGATATATAAAGAAAGGAAAGAAAGGGTACCTTTGTCATTGGTTTATCCACAACAATGTTTAATAAAAACCCACTTAAAATGTACCAAACACAGTAATACTAATCAAGATAGATATCCGACTCAAAAATGTACCAAACACAGTAATACTAATCAAGATAGATATCCGACTCAAAAAATAAGGTTATCTTGAATTTACTAACATGGGCTACCAAACGAGGCCTAAGGAGATATAACTTGGTGAGGGAGAAAGCTGTACAGTATGTTAGATATAGTATTGGGCTGACCAATTAATTAGGCGTAGGCCCAATAGCATGCAAGGTGATGTACTGATGTTCGTCAGCTTGCATCTTACACTTAAGAGCATCTCCAATGGTGAGGTAGAAGTCTACATGTACTTCTATCTCTCACCCAAAAATAAGGTAGAAATCATTGGAGCTGCGCTGACGTGTTGAGATTAGAAATTCCTAAAACTTATAGAGTGAAATTCCTAAAACTTATGGAGTAGAAGAACAGTTACCGGATAGAGATGAAAAATAATATTATTTTATTATTATTATTATTATTATTATTATTATTATTATTATTATTAATTTAGCGTTAAAAATTATTTTATATTTTAACGTTATATTTTAAATAAAAATTAATAAAAAATAAAAATTTTGAACTAATTAAATTTTTAACTCAGATTATTTACATAAAAATTAATTAAAATTAAAATTTTTTAAATAGTTAAAATCTTAACGTTAACGGATTATTTATATTTTTATTTTATATAAAAATTAATTAAAAATAGTTTTTATTTTATATAAAAATTAATTAAAATTAAATTTCTAACACTAAAAATTTAAAATAAAAAAATAGTATTTATTTTTATTTTAAATTTATATTTTGTAATATTTTTATTTTAATCATGAATTATATAAAATATTAAACATTTATTTTATTTCATATAAAAATCATTTTTTTAACTTTTATTATTATTATTATTAGTAGTAGTATTTAAATATAAATAATAAATAAAAAGTATAAAGTAAGTAAGTGGTGGGATCTATAAAATTTATGTTTTGAGTAGAACGGTTGGATGGAGTAGAAGTTTTTTTGGGTAGAAGTAGAAAAAATATGAGTTTTCACCACTGGAGATGCTCTAAGTCCAAATTATAAGGAGCAATTAAAATCTATAATTTATTTACACCCCGAACTTTACTCTACACACCTTAATATTAATTCACAATTTTAATTTTTATTAATTTGATGATTGCACCAGAATATAATGACAATTTTACACTTTACATGTAAAACAGCGTAATTAAATTTAGGGGTGTTCAAAAAAACCGCCAAACCCGATCCGCCCGCAAAACCGCCCGAAATCCGCCCAAAACCTTCGGTTTAATTTTGAAAAAATTACCCGTCGGTTAGAAATTTTAGCACCCGCCAAAAAATGGGTGGGTAGCGGTTTCGTTAGATACTACCCGCAAATAGACCGACCCGCCCGTATATATATATATATATATATATATATATATATATATATATATATTAAACAAATAAATACTATATAATAATTTGGTAAATTTATTTGTTTCTTTGTTCTTTAACTTTTCTTTTGTCTCCATAAAAATGTTTTTTTTAAATTAGACTTATTTATTTGTTTGTTTGTTTGTTTGAGATGGACAATAACATAGTAAAAGTCCTACAAAGAACATAACCATGGAGAAAGTTTTTTCTCCTAAACCTTTAAAGACACCGAGTTTTTCAAAGCATAATTCTTTATAGAAAATTAAATACTAGTACTATAATATTTCACCAGTAACTAATGTATGTAATGGTGAGTACAAACGATAATGAATTTGAAAATCGAAAATCATGAGTGTGACAACATTTCAAGAGGTTCAAGAAAGACGAAGAAATTAAAGCATCTTGTAATTTATAACTTTCGTGAATATGCCGCCATTCGAAATTAAACGGTACAGAAAATTTGATAAATCACTTTAATTTACATATTTAAACCCGCTATTTCGCCCGCCATCCGCCCACACCCGTTTTGGCCCGACCGCATGGTTGGAGTAAAAATAAGGGTGGGTACGGTTGATAAAAGTGACAACCCGCCATCATTGGGTCGGTTCATTATTTAGAGATAAACCCGCCCAAACCCGCCCGTGAACACCCCTAATTAAATTAACTGAAATTGGAATAAAACACAATTAATCTTTAAAACACCCTTAAATATAATTAGACATTAATATAACATATTATTTTTAATAAGGGGTATGTAAATAAAATAGTATAATCACATATTATTCTCTCCGTCTATTTTGAAATTGTGACAAAAATATCAAGTACAAAAATTAAAAAATAATTTATTTTATTTGGTAATGAAAATTAAAACAACGAATTTTGATATGTGCTGAAAAAAATAATAATAGACACTAGAGAAGTTGGACAACTAAACATTTGATATGTGCTGAAAAAAAATAATAATAGACACTAGAGAAGTTGGACAACTAAACATTTATAATGGGCCGAATATAATCTCTAATACTCCCCCTCATTTGTGGCCGATTTCAACCTCAGGAGTGGTAATTAATTCGGGTGGAGTGTCGCTCATGGCGTCGAACTCAGAACTTACCACAAGACTAGACTCTAATACCATGTTAGAAACCGTCTCATTCAACAGGTAGAGAAATTGAACAACTAGACATTTATAGTGAGCCGAATATATTTTCCAATCAAAGTTAAAATCCAACTAACAAAAATCCAAAGAAAATTAAAAAATAATTTATTGTGTAATGAAATAAAAATAATTTACGTTAATATGAAACAGAAATAATAATATATTTTTTATATCAAAAAGGATATAATATACTAGTTAACCAAAATTAATTGACAATGTTAAAGTCCAAATAACAAAAATCCAAAGTAAAGTGATTTAAATTTAGTGAATGCATGTGCTAGTGGAATAGTGGTGGCGCACATGATGTTATGTTATCAATACACACACACTCCACGCCAAACACCCATTTCAATTACTCCTTGCTACTTTTCAAACTTTCCAGCACCCCAATTCCCACCAAACGCGTCATTGCATTATTGCGTATACGATGCATGTCGATGTCGAGGACAAAGACGAAGACTATATGATCTCATCTAGTCATGTTAGAAACTCGTATATATCCGTAGCATGAAAATATATTTGATGAAATGTATCAAACACATGTAAATTCAAATCGCTCCTTGCGTAACTAGTTTCTACGAGATATGTGTATCAATTGCCGCGATATTGTTTTGTGCAATTTAAAAAAATTGAAGCTTAAAAATACAATATTATTCGATAAAATTTTAAAGATTGTTAGCTCACTCATTCGGAAATTCGATACAAACATTGAGACATTGATTGTGTTGGTGAATGTACTTGAAACAAAGTGTTTTTGATGATATTACATGACCATCAAATTGATACTTATAATTAATTAACTAGTAGAGTTGATTATTTACGATTTACGTAACAATTACTTATACTCTTTCTGTTTCGTAACAACAATACTATTTCCAACACAGATTTCAAAAGACATAGTCTTATTATTTTATGAAACAGAGTATAAATTAAATATTATTCCATATTCTTTAATTAAGTATCGAAAAGTAGCAAGATTAATTAGGTAATTATTTTTGTACATGGCCTATTGGGCCCGCCCGTGGCCACTTGTTAGTTGTTACCAATCATTCGGAGTGTGTGAATTCGGCCCACGTTATTGGGCCCAATTCATGTGCGTAGAACATAAATTCGGATGGTCTCCCAACATCACGGAATCAACAAAATATCATAAAACTCCATAATTTAAAATTCAATATACTAATAAAATACTAACACTATTGAGGATTACAAAGAGTAGTTCTGTAAAATAACATTTTCTGAAAATTGCTTCTCATTTTATACACGGATCAATATTAGCCGCCCGATTGACCCAGGCCATCTATCAACCCTTCATTTTTTGAGCTGACGGTCCATCATACGGCTGAAGTCCTCGAAACAGACGAACCCATCCCCATTCCTATCCACGCCTTTTATCATGCGCCGGCACTCCTCCAACGTGCACTCGGCGTCCCCGATCGTCCTGAACACTTTAAACAGCTCCTCCGCCGTAATCCTCCCGTCGCGATCCGTGTCGAAGAACCCGAAAGTGTCCCTCAGCTCCGTGTCGCCGGCCGGCGCCTCGAACGCCGACCCGATCGCGTAGAACTCCTCGAGCGTGACGCACCCGTCGCCGTCCCGATCTACCTCGTCGAGCATCAGCCGGAGCTCCTCCCGGCTCGGCGGCTTCTCGGCGCCGAGGCCGCAGAGGAGCGCCTCCAGCTCCTCCTTCCGAATCTTCCCGTCGCCGTCCCGATCGATCATCTCGAACGCTTGCTTGAGCTCTAGGTAGACGTCGGCGGAGATCTCGGACCACTCGTCGGCGGAGATCTCGGCGGACGCGGAGGGGAGAACGCTGGTCGGCGTGGATATGCCGGTGGTCGTTTTTTTGACGGAGGTGGTGTCTTCGAAGGCGGAGGAAGACGACGTCGTTTGGGAGCTGAAGGAGGACGGGTCGGTTTCGGATCTGGAGACGGATCGGGATTTTCGGGGCCGGAATAGGTTACCGGGAATGATTTTGGCGAGCTTCATTTTTGGGGAGGGAGAGAGAGAATGAGAGAAAGGAGGATTTGTGTTGGAGAGGAAATGGTGAGGAAGGAGGGGAGGGTTAAATGCTTGCAGTTGCAGGACGCCATGGTTGGGTTCCTGGAAGCTTCGTAGAGAGAGAATGAATGGAAGATTTTTGATTTTGAAATGAGTATTTATTTGAAATTAGGAATTAGGATATTGTTTTGTTCTATTGGTATTTCGTATTGGTTGATTAGTAAATTTGTTTTTGGTTGATTTTATTTAATGATTAATTAAATGTCAGAAAAATATCAAATAAATTCAAGGGTGATTTTGATAATTGTATAATTTTAAAAGTGTATATATAATTTAGAATATTTAATTTTTCTTAATTATAATTAAGGTATTTTAACTTAAATAAAATTTTTATTAATAATAAATATAAATTAAGTGTAAAAGTAAAATATTAATTAATTTTTTAATAATGTATTTTTATTATAATTAAATGCAAGTTACTACTCTATTAAATAAATAAATTAAAACACTAAAACAATTAATTACAAAGTATATTTTATAGGATATAAAATCTAAATACATTAATCAAAACACCTTTTTTTTAACTATACTTAAATTGAAATCCCAAATTTGTCCTAGTGAAAAATATCAAGTTGTAGCCTTGTAGGTGTATACCGACCTAACAAAAACAATTGATAAGTATGATTTTTAAATGGGAAAAACAATTTTTTAAAAAATTGGTATAATTCAATATATTGATATTTTTTTACCTCTTTTGTACAATATTTATAAATATAAAATTTTAGTATAATTGATATACAAAAATTTCAAGTTTTTTATCCGTATAAATTTTTCAATATCATTTTTTTCTGTAAATTTTGATTATCAACATTTCAAAATAAAACACCTAATTAAATTAACCATAGCCGTAGAACGGATGGATTATAAAATAATAATCAAACTTCCACAATGTCGATAGAAAATCCATTTTGCTATTCCTTTTGTGAATTTATACTTGTTGCACAATTTATACTTGTTGCAATTCTTTTTTCAAAAAAATAAAGACTAACCTAAACTTAATTATGATAAAGGAAAAAAAAAAGAAAATAGTAGGAATGCAGTATTATATTTGCTCGCAATTCGACTCGTTTGGATGTTGGAATATCAGACACACTCACATGCCTACTGCCCTTAATCATTAGCAAGTAATTATTTTTTCCAAACTTTTCAATCATTGGTAATAATAAAACACAGACATAATTATTTGTAAAATGTTGACCGCAACGCTTGGATTATGTGCCGAATTTCCGGATTCTTTCCGGATTGAGTGGGCGCAATTCTTTCTTATTCACTAGTAGTATAAGTATTAAAATACCTGTACACGAGTCCAAATCCGAAAGACAAGTCGGGGCTCATTCGAGCGAGCTCGTCAGACGCTTAGACCAGTCAGTCACCATACATCACCCTGATTTTGGGTTTGTGCATTCTCTCACTATACATCCATAACGTGGACATCATCATCATCATCATCATCATCATCATCATTACCTCTCTCCGACATAGGACGGGTTCTGTATTATCTTGGACAGTGTTGAAATCGCAAGAAAGAATTACTATATTTGTTAAAAACTAGAAATCCGTTAGAGCTGATCATTTTCCCTCAAACATTATAAAACTAGCTAGAGAATCGGATCAGAGTTCTATCTAGTCGCATAAGTTACCAGTTCCAGGAAAAAAAAATCACTAAACATCATCGAAGGAGTGAAAGTCTCTATTGGTGTTTCATCTCAGAATGTTTCAATCCAACTTTAACGATATATACTACTATATATTACTCCATTTTTATTTTTTGAGGCAAATAGCAATGTCGATACCTGAGCTAATAATGTAGCAGGCATCACAACAGTTACATCACCCTCCTAGTCCCAGTGGCGGAGCCACGTGAAGGCCTCTGGGGGCTTAAGCCCCCACTGGAAAAAAAATCTTAGGCATTTTTTTATTAAAATAATGATAAAATACTATTATATTTATATTCAGCCCCCACTAATATTTGTGCATATACATATATAATTGTATATAATATATTTCAGCCCCCCCTAATATATTTTTCTGGCTCCGCCCCTGCCTAGTCCTGAGCAAAGAGCTTGGCGAGCCCCCCGAGTGGAAAACCGAGCTCCAATATGTGGTTACATCTGTGTTTTACCTCCATCTCAGCAAGATGTGCAAGCTGCATAACAATAAGTTCTACTAAAAAAAACAGTCGATTCATTATATGCTAATTTGAGCGTAAAATCGAGATATGCCTTCGCAGCGAAATTGCCTCCATAAGCCCTAACGATTTCCTTCACTCTCAGCAAAGGCCCAATATGCGTATTCACCTGGTTCACGATAAAGTGATTAGCTCCTTCAATTGCATCATGGGCAGATCGCCCATTTGAAGGCAGTAAAAATCCCTCCCATCTGGTCGAAGAACTGGATCGAATGCCAAGAGTACGTCCTCGAAGAAACTGGTCGGACTCCTTCATTCTCAGAGACTTTTTGTCGAGCATCTTGTCTGCGTGGGCCCACTTCTCGTAGGTGAGGGCGCCCTGCATCATGTTCCGCCAGAACTTGCGGCGGTAGGCCATCTCGGCCCGGGCTCGGACGTTGGTGTAGCGCCGGAGGAGGAAGGCGATGACGGTGACCATCGCCAGAATGCCCTGCGGGCGGCGGGGGTGGAACTACGAGATCAGGGGGAGAGGTGGGTTTTGAATCTGGACAAGTAGAGGAAGAGGGCGCCGGTGATTTGGTGCCGGAGATGGGATGCGGATTTGCAGAAGAGGACCCGGAACGCGATCGTCCGGCCGAACATGGTCGACGGCCCGATCGAAAACGAATCGACTCGGGCCTCGTTGCTTATGTCCATGGCGATTTAATCGAGAGCGAAATTCTTCTGCATGAAGAACAGCAGCATCGATTTCATTTTTTCTCAGCAGATCGAAAGGGGGAAATCGAAGAAAAATTCAAAATCCCTAGCAACGATTTGGGGGAAAATTAGATTGAATTTTGTAATAAAAGAAAAACAGAAAAAAAGTTAATAATAAAATAAATTATTTTCAGCTCGAAAATTTAATTTATTGGTATATTTATTATAGAAAAATGAGGTAATTGCGTATACGTGAATTGGGAATTGTGAGGCGAGAAGGTTGGATATGGACACTGTACACAGCATCCGAGATCGATAATCGCTCTAAAAAAGTTCAGACTGGATTCCTATAATAAAAATCAAGTTTTCGCTCGAATTCTATAATACGAATTCAGTTATTTTGAATAATTGATTTTGGCAGATGTTACTTATGTTAGTTTCAACGACTTTCTAGTTCGTTACATCTTGAATTGATATGAGTATCGAGTAAATATAGCTTTGTTCACGGTTTTGATATCATGTTGAAACTATTAACTCAACATAAATTTTAATTTTTTTATTTTAGAATTCTTAAATTCTTCAACTTAAATTTTAGAATTCTGAAATTGATGCTTTCATCTCATGCTTGCATTGTAGGGTCCACGCGCTTTGACTTGTTCATAATAATCATTCATTCGAACCATGTGGCTTGACGTTGTATTTAGCTGTGCATCGTACAAGCAATTGTGATTTGTGACAATTATTAATATTTAAAGAACCGAATAACAATGCATAAAAATTTAATAAATGAATCATTTAAAAATTTATTTAATTTGTTTGATTTACAAAATTAAGCACTCCATAATACTGGATATTCATTTTTGTACAATAGTGGATATTAGTAGAATTTGAAATTAGCCTCATTTCAGTACAAACAAAAGGGTCCCAAAATGTACCAAGTCAAAACATAAAAGAATAAACTAATAATTTTATTTTATTGAATTTATTTATAAATTATTATATATAGACTAGAAAAATCCTCCAAATTGCTCCAATCCAAATTGTTTCGCTGAAATCTTTATCTACCCAAAATATAGTAGTAGTATATACTCCTACTATATACCAGTGTATAAAAAAACTTAAAATCCCCCCAAATAAATTAGAAAAAAAAGTCAACCCGTGGTTTGACCATAGATCTCAAGCTCCAACAATGGAGTCTCTTGATTCATCACCAAATTACATGAGGGCCACTACCAGCTTTCATGCCAAGAAAGAAACTTCTCAGGTATGCTCTTTCTTTCAGATTCAGTTTCTTGATTGTTTTTCTTCAATTTTTTTGAATGTATTTTTGCAGTGACTTTGACTTGTAATTAACTTAGTCTTCTCTGTGTGTGTGATCGAGAATAATCTGTTATTTATTTATTTATTTTTAGGAAAATAAATTGAATTTTGAGATTAAAAATGTAATCTTTAGGAAAAAGATTGAATTTTTATGGGAAAATATTGAATTTTGAGATTAAAAATGTAATCTTTAGGATAAAGATTGAATTTTTAGGGGAAAAGATCGAATTTTGAGATAAAAAAAAATTGTAATCTATTGGAAAAAGATTGAATTTTTAGATTAAAAATGTAAATCTTTAGTAAAAAGATTGTTTTTTTAGGAAATTCATAGGTTGTTTTTCATCAACAGGTAGGAAATGAATGTGCTGGCATCATCTCCCTAACCTCTTCTTCAACAACCTGTGGATCCTCCTCAGTTAACGGAGGACCCCACACTCCCAAACTCGACACCAAGAACCCGAAAAAGACCTTCAAAAATATCAAATCCTTCCGAAGAAGGGCGAAATCGAGAACCTCGACTCGCCTATCGCCCGTCGTCGCAACACCCGACGAGGGCTCTGTGTTCGATCTGTCCGAATCATCATCATCGCCGAGCTATCTGAAGTCGACGAGTTGTTCTCAGGGCAAGAAAACAGTTTCTCAGGGCATGAGGATCTTGTTGAAGAAGGCTAGTTTCAAGCCTAAGAGGGGAGGTTCTTCGAGTTATTCCAAGGCTTCAAATGATGTTGCTGTTGCTAATCGAGTCACGCATTCGTCGACTCTCAAGGGCTCGAAGTTCCTCGAGAAGGAGGAAACGGAAGAGTCGAGAATCTGTCGATACCACCATTGCTCGCTGCACGGGGGTTGCAGTGGGGCCCACGACTCTGCTTCTTCTCAGACGAAGCGGTTTCTGTACAACAGGAGGCGGTCGTTGAGGAGGCAAAAGAGCCGATTTCGGGAAAACGAAAAGATTTCGATTTCGGAGCAAGTGGATCGAGAGGAAAATAGTCGAGGCGAGCCCGAGAGGAGTTACAATGAGAATCTGGAGATGTTTAGAAAATATTCGACTCCTCTCGGGCAGCATCCGCATTGCCCGACATGCACCTGCCGGGCTCATGAGACAGCGAATAATGAAGATGGAGATTCCAAAACTGTCGATTCTAAGCTTACGGAAGTCGTGAAAGTGCCTACTCAAGAAGTCGAGGAGCATCTTCGTTTCAGCGAGCCTAGGCATGTCAGCATGTGGAACTTAATACACGAGCGTATGGCGTCGAATCTGAGTGCTGCTGAAGGGGAGAGTCTGGCTGATGGAGGCGAGAATTCTTCTCTTGCGAGGGAAGTTGAAAATTCGGATTCGGATAATCGAGAGATTGAGCAGAGGAAGATGTTGGCTGTGAAGCTCGTGAAGGAGGCGATCGAGAAGATTCTTCTTGCGGAGGTTCAAGATCAGTCATCCGACGACCAGTCGTCGGTCTCAAGCGAGAGCACTCCGCGAGCGGAAGAAAATCGTGCAGAGTCGGCTCAACCGAAACAAGAAAGTCCAGTCATCGACGATAAAGCTTCGAAGATGAAGACGATAGGAAAATGGTTCGGGAAAAAGTCCGATAACAATAAAGCTCCGAAGCACTGGAGCAATCTTAAGAAGTGGATTCTGCTTCAACGATTCATCCGAGAATTGGAGAAGGTTAAGAAGTTCGACCCGAAGAAGCCTCAGCTCCTACCGTTGAATCCCGACCCTGAATCCGAAAAAGTCAACCTTCGCCATCTGGAAGCCGACGGGAAGAAGAATTCCGAAGAGTGGATGCTCGACTACGCTCTCCGCCAGGCTGTCGGTCAGCTCGCCCCGACTCAGAAGAGAAAAGTTGCGTTGCTCGTGAGAGCATTCGAGACAGTGGCTCCCATAAAAGAGGAGGAATTACCTCCTCAAGACCAGAGTAGAATCCTTGCAAATCAAGAAAGTGGCGATTATGGCGAATCGTCGAAGAAGTTTCAAGAAAGCTCAATATCGAGTATTGTCGAAGGGAACATGGAAGAAAGCGGTGAGAAGAACCATATCAAAATGTGGCACATGATATATCAGCATGTGGTGTCGGGTATTGCTGAGAAAGTCGGAAGTCGACTTCTCGATGGATCAGAGGATGACGAAGAAGCGGAGGAGGATAAGTTGGATAACAATGTTTCGGGAGAGAAAAAAAGTCATGGTTCGAACGGGTTCACTAAGCTCGACGCTCTCAGGCTCGTAAAAGAGGCGGTTGACGAAATTTTACTTCCGGAAACACAAGACAGCGAAAGGCCAGAGGTGCCGAAAGCGAAGAACTGGAGCAAGCTGAAAAGGCTAATGCTTCTAAAGAAGTCGATCAGAGCGTTGGAAAAGGCTAGAAAACTAGTCGAGCCACGAGAACCGGATCAGTTGGTTTCTCAATCGACCGATCGTGAGACTGAGAAAGTAGAGCTGAAGCGACAAATGATGGATGAAAAGAAGAAGGCAGAGCAGTGGATGCTGGACTATGCAGTTCAACACATTGTGACGAAATTAACCCCGGATCGGAAAAGAAGGGTGTGCATGCTCGTCGAAGCTTTCGAAGCCGTTGTTCCGCTTCCGGGGATGTGAAATAGGGTAAAAATCTTTGAAGGGTAAAGAAGAAAGAAAGAAAGAAAGAAAGAAAGAAGGTATGGCCTTATGCTGCTTTTGTTGATGTTTTCTGTATTTGTTGATGTTTTCTGTAAGTGGTATTGATTATCATTTGATAAGTTTTTTTTTTCTTTTGTTCAATAAGTTGTGAAAGTGATTTGTTTGTGTTATTCACATTTCTTATGGATGATATCAATTGAAATGTGATGAATCAATGTCTGCAGATAGAACAGCAAATGTTTCGATATTTGCACTAGTATAATTCGTGGTTTAATTCGAATCCGATAGTAGTTTTCTGTCAGAATCGACCCGATGCTCGAAAAAGACTCAAAATATACCGATGAATTTGTAAGAATGGATCAAGAATGGGTGTTGCTATTCGCACCCCTCTTTTTTATAAGTACACCGCTTTACTTAATACACCTCTATATAAAATATAAATTTTATAATTTTTACTTAGTACACCTATCAATCTACCTAATATACCCCTATATTAAAAAAACAAAAATACATTACTTTTTTACCAAATAAAATTATAATTTACTATAAAAAAATAAAGCGTTATAAAAAATCAAAAAATTCGCGAATAATAAAAATAAAAATTGAAAAATATTAAAAAAATGAGACAAATCTCTTATTTTAGAATAAAAATAATTATTAATAAAAAACAATAAAAAGATAAAAAAAAAAAAAACACATCAAAATTAGTTGGAAAAAATTATAATAAAAAAATATCATAAAAACAAATTGAAAAAATCATGATAAAAAAAACACAATAAAAAAAAAAAATAAAAGCTTAAAAAAATTTGAACTTGAAGAAAAAAAATCCATTAATAAAATGACAAAAAAAAATAAAAGAATAAACTTTAAATTTTTACAATTTATATTTCAATAAAATACTTTTGAATTTGGATATTTTAATATTTTTAAACTAAAAAATTAATTAGACATAACTTAAACTTAAATGTATAACCAAGATTAAAAGAAGAAATATAAAAAAATTTGCGCAAAATATAAAGTTATAAAAAAAAGTTGTTTGCGCAAGTAAAAAAATAAATAAAGGGGTGTATGATAAGTTAACTATGTAATTAGATTAGTAAGGTTATAATTGTCTTTTAACTAAATGACATTATTGTAAATAAAATTAAGTTGGTGTACTTATAATTTTTGGGGGTGTAAATAGCAATTCCCATCAAGAATAAAAAACAAAGGCAACAGATCCTCTCAAATGCATCAGCATGAACTCATGATCCATGCTCATTCATATATACAAAGTCAATAACTTAATTAATCAATCAATTAATTTAGAATATAAATAGTGGGTTCACTTCAATATATATTCCCAAGTTTATAATAATAATATCCTTTTTTTATTTAATAAATAAAATAAAAAATAATCGAATATGCCATTTGTGGCTCTATTTAATACTACATGAAAAGCTTAGTGCAAATTGTAACATATGGCCGGACTTCAGTACAACTTCTTTCCAACCGATTTCTTGTTTCCTCTCCAACAGTCGGAGGCCGCGGCCTCGACAGCCACCACCGTCGACTGCAAAAATAGCCCCACGCGGCAAGTTTCTCTAGTCAAGATCAACAAGCCGGAGGAACAAAAGTCCAAGGGCAGGATCGTCAAAGCAGTTAAACCGTCTTCGTCAATAGCCTATGCTGCTCCTATACTTAAGCGCGGTTTAATCAGGGGTGACGATTTGGGTTAGTTCGGTTCGGTCATGGTGTTTCTAGCTCGATGATTCCTCGTGGTATGTTGTTATAATTTAGTAAAGTGATTTCGACTAAATAATCAATATTGTGGTTTTCGTAAATCAATAAACTAACTTATATATCGATTGGTTTTGTCATCTCCTTCTACCGTTTTGTTGTCGCATACGTAGTACAAGATTACGATAATACCCCCGCAGGCATATATATGTTTCATCAACAAGGGAACACATGAAACAAGTACTATGCAGCTAGCTATAATATTAAGTCAAGAACATAACAAAACATAGAACAAAAGGACATTTTGGTCATTTTTCGATCAAGGGCATTTTGGTCCGCCTCTCTTGGTCTTCCAGTCGTTGTAGCAAGGGCAAAGCTGCTTGTTCCCATAAGTGCCCGGGGGCACGCACAGACATTTGGCGCAGCATTTCGTACAGAAGAACATACACGGCTTCTTGAACGCTGTCTTCGAGCATCTGCCCCTGCACCGAGGCCCACACTCTGCCATCGCGTATATATAGAAACAAAGTTGTAAAATACCCATAATACCCCTCACCGACCGTAGAATCAACAAAAAAATATTCTTACCCTGAGGATGAAGGCTACCCGGAGTCACACCATACTGAAAAAACAACAACGAGCAATCGAACTTAGAAATTGTTTTTCGAACGTACGAAAAAAAATACTAAGAGATTTTCATAAATATTAATTAGTCTCTAAATTGGATGTCAATTAAAATATATATTCTCACCGTGGGGATACCGGAAGGTGGTGGTTGCGGCTGAGGAGCCGGGGAGAAAATGTCGTACGTCCCTACGTTGTTTTCGACCGTGAGATGAAACATGAGCAGGAAACAAAGGATGAAAAATTTCACACAAGGCATATTTTTTGCTTTGAATCAATTTCAGTGGATATTTGCATTATATGTACTGTATAATGTAGCTAGAAAAAGATAAGAGGACATGTGGATTCGAATGCACATGCATGCATATGATGTTGGAAATAATCCGAATATAGTTTGGATTTTGTCCCTAATTAAAGATTCATGTTAATTAGGAGTAGATTTACTTTTATTATGTTTCCTAGTTTAGGAGTCCTGCTTTAGGTAGGAGACTTTTTTTTAGGAGTTTTCTTCTCTCTCAAGTTTGTAAGGCTATATAATAAAGCCATAGATAGTCATTATTTTCGTGCAATTAATCAAGAGGAATACAGAAAATATTCCCAGAAAAATCTCCGTTTTCAATTTCTTTTCGTTCTTTCACAATTCTCAGATCTGTCCCAGAACATCAGAGTTCTTCTGCAGTTTCGTTCCTGAACACAGAATACTCTGGTTGAAGTACAATACGTGTACTTCACAGATCTGTGACTTTTTAATCCACCGTTCCTGGCAGAACTCTGCAGTCTTCGTGACTGTTTTTCAACATTTGGTATCAGAGCTCAAGGTTCGTGATGGATGCAACGAAGAACAAGGATGGACCAGTCTCACTTCATTATCCGATGCTGACAAGGAACAACTACACCGCTTGGGCGATAAAGATGAAAGTATTCATGCAAGCCCAAGGCGTCTGGGACGCTGTCGAGCCAACTGATGAGAAGGCCGGCGTGGAGACCAGGAAAGATAAGATGGCTATGGCAGCTATCTATCAAGGAATTCCTGAAGATATGTTGTTATCACTTGCAGAGAAGCAGACGGCGAAGGAAGTATGGGAAACCTTGAAGATCATGTACATGGGTGCGGAACGAGTAAAGGTAGCGAAGATCCAAACATTAAAGGCTGAGTTTGAGATCCTCCATATGAAAGGAACGGAGACGATTGATGATTTTGCCATGAAGTTAAACAATCTGGTCAACAACATAAGAGCGTTGGGTGACAAGATTGATGAGGCCTATGTGGTCAAGAAACTTCTCCGTGCTGTACCAGCAAAGTTCTTACAAATTGCGTCAACGATTGAGCAGTTTGGAGACTTGGAGAAGATGTCCGTTGAGGAGACAATCGGACGACTTAAAGCACACGAAGAGAGACTTCGTGGTCATGATGACAACAACGGTGGTCATCTTCTACTCACTCAGGCGGAGTGGCTAGAAAGATCGAAGAGAGGAGGCAATGGTGAGTCCTCCTCAAACTCCAAAACCAACAGTCACGGAACAGGTGGTGACCGTGGACGTGGTAGAGGACGTGGCAGAAATCGTGGTGGTCGAAGTGGTGGTCGTGACAACACCAACAGTAAAGAGACTGAGAACATTCGTACTAAGGACAAGAGAAAAATAAAATGTTACAATTGTGACATTATGGGGCATTATGCGTCGGAGTGTCGCAAGCCTCGACGGGAACGTAACCAGGAGTCTAACCTGACTCAAGTAAAGGATGATGAGCCTACGCTGCTGATGGCTCAGTGTAGTAACCCAGGAAACACAGTACTGGTTACAGAACATAACATGTCAGGAGACCTGAACATGATTCTGTTAGCTGAACGGAATGTTGTGCCGAATCTAAGTTCTAACCAGGAAGGGATGACAGATTCTAATGTGTGGTACCTAGACAATGGTGCAAGCAATCACATGACGGGCCAACGATCGAAGTTCAGGGACCTTGATACAAACATCAAAGGTCAAGTCAAGTTCGGTGACGGGTCAACAGTCCAAATTGAAGAAAAGGGGTCCATTATCTTTCAATGCAAGAATGGAGAGAAGAGACTTCTGCAAGAGGTATACTACATACCAGATTTATGTAGTAATATCATCAGTCTTTGACAATTGTCAGAGAACGGGAACAAAGTTGTCCTCAATGGTTTATTCATGTGGGTTCGTGACAAGACTGGGAAGTTACTCATGAAGGTGAAGAAGTCACCGAACAGGCTGTACAAAATCATACTTGAGGACTGCAAGTCTATGAGTTTGTTGACTAGACGGGTGGAACAAGCTAAGTTGTGGCATGCAAGATTGGGTCATGTCAACTTTCAAGCGATGATGACGATGCAATCAAAGGAGATGGTACGAGGACTACCCGAAATTGAACAACCTACACAAGTATGTGAAGGCTGTCTCGTGTCTAAGCAAACAAGGAAGAAGTTTTCTCAACAAGCAGTCTATAGAGCCGAGAACACCTTGGAGTTGATACATGCTGACCTTTGCGGTCCTATTTCACCTCCAACACCTGCTGGACATAGGTACTTCATCTTGTTTATTGACGATTATAGTCGTATGATGTGGGTATACATGTTAAAGACTAAGGATGAAGCGCTGAGTGCATTCAAGAAGTTTCAAGTTCGTGTGGAGACTGAAACTGAGCGCAAGGTGAAGGTGTTGAGAACAGATCGTGGGGGGGAGTTCACCTCGCAACTGTTCACTAACCATTGTGAAGAAGGTGGAGTTCTGAGACATCTCACAGCGCCGTACACTCCACAACAAAATGGAGTCGTGGAACGCAGAAACCGTACCGTGGTGGAGATGTCACGAAGCCTTTTGAAAGGCATGAAAATGCCATCGTATCTTTGGGGAGAGGCGGTTAGACATGCGGTCTACCTTCTAAACCGTCTACCAACGAGGGCATTGACCGGTGTAACTCCATATGAATCATGGTCTCGGAAAAAGCCAAATCTAGAACACTTGAGAGTGTTTGGATGTGTGACGTACATGAAACTTCCGAGTGTTCATACTAAGAAGCTTGATGATCGAAGTAAAGCTATGGTGTATCTTGGTACTGAATCGGGAAGCAAGGCGTATCGACTCTACGATCCCCAACATGGAAAGGTACATGTTAGTAGAGATGTTGTTTTTGATGAAAATAAAAATTGGTCATGGGACCAAGTTGTTGCTGAAAGGTCAGAGTACTTGACATCATTTGCTATTGATGGAGACCAGTCAAGTACTCATAATGAAGAAGAACAGGAGGTTGATCATGACACACCGCAGAACAGAACAGGTGTGAGAACTGATTCTGATTCAACATCTCCTGATGGGTACTCTACAGGTTCTTCTGTTAGTACACTTACTCCAATCCCGTTTGGAGACTTGAGCAGTACATCAAGTGTTAGTACACCTACTGCGTCCAGTACGTCGAGTGACGGTACTCCAAAGAAATACAGGCGTCTTAGTAGTGTTTACAGAGATACCGAGGAGGTTGAGCTCGATGATGAGCTCCTATTTCTTGGAATTGATGAACCGTCAACGTATCGTGAAGCAACAAAGAAAGTAGAGTGGCAGAATGCCATGAAGACTGAATTGGAGGCAATAGAGAACAACAAGACTTGGAGCCTAACTGAATTACCTCCTGGTCACAAACCTATTGGGCTGAAATGGGTTTACAAACTGAAGAAAGATACTCAAGGCAAGGTTGTTAAGTACAAGGCGAGACTTGTCGCGAAGGGTTATGTTCAGCGACAGGGAATTGATTACGAAGAAGCGTTTGCTCCAGTGGCACGTATCGAAACTGTGAGGTTTCTACTTGCAATTTCAGCTAAAGAAGGATGGGAGGTTCACCATCTTGATGTGAAGTCAGCGTTCCTTAACGGAGAACTTCAAGAAGAAGTTTATGTTGCTCAACCAGAGGGCTTTGTGATAAAGAACCAAGAACACAAGGTTTATAAGTTGTCTAAAGCCTTGTATGGTCTACGACAAGCACCAAGGGCGTGGAATGCATGTCTTGATAAGTGTTTGAAGAGGTTTAGCTTCAACAAGTGTCCACAAGAGGCGTCTGTGTACACAAGACATAAGGGTGTTGAGACCCTCATCATTGGTGTTTATGTTGATGACTTGGTTGTTACCGGGACGAGCACTGCTGAAATCATGGAGTTCAAAGCACAAATGAGCAAGGAGTTTGAAATGAGCGACCTTGGTTTGTTGGCATACTACCTCGGAGTTGAGGTACATCAAACAAATGGTTGTGTCACGCTGCAGCAAACTGCATATGCTAAGAAAATATTGGAGAAAGCTGGGATGATGAACTGCAATTCTACAAAGTATCCGATGGACCCAAAACTCCAACTCACCAAAGATGAACAGGGTACGCCTGTTGACTCAACTGAGTACAGGTGCATAGTTGGAAGTTTACGGTGTTGGAATTCGATATCTCGGGTTATTTAATTTTGCGGAAACCAATAACCCGAACGAACCCTTCGCCGGAGATAACACGAACGCCGCGTACGACCCGGAGCACGAGCCGAACGCACGACACGGCCGAAGCCGCGCGCACGCCCAGCCCGAGCCCCCGTCCGCGGGGCTCATGTGATCGATCGGGTGGGGCTGCCCATGCAGCCCCCGCGGCGAGTCCGGCGACTCGCCGCCGCCTGGAGGCCAGCCACCTTCACGGTGGGGAGGGGCGGCACCAGCCCGCGCCCTCCGCGATCGATCCAAGCGATCGATCGCATCCCCTCGGCTCCAGCCGAGGGTTCGACCCTCTCGCCCCCACCGAAACCCTAGCGGGCGATTGGCGTGGTCCGGTGGCTTCGCCACCACCACGCGATCGTCCGTCTACTCCGGGTTCGACCCTTGGATCTTGTTTTCCGATAATTGATTCAATAAAACAAGAATTAAATAGCAATTATTTAATTCACCTTTCGATTCGTTGTGCGGAGAAACGAGATCTTATGATGACCTTGAGATCTTCCCACGTATTCCTTGCACTAGCCCGGACGTCGTGTGGGCGACGATCTACCGAACTCCATGGATCCTCCTCTCTACTTTCTCTCTCTAGAATTGTGATCTTCAAGTTATGAGAATAGAGAAGACCATGTAGTGCTTTTATAGGCTACGTAGGGGATCTAAAGGAGGTGGAATATTGGGCTTCCAATATTGAAGATTAAATTGAGCCCAATGCTCAAGTCCATTAATCCTTATCAATATTAATTAATTCTATTTTCCACTATATAAAATTAATTGCACTCCCAATATTATACCATATTATATCAAATAATATTTCTCCGGTAGTATTATTTATTCCGTGTATTTAAGATATAAATATCCATGAATAAAATTAATTTATTGCTAATTAATTTATTCATCTCTTATATCCGAGACTAGTACCATTCAACCTTAATTATTATGCGGAAATGAATCCACCTGCAGGGTTTACATAATAATTCCTTATGAACTCATCTCGGGGATATTATCAACCCTTACGGGATACACTTTCCCGTCAAGTATTCACGGCATGCCATATATAAAATATAGTGACCCAACTTAACCGGTAATTAACCCAATAATTAAATCGGTTAATTCCTTTGGTAAATCAAAGTCACTTATATTAAATATACACACCCGCAATAGTTTCGGGGATTAAGAATAAAATACACTGAGACTCGAATCGATTATCGCCGGCAATCCTAATCGATGAATCTCAACGATCCGCTCAATACACCAAGTGTACAAGTGTGATAAAATAATCAAGATAGATTATTTTCTCTCTCACACAACGACTATACCGATGGATTGGTTCGTGTCCATCTAGGTCGTGAGCAACTGTTCGATTAAATACGAGTAACCGATAGTATGATCTTCTGTGCGCCCATGCAACACCATACTAACTACAACGTATAAAATCCAGGACTATAATTTGCATATATTTAATTATAAATAATTAAACACAAATAATTGTTTATTTAATTAAATAGATTAGTGGCAATGGATCGTGAGTTTCCGTCACTTAAATCTAGACATTAAGTACACAACTCCAACAATCTCCCACTTGTACTAAGGTCTAGTCATTTCCTCCAAACTCCCGACTCCCATACTCATCACGTGCTAAAGTTGTACTTCTAAGAAGTACTATGTGAATGAGCACTCTAGGTTGCCGCTCTGAAGTTATCTTGGTGACTACAGCGTCGTCTCCCTCGACGATGACTCGTATCAGGTGGTACTTGCACTATGTGTTATCTTACACTTATGGACTTGTGATTTCTTACCATTTGCCATCGCACCGCTATTTACATAGCCTTTGGCAAATTAAGAACCACATCTAAGTCCCAGAGATTATCCCGGAGTTATACCAAAACTTCCGCTGCCTCTGAGGCTGCTATTTGGTTACCCATGGCAGAGTCCGAAAAGCATCGTGCTTATCACTCTTCCATGTTAAAACTCCTTCTCCTTCAATAGTGAAACACATAGCCTGATATCGACTTACACCGGTCCTCATTTGATTAGAAATCTAAGAGAATGTAATCCAAAGGAAAAACTCGTCTGCTTCGTAGTCTAGAACAGTACTTCGAAAGTACTTTTACGGCAGTCGAATATTCCTTTCCAGGATTACCTTGATATCCTCCCACTATGCTCACTGCATAGCGATATCAGGTTCTCGTTTTCAACAATGCATTTATCAAGCTTTCCACACTCCAAGTGTAGGAAACTGCTTTCACTGCTTCTATCACCTTTATGTGTTCAAAAACACATACCTTAGATAGATGCATTCCGTCTCTGAAAGGTAACGAACCTTTCTCGGAATCTTGCATGTTAAAACGAACCATAATCATATATATGTAAGATGTCCAGGAGAAGTACAATGTTCTTTTCTTGAGATCCTAGATCTTAAGAACATGCTCTAACTTCTTCTTTATCTTATATATCGATTTTTCTAGACAACCATCATTTTATGTCTGACAACATCTTTACATTGTTGCCAATGATAAAATGTTTATCTACATAAAACCTCCGAGAAACACCACCTTGTTTCCATCACGTTTCCCATACACACGATTCGTCAATGCCTTTTGATGAATCCATCAAATGGACTATCTCATCAATGCGCAAGTTCCACGAATTCTAGCTTTGTTACAATCCATAAATGGATCAACTAAGCTTGTACTCTAAATGATCTCGCCTCTTAACAATAATCCTTATTGCTTTCCAAGAAGGCACATTTAGATCTAGTACCGCCTCTATGTAGATCTAGGGATCGATTTCACGTATACTAGGTCCAGAGTCCGAAGACTCACCCAGTTTTATGAATATCTCCGGTTGTTATACAACCTCCCACTACAATGGCGTTCCGGTGTATAAACAGTAATAACAGTAGGTGTAGTTAGTGGTGTACCGCTACTCGGTTCGGCTGGTTCTAAGTCTTAATCGTTTTCTCTCTTTTCAGAAGCATCATGTCATTTTGGGCTTTGTGGTTCATCTAATAGTCTTCCTCTAAGAACCGGGCGTTAGAACTTATAACGTCCTTCTGGTTCATAGTACTATCGAACACACATCTTTTTTTCTTCTAGGATATTCTACAAC
Source organism: Euphrasia confusa (assembly GCA_954870475.1). Lineage (NCBI taxonomy): Eukaryota > Viridiplantae > Streptophyta > Magnoliopsida > Lamiales > Orobanchaceae > Euphrasia > Euphrasia confusa. Next base: position 810,419 of record OX940954.1, on the reverse strand, counting down.
CACATTTGAATGTGCCGTTGTTACCAAGACATATCCATAGAACATAGGTAGTTCCGTTTAACTCGCGCTTTTACTATTTCTATAAGAGTTCCATTTCTTATTTCCGACACACCAATCTTACAGAGGACTGTATGGTGTAGTCACTTGGGATCCAATCCCAAGCTCTGATCATAAATCAGAGTCAATCAATTCTAATACTTGTCCGGATCTTACATCTTATATCCATAAAGGATTGCTTAGTCGTATTATCTTCCAAATTAGATTCTTAGGTCGGAAGGTCCACTCCTTCAACTTAATTGATCTTACAATCAATTTTCGACCTTTGAACTTCTTATTTGAATAAATATGACTTAGCATAAGATTCCACAAGTATAAATGATTTAATAAAGAAATCTCTTATTAGTAAAACGAGTTATATAAAACGGTTCGTCGCATTGTGGTAGACTCAGGATTCATCATTTATATATTGCTAGCTAATGTACCAAAATAGATAATATCATTATTTCTTCTTATAACCATCAAATGATTAAAAGAAATAAAATATCCATTCATTAGAAATCCAGAACAAAGTTCTTTCTAATATGAAAAGTACATAAAAGCAATAACTCAAAATGAAATCCTATAAAGTGTCTTCCACTGCAACAGCTGCCTCCTTACAGCACTGCCCATCTAGACTACGATCTTTTCTTTTCTAAGTCGTCGGGTTTCCTGGAACCCTTGCATTTAGAATGCACATACCGCCAGTGGTTCCATATCTACACACCAGGTTCCGGTAGATAATACCACTGACTATGTTTTACGACTAAAGAAATTTCGTACCTTCTTTGAGAGGATAATTAGACTTCCAGTACCCAGACTGTTTTCATCGAGAACTCTTGCCTATTGGCTTTCTCGTCCCATCTCGTGGTTCAAGTAATCTTAGAACCACTGGGTTTCTTTGCTTTCTTTTCCTTTCCCTCGATTCATGCCTTTAGGTTCGAAACCTTTGGCATTGGCTACAAGAGCTTGCGATTTCCGTTTCAACTCGTCTAAAAGGTCAATCATCTCAAAAACGTGTTTAAGCGTTTCCTTGAATCGACTGCCCTTTATGAGTATCCACATCGCCTCTTGTCTAGCCGCCTATATCAATAGGCTCGGAAGGACAAAGCTCATTGAGTACAACCTTGTACTCTTCAACAGTTTGGGTAATGTCTAGATCTCTATTCCAATCATTACATTTAGGGACCAGTGAGTTTAAAAATTCCTTACGTATCACAGAAAGTGGGTTCAAAGCCATATCCTAATCTATGAGCACATATAACAACAAACAATTGATTTAATCTCCGATATTATCTCCCTCAAATAATATCATTAAACCACTAATCACATCTAAAATCCCATCAGGTAAGGCAAGCCACGTGGTGTGGACGTTTACCCACCCAAATGATTTAGCAATTAGATTTGCTTCGGTCATACATCACTTATAGCGGAACCTCGTGGGGAGGAATACTATAATGCGTATCTAAGTGTAAACCATTACTCAGTACCAAAGTAAATTATTTGGAATTGCTACATCACCGCAAGCCACGTGGTGTGGACGTTTACGATAACTTCACAACTCTTCATAATTACTTACAACTGTCTACATCAATTAATCCAAAGTCCGTCAGTATAGCAAGCCACGTGGTGTGGACGTTTACTACACTAAGAGACTTTTATAATTGACTCCCAATTACTTGATCCATTTAATCTTGTAAATCAAGACGTGGAGAATCATAAGTGAAACTCGAAGTTTCTAACCAGTGATTCGCCATGCGAACGACCCTATCTCTCATAAATGAGGGAGCCGAGCAGACAAGCGACCCATCTATCAAAGAATGGCACGGAAGTCTCTAATTTGTGTCCTCTACATGACCAAGTGGCTCTGGCTCCATTCCACTCCCCGGGGTGAGAATGAGTCGACTTGAAATCAGCTTTGGAAAGACAAATTAGACATTGTTTGATAAACTTAATCAATGTTTCTCGTAAGAGGAATTACAAGAATTCTCCTCCAATGGCTTATCTATATGAACTTCGAAAGTTCATAAAAGTCACCAAGAGAACAGCAATGGAGACCATGGATATGTTTCCATACCCTCTCCCACTTAGCTTTTTATAACAAAGGGATACGCTATCTAATGCATAATTAAATACACATAAGCATAATAATAAGCATACATTTCATGCAAGTACGTTCACAAATAATCAAATAATTACTCAAGCAAAATTATTTCTCGACTATTCGTACCTTGATGAATTCCAGCATGCTTGCCTTGAGTCTTCATTCTACGTCTTGAATACTTTGCCGAGTGACGGAAAAATTCTTTGATTCTCATATTTAATTTATTTTAAATAAAATCCAAGATTCCAATTCAAAATAAATTTTGAATTAATCTAATGATTTTAAATAAAATACTTAAATTAAATAAAATCAATATTATTAAAAACCATTGATTTCCATATTTAATTCTATTCTAAATAAAATCCAAGATTATCCAATCCAAAATAAATTTTGAATTAATCTAATAATTTTAAATAAAATACTTAAATTAAATAAAATCAATATTATTAAAATCCATTGATTTCCATATTTAATTCTATTCTAAATAAAATCCAAGATTATCCAATCCAAAATAAATTTTGAATTAATCTAATGATTTTAAATAAAATACTTAAATTAAATAAAATCAATATTTTAATAATTTCTCAATCCTATTTAGATTAGATCTCAAGAATCCTAATCAAAATCGAATTTTGATTCTTCTTAAGACTTCTAATCCAAGTAGGTATAGGATATCTAGAGAAACTAGGATTTTCTTTCCTAATTTAACTCTCTATCTAATTCCATTATTTAATTCCATAATTAAGAAATATAATCCAAATAGAATTTGAATTAATTCCAAAATTAAATTAAATAAAATTAGAAAGATTAAATTATTTCCGGAAAGATCGGATTTACCGGGACGAACCGAAAAACGAGAAATCCGGTCATTCCAAAATCGAACCATGAACACACATGCACATTCAGATTGACCCACGAGAATTGATTAACCAATGCATGTCCAGCATGTAAAGACCATGCAATGCATGGTTCCAATTAATTCATGTGGTCGCACATTAGGCCATGCATCAAGAATGAATTAATTCATTCAGCAAGCCATTCATACACATGCAATGTACACCATGAATTAAAATTCATGTATTCACGTACCTTCAAATCACGCACAGCCGCGCGATTGAAAATCGATCGTCTTCTTCGGTCTTCGGCGAGGGGCGTACCAGCAGCGTCTTGGTCAATCTCCGGCATGGCGTCTCCCTTGACGAACCACGCCATCGACCTGCTGCCACCACCTCACGAGCAGCCCCCGAGAAGCCCGCGTACAGCAGCCCCCGAGTTGCAGCTGCTCTCCTACACAGAGACCGCCTCACGTCCAGCCGCTGCCTTCGAGCATCGAGCACAACCGCCGGCTGCCGGCGAACCACCGCCACTGGTGGCACACGCCGACGCGCCCAGTCGCGTTCAGCCCAAGTCCAGCAGCTCGCACAGCTCATGCCTCCAGCTACCTTCCGGCAGCCCGCACCGAGCCCACGAACGATCGACTCCGATTCGATATTCCGAAAACCCTCGTTTTTTAATAATTATTTTTCCGTCAAACACAATACATACAAGAGAGAAAATCATAGACGTAGAACAATATATAGCACAATAATTTAACGCAATTAAATTAATCTATGGCCATATACATCGAGAATCGATTATCGAAACAATTAACGAAAAACGTAACCATACGCTCTGATACCAATTGTTGGAATTCGATATCCCGGGTTATTTAATTTTGCGGAAACCAATAACCCGAACGAACCCTTCGCCGGAGATAACACGAACGCCGCGTACGACCCGGAGCACGAGCCGAACGCACGACACGGCCGAAGCCGCGCGCACGCCCAGCCCGAGCCCCCGTCCGCGGGGCTCATGTGATCGATCGGGTGGGGCTGCCCATGCAGCCCCCGCGGCGAGTCCGGCGACTCGCCGCCGCCTGGAGGCCAGCCACCTTCACGGTGGGGAGGGGCGGCACCAGCCCGCGCCCTCCGCGATCGATCCAAGCGATCGATCGCATCCCCTCGGCTCCAGCCGAGGGTTCGACCCTCTCGCCCCCACCGAAACCCTAGCGGGCGATTGGCGTGGTCCGGTGGCTTCGCCACCACCACGCGATCGTCCGTCTACTCCGGGTTCGACCCTTGGATCTTGTTTTCCGATAATTGATTCAATAAAACAAGAATTAAATAGCAATTATTTAATTCACCTTTCGATTCGTTGTGCGGAGAAACGAGATCTTATGATGACCTTGAGATCTTCCCACGTATTCCTTGCACTAGCCCGGACGTCGTGTGGGCGACGATCTACCGAACTCCATGGATCCTCCTCTCTACTTTCTCTCTCTAGAATTGTGATCTTCAAGTTATGAGAATAGAGAAGACCATGTAGTGCTTTTATAGGCTACGTAGGGGATCTAAAGGAGGTGGAATATTGGGCTTCCAATATTGAAGATTAAATTGAGCCCAATGCTCAAGTCCATTAATCCTTATCAATATTAATTAATTCTATTTTCCACTATATAAAATTAATTGCACTCCCAATATTATACCATATTATATCAAATAATATTTCTCCGGTAGTATTATTTATTCCGTGTATTTAAGATATAAATATCCATGAATAAAATTAATTTATTGCTAATTAATTTATTCATCTCTTATATCCGAGACTAGTACCATTCAACCTTAATTATTATGCGGAAATGAATCCACCTGCAGGGTTTACATAATAATTCCTTATGAACTCATCTCGGGGATATTATCAACCCTTACGGGATACACTTTCCCGTCAAGTATTCACGGCATGCCATATATAAAATATAGTGACCCAACTTAACCGGTAATTAACCCAATAATTAAATCGGTTAATTCCTTTGGTAAATCAAAGTCACTTATATTAAATATACACACCCGCAATAGTTTCGGGGATTAAGAATAAAATACACTGAGACTCGAATCGATTATCGCCGGCAATCCTAATCGATGAATCTCAACGATCCGCTCAATACACCAAGTGTACAAGTGTGATAAAATAATCAAGATAGATTATTTTCTCTCTCACACAACGACTATACCGATGGATTGGTCCGTGTCCATCTAGGTCGTGAGCAACTGTTCGATTAAATACGAGTAACCGATAGTATGATCTTCTGTGCGCCCATGCAACACCATACTAACTACAACGTATAAAATCCAGGACTATAATTTGCATATATTTAATTATAAATAATTAAACGCAAATAATTGTTTATTTAATTAAATAGATTAGTGGCAATGGATCGTGAGTTTCCGTCACTTAAATCTAGACATTAAGTACACAACTCCAACATACGGTACTTAACGCACACTCGGCCTGACTTGTCGTATGCCGTGGGCATTGTGAGCAGGTTCATGGAGAAACCTACTGTACTACACCAGCAAGCTGTGAAACATATACTTCGGTATGTGAAGGGAACTCTTAATTTTGGTCTGGAGTACACAAGGGGAGAAGGTCAGTATACCTTGACAGGGTACTCAGACAGCAACCTTGCTGGAGATGTCAATGACAGGAAGAGTACTGGTGGTATGGCTTTCTATCTCAATGGGAGTCTAGTTACTTGGGCTTCGCAAAAGCAACATACTGTGGCACTTTCATCGTGTGAAGCCGAGTTTATGGCAGCCACAACAGCGGCATGTCAAGGAATATGGTTGAAGGGTTTACTTGCAAGTCTGATGCAGTGTCGTGACGACTCTACTGTCAAGTCAGTTACAGAACTGGGAGCTAAGCCAGTTACAGAACTGAGAGACAAGCCAGTTACTATATATGTTGATAACATATCGGCAATCGCTTTGATGAAGAATCCGGTGTTTCATGGGAGAAGTAAACACATTGATATTCGTTTTCACTTCATACGTGAATGTATTGAGAGGGGTGACATCGTTGTCAAGCATGTTCGTACCGACGAACAACGAGCGGATATTCTTACCAAAGCTTTAGCTAGAGTCAAGTTTGGAGAAATGCGCGAGCTACTTGGAGTTAAGGAACTCGGCAACGCAAGTTCGGATTAAGGGGGAGAATGTTGGAAATAATCCGAATATAGTTTGGATTTTGTCCCTAATTAAAGATTCATGTTAATTAGGAGTAGATTTACTTTTATTATGTTTCCTAGTTTAGGAGTCCTGCTTTAGGTAGGAGACTTTTTTTTAGGAGTTTTCTTCTCTCTCAAGTTTGTAAGGCTATATAATAAAGCCATAGATAGTCATTATTTTCGTGCAATTAATCAAGAGGAATACAGAAAATATTCCCAGAAAAATCTCCGTTTTCAATTTCTTTTCGTTCTTTCACAATTCTCAGATCTGTCCCAGAACATCAGAGTTCTTCTGCAGTTTCGTTCCTGAACACAGAATACTCTGGTTGAAGTACAATACGTGTACTTCACAGATCTGTGACTTTTTAATCCACCGTTCCTGGCAGAACTCTGCAGTCTTCGTGACTGTTTTTCAACATATGATCTTCACCATCATTCATACATTTGTCATCCTCAACTATCTCATAATTAACGATAACCACAAAAATTGGCAAGTAAAATTACATTTTCATCCCTATGATCATTTGTTTTTATTTGGATGAATGTATCTTGTGCATCTGCAGTTTGATCTCGTGAACTTGATATGAGCTGCCTAGTTTTGCCTCAGCTTGTAGTGTTGGAAATTTGCGTTCAAATTCCACCCAAAAAACAATAGTGAAAAAAATTATGGTTCACTCCTCGCTCGTTAACGAGGCTAGATGTCGAGAGCAAAAGCACTTTGATCACGGAGGAATCTCGTCTTTGCGGGAGCAGAGCGAACGTGATCTCGCGCACACTCTGTCGTCTTAGTCTTTCGTCTCTAGTCTTTCGTCCATTTGATGACTTCATTTCATCACTTACGTTCGACTTCAGATTGACTCTACATCTCAACATCTAGCCATAATGTCTTGTTAGAATTTTTGAGGTGGGCCCGTATAGAGATTCTTGAAGAGAGGGGTTAGCCATTGTAAGATATTATTCATGTGTCGAATGACACCCCTAAAGAATTCTTATTCCACACGACTATTTATAATGTCGTGTGTGACTCTTCGACTAATAATACATAACCTTTCAATATCTAGATACATGACCTTTCATTCTAGATACATAACTTTTCATATTCTTCCAAGTACATACATTCAAGTTTACTACATTCACAATTTCAACACTCCTCCTTAAACTTGAATGTGTGTAAACTTTGATGCACTTCTTCGAGATTTTGTTGATCTTCAAGAATGGATCGGTTTCACCTTTGGCACATAAAGAAACAAAGCTCTTGCATCGGCTTGTTAACTTTATGATTGTTTTTACGCTACAATTGTTGTGCAGCTCCTCCGAACTCTTCCTTTTGTTTTTACTAGCTCCCTCTTTGTTATATCTCATTTTGATTGAGATACGAATGTCTCCTGCTTTGGAACACTCTCATCCAACAAGGATTACTTTGCAAACTTGTTGGGAAGACTAGTTTTTACGATTTTCTAGCCTTGAACCAATTTTGGCAATTTTGAGGGTTTTTAGAAAGATCGACTCATAGTCGTCAATTGAATAGGAGAGTAAGAAGGGTTTTAAACCAAAGGTTGCTCTGATACCATGTTAGAATTTTTAGAGTGGGCTTTATAGTGATTCTTGAAGAGAGGGGTTAGCCATTATAATATATTATTCATGTGTCGAATGACACCCCTAACGAGTCCTTATTCCACACGACTATTTATAATGTCGTGTGTGACTTTTCAAGTACAATATTAAATATGATAAAAGACTTATCATATTCTAGATACATAACTTTTCATATTATTCTAAGAACCTACATTCAAGTTTACTACATTTATAATTTCAACACTCCTCCTTAAACTTGAATGTTCGTAAACATTGATGCACTTCTACGAGATTTTGTTGATCTTCAAGACTGGATCGATTTCACCCTGTTGCTCTGATACCATGTTAGAATTTTTGAGGTGGGCCCGTATAGAGATTCTTGAAGAGAGGGGTTAGCCATTGTAAGATATTATTCATGTGTCGAATGACACCCCTAAAGAATTCTTATTCCACACGACTATTTATAATGTCGTGTGTGACTCTTCGACTAATAATACATAACCTTTCAATATCTAGATACATGACCTTTCATTCTAGATACATAACTTTTCATATTCTTCCAAATACATACATTCAAGTTTACTACATTCACAATTTCAACATGTCTAAGTATAAATCACATGGTCTCTCATGCTGTGAAAAAAGTTCAAATGTAGGATGTCAATATAGAGTGAAGGGTGCAAGATTTTCTTTTTATAAACCGTGAACATTAATTTATCGGCTAGTCCAAAATCCATGAGTTTTACAAATGTTCAAAAATAAAATGATGCACACAAATTCATACACCTACACTCTTCTAAAATTTTCTCAAGATGAATTCAACTTCTACGCACCAGATTTGATTCTTAAAATTTAACAAGACATGTGTTTTGAATTGAAAAGTAAGGAAGTGTTGCAATTATTATTAGATTAAGAGAGTAATAAATTTAAATAATCAAATATATATATATATATATATATATATATATATATATATATATATATATATTGAAGAAAAGAACATAGAAAATGAATTTTTAAGTTATTTTAAAGTGAAAAATAAGAAGTGGTTTAAATAATCAAATATATATTTTGAAGAAATAAATGATTTATTAAAAATTAAATAAAACAATAATTAAGTATAAAAATTAAATAAATAAACGATTTATTAAAAAAATAAACTAAAATAATAATTATATATTTCATAAAAAGAATTAAAATACTATAAGAATTATTAAAATTCTCTTATAATTTAAATAAAATATACTGTATTAAAATATATTTACTCAGGAAACAATACTCAATAAAATATAAAGAGTAATAAATAAATAAAATTTAAAATATATTTCATAAAGTAAATTATAATTTTCATCAAAGTTCTAAAAGGCGCTAGGCGCTATTCGGGCGGTGACTAGGGGCCTAGCGCCTAGAGGGATTAATCGGGGACTAGGCGTTAATCGGGGACTAGGCGGGAATTAATCGTTTTACTTTTTTATAAATTATTAATTAATATAATATTTAAAAAATATTTTTATGCATAATAAATCGATATTTTAAACAAAATAATCAATAAATAATCTAAACATAGTATTAATCACAAGTTTAATATGATAAAATAATCAAAATAGTTTGTAAATTTAAAATTTTAGATTATTTTCATTATATATTTAATATTTTTTTTCAAAATTTGATGTCAGTACCTCAAAGTTTATCATAACATCATCTATTTTATTTGATTTATCAAGATTTGCATCTAATTTAATTGTTCAGTTAAATCTGCTCGAGACGCTTAATTTATCATCTAATATAACATCATCTAATTTAATTTATCATAAATCTGTCTAAGTAAGACGAAATTAATTGAACTTAGGCGGTCCAAATCGGATTTAGGCGGGTTTAGGCGGCGCTTAGGCGGGTTAGGGGCCTAGAGCCTAAAATCGAGGCGGTCGAGTACAGCCTAGAGCCTAGGCGGGGATTAATCGAAGCTAGGCGGGGATTTTTAGAACCGTGATTTTCATACGTGATTTTTGCGCCGAAAAATAAAAGAAAAGAAGGATTGCTTAGAAAAAAAAAAAAAAGAAGCTAAAATGATCAATGGGAATTGGGAACTTATGGATAGAAGAACTCGATTATCGATTTACGTGATTTACCGAGTCTACACTCGATTACTAATTTACAAGAAATCGAAAATGCATATTATTGCCGCCTTTTACTTTTCCCGCTAACACCTTTTTAACCTTTTCCATTCCCAAAATATCGCGCCATTTTACGGAATAGACCCACTCGAATCACTGTTCCGAATTATTGACCTTTTGATGGCGCGGCGAGGAAGAAGAGCGTCTGCGATACCTTCATCGTCTCCCATCTCCATTGGTAAATTAGGTTTCCATTTCGAATTTATGTGTCCCTCTTTTCTGATTCTGATTCTGATTTTGATTTTGATTCTGTAGGGAACTGTGAAGTCGTCGTGGAAGCCAGGAATTTCACGTCCGAATCGGACGGGAATAGCGTTCAAATCTCTCTCTCCAAAACTGCGAGAGTCATAGTTTCAGGTACTTAGTAATCGATATTGATTCTGCTTTCGTTTCGCTCGGTATTGATTCTGCATTTCATCACTGTTTTTGGTGGCAGTAATCGAAAAGCCGAAAGAGCGCGATGATTTCGGGGACGGTGGGCCCGAAAAATCTGGTGTTTATTCTACTTCAGTTATTTTATGTATGTATAGCAGTGTTGGTGATTATATCTATGATTCATTAGGACTTGTTGTTACTAACAGGTGATTGCTATTTCGTGCTTGCTAATCCGAAAGATTCCGAAGCCCAAACCAAGTCTCTGCTTCAGGTATTTCACGACGGACCCGGACTTTAGTTTTCGTGCACTAGAATATGGCATTAGATAGATGTCGTGGTTCAAGAGAATACACGAATCATGCTGCTTTGTGATATTTAGTCGTGTATGTGTTGGATCTGTACATGGAGACATTTATACAATTTTTGCATCGACAAATAAATGTTGCAGGAAGTATTAGCCCTTTACATGAAAGAGTTACCTACAATGAATTATGCTGCTAACACTGGAAAGGAGTCGACTTTCTTAGAAAGATGTGTTACAAATGGGTAAACACGATTTTTTTATTCCTCGTATCTTCAACCTAAAGGATATTGGGCATTTCGTTCCTCTGTGTTGGTAATCAAATTTGATAACAATTATCTCTTTGTTTCACTGTAGAAAATACTGCACCTTAACTTTGAAGACCAACGATGATAAAGAACCTGGAGAGGTATGCTTAATGTTGTTTCAGTCGCTGTAAACTATGGTTATTACTTTATGAGTATAGTAACTGGTAATCTACGATTTCTAAATTTTATGAGGATATTGTTTCAAATTTTATTTCATTGACCAGTTTGATAGTTTCTCTGCTTTGTGTTTATTTATTTATTTCCCTACTCATCTAATAGGTCATTGCAGCAATTACTTATCAAATCATCTCAGCTGATACTCAGTGCGCTGAGGTCCCTCTCGCTGCTGTTAATTCAATCTTTCAACACAAGGTTTGCTGCCTTTTTTTTCTGCTTGCAGATTTAAAATTCAGCATTTAGTAGGGCCGATAAAGAGATAAAGTTGACTTAGTAGTAACCCAACATACATATGTTTAGAGTAACTTGCATTATGTGTTTGTATCTTTCAAAGTAGATCCCAAAGATACCATATAACATTACCTCCCTCTAGGCTAAAATGATGTCGGCTCTTTCTGAGCTAAGGTTTGTCAATTTCATCATTGTGAGTCTTGGGAAATTCACTATGGCTTGAATTTTCTTTACTATACTTGACTTAATTCAGGGAATCGGTCGCTTGCTATATTTGGAATTGCGAAAAAGACTGCAGAATGTGGGTATTCAAACTATATTCTGCTGGGGTGACAAAGAATCCGAAGGGTTTTGGCTCAAACAGGTATTACTCAAGTCTCATCTGGATAGAGTGAAGAATCCACTGGTTAGACGGCTAGAATTTAATTTAAACTTTTTCTCTAAATTTCCTGCTGTATCCAAATTTATCATCTGGCATACATTTTTCCCAAGTGAAAACATAAAAAACCAAAACCAAGCACCCTCATAATATAATGTTTCTCCAGACATCATAAAAAAAGATTAGATATAGCAGCTGAACAATTGTTACTGAATTAAACACTGATCATGGTATTTAACAATTTTATTTCATATTTGTGAATTATATAAAAAAAATTATACAGGGTTTTGAGGTGATTGGTGAGGTAGATAAAAAGGGTAGAGCTCGCAGACTCCCGATCAAGGCTGAAGTTCGAAGAGCCTTGTGCTTTCCTGGTTGTGCAACTCTGATGGTCTCTCATCTCAATAAAGATAGCTCATCAGAGTCAATGGAGCTTGTAAGTCTATGCTTACTGACAAAGTCCCCTGAGCTAGGTTCTGAAAACCATCAGCTGTGGAATATTTCGGAGAGGCTTGACACTTCCATAGAAGATAACCAGATGGCTCAGATTGTGTATCCTGAGCCTGAAAAATTAGCAATTACAAATTTTGCAGCTGATGGTAAGTATAATGAGCCAAGTTTTTTTTACCATGTTTGGGGATGATATATGTTTTATAATTGCCCTTAGCTTTAGCTTGTGCATTTTAATCTTAAGTGGGTTTCAGTTTCTAAGTTAACTTTGTATATTTTCTTCTTGTAGGCTCCCAGGATACAGGCCTTCTGCCAGTAGCAAAAAGTTTCAGTGTGGCCGATGCTTCTGAAATACGTGAAGGTGGAATTGAAGATCACGAGGATAATTGCTCTTTGTCAGTGCAGGATACCAAGAAAAGGACATGGGAATCCTCATGCACCTCATTGAAGTCCAAAAAAGTGAAGGGTACCCATTCTAGTGATTGCCAATCGGGTTCTCCGTGCCCTGCGTGGACTGTTAATTGTCATGATAAAAACTGCTCTTTAACCAAGGAAGGTAAACATCTGTCTGATGCTTTGCTAACAAACTCTGGCAGTCGTAGCATGAATGACAAAATTGAACATTGCGGAACAGTTAACCCAACGAAAGAAGATCTTTATGTATGCTCGGAAGTCCCATCCGCAGCAAAATGCTGGAGAATTATGCTGATGAACATTGCTGATGGCGAAAAGAAATCTCGTCTTACCAAGGTATTACAAACTACCTTGATGATTTTAGAATTTCTCATTGCAGAAGTTAAATGCCCTCTCTAAATGATGCTAAGGATTTCTAATTTTTTTCCCTGTGGGATTATAGGAAGTCCGTTTCTTAATTATGTATTTGTTTTGTTAACTATCATGATCGATGGTCTCAAAAGACCACCCTATATTTTGATAGTGGAAGACTTGCAGCAGCTAGTAGTAGCAATTTTCAAGCGACATTGATCTGTTTTTTTTTTTATATGTAATGATATTTTTTTCATTTATACAATAGATAATTCATGATCTGGGTGGAGATGTTGCTTCTGATGGAAGTACGAGCACACATGTCGTCACAGGGATAGCTAGAAAGACGCTAAATTTCTGCACCGCTCTCAGTTCAGGGTCAGTTTTGGATCCTGATCATATACTTTCCAATATAAAATTTCAAATGCAACTACTATATTGTTTAATTAAATCATGCTTATTTGCTCAAATGATATATACAGAGCTTGGGTTGTCTCATCTGGATGGTTGAAAGAAAGCTTCAAGAAGGGCGTTTTTATCGGTAGAATTTTTAAATCCTTAAAAAAACCTGGATATATTTTGTTCTGTCTACCGTACCTAAATCATATACCGTTTTATCTGCAGATGAAATGCCTTTCATTTTGGAAGATGAAAATTTCAGGACTAAGTACAGATGTGAGCTGAAAAGTGCAGTTCTTAGAGCAAAAGCACATCCGGGCACATTGCTTAAAGATCTTGATATATGGCTGTCGTCTCAGGTCCAACCTCCAGTCGATACTCTGTCGGTCATTGTTAAGTCTGCTGGAGGAAATGTAAGTCAAATGGAAAAAAAATGATCCTTTGGTTAAATGTTCATATTCCATTTATGTTTCAATCTGCAGCAAACTGAATTACTGTTGATTACGAAATTTGAAATACCCCTTAGTATACTTAGGTCATCCGGGCACGGAGTGAAATGAGGGATGTGTCGAAAACCATATTCGTGGCTTGCGAACAAGAGACAGAGGAAGCTCTAACAGCTGTAAAGATGGGTATCTGGACATTCAGTAGCGAGTGGCTTATGAACTGTATCATGCGGCAAGAACTTGATCTTGAGGCCCCTCAGTTCGTAGAGTCCCTTCTCTAGATAGGTACACGTATATATATGTTCAGACAGGTTACTTCTTGAAGTCTATAATCTTATTGATTTCCATTCTTTTTTCTTGGAGCCAGCTACTTCAATAATGGAAGTCTATACATGTTCATATGATCAGAAAGGTTTCTTTATTCGCTTTAGTTTCTTCTATTGATGAAAGATCCATCTCCAGAATCAAGAACCAAAATTATGTCAAAAAATCCTACCAAAAAAGCAGAAGCGAAAGCACGAAAACCGACCATCGATTCGCTATTCGTATTCCAACCGATTTCTGCCCCTGTTTCACAAACGCAACCTGCTCACCCTTCACGACCTCCACAGGAAACACGCACCCCCCAACCGACGGGTCATCTGTAACCACCTTGCTCAGCCCGTCGAAATCACAAGCCTTCTCGTCTTGATACATAGTCTGGAAGTACATGTTGTACTTGTACGAGACCGTCTGCTCGTACGTGAGCCGGCTGCACGAACCCCCCGGCCCCACGCTCGTGCAGTCGGAGTTATTACACGACACCGCGACTTGCTTCTCCACCTTCGGGCTATCTGCAAAACTGCCCGTGAACACGCACCAGCGTTCGGGCATGCGCATGATTCCCTTCGCCATGGGCGGCCACATGTCTCTCCCCTGCCCGGAAAGGTCGATCTTGTACTTTGGCTCTCCGTTCGACCTGTAGATGCCCGAGTGTCGGCCCCACGGCTCGAAACCTGGATACATGCTCTCGTCGACCAGACTATGCAAAAAGGCCTCGATCGGCTGCCCGGGAAGCTTCGGGGTCCCCACGTTGTTCGCTAGCTTCGGGATCATCGTTTTGAAGAATCTCTCGGCTGTCGCTGAGTCAGCGCCCGGGTAGCCGTCTGTGGGCCAGCCGAGCTGATCGATGACGACCTTGAGCCCTCCTCCTCCGGCTTTCTCGAGGGCCCACAGGAAGGCGTCGTACATGAAGTCGAAAGCGTTGGTGTAGACAGCTCCATCGACATCTGTAATAACCTGGGTGGATCGGTTGTCTGAAAAGGCGAAGTCGGGGTCGAGCTTGTTCTCCTGAACGAAGCGGAGAGGGAATATTCCGATGACGAACGGGGAGTTGTTGCTCTTGAGGACGGCGATGACCTTCTTCACGTCTGCGATGACATCATCGTTGAACTCGGCTTCAGACGGCCTCGTTATGTTCTGCTTGAGTATGAGGTAGGAATGAGGCATGGCGACCTTGATCTTGTCTCCGACTCCTGCTCGGTTGAGCGAGTTCTGCATCAGCTCCATCTCGTTCACAGCCGCGTCTCGGATCGTCTGGTTGTGGCACGCGTAGTGGAGCACGTAGTTCGATATGTAAACTCGACTGTCGTGAAGGAAAAAAAAAAGTCGATAAAAACAGGATCTTGTAAAGAAAGAAAAGATCGTGCTGTCGTCGTCACCTTATTTTGACAGCCCCGTGATACGGGAGGATCTTGGATTGGACGTACGCGTCTGCTTCATTGTCGTTTTTAGCTGTGAAGACGTTGAATACAGTTATAGTGAGGTCGATCCCACTTCCGGCGAAGGCCTCTATGATATCCGCCTGACCTGTGTATATTCGGCAGTGTTTGATCCCGTTTTGTAGCAGCAAATCGACGACGTAGGACGGGAGTAATCTCTGAATACTCATTCGTCCCCAGTTCATCCCTATAGTGCCGTTTGCGAGATTGCTCGTCGCCAGGAACCAAACGATCACCGCAAAACACGAGACACGGATGTTGCTCATGATGTTGGGAGTGGCTTTTTTCCTCCTCGATCGATTAGTCCGAATTCAGATAATTTCCGAATCAGGAACTTTTGTCGGTTAGAGGAAGGCCTTCGCATCCATTCCTCGGAAAAACGGAAAGGAACAAGAGAGAAAACGTTGCATCTGTGGATCTGTAAGTGTATATATATGCATCTGGAATGAGAGGTGATGCTAAAATGTTTGCTTCGCCTAAATATAGCATGAACAAGTAATCGGAAATTCGTAACGATAAATTTAACATGTGTCGAAAGCCATATATACCCTTGCTTGTTTTTTTTCTCTGTTATTTTGTTCATATATGTAGACTGTGGTCAGCTGATTGTGATTGCAGGGTATTTAAGTTTTGTATCGTGTTGATTGAATCTTGATTGTATCGTGTTTCTTGCGATTATTTTCGATTATGAAGTGTATAACAGGAAAAAAAAACTTGATCTTTAGACCCCTGAGTTTGCAGGGCCGTTTTCTCTGTGTTTTCAGCTCGTTTATAGTTATGTTTATCGATCAACGACCTTATATTCCATTCGAATGAAACTAAGACAATGCCACTAGTATAGAAAACGAAACCACGAAAAAAACCATCCATCGATTCTTCGTTCTTTCTCCTCCCGACGTCTTCCACGGATTCACAAACGCAACCTGCTCCCCCTTCACGACCTCCACCGGAAAAACGCACTCTCCGACCGACGGATCCTCCGTAACAACCTTACTCAGCCCGTCGAAATCACAAGCCTTCTCGTCCTGATACATCGTCTGAAAATACATATTGTACTTATACGAAACCGTCTGCTCGTACGTCATTCCGCTGCACGAACCCCCCGGAGCCAAACTCGTGCAGTCGGAATTTCCGCACGTAAAATTCACCTGCAGCTCCACTTTCGGGCTGTCTTCCTCGCTGCCCGTAAACACACACCACCTCTCGGGCATCCTCATGATCCCCTTCGCCTTCGCCGGAAACACATCCCGCCCCTGCCCGGAAAAATCGATCTTGTACTTCGGCTCCCCGTTCGACCGATAAATCCC
Organism: Euphrasia confusa; assembly: GCA_954870475.1. NCBI lineage: Eukaryota > Viridiplantae > Streptophyta > Magnoliopsida > Lamiales > Orobanchaceae > Euphrasia > Euphrasia confusa. Next base: position 793,590 of record OX940954.1, on the reverse strand, counting down.
CCAATGCCGACTCCACGGCTCCACATTCCACATCCTCGTCTCGTCTAGAAGACTGTGAAGAAATGCCTCGATCGGATGCCCGGGCAGCTTCGGCGTGCCCGAATTGCCCGCCAGCTTCGGAATCATGCTTTTAAAAAACCGCTCGGCCATCACCGTATCCGCCCCCGGGCAGCCGTCGGTCGGCCAGCCGATGAGATCGACCACCACTTTAAGGCCGGCCCCGCCGGCCTTCTCGAGGGCCCACAGGAACGAATCGTAAACAAAGTCGAAAACGTTGTTGTAGACAGCGCCGTTCACGTCGTTGAAAATTTTCGTCGAGCGATTGTCGGCGAAGGCGAAGTTGATGTCGATTTCGTTCTCGGTTACGAAGCTGAGAGGGAACATCCCGATGACGAAGGGGGAGTCGTTTTCTTTGAGGACCTCGATGATTTTCTTCACGTCGGGCAAGACCTCGTCTCTGAACTCTGCCTCGGACGGCCTCGTTATGTTCGGCTTGATTATGCTATACGAATGAGTCATGCTCGCCTTCACGTGCTCACCGAGCCCGGCTCGATTCAACGAACCTTGGATCAAAACGAGGGTTCGTATGGCTGCATCGTGGATCGTCTGGTTGTGGTTGGCGAACTGGAGGACGTAGTTCGAGATGTATACGCGGCGTATTCGTACGGGCCCAAAATACGGGATGATCCGATCCTGTACGTACGCGTCGGCCTCTGATTCGGTTGTGATCGAGAAGATGTTGAATTGGGTGATTGATAGTTCGATGCCTGTTCCGGCGAAGGCCTGCATCATGTCGGGCCCGGCTCCGTATATTCGGCATTGTTTGATCCCGTTTTGGAGGAGTAAATCGACGACGATGGAAGGGAGGAGTCGCTGGACGCTCATTCGGCCCCACGTGATTCCGATCGCCCCGTCGGCGATGTTGCTCGTCGATAACAGATAAACGATCGAGACGAGATAGACGAGGTGTTTTCGATCCATTGATTTTGTGTCGGAACGCAGATCATTTCTGGATCATTCCTCCATAAGCAAAGGGGCAGGGGAGAAAAAACAAAGAAAACAGAATTTATGTTTTTATGTGATTTGTGTTTTTGTGTGTTTGGTTGTTTATATATAGTAAAACAAGTAACGGATGATTTGTAGCCGTTGAGCTAACCGTTTAGTCAACGGAATTGCCGTTGACGTAACCGTTTTAGTCAAACTCAAGATCAAGATGTATACACAAAAACATATAATCTGTAGGATTCTCTCTATGGTTTGTGTGAATTTTATGGAATGAACCCAGAAAAACAGCGTAAAAACGAAGGAACCGTAGTTTCGCGACTTCTCGTTGCAAAGACGAACGAGAAGTTGTGTAAAACGTCGATACAAATACTAAAACAAGAACAGATTTCGTATAAGCTTTCGATATGTCCATTTGGAATTCGACGCATGTTAGACCGAAAACCGTACTTCAGAATTTTCGATTATCAGTTTGAAAAGTCAGTGTTCAGCTGAAAGCAAATGACTCGCGATTATGTTTCTCCATGAACAGATTTCGTTTCTGTATTTCGTGTCAAAGATCGCATAAGCTTTCGATGTGTCCATTTGAAATTCGACGGAAAACTTACTTCAGAATTTTGGATTATTAGTTTGAATATCTACAACAGGTTGTGAAAAGTCAGTGTTCATAGATCAGATTTTCAGCCGAAAGCAAACGATTTCGCGATTATGTTTCTCGGATTACACGACGACTATCTTCATCGACGACCTCAAAATCATAGACTCAGATTGATCGATCTCTAAGCAAAAAACTTAATTCCTCCCTAAAACAAGTTCAGTTCACACAACAACAGAATCGAAAGCACGAAAACCGGCCACCGGACCACCCTCCTTCCTCCTCCCGATCGACTCACCCACGGGCCTTCGATTGGACGTAGGCGTCGGCTTGTTCGTCGTTTGTGATCCCGAAGATGTTGAAATAGGTGAGGGTGAGGTCGATCCCGGTCCCGGCGAAGGCCTTCATGATGTCGGTCCCACTTCCGTATATTCGGCAGTGTTTGATCCCGTTTTGTAGCAACAGATCGACGACGATGGAAGGGAGCAATCTCTGAACGCTCATCCTTCCCCAGGTTATTCCTATCGCTCCGTTTGTGGCTTTGCTCGTTGCCAGGAGACAGATCGACACAAAATACACGATGCGGATGTTCATGTCGTTGGGGGAAAACGATTTTGTTTTCTCTTTTCCACGGATCAATCAGGCCGAATTCAGATCATATCTGGATTCTGGATCAGAGAAAGATGTGTGTTTTAGACCATTCCTCAAAAAATGGAAGAAATATGACTCGAGAAGAACAGGAAAAAACTATGTATATACTATATACACACACAAACACACACACACACACATCTTGAAAATGTGCACTTTGCCTAAATATAGTGAAACAGCCAACTGGTAATTTTCTCTGGTAACATCCACGAAAACGCGACACACTTTCTTATTAGTCGACTCGACTTAATTATCTATAATGTATATAGATACATGTAAGATGTAACATGCTTCCTCCTCTCATTTTAGATTAAGAATATGCGTTCTTGGCAGTTTTTTTTTTTTTTCATATTTACCTTTTATCTGCATTTCTGCCCCAAATCTTTCTTGAAGATTCTTGCTTTTTTGTTCTTCTGTGTATAGTAGGGGGTTATTAGCAGATGAATTTGTAACAAGCAGTTATGTCTACTCAATGACAGTACAAAGTTTTTCTGCCAAATTTTATCAGCTTTTATATTTTTCGATTATACTTTTTGACCCCTGAGGGTTTTTCCACAATTTACAGAAAATAGTTGTCTCGATCATTTTCACAAGTTTATGACCCCTGAGTCTGGTGGACCTGAAGATACATTATGCAGTCAGGTAACCTGTACATACGGCGCACGAGAAAATTCTCGTTTTCTTGCATGAATCTCAGGGAAAAACCCCGATAACACAAGCAAGTTTTCTCCTCCGACACTGCACAGTTTTTACTCCCACATCACAACACGAAAACGACCGAAATCAAAACCACAAACAACACTCTTTCCCGAACCACCGTCGATGCCGACGATACAAAATTAAGCTGCCGGCCCTTCACGACCTCCACCGGAAAAACGCACCCCCCCACCGACGGATACTCCGGCACCACCTTCCCCAACCCTCCGAAAACACACTGCGTCTCGTTCTGAAACCTCGTCTGAAAAAACATGTTGAAAGCGTACGACACCTTCTCCTTAAAGCTCAGCCCGCTGCACGACCCTCCCGGAGCCGTCGCCGTGCAGTCGGAATTTCCACACGCCTCGTCCAAATTCCTGTACACCTTCTCCAAACTCCTCATGTCCTCGTTGAACGTGCACCACCGCTCCGGCATGCGCTGGATTCCCCTCGCCCGGGCCGGGAAAATATCCCGCCCCCGGCCCGACAAATCGATCCTGTACTTCGGGCCCCCGTTGGATCTGTAGATTCCCCAGTGCCGCGCGAACGGCTGCTCGACCGGATTCCGAGGCTCGTCGGTCAAGCTGTGCACGTACACTTCGATTTTCTTCCCCGGCCGCTTCGGTGTCCCCTTTCCGCTCTCGACGAACGGGAGCAAGCCTCGGAAGAATCTCTCGGCCGTGGAGGCGTTGGCCCCACGGTACCCGTCGGTGGGCCAGCCGATCTGGCCCACGACGACCTCCACCCCGGAGTGGGCCCCGGCCTTCTCCAGGGCCCACAACACGGAGTCGTACATGAACTCGAACACGTTCGTGTAGACGGAGGCGCCGTCGAGTACGACGTGGCGGGACCCGCCGCCGACGAAGGCGAAGTCGGGGTCGAGGTTGTTGTCGTTGACGACGACGATGGGGAACATCTGGACGACGAGCGGGGCCCGGTGGGTGGCGAGGTGGACGAGGAGCTCGCTGACGTACGGCATGATGTCATCGCGGAATTCGGCTTCGGAGGGCTTTGATATGTTGCCCTTGAGGATCTCGTAAGGGAGGGGCATGTTGGTCTTTACGCGCTCGCCTCGACCAGCCATGTTCAGGGCTTCTTGGACTAACTTTAGAACCTTTATGTTGTGCTCGAGAATGGGTTGGATAGAAGTACCGTTCGAGATCTGTGTAGGTTCCACGTATACGTAGTTTCCGATGTAGATTCGCCTGATATTGGCTGGGCCCAAATATGGGAGAACTTTTTGGATCCAGTTTTGAGCGAGGATTTTGTCATCGACGAGATTCGTGTTGAGAATGCTGATGGTGAGATCAATGCCGCTCCCACAAAAGGCCTGTAAGATATCGGGCTGAGAAGTGTAGATTCGAGCCTTTGGGACATTGTTTTGTAACAACATATCGACAACCATCGATGGGACCAGCCTCTGAGCGCTCTCTCGTCCCCAGTTAATACCTATCGCGCCATCTGCGGTCATGCTCGTCAACGAACAAAATATCATTACATAGTATGCAGCAGGGACAGGGAAAACCATGTTTTTCGTTCGGAAGAAAGTGCAATAATATTGCACCTTTTTCGTTAAATCGAGAAATGCAATAATTTTGCAGATCTGGATCACAATATCCCTGTTTTTTCTTTTTTTTCAAGCCATGCTACAAAAGGATATGTGCAATAGAGAAGATTTCATTTCCTCGGCAAAGGAAAGAAAAGTGTGTTTGGTTTATGTTGCCCAGGTGGTAAGGAGAGAGAGCCATTCATTGTATTTGTAATATCTTTTAACCATTTCAAATTAACTTATAATAATTTTAAAATGTTTTAAAATGAAATTTAAAGTGTTAAAATAATTTTTAAATTGTTTTAAAATAATTTTCAAATGATTTAAAATACTTAAAACGAATACAAACAAATCAAACGCGATTGGAGAAACCATATGCATGCATACCTTGGCAGTCATATCATGAGGTTCACATTAGACTTGAGAAATAAGGTTAGAATGACCACAAAGAAGTATTGCCTTCGCCACCGGAAGCTAAACGATACCCGTTAGGGGAGAAACTGACACCAAGAGCCTGAAAAAGAAATGATTAAAATCTCATCATTCGACAACTCTTTGGGAGTATTTTGTAATTTGGCTAAACCCCAGGGGAAATTTGGTAGTTAAGCCAAAAAAGTCATATGAAAACGCTACGAGACTTACAGGCTTAACATGGCCTTCCAGGGCGAGAATACTTTTTCCGGATCTGAGGTCCCAAACACGAGCAAGAGAATCGAATCGAACCCACAAGGGATCCATCATGGTGGAAGGATATTCCATACACACCTCATGGAGACTGCTGTGACTAAATACTTCGATAAACAACCTACGAATATTATCTTGTCTAAAAAATGGCCAAAACATGCTTAACAGGTGGCAAGCATAGTTCCATCGTGTGAAATCGAACACCCTGAAATTGGCCGATCATCACCAATCCCACGCCGCCTGCCTCAGAGACCAATCCACCTCATCATCCGAATTCTCGTTCCGATTGTCCCTTTTCCTCTTTGCACAAAATGCCGCACTCACAAGGGAAGTGAATACCTCGCGATCTCACGACGGGCTTCTAATAATCCCGGCAGATCTCCGGTGACTGAATAACCTCTTCGGGCTCCGGCGACCCTGCCGTGTATACAGCTTCTTCGTCCTCGTGCGCCTAATTCATCAGCCTACCCAACTGACCTTCGGAGTCGAGAAACCACGGCTTCGTTTCCGGCAATCGAAGTACATACGAGACTTTCCTCGAAAACGTCCATGACTATTTAACTGATAAAACCCTAAGTAATAAGGAGCTTATTTGCAGTTCACCGGCGAGCTCAGACCGATGCTAAAATGCGCCGGCGCTGATATAAATTTCACTGCCTTTCGATTTACGAGAAAATAAAATTGTAAGATAGGGCTCTTACCGATATGGTGAATGGGCACCGGCGGTGAATGAGGTGCCTGGCTCGTGACGCCGGCGAGATCGGATGTCGTGGCGGCGAGTGGGGTGAGAGAGCTGGGGTTTAGTTGTAGAGTGAAGTTGGGGCAAAAATAAACAGAAAATCCCTAATTTTTTTTGTTTGGTTTTATAAAATCTTGATTTAAAATTTGTTCTCTGATTTTTTTTTACGAATAACCGAGTAATTGATTTTTTACGAATAACCGAGTAATGTCTGATTTTTTTACGAATAACCGAGTAATGGATTTTGTACGAATAACCGAGTAATGGATTTTGTATTGTGTATACGAATAACCGAGTAACTCCCTCAGTCCCTCATCGAGTCATCGTCATGAGCTGTTTTTATTAGTTAATTATATGTTAAATAATTTATTTTAAAAATATTTAATAACAATAACACACATAATATAAACATTGAATTTATAAATCTAAACAAATGCCGGAGGTTGTTCAATGATAAATGCCCTCTATTTTCAGATAAATGACAAGGGTTCCCTCCAAATTTCCATACTTTTGTATAATTTTCTTATAATTGAATATGTGCAAAAATGAATCTAAGTAAAAATGTAAATGGCTTCCGTATTATTTTGAAAATGTGTATTGTTATTTTTATAATTTTTGAATTTTGAGTGTTTTTTTTACCTCATATTATATTTGTTTTTTAAGGTGATATTTAATTTTTTATTTTATAATTATTATTTTATAATAATAATTTTTATATTTTAAATAATAATTTCTAATATTTGAATTCCTATATAAATCGAATAATGAGATTGAATTCGATTTGTTTACGAGCATCCCTATTCTGAGACAATTTTCAAGCAATTGTAAAGTTTAAAAGGAAACAACTTTAGAACACAACACGATTTAGTGAACTTTCTATAAATTAACCAAAACACAATACGAAAACACAACAGAGAATATAACAAAGTAAAAATTGGAAGATCACTCAAAGACTAATATTTTTTATTATTCCAACACAGCACGACATAACACGACAATTTCTTATTTCAACTCAACACGCCGACGAGACATAACACGACAATTGCTACGCATATAGAGATGCGCAGTCTCTTCATTGTTAAGGTTTTAGTTAATGACAATCCGCCATGTGGCACATACACATTTGCTTGAAGCCGCAGTTACCATTTGTTGTTGCATTCTTAGGGCAGCCGCCTGATGGATTGCGAGGAGTCGAACGAACACAATCATTGTCACTTTTGCATTTTGTTCCTGTGATATAATGGTGGCATATCTTCTCTGTAGCTTCTTCGACCACAATTCCAGAGCAGGCAACAAAAATGATCAATGTATTTAATTAGACGACGGAGATTTAATTAATTAGCTAGCTTGGTGATCGTATCATACAATTGTTAATTACCTGCTGAGACGAGCAGCAGCACCAATACAATAAAAAAAGTCGTTGCATAGAGCTTCATTGAAGACATATTACAATGTTAATTTCCTTCTTGATTAGTAGTACAAGTATATTAATTATCGCAAAAAATAGGAGTAATTAAGTATTAATTTCACTAGTCCTGTATTTATAGCATGTATTCGAGGACAAAAACGTCTTTAATTCAATATTAATCCCAATTTTCAAATATCTCTCTTCTTCTAATTGGTTTATTAATTATTAATATATTGTCACCTAACATTTATAAAGTCGTTAATAACCTGTTTTTTTTTCAAGGGAACATTCATTAAATTAACTACAAAGTGTGAAGATGCTTTGAAATTTGTACTGACGTATTGATTGTAAAAATTTCTGAAAATATAAATTCATACAAAACCTAGCTAATAGTATATGACGTATAGCATGATTTCAAGAGGCCTAGCATGATGTATTGCATGACTTCATCTTCAAATCTGGTTTGGATCGATTTAATCTAATTCTAATTGGATGATGTGTAACATGTATGGCAACAACAAGTTCAACAACAATATTTGTGCACACTTTAAATTTTGAAAACTTGATAGGAGTACGTACAACAAAAAAAAAATTACAGAACAAATTCAGACAAAAAAATCTCCATTTTCCAAATCAGGACAGTGGAATTAAGGAAACGAGGAAAATAAATAATGGGATTTTAACAAAATATGAAAGAAATAGAGACGAACTTGGTGAGGGAGAGAGGGAGAAAGCTTAGAGCCGCCGGTGGTGGCTGTGGAGATGGATAGATTTGGTACTTTTTTTTTTATCTTGGCTTGGTCCTTGGTGTGTTACTGTGTTACATACTCCTATATTATTGGACCGACAATTTAAATAGGCAAAGGCCCAATAGCATGCAAGGTTATTCATAGTCGGCCCAATAACCGAGGAAAACAGTCGAAAAATACATTACAAAAACTCCATATACACACTCTATACTCTATAGTAGTACGGTATTACTCAAACTCATCACCATATGACCTTCAAACACAAATTAACAAAAACCAGCTGGCCTATATCCAAAAACAAAAAATACCCATGACCCGATTCTGATCAACCGCCTCGTGCAGATCAGTTTCTCCACAAAATTCTTGGTGGATGTATGAAGTGTTGGGAAATTCGCGTCCAAATTCCCCTCTTGAAAAGCAATACGAACAAGCAAGAACAAAAAATACGGAATAAAAGAACACGAGATTTATAGTGGTTCACCCGTTAACGAGGGCTACGTCCACTCTTGCCGCTGCAATAATTCACTAGAATAATTATCAGACTCGATTACACGACTTTGTAATGCTATAATTGATTCTAGACTTTCTGGAGGTGTTAACCCTATTATTCACGCACATAGGGTTTATATAGGGGGGACAAAACTTGGGGGACAAGAAAAACGCGTTTTCAGCGTTCTGCAAAACGGCGACCGCCGTTTTGCCTCCGGCGCTCGCTGAACGGAAACGGCGCCCGCCAAACAGCCCAATTCTTGGCAGAAGCTCGATCCGACTTTTCTCCGAGTTCAGCGCCCGCTGAACCCATTCCAGCGCCCGCTGGAGAACTCCCGCGACCGCTGAATCACAAACAGCGGTCGCCGTTTGGCCTGGATCATCTCCTCGTCGTTTTCTCGTCTTCTCGGCGTGAATCGGCCTCCACACTCAACAATCTCCCACTTGGAGCTGATTCGCGTCCCCTATCTTCCTTTCCCATTGCAGCGGCGTCCCAGTCCTCATCCCAGAAGACCAACCGAGGTTGAACACAACCTCAACTTCTCGCACGGCACCACCTTCGTAAACATGTCGGCCGGATTCTTACTTCCAAGAATCTTCTCCAACACCAAGACGCCTTCCTCCAAGGCTGATCGAATGAAGTGATATCTCAGCTGGATATGCTTCGTTCGAGCATGGTACACCGGATTCTTCGCCAAGTGAATGGCGCTCTGACTGTCGGAATACAAGATACTCCCCGAGTGATCTTGCCTTAGCTCTAGCAGAAATGCCTGTAGCCACATCATTTCCTTCGCGGCTTCCGTCACAGCAACGTACTCCGCCTCACAACTCGATAGTGCTACTATCTTCTGCAACCTTGACACCCAGCTAATCGCGGTACCCCCGAAAGTGTACACGTACCCAGTAGTGCTCTTCCTACTATCCACATCACCTCCGTTATCTGCGTCCACGAACCCAAGTAACCCCACATCTGATTTTTCGGAACCTCAAAGCAAAATCGGAAGTCCCTCTCAAGTATCGAAAGATCCACTTGACGGCTTCCCAGTGTTGCTTCCCCGGATTACTCATAAATCGACTGACAACTCCCACTGCATGGGCAATGTCAGGCCTCGTGCACACCATGGCATACATAAGGCTCCCAATCGCAGAGGCGTAAGGGACCTTATCCATATGCTCCATCTCCTTCTCGCTCGTCGGCGAGTCCTCCTTTGACAAACGGAAGTGACTAGCCAAAAGAGTGCCAACTGGTTTAGCATTCTCCATGTTAAACCTTGCCAGTACCTTCTTCAGGTACTCCTCTTGAGACAACTCAAGACCATCCTTGCTCCTCGTGATTCTCATTCCCAGGATTTGTTTGGCAGCACCCAAATCCTTCATAGAGAACTCCCTCGATAGACTCTTCTTGAGCTTGTCGATCTCCGCCAAACTCGCCCCTGATAGAGTAGTATACTTAATGTCTAGATTTGAGTATTCTGAACTCTGTATGCACTTTCATTTACCTATTAATTACAGACATTCATTTGCTTTTAATTATTGTTAATTAAATACATGCAAATCATAGTTCTGGATTTTATACGTTGTAGTTAGTATGGTGTGTCGGGCCCACACAGAAGATCATACTATCGGTTACTCGTATTTAATCAAACAGTTGCTCACGACCTAGATGGACACGAACTAGTCCATCGGTATAGTCGTTGTGTGAGAGAGAAAATAATTTGTCTTAATTATTTTATCACACTTGTACACTTTGTGTATTGAGCGGATCGCTTGAGACTTATCAATTAGGATTGCTCTCTGATAATTGATTTAAGTCTCGGAGTATTTTATTCTTAATCCCTGAAACAATTGCGGGTGTGTATATTTAATATCAGTGACTTTGATTTACCAAAGGAATTAACCGATTTAATTATTGGGTTAATTACCGGTTAAGTTGGGTCACTATATTTTATATATGACATGCCGTGAATTCTTGAAGGGACAGTGTATCCCGGAAGGGTTGATAATATCCCCGAGATGAGCTCATAAGGATTTATTATGTAAACCTCGCGAGTGGATTTGTTCCGCATAATAAATAAGGTTGAGTGGTACTATTCTCGGATACAAGAGATGAATAAATTTATTAAGCAATAAATAAATTTTATTCATGGATATTTAAATCTTAAATACACGGAATAAATAATACTACGTTGGAGAAATATTATTTGGTATAATATGGAATAATATTGGGAGTGCAATTTTATTTATATAGTGGAAAATAAATAAAATTAATATTGATAAGAATTAATGGATTTGGGTTGGACCCAATTTAATTTTCAATATTGAAGCCCAATATTTATTCTCCTCTTGATCCCCCTCGTAGCCTATAAAAGCACTACATGGTCTTCACTTTTTCACAAGAGAGAAAAACATAAGTTACGCCAATCATAAAAGAGTGAAGAGGATCCATAAGTTCGATAGCTCGTCGCCCACCCGACGTTCGAACGGAGTGCAAGGAATACGCGGGAAGATCTCGAGGTCATCGATTTCGTTTCTCCGAACAACGAATCGTAGGTACAATTCTCAACTAACTTGATTATTGTTCGATTTGATTTTATTGAGAATACCGTAGAACAAAGATCTGAAGCACGAAACTATGAACGGGGGACGATCGCGTGGTGGTGGCGAAGCCACCGGACCACGGGCGATCGCCCGGGCTAGGGTTTCGGGATGGGGTCGACGGGGGCCGAACCCTCGGTTCAACCGAGGGTGTGCGATCGACCACGAGGGTCGATCGCTGGGCACGGGCTGGTGCCGTGCCCTACCCCGCCGTGAAGGCGGGGGCTTCCTGGTGGTGGCGGGTCGCCGGACCCGCCGCGGGGGGCTGTCGAACAGCCCCACCCCGATCGATCGCCGGCGTGCGATCGATCACTTCGATTATGCGAACCCCGGCTCGCGGGGGTTCGGGTGGGGGCGGATTGCGCGCCTTCGGGCGCGTGGTCTCCAAAGCCCGGACTCCGGCGGATGAGTCGGCGTTCGTGTGATCTCCGGCGAAGGGTTCGTTCGGGTTATCGGTTCCGCAATTATGATGACCCGGGATATCGAATTCCAACAATTGGTATCAGAGCGTGGTTTACGTTCGCGGTATTTTCGATAAAATTGTTCTACCTTGCAGGGTTCCGACTATTATGGCTTGATGATTATTCGTTTAATTATTTTGTCATGTGATTGTTGGTTTTATTAAACTCTCGGACATGTCGAGATTCGTTTTTGGTGGTGAATGCTTGTAATAGTAAAAATTCGGGGGTTGACCGAATTTAGGATTTATTATTATGTTCATTGTTTTTCCGGAAATTGTATAAGGTCGATTTCATGTATAGAATCGATACCGGAATTGTAATTTAGATTTTGTAAATTTATTTTGCGATTGGATCGACGTATCGAAGACCGCCGGAGAAGACGAAGTGACGAGAGGGAGAGGGCAAGGGATCGATTGGATCGATCCCCATGGACGCCCGATCGAAGGCGTGGGGGCGAGGGGCTGGTTGCCCTAGCCGCGGCTGCCACCGGTTCGATGGTTGGCGACGTGGCTGGGCGGCGGCGCTCCTCCCCGTGGCTGGCCGGTCGATCGAAGGTGGGGTGGTTCGGGGTTCCCCAACCCGGGCTACTCCTACCGGAAATATACTTTCCTAATTAATTCATTATTTTCTATTTTGATTATTTCTTTATGGAATAGTCTAGAAAAATAGAAAAGAATTAATTTAGTACTAAATTTATTTTCCTATTTGATTATTCCTTCTCATGGGAATATTCATGGATTAGGAATAAAATAAATTTGGAAAAGTATAATAGTCCTAATTATTTTATTTCCTTATTTCATTATGGAAATCATCTAGAATATTCCAAGTGGGTCTTGGATAGATTATTCTAGAGATTTAATGAAGTAGAAAGGGAAGATAAAATAAATAAAAATATTAATAATATTTAATTTTATTTTTGATTTATTCGATTGACTTAATTATTATTAATTAAGTATCTTTTGGATTTATTAAAAGTAGATAGATTTAAATATTGGATATTAATATTCTCGTCACATGGAGCATTCAAGAAACGAAGACTGAAGACTAGAAGATGCGTACGGAGATGTGATGAAGCCATAATAGTCGGAAAATAATATTCTAGTATTATTTTGACTATGTGATAATACTATGTGCTTTATTACATGTATGCATGCTATATGTGTTTATTTTATGCACTAGATAGCGTATCCCTTTATTGTAAAAAGCTAAGTGGGAGAGGGTATGGAAACATACCCATGGTCTCCATTGCTGCTCTCTTGGTGACTTTTATAAACTTTTGAAGTTTATATAGATAGGTCATTAGAGGAGAGTTCTTGTAATTCCTTTTATGAGAAACATTGATTGAGTTTATCAAACAGTGCCTAATTTGTCTTTCCAAAGCTGATTTCAAGTCGACTCATTCTCACCCCGGGGAGTGGAATGGAGCCAGAGCCACTTGGTCATGTGGAGGACACAAATTAGAGACTTTCGTGCCATACTTTTATAGATGGGTCGTTTGTCTGCTCGGCTCCCTCATTTATGAGAGATAGGGTCGTTCGCATGGTGAATCACTGGTTAGAAACTTCGAGTTTCACTTATGATTCTCCACGTCTTGATTTACGAGATTGAATGGATCAAGTAATTGGGAGTCAATTATAAAAGTCTCTTAGTTGGTAAACGTCCACACCACGTGGCTTGCTATACTGACGGACTTTGGATTAATTGATGTAGACAGTTGTAAGTAATTACGAAGAGTTGTGAAGTTATCGTAAACGTCCACACCACGTGGCTTGCGGTGATGTAGCAATTCCAAGTAATTTACTTTGGTACTGAGTGATGGTTTACACTTAGATACGCGTTATAGTATCCCTCCCCACGAGGTTACGCTATGATTGATGTATGACCAAAGAAAATCTAATTGCTAAATCGTTTGGGTGGGTAAACGTCCACACCACGTGGCTTGCCTTACCTGATGGGATTTTAGATGTGATTAGTGATTTAATGATATTATTTGAGGGAGATAATATCGGATATTAAATTGTTTGTTTGTTTTATGTGCTTATAGGTTAAGAATGACTGTGACCCCACTTTGTGATATACTTAAGGATGAAAACTCACCGGTTCCATATGGTGATGATTGGGAACGAAATCTGGACATTGTTCAGACTGTCGAGCCTTCTATATCTGCTGTTGTCCCAACTGATGAGGACATTAAGAATGACCTCAATATGATGTTGAGACATAGCGTGGATACTGCTGAAGAGGTGATTGACATACTGATTGTTTTTCGTCCACTAGAGGAGTCGCTTAAAAACGATGACTTGAGTATGAAAATCATAAGTATGATCAGAAAATCACAAGCTCTTATGGCAAAGGAAGAAGTGCAAGCAAAGAAGCCCAGTGGTTCCAAACCACGGATTGGGAAGAGCAAGCCGCAAGGCAAGTGCTATCGATGCAAGCAGTCTGGGCACTGGAGGTCTGATTGTCCTCTCATCAAAGGTACGAAATTTTCCTTAGTCACTGAAACATTGTCAGCGGTGATATCTACCAGCACCTGGTGTGTAGATACGGGCGCCACTGACCATGTCTGCAATTCATTGCAGGGGTTCCAGGAAACCCGGAGACTTAGAGAGGGAGAGATCGTAGTCTACATGGGCAATGCCGCGAAGGTGGCGGCTGTTGCAGTGGGAGACGTTCACTTACGTTTTAGTAGTGATAGGGTTTTGGTTTTACGAAATTGTCTTTATGTACCGAATTTTAGAAAGAATTTGATTTCGGTTTCTAAATTAATTCTGAATGGATATTCTGTTTCTTTTGATCACTCTGTGGTCATAAGAAGAAATAGTGAGATTGTCTGTTCTGGTACATTGGTAGACGATCTGTATATTCTGAATCCTGAGCCTAACACGATGCAACTAACCGAGAGTAATAACACATCTACGAACACCAATAAGAGAAAGGAACCTTCTAAAATGAATCAATTATACTTGTGGCATCTAAGGCTAGGTCATATTATTTCGAATAGAATTCAAAGGTTGAAAGCTGATGGTCTCATTAGCGGCATAGAAGGAGAGGACCTTCCAACCTGCGAATCCTGTTTGGAGGGTAAAATGACCAAGCGTTCTTTTTCTGGTAAAGGACGTAGAGCTGAACAAGTATTGGATTTGATTCACTCTGATGTATGCGGACCTATGTCTACTCAGGCAAGGGGAGGGTACGAGTATTTCATCACCTTTACTGATGATTACTCAAGGTATGGATATATTTACCTGATGCGCCACAAGAGTGATTCTTTTGACAAGTTCAAGGAATTCAAGGCTCTTGTGGAGAACCTTCGTGGTAAATCCATAAAATGCCTGCGATCTGATCGCGGAGGCGAGTACCTGTCTGGAGAATTCAAGGCATACTTGGCAGAGAATGGGATTGAATCCCAGCTGACCTCACCATATACTCCTCAGCAGAATGGTGTGTCAGAAAGAAGGAATAGGACTCTTATGGAGATGGTGCGATCGATGATGAGTTACTCGGATTTACCTGTTATGTTCTGGGGACATGCCTTGGAAACAGCGGCGTATATCTTGAATAGGGTTCCAACCAAAACGGTACCAACAACACCCATGGAATTGTGGAGTGGGCGTAAGCCTAACTTGGGACACATTCGGATCTGGGGATGTCCAGCACATGTGTTGCGACAAGGTGCCGATAAGTTAGAACCTAGATCAGAATTACGGCTGTTTATAGGATACCCGAAAGGAACTAAGGGTGGCATGTTCTATAGTCCTACGGACCAGAAGATCGTTATAAGTACTAACGCTCGGTTCCTAGAGGAAGACTATGTCATGGACCACAAGCCCAAAAGTGACATAATACTTGATGAGTTGAGAGGTAACGAGGAAGACCTTGATACAGCCGAACCGAGTATAGATACACCACTAGAACCTGCACCTAATACTGTCACTGTTAATACACCGGAACGCCGTCGTAGTGGGAGGGTTGTTAAACAACCAGACAGATGGATTGGACTGGGTGAGTCTTCGGACTCGGCACCCGGAGTTCATGAAATCGATCCCTGGACCTATGATGAGGCGGTACAAGATATAGATGCGCCTTCTTGGAAGAAAGCGATGAAATCCGAAATAGAATCTATGGATTCTAATAAAGTCTGGGATCTTGTAGAACCACCAAGCGGCGTAAAGCCAATTGGGTGTAAATGGATCTACAAGAGAAAGAGAGGATCTGACGGAAAGGTTGAAACCTTTAAAGCTCGGCTTGTTGCGAAAGGATATACTCAGAAAGAGGGAATCGATTATGAGGAGACCTTCTCGCCGGTAGCCAAGATAAAGTCGATCCGGATTCTCTTATCCATAGCAGCTCATATGAATTATGAGGTGTGGCAAATGGATGTCAAGACAGCTTTCCTTAATGGAAGTCTTGACGAGACGATTTATATGAAACAACCAGAGGGATTCATTGCTAAGGGGCGAGATCATCTAGTGTGCAAGCTTAATCGATCCATTTATGGATTGAAACAAGCCTCGAGATCGTGGAACCTGCGGTTTGACGAAGTAGTCCAATCTTTTGGATTCAGTCAAAGCATGGACGAATCGTGTGTGTATTGGAAACGTGATGAGAAGAAGGTGGTGTTTCTCGTGCTTTATGTAGACGACATTCTTCTCATTGGCAACAGTGTGAAAATGTTGTCAGACATAAAGGGATGGTTGTCTAGACAATTCGAAATGAAAGATTTGGGAGATGTTGGACATGTTCTAGGGATCAAAGTTATAAGGGATCGCCGGAATAGAACATTGTACTTATCCCAGCAATCTTACATAGACACGATTCTGGCTCGTTTTAACATGCAAGATTCCAAGAAGGGCGAACTGCCCTTCAGTAAAGGAACTTATCTTTCTAAGGAAATGTGTCCTCGGACACAAAAGGAGAAAGATGAAATGAAAGCAGTTCCCTACGCTTCGGCTGTGGGAAGCTTGATGTATGCAATGTTATGTACGAGGCCTGATATCTGCTATGCAGTTGGCGTAGTGGCTAGATATCAGAGTAACCCTGGAAAGGCTCATTGGTCTGCTGTAAAGAGCATTTTCAAGTATTTGCGAAATACTAAGGATTATGTTCTGAGTTACGGAGCAGACAATTTGATTCCTTTGGGTTGTACGGATTCGGATTTCCAAGCTGATAAGGACCGGCGAAAGTCGACATCAGGCTATGTGTACACTTTGGGAGGTGGAGTCGTATCATGGAGGAGTGTTAAGCAAAAGTGCATTTCAGACTCTACCATGGAAGCTGAATATGTTGCAGCCTCAGAGGCAGCGAAAGAGTCAGTTTGGTTCCTTAATTTCCTCCGGGACTTAGATGTGATTCCGAGTTTGCCTAGAGCTATGACAATTTATTGTGACAATAGCGGTGCAGTGGCAAACAGTAAGGAACCACGGTCCCATAGTGCTACGAAACACATAGAGCGCAAGTACCACCTGATTCGAGTCATCGTCAAGAGGGGCGATGCGATAGTCACCAAGATAGCTTCGGAAGACAACCTAGCGGACCCTTTCACCAAGATACTTCCTAAGGAAGTATACTTCAAGCACTTGGAGGGTTTGGGAGTCAGAAGTTTGGAGGATAAGACTAGACCTTAGTATAAGTGGGAGATTGATAGAGTAGTATACTTAATGTCTAGATTTGAGTATTCTGAACTCTGTATGCACTTTCATTTACCTATTAATTACAGACATTCATTTGCTTTTAATTATTGTTAATTAAATACATGCAAATCATAGTTCTGGATTTTATACGTTGTAGTTAGTATGGTGTGTCGGGCCCACACAGAAGATCATACTATCGGTTACTCGTATTTAATCAAACAGTTGCTCACGACCTAGATGGACACGAACTAGTCCATCGGTATAGTCGTTGTGTGAGAGAGAAAATAATTTGTCTTAATTATTTTATCACACTTGTACACTTTGTGTATTGAGCGGATCGCTTGAGACTTATCAATTAGGATTGCTCTCTGATAATTGATTTAAGTCTCGGAGTATTTTATTCTTAATCCCTGAAACAATTGCGGGTGTGTATATTTAATATCAGTGACTTTGATTTACCAAAGGAATTAACCGATTTAATTATTGGGTTAATTACCGGTTAAGTTGGGTCACTATATTTTATATATGACATGCCGTGAATTCTTGAAGGGACAGTGTATCCCGGAAGGGTTGATAATATCCCCGAGATGAGCTCATAAGGATTTATTATGTAAACCTCGCGAGTGGATTTGTTCCGCATAATAAATAAGGTTGAGTGGTACTATTCTCGGATACAAGAGATGAATAAATTTATTAAGCAATAAATAAATTTTATTCATGGATATTTAAATCTTAAATACACGGAATAAATAATACTACGTTGGAGAAATATTATTTGGTATAATATGGAATAATATTGGGAGTGCAATTTTATTTATATAGTGGAAAATAAATAAAATTAATATTGATAAGAATTAATGGATTTGGGTTGGACCCAATTTAATTTTCAATATTGAAGCCCAATATTTATTCTCCTCTTGATCCCCCTCGTAGCCTATAAAAGCACTACATGGTCTTCACTTTTTCACAAGAGAGAAAAACATAAGTTACGCCAATCATAAAAGAGTGAAGAGGATCCATAAGTTCGATAGCTCGTCGCCCACCCGACGTTCGAACGGAGTGCAAGGAATACGCGGGAAGATCTCGAGGTCATCGATTTCGTTTCTCCGAACAACGAATCGTAGGTACAATTCTCAACTAACTTGATTATTGTTCGATTTGATTTTATTGAGAATACCGTAGAACAAAGATCTGAAGCACGAAACTATGAACGGGGGACGATCGCGTGGTGGTGGCGAAGCCACCGGACCACGGGCGATCGCCCGGGCTAGGGTTTCGGGATGGGGTCGACGGGGGCCGAACCCTCGGTTCAACCGAGGGTGTGCGATCGACCACGAGGGTCGATCGCTGGGCACGGGCTGGTGCCGTGCCCTACCCCGCCGTGAAGGCGGGGGCTTCCTGGTGGTGGCGGGTCGCCGGACCCGCCGCGGGGGGCTGTCGAACAGCCCCACCCCGATCGATCGCCGGCGTGCGATCGATCACTTCGATTATGCGAACCCCGGCTCGCGGGGGTTCGGGTGGGGGCGGATTGCGCGCCTTCGGGCGCGTGGTCTCCAAAGCCCGGACTCCGGCGGATGAGTCGGCGTTCGTGTGATCTCCGGCGAAGGGTTCGTTCGGGTTATCGGTTCCGCAATTATGATGACCCGGGATATCGAATTCCAACAGCCCCGACTATCAACATATCATCTACATAAAGGAGCAATATTATGTAGGTACCTCTTCCAAGGCTCTTGAAATAGCAGCAGTGGTCCGCCTCGCACCGCGTGAACTCGACTCGCTTCATGAACATGTCGAACTTCTTGTACCACTGCCTAGGAGCTTGCTTCAACCCATACAAGCTCTTTCGAAGCTTACACACCAGCTTCTCCTTGCCTCGGACTTCGAAACCCTCCGGTTGCTTCATGTAGATTTCTTCATCTAGATCCCCGTGAAGAAATGCGGTCTTTACATCCATTTGCTGAAGATGTAAGTTCTCCTTTGCCACCAAGCTAAGCACCACCCGGATGGTTACCATCTTGACTACCGGAGCGAATATCTCCGTGTAGTCGATCCCTTCTTTCTGCTGGAACCCTTTCACCACTAATCTCGCTTTATACCGAACGCTCCCATCATGTTCTTCCTTTGCCCGGAAGACCCATTTATTGTGCAAGGCCTTCTTCTCCTTCGGAAGCTCGGCTAGTTCCCAAGTCTGATTCGACATCAATGAGCTCATCTCTTCTTTCATGGCAGACTCCCACTTGATCGAATCCCTCGCTTGTATAGCCTCAGTGTAGCTCTCCGGCTCACCCCTATCAGTCAGCAAGATATAGTTAAGGGAAGGTGAAAATTTATGGGGAGGTCTTCTTACCCTAGTCGACCTCCATGGCTTCGGTGTGATTGGATCGATGTTGGGATGAGCATTCTCATCTTGCTCATCCTCGCTGCTCGTGTTTCCTTCCTCGATCTCCTCGGTCTCCACAACCTTCACCGGAACCTCCTCCGTTTCTCCCACTGGATCAAC
The DNA here is from genome assembly GCA_954870475.1 of Euphrasia confusa. Lineage (NCBI taxonomy): Eukaryota > Viridiplantae > Streptophyta > Magnoliopsida > Lamiales > Orobanchaceae > Euphrasia > Euphrasia confusa. Next base: position 773,839 of record OX940954.1, on the reverse strand, counting down.
GCCTTCTTCAACAACCTCGTCTTTACCCTTGTACAAGACCGCCTCGTTGAAGATCACATTTCTGCTTCGGATCACCTTATGATTTTCGGCATCCCAAAATCGGTATCCGAACTCCGTGCCGCCATATCCAAGAAAGAAGCACTTCTTGGATTTAGGATCAAGCTTGCTACGAGCAGCTTCGTCGATATGGACATACGCCAGACACCCGAACACCCTCAAGTAGGACAGATTCAGCTTCTTCCCACTCCAAACCTCCTCAGGAATCCGATATTCCAAAGGAACCGACGGTGCTCTGTTGATTAAATGAGCCGCCATGTCAATGGCATATGCCCAAAACATTTTAGGCATCCCCGAATGTAACCGCATACTCCGGGCCTTCTCATTTAGCGTCCTGTTCATTCGCTCCGCTATTCCGTTCTGTTGTGGGGTCCCCGGAATAGTCTTCACCATCTTGATCCCACTCTCGACACAAAATTGTTTGAAGTCGGCGTCAACGTACTCACCTCCGTTGTCGGACCTCAAACACTTCACCTTGAGATTTGTTTCATTCTCAACCTCGGCTTTCCATTTCCTGAAAACAGAGAACACGTCACTCTTATTTTTCATGAAGTACACCCATACCTTCCTTGTGGAGTCATCGATGAAGGTAACGTAATAGAGTGATCCTCCGAGTGAGGCGACGGGAGCTGGACCCCAAACATCCGTGTGTACTAGTTCCAGCTTCTCCGCCTTGGGCTCCCTTCCATCCTTTGAAAAACTCACTCGTTTCTGCTTTCCAAGAATGCAGCTCTCGCACACGTGAGACTCAATCGCCTTGAGTTCGGGCAGCAGCCCGTTCTTTGCCATGATCTTCATCCCCTTCTCACTCATGTGCCCCAGCCTGCAATGCCACAATTCGGTCTTCTTGGTGCTATCAACAACACCAGCCGAGTCTCTCACGCTCGTCGTCATGTAAAGTGTGCCCGTCTTATGACCTCGAGCTATGGTCATGGCGTTCCTCGAAACTTTCCACGACCCATCTCCAAATGACACCCGGTGACCATCACTATCAAGCTGGCCCACGAAAATTAGGTTCCTCTTCAACCCCGGCACATGTCTGACCTTGGAAATCCTCCAAGTTTGCCCATTTGACATCTTTAGGTTGATATCTCCCATCCCGACTACATCGAGTGGCTCGTCATCTGCAAGAAATACCTTTCCATAATCACCCGAGACGTAATTCAACATCATCTCTCGCTGTGCAGTAGTATGGAAAGAAGCCCCTGAGTCCAGCACCCAGGAATCGATCGGTGAGTCGACCGAACAGAGAAGGACGTCCCCATCGTCGTCATCCTCTTGTGTTACCGCATTGGCGGTTCCCTTCTTCTTGTTGTCACTCTTCCCCCGAGAGCGACAATCCCTCTTGAAGTGCCCCGTCTTCCCACAATTCCAACACTCATTATCCTCGGACTTCGAGCTATCTCTTTCACTCCTAGACTTGGATCTCCCTCTGTTCCTGTTAGCATTCCTACCCGAGTTTATCCCCCGATTCTCCACACTCAAGGCCGAACTAGAAGACTTTCCCTTGAAATCCTTTCTCCGGATTTCTTCGGCTAGGATCTTATCTCTAACTTCGGAGATCTGCAGATTCTCCTTCCCCATAGAGTTGCTAACAGCTGCCCGCATGGGCTCCCAACTATCCGGCAAAGACGCAAGTAGGATCAAAGCGTAAATTTCATCATCGAAATTCACCCCGACTCCTTTCAATTTATCCAAGATGGAATTCAGCTCGTTGATGTGGTTGGCTGCGTTTGCATTGTCCGACATCTTCAAGTTGAACAACTGCTTCATGAGATACACCTTGTTGTTCGCTGAAGGTTGCTCGTACATGTTTGATAGGGCAGCCATCAAATCCTTGGTTGTGGTAATTGAGCGCACGTTGAATGACACGTTTGAAGCCAAGGACAAACGTATCAATCCCAACACCTGCCTGTCGAGGCTTTCCCATTCTTCGTCATCCTTGATCTTCTCCGGTCTACCCTTCAAAGAAATTCCGAGCTTTTTCCCATAAAGGTAGTCCTCGATCTGCATCTTCCAGTGCCCATAGTTATTCCCGTCAAATTTCGTAACCCCGAACGAGGTGGTGGTGTCCGTCATCGCTTTTCCCCGATCGCTATAACCCTAGCGCTCTGATACCAGTTGTTGGGAAATTCGCGTCCAAATTCCCCTCTTGAAAAGCAATACGAACAAGCAAGAACGAAAAATACGGAATAAAAGAACACGAGATTTATAGTGGTTCACCCGTTAACGAGGGCTACGTCCACTCTTGCCGCTGCAATAATTCACTAGAATAATTATCAGACTCGATTACACGACTTTGTAATGCTATAATTGATTCTAGACTTTCTGGAGGTGTTAACCCTATTATTCACGCACATAGGGTTTATATAGGGGGGACAAAACTTGGGGGACAAGAAAAACGCGTTTTCAGCGTTCTGCAAAACGGCGACCGCCGTTTTGCCTCCGGCGCCCGCTGAACGGAAACGGCGCCCGCCGTTTCCCTTTTGGCGCCCGCCAAACAGCCCAATTCTTGGCAGAAGCTCGATCCGACTTTTCTCCGAGTTCAGCGCCCGCTGAACCCATTCCAGCGCCCGCTGGAGAACTCCCGCGACCGCTGAATCACAAACAGCGGTCGCCGTTTGGCCTGGATCATCTCCTCGTCGTTTTCTCGTCTTCTCGGCGTGAATCGGCCTCCACACTCAACATGAAGTTCTTGACTTAGTCTGATAGTCTCACACAAGATCGTTCCTTTTTGATGTATACATACAAGATCCTTCATTGCTGTAATGAAACTCATGGTCTCGCGCGAATCAAATAATTGCAACTCTCTTGCATCCAATCGAGGTGTTCGACACCAGGTTCCACTCGATAGATCGCATCCTTATTTACGCAGTCCCATTTCCAATCACTATTCCATCCATCCCCCGGCAGCACAGCATACCCGGTGGGCCCACTTTCCTCATCACCAAATCGCCTCGTATCATTCTTGTTGTTATCACAACCATAGTTAGTAGGCGAGGAGACAAAGACATTATCCGGACCTTTAAAAATATATTCCTCATCACCCCACCCGGCCAGCGAGCACGCCTGATTTGGAGCAAGGGAGTCGCCGAAAATCACGACGGGTTCGCTCCTTTCGTCCACGTCAGCGTCCATTACCGGCCCCATGATGACATCAGCATCGTCTTTCGAGTCCCAGTCGATTTCGTCTATGTACACGTTGGCAATGGCAATCGACAAAAGAACCCGTTTGTTTCCGCCCAATAGCGAGTTTTGGCATTGGAGAAGGCCTCTTCCCCTGCAGAGTCGTCCCAACCGATCACGTTTTCGTACAGATGAGCGAATTGCTTCATCTGCAGAAGCGTTTCCCAGTCGAGGGAGCCGACGGCTTTGCAGAAATCCTTCTCCCATTTGGGGACAACTGGCTGCCAATTGTTACCTGCAGAGCTCATCAGCCAAACCCCAACACAGTAAATTCACTGTAGCAATAACAGAATTCCGGGTAATCAGGGCGGTTTCGAAATTACGATTACCGTGGGGTGAGCATTTGGACTGTGATCTTCGTTTGTGATTGTGATTGTCCCATTTTCTCCTTCTCCGATCCTCCATGATCAAAAACCACTACAAATATAAAATCCCAATTAAAAAAAAAACGATTTTTATTTAAAATTAGGGCTAGCGAAATTGAATTGAATCAAAATATAAGATCGAAACACCATGGAAAAAAAGATGGGCACCTCAGATTTCGCGTCAATGCACAAATCAGGAAACGGTTGTGTCTGTTTTTTTCTTGAAAGCGCAGCAAAATCAAAGTGAATAATGTATGTATATGGATCCAAGAAATTGGGGCGTATGAGAGCTATAAACAGTGTGCGTGAGAGAGGTAATCGGAGGGGAAAGATGGAGACGAACAGTGCGTCATGCGTGGGGAATGTAAAATTCAAGTGATTTGTAAAATATAAAAAGAAAACAACTGAACTTTCTGTAAATAAAAAACGACGACGTTTATCAAAAAACATAACATAATAAAAATTGAAAGATCACTCAGCTACTTATAGTATATTTCTTATTCCAACACGACACAACATAGCACGACAATTGATGCGCAGTAAATTAATTGTTAAGGTTTTAGTTACATTTCTCGTAGCACCAACAGCACACGGAAGGGACGGTAAGGTGTTTGATGCAATTACTAGAATTATACTCAATCCGTCCCACATAAATAGTCACAGGTGGTCAACGTTGACTTTTTTTGTCGATCCAATACATATGATAAATAGTGTACAAAAATTATGAAAAAATTATTAAAATAAAATTTAATAGTTAAATTTTATTTTAATAATTTTTTCATAATTTTTGTACACTATTTATCATATGTATTGGATCGACAAAAAAAGTCAACGTTGACCACCTGTGACTATTTCTGTGGGACGGAAGGAGTATCCCTTAGTGCTGCACATCTGAGCACACTCAGTCGCATTCCGGCAATAATATCCCATTTTTATACCGCCGCCGGGGCATGTCTTATTCTCAGATTCGACCACAATTCCTGAGCAACAAAATGATACTATGTATTTAATTAAATGACGACGATTTAGTTAATTAATTGGATCATACAATGTTAATTAGGCGGATGCAGGATTTAATAAAAGGGTGGGCTGAAAAATATTTTCGTTCACAGTAAATTTAATAAATAATAAAATATTTTGATGTTTAAATAAATTATGCCTTACGATATTTTTGAATTTATGCCAATTTTTTTAACAATTTTTTTTTCAATACAAAGCATCTAAGAACTAAAAGTAACAAAAATAGAGTTCATATTTTGAAGTACAAACTTGTTAAAATTTATATTGCGACAATCTACTAGGACGACGACGCAAGTTTGGACTTTGGAGGCCACCAAGGTTTACAAAAATATGCAAATATTCAAATTCTCACATAAATATTTAAGGGTAAAATTGTGAATCTTCACAATTTAGCAAATTAAAACTTTAAAAAAATTTAATTCAAAATTTAATGTCAGTCTCTTAAATTTTTATTTTTAGGATTTATAAAATTACAAATTAGAAAATATATATAAAAAAATAAGAAATAGATTTTTATTTTTAGAAGTTAGAGAAAATGTGAAAGAAAAAAGTAATTTTTAATTATTTGAAAATGGAAAATAAATAAACTAAAAACATAGAAGTATGTTCTAAAAAACATTTCCTAAAAAAACAATTTATTAATTAATAATATAAAATAGAATTGAATTTGAGCCTATTACTAATAAATGGGCCCAAACAGTAGTAGTTTACGTGCCCTACTATTAATTCTCTAATCTAATATAAAATAGAATTGAATTTATCTATATATATATATATCTATATATATATATATCTATATATATATATATATATATATATATATATATATATAGGTATTTATATAAAAAATGCACTGGGCTAGAGCCCAGTGCTGCCCATACCTAAATCCGCCCATGGCTGTTGAGATGAGCAGCACCAACACAATAAAAAAAGTAGTTGCATAGAGCTTCATCGACATATTACAATGTTAATTAATTTCCTTCTTGATTAGTAGTACAAGTATTAATTTCACGAGTCCTATATTTATAGCATATATTGGAAAGACAAAAATGTCCTTAATCTATATTAATCCCAATTTTCAAGTATCCTCTCTTCTTCTAATTGGTTGATTAATTATTACTAGTAATACTGTATATATTATCACCTAACTTCTATAAAGTCGTCAATAACCTATTTTACTACAAAGTGTGAAAATGCTTTGAAATTTGTACTCACGTATTGATGAAGAATGATTGTTATAAAAAAAATCAGAAAATATAAATTAATATAAAACCTAGCTAATAGTACGACGTATAGCATGATTTCAAGAGGCCTAGCATGATGCATGACTTCAAATCTGATTTGGATTGATTATTCAATCTAATCGGATGATATGGCAACAACAACAATATTTGTGCACCCTTGACGAAAAAAATTACAGAACAAATTAAATTCAGACAAAAAAAATTCGATTTACAAAATTAGGACTGTGGAATTAAGGAAACAGGAAAATAAATAATGGGATTTTTAAACAAATAGGAGTATGAAAGATATATATAGAGACGAACTTGACCGACAATTTAAAATTTCGAACGCTTATTCCCGAATGGAACATGAGCGGGTGACTCGGCTTACTAGAAATCTTTCGTTGAAGACGAACAAGCAATGATTTAACAACTAAAATGTTGAATTTTTATAAAATAAAATAATATGAAGAGAGAAAAATAAAACTTGTTTATTGATTGATTGAATTTGATTGGATGATTAATTGAGTACTCACGTATGCTTTATATAAGCATACGTAGACCCACAAAATAAGGTAAAGAATAAAATATGGAAATAAACTAAATAAGACAATATATGAAATAGGACTATTTTCCTTGTGCGCATGTCGTATTCCTTGTGAGCATAGGACTCCTTCCATGCGTGTATGTCGTATTTCTTGTGAGCATAGGACTCCTTCCATGCGTGTATGTCGTATTCTTTGTGCGCATAGGACTCCTTCCATGCGCGTGCTATATTTCTACCAATATACTTCTATACCCTCCCTCAAGATGAGAATACGAAATTCGTATTACATCTTGAAGAAGAAGATGAAAACAATCGATTATTTTCTTGAACCACAATCCCGCTGACTTTCCACGTCACTGTCGAAAACCTTCCATCCCCGAAAAAAAATTAAAAAATAATAATAATAATAATAATAATAATAAAACAAAATAATTTTCGAGATCTTCGCGCGCCTCCGTAGTATCTATCGGTTTCGGTCGTCGCAAATTCGATCGCCGCGCGCCACTTGGTCGTCGCAATTTCGATCGTCGCGCGCCTCCGTAGTAACTATCGGTTTTGGTCGTCACGTTTTTCGTCTCGAACTTCATATGATACCCATGGAGTATTACCTCTCTTTGGGTTCAAATTAAAATTTTCGGTTGTGGGGACTTTCAACAGTGGTAGGCGAAAAGCGGAAGGATGTGATGTCGGACGCAGTGTTTTTCTTCTTGGTGGCAGCGGAGGACGCAGTGTTTTTCTTCTTGGTGGCAGCGGAGGGGAAACAGCGACAGCGGAGGGGCAACAGCGGCGGGGCAGCGGGGGCCGCGGGGCTTCCTTGGGATGACTTTGAAGCGATACTCTCTCTCTCTTTTTCTCACGATTTTTTTTTTTTTTTTTTTTTTTTTGGATTGCGGAAGCTTAAGAATAATTTGCTCTGATACCATGTTGAATTTTTATAAAATAAAATAATATGAAGAGAGAAAAATAAAACTTGTTTATTGATTGATTGAATTTGATTGGATGATTAATTGAGTACTCACGTATGCTTTATATAAGCATACGTAGACCCACAAAATAAGGTAAATTTGTGTTTTTTTTAGTGTTCGTGGAGGCGTAGCAGCGAACCAAAAGTGCTCCGGTCGACAAGAAATTGGGATATATATATTTGAGAAGACATACTTTAGAGATTTGGCATGTGCATGCAACAAACTAGAGGCTCAGGCCCGTTGGAGCAGTTTGCCATTTTTGATAGTCGAAGGGGAAGATAAACATTGTTTTCATCTTCTTCTTCAAGATGTAATACGAATTTCGTATTCTCATCTTGAGGGAGGGTATAGAAGTATATTGGTAGAAATATAGTACGCGCATGGAAGGAGTCCTATGCGCACAAAGAATACGACATACACGCATGGAAGGAGTCCTATGCTCACAAGGAATACGACATACACGCATGGAAGGAGTCCTATACTCACAAGGAATACGACATGCGCACAAGGAAAATAGTCCTATTTCATATATTGTCTTATTTAGTTTATTTCCATATATGAAGAACAAATATTCGACAATAATTTGATATATATATCGTGGAGCCTAATAATTTGATATATATATTGTGATTTTAATTTGTTTTAAAACAATAGTTTAGACAATAATAATTTGTTGGACACGAATACTACATATTTATCCTTATTTTGTGTCAATTTTATCACAATTCACAACCACAAAAAAAGTAGAATATTCTCACGTAATTCCATATATTGCGCGCAATATATACTTTGACAAATTGCAAAACGACCCCATGCACAATACCCAGCTTCCTCTCGTTCTCTTCTTCGCTATCCTCGACCTAACCTACTGAGAAACGCCCATGTCCATCCAACGGTCCTTAATCTTCCTCTCTCTCATCCTGACCGTCCGTTCAGAAAACGATCATATTCCCATGCGCGCCGGCGCACCTTTCAGGATTGCACTCTTTGCCGATCTCCACTTCGGTGAGGACGCGTGGACCGAGTGGGGCCCGCAGCAGGATCTCGATTCCGTTAGGGTCATGTCCTCCGTACTGGATACAGAGCACCCAGGTGCACGGTTAATTTCATGACAACAATACTTTTATTCAGAATTAACATGTGTGGTACACTATGCTTAGAAAGTTGTACCCGAATTGTCAAATTCATGAAAAAACGTTACATAAGTCTATGCAACAGATTTCGTGATTTATCTCGGTGACGTCATCACGGCCAACAACGTAATGCTAAAAAACGCAACCTCGTACTGGGATCGAGCTTTGTCTCCCGCGAGGGAACGCGGCATACCGTGGTCCACCGTTTTCGGAAACCACGACGATGCCTCGTTCGAGTGGCCAGTCGAGTGGTTCTCGGAAATCGCAGTCCCTCCACTTCGTTGTCCAAATCCAAATGCCTCGATTAATTCAGCATGCGAAATCGGAGGCACAACTCGTCTCGAATTGACAAAAGCCGAGATCGAGCTAAACGCATTGTCTTACACTAAGCACGGCCCTCTAAATCTATGGCCAAGCGTTTCGAATTACGTGATCAAGCTTTATTCGTCGTCTAGAAATCCTATGGTCTACATGTATTTCTTCGACTCTGGCGGTGGGTCCTACCCGGAGATCATATCCAATGCTCAACTGAAATGGTTCGAACAGAAATCCGAAGAGGTTAACCCTGATTCGAGGTACGTACAAGGAAAAAATATTACTATAGAGAGTTATTTTTATATAGTGTTTTACAAAATAAAAATATTTTTTACTGTATAGAGATTACTATATAGAGTTTTTATTGTATATATATATATATATATCCGATTCGCAGTGTTGCCGAGATAGTATTTTGGCACGTTCCGAGCGAGGCGTACAGAGATGTGGCTCCGAAGTTCGATTCGCGCGGGCATTGCGTCGGGTCGATTTTCTTGGAGGAAGTTGCTAGTCAGAAAGCTGAGATGGGTATTATGGAAGTCATTGAGAAAAGGGCTTCTGTCAAGGTTGAAATTTATTTGGGGTGAATTTTGTAATTAACTCTACATTATGGGGCAGAAATGTGAATACCGAAAAGTATGATATCGTTTACAGGCTGTGTTTGTTGGGCACAACCACGGGTTGGATTGGTGCTGCCCGCGCAACGAGAATCTGTGGTTGTGCTTCGCTCGTCGCACCGGTTATGGAGGGTACGGAGATTGGGCGAGAGGTTCAAGGATAGTCGAAGTCAACGAGGAGCCGTTTTCGATAAAATCGTGGATCAGGATGGAAGATAGGCACTTGCACAGTGAAGTAGTCCTCTTGAGCTAGCTCCGTTTAATTCGACGAAATATAAAAATTCGATAATTAAAATATTGCCACAAGCCTGCAATGATTGATTGCTCTACTGCACTTTCTGCCCATACATAAAATTTAGCATGTTCAAGTATCTTTGATGATCATCATCATGATGTGTGTGATGTTTATATGTAATAGTATATAATTACATACTATATTATATGTAGTTGAACAGCTATACATGACCCTACTGATGATCTGAAAAGTTAGTTATTTTCCAACAATTATCTTTGCTAAATTCCATTGAATCTAACTGTGTTTTGTGAAAGCAGAGAAAAGGGAAAAGTTCAATGTTGTAAAGGAGAATCTACAACACACTGATTGCTTTCGACAATCATAACGAACACCTTTTAAGTTAACAAGAACACGGTTAACACCGCAAATGTACCTTAACATGGTTCGATTATGATCCGAATGTCTGTCGACCGGTGAAGGGTAAAATTGTCCAATTTTTTTTATATCACAGATTACATAAGTTTGGTAATGTTTTCAATCAAATAACACACTAAATTAATTAATGTTTTGCATTATTATTTTTAAAAACCATAAGAAAAAATCAAACATAAAAAAAGAGAGTCCACTTTTTAGTCAGGCATTTTTTTTGAAGTGGTCAGTGGTGAAAAAGACAGTTAGAGAAAAGAGGAAATGAAGGCAAAGATAAGATCTCACACATTTGATGTAAAAACCTAAGTGCACATCCTCCAAAATGGTACTAGGATAATAGCCTTGATCATCATTCAAATAAAAATACAATCATTTTTTTAATTAAAAACCCTGTCTCTCTGAAGTTGCTTTCACAATACTCCCAATCACCACATGATATGCTTTTTTCTGAAACTTATTTTTATATGTAAAGTATTATATTGACATGCATGCTTCTTATAAATTGATGGAATAATTACCCTTTGTTCTGCATGCTTCAATTGAGGTATGAATGTATGGTTTTTCACATGTAATTTTGTCCTAAGTATTTAACCTTAAAATTTCATTTTCTTGTTCCTGTTCTTGTGGTTTTTTCAGATATGATTAATTCCAAGAAAAAGTGCTGGTTCACTTATGTGAAGAACATCTTCATCCCAAAATCAAAAAACTCTCATGAAAAAAAGGTATTTTTTCTTATTTTGTTTATTTACTTTTCTTGTATTTGATTCATATTCATGTTTTTGCTCACTTAGAGATCAAGAAGGTGGAGATGCTTACCGCAATGGTTCAAAGTCAGCCATCGCCGCCAGTCGCTCGATCGCGAGAAAACGCTAGACGAGGCGACCGAGGAACAGAGAAAACACATCCTGGCCGTGGCCGCCGCCACCGCCGCCGCCGCCCAAGCCGCGGTAGCCGCCGCCAACGCGGCGGCGGAGGTCGTCCGCCTCACCAACGGAAAGTACGAGCTTTACGCGAGACTCCAGCTCGCGGCAACGGTCAAGATTCAGAGCGCTTACAGAGGACATCTCGTGAGTTTTGTTTGTTTGTTTTTTTTCCTTTTAAGGGTAAAAAGGTAATTCTCCTACAACTTTCGCGTAGGCGAGAAAAGCGCTGAGTGCGCTCAAGGGGCTCGTCAAGCTCCAAGCCGTGGTCAGAGGCGAGCTCGTGAGGCGTCGAGTCTTCAAGGCACGATTCGTGCAACGAAATCGACTCCCGACTCTGCTCGACTATCTGAGTCGAAAGGAGGTAAGTTAAGAGGCTGCATTTGCCTCGTCCCGTTTTTTAAAATTTATCGGTGTATGTTCGTTTTTGTTTTCTGCAGCTTCGCTGCAGCAGCCATCGGAGCTGGGATCCGAGCTTCGTCTCGAACGAAGAAACGGAGGCCTCGTGTTTTCAGAAACGAGAAGCCCTCGCGAAAAGGGAACGCATGAAGCAGTACTCGTTTTCTCATCGGGAAAGAAGAAATGACCAAAATGCCCTGCAAGAGGCGAGCAAGCAGCTGGCGCATCTCAAGCTGAGAGGTTCGTTCAGGCGAGAAAAGATCGATGATGTAAAATATTCGCAACCGAGGCGGTCGTTCGACCGGTATTTGAAGAGCTCTCCGGTTTTCCCGACTTACATGGCAGCTACAGAGTCGGCAAAGGCCAAGACAAGATCACTCAGCACGCCGAGGCAACGTATGAGATTATGCGAGACGTATTCAGGCGAGATCTCACCGTACAAAGTCGGGCTTTCCTCGTGGGGCTCGTTCGAAGGGAGTGCGGCGAAAAGCTGCCTCACGGACTACTTTTCCCAGCATTCGTCTTCCTAACTGAGATCGATTAAGAAAACAGAATTCGAGTTTTTCGTTTTTTTGTTTTCAGAATCTTGGATCATAAAACACAATGAGTTCTTAAAGATTTGATTTTTATTGTATATAAAGTATCATAATGACTTCAAGAACTTCATCATCGAGCGATCACTCGATCAGAGTTTGTGTTTTTATATTTTTTTTGTCGGAATCTTGGATCATAAATCATAATGAGTTCTTAAAGATTTGATTTTTATTGTATATAAAGCATCGAACTAGACTTTATTTTTCGATCATACATTCATAACGACTTCAAGAACTTCATCATCGAACGATCACTCGATCAGAGTTTGTGTTTTTATATTTTGTTTTCGGAATCTTGGATCATAAATCACAATGAGTTCTTAAAGATTTGGTTTTTATTGTATATAAAGCATTGAATTAACTCGACTTTATTTTTCGATCATACATTCGTAACGAATTCAAGAACTTCATCATCGAAAGATCACTCTATCAGAATTTGTGTTTTTATATTTTGTTTTCTGAATCTTGGATCATAAAAATCACAATGAGTTCTTAAAGATTTGATTTTTATTGTATATAAAGCATCATAATCACTTCAAGAACTTCATCATCGAACGAATCACTCGAACAGAACCGGATATTTCAGCCGTTTCCACGAGTTGAAAATCCCCCAACGCTGATCGTATTTCGGCTTCTTCAAATCCTCGTCGAAAAGGCCGAGTATATACGTCTCCACCGGCTTCCCCTTCATAAAAGGAGTCCCTTTCTTCACATGCTTGATCAAATTATTATTGAAAGCCTTTGCGTTTTTCACGTTCGCTCCCACCCCTCCTCCGGTCGGCCACCCAATTTCCGACACCACAACTTTCACATTACTCACATAGTACTTCTTCATCGACACAGTCATCGCATCAACGAGGACATCAAAAAAATTATAGTACGGGTCCCAACGAGTCCACACCACAGGCTTAATGGACGTGAAAAGCGCATAGTCGAGGGGCACGTTTTTCGAGTCGTTCACGTAGGGATAATAAGCGTGCAAATTGGCAAACAAAGGGTAGCCGTACAGCCCAAGAAAGTCGAGAATCGGGTGGATGTAAGGCCGGATCTCCAAGGCAAAACAGGCCCCCAAGGGGTCGAGATACGGTTCGAGGAAGCTCGGGTTTACGGCAGTCGAGACGTTTATCCTCGTCCGAACGAGCTTGTGAAAACGGGCCACTGTGATCGCGTTGTGTATGTTTTGCATGGCCGGAGCGACGTGCGGCGCGTATTTCGCCGTCGCGTCATCTAACGGACTGATGTTGTTTCCGACCGCTACGTACCTGAGAAGTTTCAAAATTACGAAAATACCCCGAGAGTCGATTTTGTTCTGAAACTGTAATGTTTTTTGCAAGTGTGATCACAGGGTGTTTGGACTGTGTTTGCTAATGAAAGGGCTATAGTGTAATTTTCATGAGTCTTTGGGTGTTTGTGTAATTAGCCAAAGATTTTGGGTAGTTTTTGTAATTTTCCCTAAATATGTAGTTATATACCCATTGGATTGATTTTGCTAATGAAAGGGGTAAAGTGTAATTTTTTGTTTTGAAATTTTCATGAGTCTTTGGGTGTTTGTGTAATTAGCCTATAATTTTGGGTAGTTTTTGTAATTTTCCCTAAATATGTAGTAGTGTTCCCTTTGGATTGTTTTTGCTAATGAAATGGGTAAAGTGTAATTTTTTGTTTTGTAATTTTCATGAGTCTTTGGGTGTTTCTGTAATTAACCTAAAAGTTAGGGTAGATTTGTAATTTTCCCCGGAATTTTTTGTTCTGTAATTTTCACGAGTCTTTGGGTGTTTGTGTAATTAGCCTAAAACTTCGGTTAGTTTTTGTAATTTTCCCTAAATATCTAGTAGTCATGCCCTTTGGATTGTTTTTGCTAATGAAATGTGTAAAGTGTACTGTAATTTTTTGGACTGTTTTTGGTAATGAAATGGGTAAAGTGAATTTTTGTTTTGAATTTTCATGAGTATTTGTGTGTTTGTGTAATTAGCCTAAAACTCTGGGTAATTTTGTAATTTTCCCAAAATATGTAGTAGTGTAATTTTACCAGAACTTGAGAATTTTCATACCTGAAATTGACATCCTGATACTTGATGACATTCTCTCGAAGCCACGAGTCCGCGACAGACGAGTTTTGAGCGATCGCGGGGATGTCTTCGTGCGAGACTCCGAGAGTGACGGATATATTGGTGCCCCTGAGGGCTTCGAGGATTTGATGGTTCGGCTCGTAGAGTCGCATTCGAGTGATGTTGTGTTTTTTACATAGGGCGATTACTTTTTTCGCGAGTGGGGGCCTACGGCTCTTTGTTCCATAGACGACTCCTATCTGAGCATCTGTGACGAGTTTCAAAAGGAAAATGTAAAGTGCAAACGAATAACTCGGAATTTTACAACTCATTCAGGTCGAGAAAGGGAACCTGTTGTGTTCAAGCAAAGAACTAGCATTGCTATTAGCAGGAGTGCAGAAGATGATTGAGTAGCCATTGGTGTAAATAACAAATTAAATGAAGTTTGTGTAGCAATCATCTGAATTTAAAGGGGTTGATATTGATTATGAGGTAAATAATGGGAGTAAAATGCAATTATTATTATTTTCCTGTTTTCTTTGTTCTAAAAGACAAAGTCACTCAGCATTTAAAAATTAAAAGTGCAAGACTTTTTGGGATGATTTAGGATGACCAAGATTAAAGGGCAATTATTCATTAAATTTCATTTTCTATGATGTAGAAATTTTATTGTTTGATATATAAATTTCACGAGAAATTCAAAATTTATTTTATTTATCGATTTTTAATTACATTTTTCAAGCTGCTCGTACTTTAATCTCAAGTAACAACTTGTTCTAGCATTTTTTCTTTTTTTAAGAACTATTCAAATAAGTTAAGTGTCATGCCAATATGAATTTAGAGAACTAGTGATATCAAAAAAAAAAAAAAATTAAAATACTAATTTAGATTAATAACATTTATTATGCAATCATGCTTTAATGCATCAACATACAAAATTCAACTAAAAATCATCAAATAAAACAAATAAAAAATAATGAAATTTGACATGTGTTATCAGTGATTTTTACTGGTTAATTCCTGGGATTTTGAGGACTAGTTTGGTGAGAAATCGTTATGTCTTTACAAAAAAGGAAAGAAAAGATAGAGTATTTTTTTAGGGTGAGATCTTTCTTGAATCTTGTGAATGAATTTCCTTTTACAGCTTTCCCTATTTATAGAGCTACATTAGGGTTTACCCAAAAGGAATTGGGCCTTTCCTTATTGGGCTTTGACATAGGTTTACTCAAAGACCTAAAAATGGCAAAAAGACTATTACACCCCTTCTTGCGCCGCCTTTGTTGAGCCGGGGAGACCGATTCCTGGTCGTCCTTCTTACTGCATCCCGATCCTGACAACATCCGGGCGAGATGGTTTATTCTAGGGATTGCGTGTCTCTTGCCCGGCGTCCTATCATCTGCTCGGCTGGTTCTTGCCTGATCGGTGCAAACCTCTGGTCGATCCCCTTCTAGCTGTTGTGGGCGGCCTTCCGTGTGGGACCCGTGGGGATGGGGCCCACAACTCCCATTGATTTAATAAAAGATACATGTACATAAAAATAGAAATAAAAATAATAAATGAAAATGGGGCCTAACAAATGCCCCCGCGAAGGATCTGGTCGGTGAAAGCCGGCCGGGTTCTTCGTGGCCGTAGTCGCTCCATTTTCCCAGCAAAAAATAGGGCTTGACCCCTTCTGACACCTGGACGACACGTGTCCCTCTAGTTGTCCTTTCGGTTGTCCTTTCAATTTCGAATTTCGAAATTAGAAAAGAAAAGAAAAATCGCCGCCTCTTTTAAAATCCATAAGTATCGCCCACAAGAGACCTTTTTCACTTTTCGACTCCTTTTCTTCTCCAACTTTCCGGCGACTGACTTTTCCTTGTAATCCGGCGATTATTTCCGGCGAGCGCTTTCTATCCTTCAGGTACGCGTTCTTCTCTCCCTCGGTGTTGTGCGGGTTTCTATTTCTGGGGCTCTCATAGGTCAAAATATTCTTGTCTTCTTTTTAGAGTTCAAAAGGCTTTCCGGCGAATCGCCATTTTTTCCGGCGATTTCGCTGGTACTTACATTATTGAATTTTAATTTTCGGCCGTGGGTGTACCTCCTCGTTAGAAACCAGAAATTGGTGATGAGTGAAGAGGGATCCCCTCGTCGCGAACCGTCGGGCACTTCGCCCGCCCGAACTCCTGTAGACTCATCTAAATTACCTTCTACTTCTTCTCCTCGTGAGGACTCACCCTCCGATGCCTTGTTGCCATCCGGGCGTTCGTTGAAATTTCCTCTCTCGGCCGACGAGAGCCGTGAGATGCTGGAGGGCGATGTCAGTGATGCCTACCGCCACCTTTGTAAGGTCATTGCTGACAGTCGGGGTCCTCCCTCCCCGTATACATATGAGGTTTATCTCTTGGAGCGTCCATATCGCTATATCCCTCGTGATGTGTTTCGGGTAGTCGGGGATCGACCAGGGTTATTTGAGGCTAGCCGGAGACCGAGTAAAATTATGGAGTCCGCTCTTCAGGGAAAGAGAGGCGAATGGGAGATTCCTTCGGACGTTCATATTTACGCTCCTATTGAGGGTGAGCGGGCGGATTGTCCCCCCGCGGGTATGGTCGCGGTGAATTACTCGATGATGTCGAGCGGCCTCCGCTTTCCCATCCCAGATTCCTTCGCCCACTTAGTGCAGATCTTGGGCGTTGCCCCCATGCAGTTGGTGCCGAATGCCTGGGCGACCATGTATGATTTGAATATTATATTTGGTTACTACGGCTTATATCGGGGCTTGACCGGGCTTGAATTGCTGTTCTTGCTGGGCATATGTGATGCCGGCAAAGGCGATTATTATCTCAAACAGCGAGAGACCATAATCACCGATCTGACGAGCAAACAAGCCAAGTGGACCGAGAGATGGTTCTTCGTGGCGGGAGAGTGGAATTCCAAAGATTTTCCTTTGAATGCCGAGTATCGGGCAACCTCAGAACGTTAGTTTCTCTGACCCTAGCAAATATTTGTCCTAGACATCCTTTTTTTTTCCGTCCCTAACCTGCCTTTTGGGGACTCCCCCCTTCTTGTTCTCCCTTTTTTAGGCCCCAAAGCTCCAGATGCCGGGCTATTAGGATGGGACTTCCTGGTGATCCTGGAAAGAATAAAAACACTTTCGTATAACCAAAGGAAACACGAGAATTGGAAAAGCAAGGAGAGACGTCTTCGTGCTCGGTTTATAGTTACTCCCCGGGACGCCGAGGATATTTTTCCGCGTGAGTAGTTGTTATTTCCTGTTTGGACTCTCGTCCTCCCCTGGTTTCTAACGGTTATCTTATTTCCAGCCCGCAGGTATTTTCGAATCCTCAGGCCGACCGAAATGCCTAAACCAGAGACTCCTCGTGAGCGGAGGAGAAGGGAGCTCGCCGAGGAAAAGGCGGCGGCGGAACGTCGGACTTTGGCGACCACGGTGACCGTCGCTACTTCCCCTCCGAACGCCTTTCCCATGCCCCAGCCAATCAGCCAGATCCATGCCGAGAATTCCTCCTCTGATGAGGAGCCACTTTACCGGCCGACCAAACGATCCCGGGCGGACGGCTCCGGCGCGTCTGGGACGAAGAAAGGTGGACCCCAGGGCCCTGCTGGGAAACCTCCGACAATTCCGAGGAAAGAGAGGGTTCCCCTGAAGAAGAAAACGGTGTTGGCCGGATCGGGTGGTGATGATCGTTCGGTCGAGTTAGGGTCCATTTTTGGTGCCGGCGACGAGGATTTCTCCAGGTACTATCTCCCTGGCATCTCTGATCGTGTTTTGTTGCCTAAAATTCTTGCTAAACGGAACGTTAAAACTGTAGGGCTTTCAAGGAGGATCCCGGGCTCCCTTTGGCCGTAGCTCACTTGTCGGCTGAGCAAGATCCTTATGACGAAAAATCTCTGCCAGCCCATATTGCTCAGTCCCTCGAGGACCTTAACCACTCTTGGTCTCCGGAGATGGAAGCTGCAGCGTCCCGACCGGACTTTCTGGAAAAATTGCTACGAGTCACTGCCGCTCGCAACCTGATCATGGTGAATCGCTTGGCTCAAATTCGTGCCGAGCAGGAGGACAAAGCCGCTAAGTGCCCGCTCAACCTGCCGGACGTCTATCTGGAGTTGCGATCCCGTTTCAACAAACTGCAAGAGGATTTTAACCTTGAATCCGGGTTAAAAGCCTCTTTGAGCAGTGAGTTGGATGAGGAGAAAAAAGATAAGATGGCCGTGGTTCTCAAACTGACCGAGCAAGGGAAGGAGTTAGACGGATTCAAAATCCGAGTGGAGGAGCTCGTCAAGTCCTATGGCTACGCCGAGAAGCGCATGAAGGAGCTGGAGGAGGTGAACCGACGGATATTTAAGGAGCTGGAGGGTATGCAGGCCGCCGAGGCCGCACGTCGGGTCGATCCGGAGGAGGATATCGATCTGTACAGTAACTACTCTTACTACTGCGCCTACTTCGATGGTATCCGGGCACTTCTAGAGGCCGGTCAACCGGTGACTGCTATGATAGATTTCCTTCGCCAGTATGCCGAGCAAAGCCCTCTTCACGCTCACTTCCATTTGTATGTGCTCGATCTGGAGCAGAAATTCAACCTGGACCTCTCTTGGTGGCCTTTGAAGTCGCAGCTTCGGATGCCTAAACCGGCAGAAGCGGTCGACCAAGGCGTGGCGGAGCCGGCTACTACCAGCGAAGTTGACCCGGCTGTCAAGTTCGCGGACTCGGTGCTTAAGGACGATGGTGGTGAAGGGTCGATTCCTGGCGATCAAGAATGATGGCGTTTCGTGTTTTCCTTGCTCGGCTTATGATAACAACTTATGTTTTATTTTTGATTTTCTCCCTCCTCCTCTTCTGGATTCTGCCCGTGCGGGCTTAAACTGCATTTCTGATATTATCTGCTACTTCTTTTTGTCTTAAATCCTTATTGTTTTTGGGCTGGACAAGGGCTTTTGTCATTATTATCTTATTCCTGTTACTTTTAATGTGTGTAACGTACGGAATCTGTACAGATTTTCTCACCCCTAAATGACTTTTGGCGGGGGAAATTCCCTCCAAAAACGGTTCCTGGTGGGGTCCACATGGATGCACCTTTGTGTATAAATGTGTCCCTATTAGGTTTTTCCATTTTTGCGGTTTCATTCTAAGGAAAAAGGAGAAAAAGAAAAGAAATAGCAGCAAAAAGGTAGAGGGAGAGATGAGCCAAGGCAAGAAAATGCGTCCGAACAAAGGGAAAGAGGTCTTCCATGGCGCGTCCGCGGCCACGGGGAGCTATCACGCCATCTCCATTCATTCTGATGGGTGGCGCAAGTTGACCCAAAGGTTTGACGGCAAATGGCACCGCAATAACTTCCCATTACCCCACGCGTTCGTGCAACCCTTGACAAAATTTTTGGGTGAGGAGATTCCTTTTCACGATTCTAACGAGCAGGCTTGGGTAGCTACAAAAACCAAACTCAGACGGCAGGTGGCGTTCGGGGGCCCGGGCTGGGCAGATTTCGTTCAGCACGCGGGTGTCCAAGCAGGATGGGAAGTCTGGGTGATCTGGAAACCCGGGTTCGGATTCCGCGTCAGCCTCTTCGATCTAGGGGGCCTCAATGCTTCCTTTCCTAAACAGGTCCGGGCGCGTGAGGAAACCGATTCCCTTGGCCACGCTTACGTGGATTAGGGTGTCTCTTATTTACACTGTCCGGTCGTGAATAACTACGCTTGTCGCTTTCGGTCTTTTTCATTTAATGCGATATTTTCGAAACTCTCATCTGTCTTTAATGTAGTCAACTTATTGCTTTAATTATCCTTCAATTTTCGAAAACAGAAAAACCCCTATAAATGGGTCGTTCCTATTCCTTGCTTATTGTCAGAGAGTAGAGTTAGAGAATATAAGTCATTATCTCTCGGAATATGTCGACCAGAGTCGAATTTTTGGAAGGTTCACATTTTTTCGAACGCGCGTTCAATGGCACCTGGCATAGGGAGATTTTTCCGATCCCCGTGGCGTTCCTCCGCCCGATCGAAGGCGGGACGACAGATGGGTTGCAGATGGTGGACTCCTTGGACCAAGAATGGCGCGTTTCTTTTACTCGCTTCCGCAACCAGACTGCAATTTACGGGCCGGAGTGGGAGCGACTCGTGAGCGGTTTCGAGATACAAGAGGGTTGGTCCGTGCGGATTACTTGGACCGCCGGGACGGGCTTTTCGATTGACGTTTTCGATCGGGATTATCGTTCGGCGGTGCGTCCGGTTGGATCTCGACTTTGGTCCTATCAACGTGGGACTCAAGGGTCTAGGGTCAGTTGCTGGCCTCCCCGGCCTACCCACGATCGCGGGGGCCGCCCTCTTTTTTGATGTTCCTTTCAACACGGCGCTCTTTAGTTTACGATTTTCATGTTGCCTTTTTTTTCTCTAACTGCTTAGTGAAACTTTGTATTTTTGTCAACTTTTATATCTTTGATAAATGGTTAAATATTCATGTCCCCTGACGGATCAGAGTGACATGGCCGAGGACGGGACTTGTCCGGTCCTCGGTCTTAATAAAACTTTTCCTGGAAGATCGGTCGTGCGACGGATCGCCCGACTCATCTCAGGCTCGGGGAGAGCGGACTCTATCCCCGGTTAAAAATTCATGTCCCCTGACGGATCAGAGTGACATGGCCGAGGACGGGACTTGTCCGGTCCTCGGTCTTAATAAAACTTTTCCTGGAAGATCGGTCGTGCGACGGATCGCCCGACTCATCTCAGGCTCGGGGAGAGCGGACTCTATCCCCGGTTAAAAATTCATGTCCCCTGACGGATCAGAGTGACATGGCCGAGGACGGGACTTGTCCGGTCCTCGGTCTTAATAAAACTTTTCCTGGAAGATCGGTCGTGCGACGGATCGCCCGACTCATCTCAGGCTCGGGGAGAGCGGACTCTATCCCCGGTTAAAAATTCATGTCCCCTGACGGATCAGAGTGACATGGCCGAGGACGGGACTTGTCCGGTCCTCGGTCTTAATAAAACTTTTCCTGGAAGATCGGTCGTGCAACGGATCGCCCGACTCATCTCAGGCTCGGGGAGAACGAACTCTATCCCCGGTTAAAAATTCATGTCCCCTGACGGATCAGAGTGACATGGCCGAGGACGGGACTTGTCCGGTCCTCGGTCTTAATAAAACTTTTCCTGGAAGATCGGTCGTGCGACGGATCGCCCGACTCATCTCAGGCTCGGGGAGAGCGGACTCTATCCCCGGTTAAAAATTCATGTCCCCTGACGGATCAGAGTGACATGGCCGAGGACGGGACTTGTCCGGTCCTCGGTCTTAATAAAACTTTTCCTGGAAGATCGGTCGTGCGACGGATCGCCCGACTCATCTCAGGCTCGGGGAGAGCGGACTCTATCCCCGGTTAAAAATTCATGTCCCCTGACGGATCAGAGTGACATGGCCGAGGACGGGACTTGTCCGGTCCTCGGTCTTAATAAAACTTTTTCCTGCTTTTGTTCAACAGAAATTTTTATTCCAGACTTGAAAAAGTTTCGCGATACAATAGATTACTGATGGTACTTTTTCAAATGGAGCGCGTTCCAGAGATATTGGTCGGCTACGCCGTTTAGGTGCTCCAATTCATATGACCCTTTCTCCACGTGTTTTCTCACTCGCATTGGGCCTTCCCAGTTCGGGCCCAATGCCCCAGTGCTTGGCCCGAGCATGCGCTTGAGAACTAGATCCCCGGCCTTGAATTTCCTGATCTTAGCTTTAGAGTTGTAAAAGCGCTCTGCTCTCTGTTTAGCCGTGGCATTCTGAAAGACTGAGTTTAACCTTCTCTCCTCCAAGAAGTCTAGTTCCAGGCGTAATGCCTTGTCATTGTTTTCATTCAGCTCCTGAGAGGTCCTGTGGCTGGTAACCTCGATCTCAGAAGGTATCACCGCCTTGGCACAGAAAGCTAGGGCAAAAGGGGTTTCCCCGGTGGCGGCCTTGCTAGTCGTCCTATAGGACCACAACACATCCGGCAGTTCGGCTGCCCACCTTCCCTGTCTCTCCTCAAGTTTGGCCTTGATGGTATGTTTCAGAATTTTGTTCACTGCCTCCACCTGCCCGTTCGTTTGAGGATGATATGGGGTGGAGAAAGCTTTCTTAATCTTCCATTTGTCGAAAAAATTCATGACTTCCTGACCGTCAAACTGCTTCCCATTATCCGAGGTAATGATGTACGGGATCCCGAAACGGCATATGATATTCTTCCAGATGAACTTTATGATCGCCTTTTGGTCAATGACTTTCAGCGGCTCGGCCTCAGCCCACTTCGTAAAGTAATCCACGGCCACCACCGCATATTTAACTCCACCTGGCCCGGTCGGCAGAGGTCCGATCAGATCAATTCCCCATGACGCGAAGGGCCAAGGACTGTATATCGAGTTGAGATATTCTGGCGCCGTCCGGATAATGGGGGCGGTCACCTGGCATCTGTGGCATTTTCGAGCATAATTTATTGCATCTCGTCTCAAAGTAGGCCAATAGAATCCTTGGCGAACCGTCTTGTGGGCCAGCGATTGCCCTCCTGCATGGTTCCCGCAGACGCCATCGTGAATTTCGCTAAAAACCCTGGCGCCTTCGAGCGGGGTTATGCATTTCAAAAGAGGAAGGTATAGGCTTCTCCTGTACAACACATCTCCAATCAGGGTATATCTAGCCGCCCGTATGCGGAGTTGCCTAGCTTCTGTCTTATCTCTGGGTTGCGTCCCGTCCAGGAGGTAGGAGCGAATAGGGTCCATCCAAGTCTCGCCACGATCGATGATCGTGATCAGGCTTTCCTCCCGCGATATTGCTGACTTTGCCTGACTGGTTAAAATTACGTTAGCCATATCTGCGCTTCCTTCGGAGGAAGCCAGTTTGGATAATGCATCGGTCTGGGAATTCATCTCTCTGGGGATTTGCTCGATGAGGGCTTTCGGTATCTTTCCGCACAGCGCCATCGCGTGTTCGTAATATTTCGCCATCCGATCACATCGGGTCTCGTAGTCTCCTTTGATTTGGTTGACCACCAGTAACGAGTCCATGAAGATCTGTAAGTGTTCGGCACCCACTGCTAAAGCCAGATTCAGTCCGGCGATCAGCGCTTCATATTCCGCTTCGTTGTTCGTCGCGGCAAATTCGAACTTTACAGCGTGTGTGAAAGATTGTCCGCCCGGTCCGACCAACACTATTCCAGCCTCGGCGTGGGAGGAATTGGACGATCCGTCGATGTATAGCTTCCATGCCGGGATCCTGGTCGATGGGGTGGACTCAGGGAACGTTAGTTCCACTATGAAATCTGCAAGAGCCTGTCCCTTAATCGCTGTTCTGGGAGCATAAGTGATATCGTACTGACCCACCTCTAGACTCCATTTCAATAATCGGCCATTCGTGTCCGGTCTCTGCAAGACCTGTCGTAGTGGCATGGTAGTCAGAACCTCTACCGGGTGATCGAAAAAATAAGACCTCAACTTCCGTACGCTCATCACCAAAGCATATGCTAGATTTTCCAGGGGCGTATATCGTGTCTCAGCGTCATGGAGGACCTGACTGACGAAATAGATAGGCTTGTGGAGCTGTCCCTCTGCCCGGACGAGAACTGAGCTCATGGCATGTTCTGACGCGGCCAAGTAGAGGAATAGCTTTTCCCCGGCGACCGGTTTTGACAGAATAGCGGGATTTCCGAGATGCTCTTTTAAACGTAGGAAAGCCTCTTGGCTCTCCTTCCCCCATTTGAATTTTTGATCCTTTATCGCTTTGAAGAAAGAGCGGTGATGAGCCATATTTTTTGGCTCATTTTTAGGTTTTTAGAGTCAAGTATATCGAGTCCTTAGTTTGTTTTTACTTTATTTGTGTCTGGGAGGGCACGTTTGGGTACTTGGGCAAGTTTTGCAGGTGGGCAGGTAGAGGAGGGAAAAGAGGAGCGCACTGTGTGAAAGAGGCAAGGAAATCACCTTCTATGGTCAAGAGCACTCGTTGAGCAAGCCAGACTGACGAAAAGGATCCAGCAGAGTTGAGCAAGCAATCAGGATGTCAGCAGGTGGAGCAAGACTTGAGTCCGACCAAGTACCGCACATGGTCCGCTACCTCAATCAGTCAGAGAAGGAAGCACATGGGCAAGCACTAACATTGACGGAGACGGAACGTTGGGCAGTCGGTGTACCAGGAGTCCTGGAATTTGCGGAGTCTTCAAAGGCGGCCAGATTCAAACTCCAACCCAAGTAGGACTCTCGTCCGCGCTTGGAGGTACTTTCCCCCACACGTCTCTCATCAACTGAAGCCCGTCTATATAAGGAGAGCGACTGACGAAGAAACCCGACAACACATGAGCAGCGAAGAACACGGAGCAAGCCCTAACCTGTCCAGTGAAGAAGAAGGCGGCCGCGTGAGCAACCAGACTCGCCGGCGATTATTTTCTGTTAAGCCCTCGGGCTAAAAAACAATTTCCTTTATGTTTTAATGCTTTTGATTTCGTACTTTGATTTCATTTCCATTTGAACAATTTCCAGTTTTAATGCATAATATAGTTCGTCGCAATCTCTTTGTTTTATTTTCTGTTTTAATTATGTCAAGTAGCTAAACAGTTCGTATCTGGGCAAAGGCAGAACCTGACCAACCCTGAGACGTGATCGTGCCGGGAGGCTTATTGATGACAGCAACTAGCTGAGTTTTGTTCCCGATTCAACAGGGTAGTAACTTAAGCATGTTAGGGACTTGGGCAATCCTACAGTGACCAGTGGGAACCCCGACTTGCCTAACACAGGAGTACGTGGATCAACGCGACCGGGAGACTGGGCGTCCGCGAAGTACAACATGTTGCTGGAGATGTGGTCGTATGACTTGGGTCTGTCCAGGCATGATATTGGCCATTCCGGGTTTGCTTGGAGGATGAAGGCGACTTGACCAACTTAGACTCATGCGGTCACATAGTGTCGAATTGGTCAACGTCAGGAGACCTGTCGAGAGAGATCTGGCAGGACTTAAACATAAGAGCGAATAAGGGTTCGGGGTATTAATATGCGTGACATCATAGGGATGTTAATACTTGGGATCTATAACTGGAAGACAAAACTGTTAGCAAAATGATATACGTACCGATGATCGGCAGCACATAGGTCAAGGGGGAAGTCAGGGGAGTCAATGCCTGGATACTTTATTCTTTATTTGGTTCAACTTATTTGCTTAGTCGAGTCTGTTAATTGCTCAGTCTATTAATTAGGATGCATGTTAGTTTTATTTCTGTTTAAGTTATTTGTTATTTTCCAGTCAAGTAAACACGGTGACCACGGTTCGGCAGTGCCCAACTGCTTTCCAAAACAAAA
Source organism: Euphrasia confusa (assembly GCA_954870475.1). Lineage (NCBI taxonomy): Eukaryota > Viridiplantae > Streptophyta > Magnoliopsida > Lamiales > Orobanchaceae > Euphrasia > Euphrasia confusa. The sequence goes on along the minus strand of OX940954.1, from coordinate 748,500 downwards.
CCTTTTTAAACGTGACAACCCAATTGAGCATTCAAAGCCGGGAAAACTATAAGCTAAATCGCCTCCTCGTGGGATCGACCCTATACTTGGTGCTAGTACTTGTGCTAGTTATTAAGTTTAGGACTTATAAATATTATTTTGCGCTACTCCACGACGGTAGCGTCAAAATTGGCGCCGTTGCCGGGGAGGCAATATTCCAAGCCAATAGTTTTCCGTGCTAACGCTTGACCTATTTTTGTATGCAGGATTCTGACTCATCGGGAAGCAAGGATACAGGGCTACTATTTGATCCTGAAATCGAGCGAACCGCAAGGAAGAATCGAAAAGCAGCAAGACAAAAGCAAGCATTAGCACGTGCCGCTCAAGTAACTCAGTTGACCATAACTGAGACAGGAGAGTCGATCTCGGACACAGCGAGAGAAGATTCACCGAACACATCCAGGTCACCTACGCGATCAAGGATGGGAGAAGAGAGAGCCAAGACGTTGAGGGACACGATGTTCCCAGAAAACTTGAATCTGAAACCACTGGGCATCACCTTGCCCACGGTTGAAAACAATTCTTGGGAGATGAAGCACGGCTTCATCCAGATCTTGCCCAAGTTCAGTGACATGCCCCTGGAGGATCCCCAGAGACACCTCCAAGACTTTGAATTGGCATGTGGCACCATCCGAGCAAGTGAAGGGCTAGGGGAATACATAAGGCTCCTAGCCTTCCCTTTCTCACTAGCCGAAGGTGCCCGAGAGTGGCTTTACACTCTACCTGCTGGAGAAGTGACCACCTGGAGTCAGCTTCAGCAGAAGTTCCTTGAGAAGTACTTCCCAGCTGCACGCATCCAGCAGATGAGGAAGAAGATCAACAGCATCAAGATGGGAGGAGGAGAGAACTTTCATGACTACTGGGTCAGGTTCAAGCAGATGTTGGCCAAGTGCCCACAGCATCAGATCCTTGACCATGACTTGGTCCAGTACTTCATCTCTGGACTAAGGGAGACGGAGAGGACATGGGTCAACGCAGCTTGTGGAGGATCCATTTTAAACAAGAGGGCCGACGAAGCATTCAAGATCTTCAAGGAAATGGCCGAAGAAACAAGGGAGGATGGCAGTGACCTACCCAGGAACAACTTGCCCAATGAAGTCAAGTTGGACAAATTGTGCAACATAGTTGAGCAACTGGTGCTCAACCAAAACCCAGGGCTAAAGAGAGGAGTCAAGGCGTGCCAAATCTGCAAGGAAAGTAACCATGCCACTGACGAGTGCCCTGAGCTTTTTGACGAAGAGGTCAAGGTGATAATGCAGAACAATGGGAACGGACAAAGGCCCAATGGGAACACGTACAACTCGAACAACCGGTACGGAAACAACAATTACCAAGGTGGAGGGAACCAAGGCAATCAGGGCCAGCAATATCACGGCCAGAACCATCATCAGAGGAATAACTACCAAAACCAGGGCAACAACCAGCAGAACCAGAGCAATGGCCCAACTTTGGCAGACATGATGCAGACCTTGGTCAATGAAAATATCAAAGCCCAGCAGGAGAATGACCGGTATAAACAGGACAACGAGAAGTACAAGGTTGAGACTCGAGGTCAACTGCAGAATATCAATGCTCAAATGCTTGAGTCGCGCGGGCAATTCCAGAACATCAATGCCCAACTGGCGCACTTGACCCAGGCAATGACTGAGATGAAAAAGAAGACCAACGGACTACCTCCCCAAATTGAACTAAATAACGCCCAACTGAATGCTATCCATCTCAAAAATGGAAAGGTCCTAGCTGAAGCACCCAAGAAGCCCACTCCACCAGCTCGAGTGGAAGGAATTGTTGAAGAGGTCAACGAGGAAGAAGAGTCAGAGGAAGAGCTTGAGCTGACACCACCCAAACAGAAGGAAACATCAGTACCTACTCAAGCAGTAACACCACCAAAAATCTATCCTCCTTTCCCAGGCAGATTGAGCAAGAAGAAAGAGAAGGAGGACACTAATGAGATGTTCCAGATGTTCAAAAAGGTGGAAATCAACATGCCTCTGTTGACCATCCTGAAATCCATGCCCAGGTGCGCCAAATTCCTCAAGGAGCTGTGCACCAAAAAAGTGAAATACCAAGATGATGCCAAGTTCGAAGTAGGAGAGAATGTTTCAGCGGTACTCCAGAGGAATGTACCAAGGAAGTGTGCAGACCCTGGAATGTTCTATATTCCCTGCATAATCGGCAACATGAACATAGAAAAAGCCATGCTCGACTTGGGAGCATCTATCAATGTTATGCCTAAGTCAATGTACGAAGACTTGGGTATAGGACCGATGAAACCAACAAGGGTAGTTATCCAGTTGGCAGACAGATCAAACGTGTATCCCGAGGGAATCCTGGAAGATGTATTGGTCAAGGTGGAGGAGCTCATTTTCCCTGCCGATTTCTATGTCCTGGACATGGGGAGATCAAGTAAGCAGCCAGTGATGATCTTGGGCAGACCATTCTTGAAGACAGCAAGGACACACATTGACTGCGAGACTGGAAAGCTAACCTGCAAGTTTGAAGGAGAAACGGTCACATTCGACTTGTTCAAGTCAATGAAGCACCCAGAAGATACCGAGCAAGTGCACTATGTTGACCAGATTGATGAATTGATCGAGGAGCAAGCTCTGGGATATGGAGTTTCTGACAAAGTAGATCTAGTGATACAAAAGGGATTGACCATGGAAGATGCAGAAGATGAGCAACTTGAAGTCCAACAGATAGTTGAGCAACTAGGAACTCTGGAAAATCATCCTATGGGCATGAGCAAGCTGCCACCCCAGGAAGTCACGATCATGGTGCCATCTCTGGAAAAACCACCAGAATTGGAACTGAAGAAACTCCCTGCACATCTCAAGTACATGTTTCTTGGGCAAAATGATACGTTGCCCGTGATCATTAGTTCAAAATTGAAGAAGGAAGAGGAGAGCAGGCTGAGATACATCCTTGACCAGTACAAGCAAGACATTGGATGGACTCTAGCCGACATCAAGGGAATCAGCCCCACAATATGCCAACATCACATATTGCTCGAGGAAGAGTCAAGTCCAGTACGCGATCCACAGAGAAAACTGAACCCTGCCATGAAGGAGGTGGTGCTCAAGGAGATACTCAAGCTACTTAACTTGGGCATTATCTACCCTGTTTCAGATAGTAAATGGGTCAGTCCAGTACATGTGGTGCCCAAGAAGTCAGGGATTCAAGTGATTGAGAACGAAAAGAAGGAGCAGATAGCTACTCGACTTCAAACCGGATGGAGAGTGTGCATAGACTACAGGAAGTTGAACAAGGTGACAAAGAAAGACCACTTTCCACTCCCTTTCATTGATGAGATGCTCGGGAGGCTAGCTGGGAAGACACATTTTTGCTTCCTTGACGGATACTCCGGCTACATGCAAATTTGGGTGGCCCCGGAAGACCAGGACAAGACTACTTTTACTTGCCCATACGGTACATTCGCATATAGACGCATGCCCTTTGGTCTATGCAACGCCCCTGGGACTTTCCAGAGATGCATGATGAGCATTTTCGCTGATCTACTTGAGCAAGGAATAGAAGTCTTCATGGATGACTTTACTGTATATGGCAGCTCATTCGAGACATGCTTGAACAACCTGGAGTTGGCCCTCAGCAGATGTGTAGAGAAAAGTTTGGTACTTAACTACGAGAAGTGCCACTTTATGGTCGAGGAAGGGATAGTCCTTGGGCATGTAGTCTCTGCCAAGGGAATCGAAGTTGACCGAGCCAAAATAGACACCATATCAAAGCTGCCTTATCCAAGGAATGTCAAGCAAGTTAGAGGCTTCCTTGGGCACGCTGGGTTCTACAGGAGGTTCGTGAGAGACTTTGCAAAGATTTCCCAACCTCTGACCAGGCTGTTGCAAAATGAGGTTGACTGGAACTTTGATGATGACTGTCAAGCTGCCTTCAACCACCTCAAGGAAAGGTTAGTCACTGCCCCCATCATTCAGCCACCAGAATGGGGAATGCCATTCGAACTTATGTGCGACGCAAGCGGGTATGCTGTTGGAGCTGTACTTGGGCAGATGAAGGGCAAGGAACGACATGTAATCTACTATGCATCCAAGACTTTGAACCCTGCCCAATGCAACTACGCGACCACTGAGAAAGAACTACTGGCTGTGGTGTTTGCATTCGAGAAGTTCAGATCCTACTTGCTCGGGAGCAAAACCATAGTTTACACTGACCATGCCGCGCTGAAGTACTTGATGGCCAAAAAGGAGACCAAGCCACGACTGATTAGATGGATCTTGTTGCTGCAAGAATTCGACATCGAAATCAGAGACAAATCAGGTAACCAAAATTTAGTGGCTGACCACTTGAGCAGAATAATCCAGCGAGAAGAAGGCATGCCCATCACGGAGACTTTTCCAGATGAGTACTTGTACCAGATTTCAACCAAGTCAGAAGAGCCATGGTATGCAGACTTGGCCAACTACATAGTCACAGGAGATATAAGAGAAGACATGACCCTCTACGGAAAGAACAAGCTCAAGCGAGAAAGCAAGAAGTACATTTGGGATGATCCCTACATGTGGAAAAGGGGAGAAGACCAAGTGCTGAGGCGTTGCATTCCTGAAGTTGAGCAAGCAGATATTCTGAAACACTGCCATGAGCAAGCATGCGGAGGACACTTCGGCCACCGACGTACAGCAAGAAAGGTACTTGACTGTGGTTTTTATTGGACAACTCTCTTGAGAGATTGTTTTGAGTGGTGCAGGAGCTGTGACAAGTGCCAGAGAGAGGGGAACGTGACCAAGAGAGATGAGATGCCCATGATGCCCATCATGCCCGTGGAGGTCTTCGACGTATGGGGTATTGACTTCATGGGACCACTGCCCAACTCCAGAGGAAAGGAGTATATACTCTTGGCAGTTGACTATGTATCCAAATGGGTCGAGGCGAAGGCTACAGCAACTAATGATTCTAGAGTGCTAGCCACCTTCCTCAAGGGCGACATATTCAGCAGATTTGGGGTACCCCGCGCACTGATCAGTGATCAAGGTACACATTTTTGCAACTATATAATTGAAAGGTTGCTCAGGAAATATGGAGTGCACCACAGAATCTCCACAGCTTATCACCCCCAGGCCAATGGGCAAGCCGAGCTATCCAATCGTATCATCAAAACCATCTTGAGGAAGACGGTCAAGCCAGAAGGTAAGGATTGGAGTGACAAGCTCGATGATGCACTTTGGGCCTACAGAACCGCCTACAAAACACCTTCAGGGATCTCTCCCTACCGTATGGTGTTTGGCAAGTCATGCCACTTGCCCGTGGAAATTGAACACAAGGCGCATTGGGCAGTTAACAAGGTCAATTTCGACTGGGATGCAGCCAGCGAAGGACGTAAGCTTGACCTAACTGAGCTGGAGGAGATAAGAATTGAAGCGTATGATAACGCGGTCAATTACAAGGAGCGAACAAAGAGAGCCCACGACAAAATCATCAAGAAAAAGAAGATCGAGCCTGGTCAACTGGTTCTGGTTTACCAAAACAAGTTTAAGTTCAAGGCTAAAAAGCTATCCACCAAATGGGCAGGACCATTCATAGTCCATGCTGTTTGCCCAAATGGTTCGGTAGAGCTATTTAAACCAGGTGACGATCAGACCTTTAAAGTGAATGGGCAGAGAGTCAAGGCTTACTATGGGAATGAGGATCTCAAGGGGATGATACCCCCTGAGCCAGCCACTTGACCAAGTAAAGCAAGAAAAATAAGTCAGGCCCATGACAATAAATAGAGGCAAATACCGAAGGCGAACTCGGTATGTATACTATGCTTTTCCATTATTTCTTTTTATTAATAAATTTACCACGCCAAGGAGTAGCCTTGGGCAGGAAAGGGTTTTTGTCTGTCTTTGTTTTCAGGAAACAGGAAAACTGAGCGAGCAACTGCGGTAATTGAGCAATAAGTAGGAGAGGCCAGCTGTGATGATTGCGGGATTATCGGGAATCCGCAAAAGAGTCCTATCAACTCTGAATTTGCAGAGTCCTAACAAATTCAAAATCCTAATTCATCTATACCAGTATACCACTACCCCTCTACTTCAAAAACCGCACAACCCCTCAACTTCCCCCACTACCACCATCACCCCATAACCCTAACTCCCGCAAATCATGGTATCAACCCGTCCCAAAAACACAAAACTCAACAAAATCCCCCACGGTACCAAAATCGATCTCACCAGTCCACAATCGCAACCACCAAAGAAGATGGCCGGAGCCAAGACGTCAAAAACCGCCGCCGCCGCCTCTGTACCCGCGAAGGAGAAGACACCACCACCACCGGAAAAGGGAAACACCCATTCGCCGGTCAAACAGAGCCCGATGCGCGAAGAAAGCCCACCACCCCTCAACACCGACTTGGTGGACCAACTGACGGCTGAAATCGAAGCCCCAAAACTGTCCGACCTCGACACAACTCCAAAACCGTCCAACGAATCAGCTCCGGCAAGTCAGAGTGGCGAACCGAGCGAAGACATAATCAAGAAAAGGAAGTTTACGGCGGAGGAAAAAGGTAAGTTCAAGAAGCCCCGTGAAAACACGCCGGTCGCTACCATGGAATCGTCGTCCGACGAGAAACCCGACGATATGTCCACTGCCGGCGGCGAGGAGGATGAAAAAGACGGTGAAGAGGAGACGGAGATTAAGGAAGAATCGGAGTCGATTCCGGTCAACACGCCTGAGAAGAAGACCCCGGCGTCGACCCGAGTCACCCGTGGCAAGGGCAAGCAGTCAGTACCCCCACCTTCAAACATCCAGAAAAGGGCAGTCGTCGTGCCCAAGACGGTATGTTTCGAAACCCTTAAGGATTTGAATATTCTTGATCAAGTTAAAGGGTATTTTGCAGCTATAGGATGGGAGGACTTCTTGACCTGGCCAGGGCAAGTCTCTGAGAAGTTGGTCAAGGAGTTCTATGAAGATCTGGAGGTGAGGACGAGCAAGGATGGCGGGCCGTTGGGCATTTCTTTCAAATTGATGGGATCGTATAATGAGGCGAGCATCTTCGAGATCAACATGGCCATGGGAGCGGCCAGTTTCAAGGACAAGTTTTCAAAGGAGTACCAGGACAGATTGACCACACCACCAGAGCGCACGCAGAAGGAGAGGAACGAGATCTGGAGGGCCTTGAGCAAGGAGAAAATATTCAAATCTCAGGAGGCCAAAAATTTCCAGCTGAAGGACGACGCCTTGCGCATCTGTCACCGTATCCTAGCCTACAATTTTTACGGGAAGAAGGATAACAGCAACACAGTCTCCCTAACCGAGCTTGATCTACTGTGGTGCATGACCAAGAAGATCAAGGTCAACTTTGGAGCTTTCCTCGGCCTCTCGCACCAGGTCGTTATCCACTAATTTCTTAACTTCTACCGCCAAGGCAGCGTATTTCTCGGGCCCCATCTTCCTTCTCTTTTGTGCAATGGGTTTTTTCTCCGGGTTAATCTTCAGATGGTGGCAGGCATGCTTGGGATCGATTCCAACCATGTCCTTATGCGACCAGGCGAACGCGTCCGTATTCTGCTTTAAGAACTCGATCAGCTCGTCCCTCAGTCGTTCGGGGACTTCCCTCCCAATAAACACTTCCAATTCTGGCCTGTCTGGATCCAAACCTACTTTCTCGACTTCATCTACTACCGAACATGCTGAAGGTCCTCGGGGGTCGGGAATCTCGTTTGGTTCGAAACCAATTCGGGGGTCAAGGTCTTCCATGCTCGTATGCTGTATATTTTGAATTGAGTCGTTATCTTGGTCGGCCGGTACTTCATCAATGAGTATGTGCAAAAATTGGGCTTCGAGTTCGGGTAGAACGGCCTCTGATTCTTGCGGTTCAGGGCTCTCGACGTCGTGGGATCCCGACTGCCCGGGCTCGCCCTCTTCCCATAGAGCGGTCAGATATTCCTCATCGTCTGGATCTATTCTCCTTGCGGGGTCGATTTCCCTTAATTAATTGTGTCATTTTGGCTTACCTCATCTCTGGGGCCATCCCCCTCCGGGGACAATTTACGACCGGGCATTTGGGGGTCACCTCCCCCTAATGCCCCAGTGTCGGTGGTACCATCATCGTTTATACAGTTGTTTGTATTAGGACACAAAAGATAATTGAAACACTTCCTTGCCATATACTGGTCACCCCGAAGGGTGCCGACCGCACCGCTCAGGGTGGGAAACTTAATACAATAGTAATGGGAGGACGCCACGGCCTCGAAGGCATCGAGGAACGGCCTCCCGAAAAAAGCATTATAAATGTTCTCCGCATCCACAATAACAAACTCAATCAACCTAGTCATATTGATGGCAGGGTCCTGCCAATCCTTCAACTCCACAGCCATCCTGATCCGTCCTCTGGGGCGGACCACCACGTCTCCGAACCCTTTCAGGACCCCCTCGTACGGTCGGACATACCTCGTGAGATCGCCGAGTTGATCCAATGCTGATTTAAAAATCAGGTTGCAATGGGCCCCGTTATCTACCAGGACCCTGGCCACTTCGACACCGAGAATCCGAGCGGTCACCACCAAGGCGTCCTCTTTGGGGTATTTTATCCCCTCTCTGTCCTTTTCCGAAAAAGAAATGACAATTCCTCGGGAGATGGTTGACTCTGCATGGGGGACCACGACGTTCACTCCCTCGAACTCGCGAAGCTCCTCCTTCCTCTGTCTTTTGGATTTATGGATGATCGGCGTCAGACCCCCGATCATATTTACTCGAGCTCCAACTCGGACGGGCGGATCTGGGTCCTCGGGTCCCACGACCGGGGGAGGTGGCAAGGCTAAAGGGTTTTGACCGGCCGGACCTGGCTCGAGCCTTTGCTGTTGATGGGGCCGGCGATTCTGGTCGTCTTGATACCCTCGGCCTCGACCTCGACCTCCTCTTCCACGTCCGGCGCCTCCACGTCCGGCGGCACCGCGACCGGCCATTGGGCGACCCCGCTTTGGTGCCCGGAGGAGTTCGGTCAGGCTCCCATCCTCATACAGTTGCCGTAGTTGGGTAATCAGGTCACGACACTCGTCAGTCCTGTGCCCGTTCTCCTGATGAAAAGAGCACCATTTGCGCGGGTTTCTCTCGTCAGGACGGCTTCTCATGGCCTGGGGAGGAGTTAGGACATTGATGTCTCGTTCGTAGAAAATCTGGAGAATCCGGGTGGGAGTTTGCCCCAGGAAAGTCCCGCCCCCGGGGTACTCCTCGACGACTTCGATCTTCTTGGGCACGTGGACAGCTCCCTGGTAGGGTTTATAATAATGTTTCTTCTTTCCACTTTCGTGGTATTTCGCCGCTGGGAGTGGCTCCGTCCAGTAATCAACGGTTGCCGGGTTGACAGTTCCTTTCGTGGCGGAAAGTTTTCATTCGTCCTCGGGTTCCAACTCCTTCATCCGCTGATCATATATGCGCTGTTGGGCAATCTCTTCGCCTGCCCTCCGGCGGAACTCGGTGTATGATTTTGGGTATTCTTTCATCATTGGCTTGAAAAGGATAGATGTCGGCCGCAGACCGCCCACGACGGCGTGGACGAGGACCTCGTCGCTCACCCGGTCCCCCTGCTTGGCTATCTGTTCCACTCGATCTATGTAGTCCTCATCGGTCTCTTCTCTTCCCTGCTTGACCCCCATTAGCCGTTGGCGACCTTCTGAATATTTCACTTTGGATGCGAAATAAGATACGAACTCGTCACCCAACTCTTCGAAACTGTCGACCGACCTGGACGGTAAACTGGTGTACCAGCGGTGGGCCATGTCGCCGAGGGTGAGGGGGAAAAGACGGCACTTCGTGGCCTCTGTGGCTCCTCGGCCGACCATGTATGTGTTATACTTGTTTAGGTGGACGTCGGGGTCGGAGGCTCCATCGTAGATGAAAGTCAGCAGCGGGATGATGTCAGGCTGGGGCCGGGCTTGCTCAATCTTCAGACTGAGGGGTTCGGCGAGGGCCGATCTTCTCTTTGGGTCACAATCTTGTCCGGCCAATCTTTTCTCTACCTCCTCCAATCGTTTTGCGAGATCGGGATCGGCCACCACAACAGTCCCCGGATCTATCATGACGTGGTCGGGCCTCACTGCCTGAGTCTGTCGAAACACGGTCCGGGCGGTTTCTTCGCGCGCTTCTTCTTCAAATTCCTTCTCGAGGCAGCGGCGGTTATGGTTCGGATTTCCTGTGGCCGGTCTCTTCTCCAAGAATCGAGATCGAGCCTCTAACTTCTGTATGGTGCGTTTAATTTCCTCCGGGGTGTTGATTCGCCCTAAATCCAGATCAGGCTCTTCTTCCAAGACGGGGGGTAACAGCCTCTCGGCTTCCGCTACTTCTTCGCGGAGGACTCTCTGACGCTCCCTGATCTCGGCCTCTTCGGCACGTAGTGCTTCTATCATCGCCAACTGACGTGCGATTTCATTCGGTCCCTCCGGGGATGTTGTCTTAGCGCTGCTCTCCGTCAGAATGGCCCTCCGGGTGTCGTCTTCGTGCCCGTCGGCCTCGCCGGCGAGAGCGACGGCGACGTTACTGGAAGTACCTGCAGTTTTCATTGCCGGAAATAAAAAAGGTGAAAATTTCGACACCGAAACTAGCGCTCGAGGTATCCCCTCCTTCTAGCGCCAATTGTTAACAGTGATTTTTACTGGTTAATTCCTGGGATTTTGAGGACTAGTTTGGTGAGAAATCGTTATGTCTTTACAAAAAAGGAAAGAAAAGATAGAGTATTTTTTTAGGGTGAGATCTTTCTTGAATCTTGTGAATGAATTTCCTTTTACAGCTTTCCCTATTTATAGAGCTACATTAGGGTTTACCCAAAAGGAATTGGGCCTTTCCTTATTGGGCTTTGACATAGGTTTACTCAAAGACCTAAAAATGGCAAAAAGACTATTACACCCCTTCTTGCGCCGCCTTTGTTGAGCCGGGGAGACCGATTCCTGGTCGTCCTTCTTACTGCATCCCGATCCTGACAACATCCGGGCGAGATGGTTTATTCTAGGGATTGCGTGTCTCTTGTGCGGCGTCCTATCATCTGCTCGGCTGGTTCTTGCCTGATCGGTGCAAACCTCTGGTCGATCCCCTTCTAGCTGTTGTGGGCGGCCTTCCGTGTGGGACCCGTGGGGATGGGGCCCACAACTCCCATTGATTTAATAAAAGATACATGTACATAAAAATAGAAATAAAAATAATAAATGAAAATGGGGCCTAACAACATGGTTTGTGATATTATCTGAATCTTTATATAAAATTATTTATTTATTTTTGTATCATCTCCTAATTTACTTTTTCAATATGTAAGTTAACGAGTACTTTTTTAAATAGTTTTGTAACATTAATTAAAAATATTTAAATATTAATAGTAAGTTGTATGTTTAATTTAAAATTTTAAAATAATTAATGAAAGCAAAAATACCAGAATTAGGAAATCGGAACAGAGGAGGTAGGGTAGGAACTTGTATACGGAATAGGAATGGGAATTGTCAAAGCCTTCTCCAACAACTTTCATTGACTTATGAACGATTTCTCTCTTCCTCTTCACCACCTACTGGATATTCTAAGAACTCGCAATAAGAATAGCGAATATGTCGTCGGCGATCGCTCAGCTTTCGTGTTTCTCTCCGTCGATCAGTAACCGCCGAATGCAGCTGCAACCCAGATCGTACGGTTTTCGTGTCGGAAAGGTAATCTATAACCAATCGATCAGCCAGTTCATTTATCTGATTATGCTATGTAGCGTTTTGATTGATGCGATTAGGGCTTTGAATGATGCGATTAGGGTTGTGTTGAGAAGTCGAATTTAGTTGATTTCATCTCCATAACTTACGAAATTGCCTAATTCTACATGATTCGCGGATGTAAGAACCCTAATTTCCACGAGTTAATAAAATCGTCGAACACGAAACGATTGCTCCGAATACCTGTCGACTTCATGCTTCTAGGATTATGGCAATTAACGAGTTCAACTTTGTTTTTTCTATGATGCAATCCCCCAATTGACTACTCCATAACATTTGCAATTTGTACTCTCATTTTCATATTTTACCTAACGAATTATTCTCAACAAAGAGTTCCATAGGGAGTTCGATATTTTTATTTCGAAAAAATGGCTTCCTGCATCTTATTGTTTTGACAATTAAATGCTCAAAGTTTCAGTTTTTGCTTCCAACGACTCAAAAATTATAACGTGTTTTAGCAAGAAAATGTCGCCGAATGTCCTTTTAAATTTACCTTATTTAAATACGAATTTTAAATGCTAAGCTGAAATGGTGTAATTTCTGGCACTGTCACTTGTTTTAAATATATGATTTGGTAGTAGTAATGCAGCTGAGAAGATTTGTGTTGTTTATAAATGATTTCAACTTCAAAAATCTTTATCTTTCAGGTGTTGAATGTCATGAGCAGTGATGGACGTGGGGCAGATGTATCCAACCTGGAGAGCAAATCATCAAAGCCGCTTAACGGAAGCTCTGTAAAATCGCACCTTCCTCCTCCGGAAGGTCCTGTTGTTGGAGCATCATCAAATGGGCATGTACAGGAACAAATCATCAGTCAGCCGAAAAGGGCAGCTAAGATTCACGATTTTTGTTTCGGAATCCCCTTCGGTGAGTGTTTTTCGACCTGAAGTTTCCTTTTTCTAAGAATAATGATAGTAGTAATAATAAAAAGATATTCTTGCTCTTTGGTTTTCAATATTCTGGATTAGACATAGATTTTTGTCAGACCAATTGACAAAATACTACGGAAAAGAACACACATTTAACATTTTTTTTGTTAATATTTTAGGTGGGCTTGTGCTAAGTGGTGGATTTATCGGCTTTATTTTCACAAGAAACGCTGTTACATTAAGAACCGGTGCACTTTACGGAAGTGCTTTGCTGGCACTTAGCATTATTAGTTTGAAGGTCTGGAAGCAAGGGAAATCCAGCTTACCATTGATACTGGGTCAAGCAGGTCATTACATTTTTCTTATGCCAACTAATTATTAAATGCATATTTTTGCTTAAAACAATACTTTTTAACTACCGACCCGAACTTGGCTATTTTTTGATTTTTTCACCAAAGAGAAAGCTTGTGGATAACCATACTAATAACTCTCTGGTTCTGAAATGCAGTACTCTCTGCCGCCCTCCTGTGGAAGAACTTTCAAGCATATTCATTGGTATTGAAGTCATTTACTACTATTTTTTTTTCTTTCACCTGCTGTTTTCTGTATTCCCCAATTAACTGGTAAAAATTGCCATTGTTGCAGACGAATAAATTATTCCCCACGGGCTTTAACATTCTCATCAGGTACTGCAACAGGATTTTTCTCCATTTCTACATGCATGGATCATTTTTTATTTTTTACTTACAGTATATTTTAATCGTTTCTTAATGTGCATCAGTGCTGCAATGCTCTGCTTCTATGCCTATGTGGTGTTATCCGGAGGTAATCCTCCACCGAAGAAGTTAAAGTCCACTGCTTCTGTGGAATCTTCGTAGGCCTCTCACCAGAACGTGGAAACGATCTTCGGTCTATAAATGGAAACTGCTGGTGGAGCTATAGTTAAGTTTTATGCTGAGTGAGATGAAATTTTTGTTTATTTTGAATTACCTTAAAAGTATGCATAAAAGTATCTTGACAAAGTAATATTCCAAATTTCCAATACTAACATAAATGTTTTTTTTCAAGTTTATTGAAATATGTATGTGAACACAAAAGTTTATTGGTAAATGTGGGAATTATGATGTTTGGGGAATGGTCCACGTGGCAGCATGTCATGAGCAATTGTAGACAGGCCCCCTCTGTATCAAACCACTTGGGCCTGTAAAACAACCGATAAGTGCCCATATACGCTAATGGGCCTCAACTAAAAAGGCCCACATCTTTTCAGATGTCTCTTCATGTTGACTTGCAAACAATAACCTTTTCATAGTGTTGTTGAATAGAATAGGAAATGATACCTTTTTATCAACTCTCTTTAGTTCCCAATTTATTGGAAAAAGAAATTACAAGTATTTTCCATTTCTACACATTAAAATTATTTGAAAAATCACTACATATTTTTTTTAAATAAAGAATATGTACGGATGACTGAAGTAATCACCCTCTCAATTGATGATGAATTGTGGAACATAAGCATTTAATCTCAATAACCATTATACTCGACTAGCTAGATCACGAATGAGCATGCAACTTCTAGAAATTGTGCCCTAAAAGATAACTCATTACACTTGACTAGCTAGTTCGCGAATGAGTATGCAACTTCTAGCTAGCAAGCGTGCCCTAAAAGCCATTTTCTTGGGAGCTTTTATGAAATATATACATGTATATATAATCTGTCTGAAAATCATGAGTTTAATCAGTGTTGTTATATATGGTTGAAAATATGAACCATGAAATGTGGATTTCCTATTGTTTTCATGTCCTTAAACAATTAATTATTCGATATGGCTGTAAGTGGGATGGGCACTACATGCACGACCACTTTCTTTTGATCCATATTTTCCTATATATATATATATATATAATATAGGTAATAAATTCACAATTAAATAAAATAGTGAGTCCGTGACGCATGGTAGAGTATTTATATTTGTGATGAGAGGCTCAAAATAAAATATTACTAGAAATTTTGTTGTGATACGAAAGAGTATATATACTATTTTTTAGACACATGCATTCGTTGCTCAAAATGATCGTACACAAGACCAAAGTGGGATAGATTTAGGTTTAAGGGGCTGAACCAAAAGATACCCAAAAGGAGATATATATATATATATATATATATATATATATATATATATATATATATATATATATATATATATATATATATATATATATATATATATATATACTATATGTCTATATACAAAGCAATGCCAAAAGAGTCTATTAGCCTATGTATCCAATAGATCAAGAGCACTTGCTGGTTTTCTTGACTAATTTTGTTAAAGCGACTTACAATTGCACATGGGTACAATACATCGATGAAATTATATCGTTTTTCTTGACCAGGTAAAGTGAAACTTTTCCGAAAAAAAATTTGTGCCCTAGCTATGAAGAAGAGTTTCAGAAGAGATGAACTGACGTGCACATGTTGTTTATTTGATAGTTAACATGAATAAAAGGAATTATAATGTGTGTATATATTATTGTTAATTTACATGATACTATATATTGTCGTTGTGTTCACTTTTCTAAAACAAATCGGTATGTTAGAGCTAGCTCTCATCAAAAGGAAAAAAACAAAAGCCTTTAGATGAGTTGAAATTTGGATGACTTAGCACCAAATCTTCTAATCGCACTATTAAAAGTTACACAATATTTTAGAATTAAGAGAAGCCACTTTATGAGACAATTACAAAAGGAACAAAAATTAAATTAAAAATGTGAACAATATGTATTGTATTAATAAATGAATATAAGGCGAGGTGGGAGACATACACTAGCACACAATTATATATTGTACGTAATTTTAGGTAATTTTCATGCCACGCTCACACACACACACGCATATGTATTGTATTAATAAATGAAGCTAGTTTTTGTTTCTACTTTTAATAAATGGGGAACAAATTGCTACTCTTTAATTTCACCTCAAAAAAATGGCTTTATTTCAAAATAATTAGGTTTAGTTTGGAATGACAATATTATATAGAGAGATTTTTTGACTTTGAGATGACAATGATTATGAAAAAACAATGAGGACATGCAATGTATAATATTTTAATTAAATCTTAATTTGTTTTTATTGGGCAATGCTTAGCTTTCCCTACACACAATTATTATGACAATCATGACTAGATTAATGATCACACACACGACCACAATATCCAGCTTTACTAACCTCTAATCTTCGTTTTTATTGGACAATATATATATATATATAATCTTTAATTAGGGTTTAATTATATAAAATAATTTGTTTTGTTTTATCTTAATGTTGTAATTAAATAGTTCACATAATATATATATATATTCTCACGCGATCTTTTCGAATCTCATGAATAATACGAAAATACAAGATCAAATTCGAATCATTGTACTAGTGAGAGATGACAAAAATTTCTACTTACAAAATCATGTCACGGTTCATATACATATAGTATCTTTTGTGGGCTAGTACTACGTACGTACAAGATACGTCTACAAGTACACTAACAACATCAACAATAACCGAGGTACAACTTATTACAAGGAGTATTCGAATTCTCAACTTTTGTGGTCGAGCGGTTTTCGTCTCATTTGAGCTAGCCTAAAAACGCATCAAACATGTAACCCGATTCTTGTAGCAGACGACGTCGGGCGATCAATTTGTACGCATCGTGTCGGTACGTAATGCATACGTAACACATCTCTCTGCATGCAACAAAGCACTGTATTTTGGGTACGTACGAGTTCAGATGTATGTTTGCCTTTACAATGACTTATCTTATCATCTACGTACGTCATCATCGATCGATCAGCTTCTACGTCTCATCAGCAAACATGTACACATGCATGCTATGTATAAAGGTCTTGAATCGTGTGGTGCTCGTCGTTGTATGACTATAATCGATGAGCAACGTCGACGTGTGCTCGTAGTTAGGGACCAATTTGTAATTACCCATAAGTTGTTTGTCAAGAAAGAACTTCAAAATGAACAAATGAATTTTAGGTTAAAATTAATCAACTTTTTTTTTTCATCATGTAGACTTGTCATGTCCAAATCCACCACTTTCCCATTTTGGACATTTTCACCCAGGCCCCTACATAGACTATATATGGCCAACTTCACAAGTGTTAGCTATATGCATTTGTTGTGTATATGAAAATGAAAAAAACACCTCAATAAAAGTAACACTAATCTAATGTCATTGTCCAAGAAAAGATGGTGAGCATTATTTTTCTTGACAAGTCATGTCCTGAAACCCCAATTTCAACAAAACTTGATACCAAGTAAATGTTACTTCAGTTATTCTGAAGTTTGATCACAGTAGTAAATAAGAGGTATTTGGCTCAATTTCAACGAGTTGATCGAGTTTAAAGAATCAATCTGAAATCAAGGTCGACCTGAAGAGACGGAGCCGGCCATCCAATATAATTGAATCACCTCACCTCGGTCTATCGACAAATTGTAATGAGTCAAAATTATATAACAAGATGTTCACAAAAGAGGCTATTATATATATAGAAATTAAACAATCCAAACATGATGAAATTTTTGCTAAGCATATATATGAATTATGGGTAGGGGTCACCCAACATTATATTTATTTATTTAGTATTTAAAATCATATGACAAATAATTCATGTTGTGTATATGTTGCAACAAACAGAATCATAATTCCAACAAATATGAAGTCACAAAAGTTCCAAAAATGTCAACTGTCCTATGATTGGTCCAAGTGTACCAATATCTTTCCTCAAATTACTACTATTTAATATATGGACTATGGAGTATGTCACATTTATTTTAATATATATATTTAATATATTTATTGTGTGTATATATATATGAGAATGAGATATCTCCACTCACAAACTAAAGAAAGAAAAAAACATCCTTAAAACACTCTCAAGGAAAAAGGAAAAAGGATGTTTTATTCAGAATCTCCAAACTTCCTCAAACAAAAGAAAACTCTCAGCCTACTCTTACTAGTTTTCTTCCTCAGTTTCATCACAAACAGAGACCATCTCTGTTCCAAAAACCCTATTCCCAAAACCCTAATTCGGTCGATCGCTCACTCGTCCGTAGCGAAGATGACCTTCGACGGGCACTTATCGTTCACCGACATCAAGTTCGCATCGAACGACTTCGGAAACATTCACCACCACTCCCCGTGGGCCGTGCTTCGCCCGAAATCAGTTTCCGACATCTCCTCGATAGTAAGGCGTGTTTTCGAGCTGGGCCCGGCCTCGGGCCTCACGATCGCCGCCAGGGGCCACGCCCATTCCTTAGCAGGCCAGGCCCAGGCCCATCAAGGCATAGTCGTCGGAATGGAGTCGCTTCGCGGGCCGGAGATCATGAGCTTCCACTCCGGGGAGATGCCCTATGCTGACGTGTCGGCCGGTGAGCTTTGGGTCAACGTTCTGCATGAGAGCCTCGAACGAGGGTTGACCCCGAAATCGTGGACCGATTACCTTCACCTGACCGTCGGGGGCACGCTTTCGAACGCGGGGGTCAGCGGGCAGGCTTTCCTACACGGCCCGCAGATCGACAACGTGTACCGACTACAAGTCGTCACAGGTTGTTAAAGAAGTTTTTAATTCTTATTCATCGAATGCTCGACTTACCTCGGTTAATTATTACGTGCAGGCACGGGAGAAGTAGTGAATTGCTCGGAGGACGAAAACAGCGATCTGTTCCACGGTGTTCTCGGAGGACTCGGGCAGTTCGGGATCATCACTCGAGCCCGAATCGCCCTCGAGCCAGCCCCTAAAATGGTGATTACAACAAAAAAATTGGAATCATAGTCGAAAAATTGTATATCCTTATAACCTGCTTCGCCTTTTGTCTCGCAGGTTAAGTGGATCAGAGCACTCTACGGGGATTTTTCAGCGTTTACTAGTGACCAAGAGCACCTGATATCTTCTTCTACGAGAAGTTCGTTCGACTATGTCGAAGGCTTTGTCATCATAAACAGAACGGGGTTGTTGAATAACTGGAGATCGTCGTTCGATCCCAAAGACCCCGTTCGGGCGAACCAGTTCACTTCTGAAGGCAAGATTCTGTTTTGCCTGGAAGTCGCGAAATACTACAATCCCGAAGAGTCGAGCCACATTGATCAGGTAAGAGTTCTTAACCCATGAAAAAAAAAAAACTCAAACATCTGAGGTGGTTTTTGAAAATTTTGAAACTTGTGGGGTTTTTTCATAATAAACCCAAACCTCAGGGTATTTTTTGTAATTCACCGTTTCACAGAAATGACATTGATCAGGTGAAAGTTCTTAACCCATGTTCTTGAAGAAAAAAAAATATAAACATTTGAGGTGGTTTTTGAAAATTTCGAAACTTTGGGGGTTTTTTCATAATAAACCCAAACCTCAGGGTACTTTTTGTAATTCACCGTTTGACAGAAATGACATTGATCAGGTGAGAGTTCTTAACCCTTTTTCTTGAAAGAAAAAAAAAATCTCAAACAACATCTGAGGTGGGGTTTTTGAAAATTTTGAAACTTTTGGGGTTTTCTCATAATTAACCCAAACATCAGGGTACTTTTTGTAATTAACCCTTTCTTACCTCTCTGGTTCATTGCATTGCAGGAGATCGATGACCTGTTGTCGGAACTTGATTACATCAAGTCCACTCTCTTCATGTCGGAAGTTTCTTATCCCGATTTCCTTGACAGAGTACACGTCTCGGAGATGAAACTCCGGGAAAAGGGTCTGTGGGACGTCCCACACCCATGGCTGAATCTTCTTGTCCCGAGAAGCAGGATCCACGAGTTCGCCCGTGAAGTTTTCGAAAACATAGTCAAAGACACGAGCAACGGCCCTGTCCTGATATACCCAGTCAACCAAACGAGGTAGTAACTACTAAAACGAATAATTATTAATTATAAAAACAACCCCAAAGATTTAGGTTAATTGCTAAACTACCCCCAAGTTTTTGATAGTTTTCTACTGTATCTCAAATCGCAGGTGGAAACACGAAACGTCCTTCGTCACGCCGGACGAGGATGTTTTCTACCTAGTCGCCTTCCTATCTTCAGCAACACCATCTTCTACGGGGAAAGATGGCTTGGAACACATTTTAGAGCAAAATCGAAAAATCCTAAGGTTTTGCAGTAGGCCCCACCTCGGGATCAAGCAGTACTTGCCCCAGTACAGCACTCGAGCGGAGTGGAAAACACATTTCGGAGCTCGATGGGAAGTTTTCCAACGGAGAAAATCGACTTACGATCCCCTGGCGATCCTAGCTCCTGGACAAGGAATATTCCAAAGAGCAAATGCTTTCATGTTACAGTGACCTAAAATGTCAGAAATCCAAAGCATCTGGGCTTCGTTTCTTACTGCTGTAAAAAAATCATTTTTAGGAAGGGTTAACTATGATATTTTATGATTTCACTAGCAACATCTTACTTCTGTTTTAAACAAGAATCGGTGGCTGAAATCGACCGTTTAAACATAACTACCAAACCATTATTCGAGATTAAACTACACTAATCTTAGACATAATAAAACCATCAAGAACAGGACTTTAAGGCCTTATAGAGGAAGCAATCAATACCAGACGAACACTATGTTAACGATTATTGCAAGAGTAAATAACATTAAACCCCCTAAAGATTATGTTATTTGCACTTTGCCCACAAACCTTTTTTCTGCTACAATGTTACGGATATAACCGGTCAAAGTGATTGAGAGCAAATAAATACGAAAAAGGTGAAATACACTACATAGTTCTTCAAGGTTTTAGAATACTTTACTCGTATTGCAACCACTAACTCATTCACTTCGATTGGCCCGTCCATCCGAGGCCCGGACGGTTGATTTCTTCGTTCAGGTCTTCGTATTCTCGGGCCCCGCGAAGATTGGCCTCAAAATCGGTAAAATCACTTGCGACCGGAAGGAAGCTGCTTATATCGTCAGTGGCCCCAAACCCTCCGGCACGTACAACATCGTCAGAAGCAACAGAAGCATCCCCGAAAGCGTCGACCTTCCCAGATTCTTGAATGTCTTCGAGGGCCCGAAGTGTAACTTGGTCAGCGATTACTTCTCCGGAAGCTTCGACAGGTGCGACAACTTCAGAGATACTCTTACCTGTTTAGGAGGAAGTAAATACACACATATGGGATAAACCTCAAGGGTAGTGTGTGTAATTATCCATTAGATTAAGATACCTTGTGTGGTTTCAGGTGAGCTCAATTCCATGGCTGGCTGCTAATTTTGCCGGTGAGTGTATATCACCCTCCCTCTCTGTCGAATCTTCTGGAATCTGCAAAAGGACACTCAGCAAATTATAGAAAAATTATATTGACATTTGAACAAACACTTTATCTACATAAATCTCAGTACCAAAGTAGAGTATTTTCTGGAGTTCTTGGGATAAAGATTGAATCTTTTTTATATTCTCTCTGTTTTATCAATTGCCACGTGTTGGGACACGTGGCCTTCGTCGGCGTGCGCCGACGACGATTGATTGATTGATTTGGAGATAATTATTTCCGGGGAAATAAACCTCGGACTAGTGCTTAGTAATTGTGTGAAATGATTGTACAAAATTAAAAGTCCTTTCGTCGCAAATTTTACGTACAGTATTATGTAAAGTTAGAATTTTTATTTCATTTACAACTGCACAAATAAATGACTCTCCAGTTTTTACGCTGGTAAAATCTACGTTAAAATAAAATCAAGTTAAAATACTGTTATAAACCCAAGAACTAAAACCCCCTTTTCTCCCCACGCCCAAACAAGATTAATTCGTATTTTGTCCCAACTCCCAACTGGTAAAAAACCCTAATTTGTTTTTTTTTAACAAATTCACCATCTCGCCGGAAAACCCAGCTCCGAAATGTCGACCCCGAACCCCAATTTCTGTTTCCCGAACCCTGATCGCCCTTCGACGGCGCAGCATTTCAATTTTTCGGGAATTTTTGATTTTTCAGCTGGATTTAACTGCTCGAAATCCGGTAGTGGCAAACCAGATATTTCAGGTCGATCCAGGCCGAGATTTAGGAAGACGAGGAGGAAGGAAACGGCGGCTTCTGGGGACGGAAAATCTGTAAAAACTGATCTCAGGTTGAATGGGTTTAGCGGCGAGGTTGAGCTCGATGGAAAATTGGGTAATGTTGGAAATCTAAATGGGAGAAAGGGCCGTGTTGGGAGTGGGTCGGAATCGGGTTTTAGTTCGACTGATTTTTCACTTGGGTTGGGCATGGAAAATGGGAAGCCCCTGTTTGGCTCTGCTGCAAATCAGAATCTGCCAGCTGGAGGTTTTGTGTTTGGCCTGAGCAAGAGTGGATTCCCGGTGGATACAAATCTGGGCAGTGGGGGGTTCGAGTTTGTGGTCGGTCAGAGCAAGTCGGGTCGGGATTTGAACTTCAGTCCCAAGGACTCTAGACGACGAGTTGAGGCGCGGTCGAAAGTTAACGGGTTCAAGAAATCTGATAATATCGAGTCTGTGTTCAGCTCAGCTGAGAGGTCTGGTAATGTTGAGTTTGTGTTTGTTTCGGGTCGGAAATGTGGGAATGTTGAATTTGTGTTCGGTTCAGATAAGCAAAAGCGAGATTCCAACAAAGATGCTAGAAATTCTTCTGGAGATTCTGAAAAGGTTGGCAGCAATTCTTCCTTTCAACCCCCATTTAGTAGTAGTTTCGCGTTCGTTTCTAAAAGTAATGATTCTAAGGTAGATTTGGGCAATAGACCCGCTAGTGAAAGCAAGAATCCATCTAATTCTACAGATAGCCATAAAGAAAATGGTGTTTTCGTTTTCAAAGGAATGGAAGGCAAATGGGGTCTAAATTCTAGTTCTGTTGGAAGTACGAATACTCCAGATACTAAAGACACTGGATTTAGTATATCGGATGAGATGAGTAGATTGAACGTCGGCAGTGCTTCCGAAGTAGAGACTAAGAAGACAGAAAATCCCATCAGTAGCTTACCAGTGAATAGTAACATTAATGCGTTTGTGGTCGGAAGAGATAGTCCTATAAATACGAGTGAGAAGACTCGTGCTTATGTGAATAGTAAATCAATGGGGGGCAAAAGTTTGAAGAAGAAAACTAGGAAGTTGAAAGATAGAACTGTGGTCCACCAGTTGTTTGGCGAGGATCGTGCATCTAAAGAAAGTGATACATTGCATAGTCAAAAGTCTCCGGGTTGTGGTTCACCCATGGATTTCTCACCTTATCAAGATACGAATTCTTCTAGTGCACCAGATGCCGAGAAAGATACATCTGAGCACCGTGAGAAATCTGATGATGGTGAGAACAGTTCGGATTACTTCTCTCGTTCATTACCCGCACGAGATGGCCTGACTGCAGTACGATGTCAATACAGGAAAAAGTATAAGTTGAAAGTTGGTTTGAACCAACCAGTCCAAGGCAATAGTTCTGTCAAAGAAAATGCGAAGCAAGGCACTGACCCTGCGTCTTCTCATGAAACTTGCGAGTATTGGCGATTAAGGTGTGCCACCTTTATTTTCTGAGGGTGATTTTAGTTTTCTACAGTAATTCTTCAAAGGTTTTTTTCATAACCATTATTTGCGATTATTCGTATAAATTTTGAGTTTGTTTTCCAGGGGAAATGAAGCTTATCATGATGGGAAGCTTTCTGAAGCTGAGGGATTTTACACGACGGGCATAGATTTTGCTCCGCATGACAGTACTCTAGGGAACTCCATGAAACCACTTTTACTCTGTTATAGCAACCGAGCTGCGACACGAATGTCTCTCGGGAGGATTAGAGAAGCCATAGGAGATTGTACAAAGGCTGCTGACCTGGACCCCAATTTTCTGAAAGTCACATTAAGGGCTGGAAAGTTAGTAGTGCTCCTTGTTCTCAATTCTCATGTTATTTGTAATGACCTATTTTGAACTTTTTTCTTTCGGATATATTTGTAGTTGTTTTCTGGTCTTGGGAGAAGTTGAAGATGCAATTGAATGTTACTCTAAATGCATGAGTTCAGGGAGTGATGTGTGCTTAGATAGGAGAATCACAATTGAAGCTGCCGATGGACTGCAAAAGGCAAAGGTGAGGTATTAATTACTGTTCATTTGTTGTTCAGAGTGAACTTTGTTCGTGTATTATTTGATGTTCGCATGTATGTGATATATTTTCTTGTTGCAATTCCTAAAATCTAAATATTGAAGGGTATACCCTTCCTTTGTGTTTGGTGACTGTTCCATTGTTTTTCATTTGACGTATTTTCTCTAAAATTTGGTATCCGATTGGCCCCTGCTTGACAGAGAGTATCTGAATACATGGATCAGTCTTCCAAACTGTTGCAAGGAGCCGACAATTCTACGAGCACTGCTCTGAAAAACGTTGAGGAGGCCCTGTCAATAAGCCGTTTCTCAGAGAGATTACTTCAGATGAAAGGAGAGGCACTATGCAGTGTATGTGACAACTAAGACCTCGTTTATTTCACATTTTCAATGGCATAGTAGTCAGTACAAGATAGTGGGGATCGAGTGAAGTTTTTTTTTTAATCATTTTATTTCACTTTTTTTGTTAATTTATATATTTTTTAGTTTTTACTACTGTTTGAAACGAAGCATGCTGGGTCAGAGGGATTTTGAAACCCATTTTTCAAAGTTATGACCATGTATAATTTGGTCCTGTTTAATTGTACAGTTGCGAATGTATGATGAGGTGATTCAACTCTGTGAGCAAACTCTTGAAACTTCCAAAACGAATTTTGGTGACGATGTGAAGTTGTGGAGGTGTCACCTTCAGGCCAAGTCACACTTTCACACGGGGCGGCTTGATTTGGCTCTTGATTTGATTGAAAAGCAAGGCAAAATGTCCATCGTCTCCAGGTAAATTTCATTGAATTTTAATTTCTCTAAGTATTTATTTCAATTTTAATCTCCATATATGCAGGTCGGAAGACGTGACTTGGGGACCCACGATTGCTCTAGCTGCCACTATACGAGAACTTTTATCCCTGAAAGTATGTTAATTTACATTAGTCTCAGCACTTCAATTATAATTATCTGTTACTGTTGTTAATTTCTAATTTTGATCTTTGTTCATTACAGAAATCTGGAAATGAAGCTTTTACTGCTGGGAGATATACACAAGCTATAGAGAGCTATACTTGTGCTATAACGAAAAGTGTCGAATCACGGCCTTTTATGGCTATCTGCTTCTGCAATCGTGCGGCTGCTTACCAATCAATCAATCAAATTGTCGAGGCCATTGCGGATTGTAGCCTAGCCATTGCTCTAAATGGAAATTACGAAAAGGTTGGGGACATAGTTATTATAATTATTTTTTCTCGAGGGTACAAGGTATCAGATTTAAATTTGGGTGATTGCATTAACTATCCCTGAGTTTGGAGTAATTACAAAATAATGGTTTAAAGTTGCATTACCCCTGGATTTTGATTATGTGTCAAGTGAAACTGTGAAAATATGTAGAAGACATCTTCTGATCTTTCCATAACAAGTTTTGTTTACAGTTTTGATTGCATTTCTTATGCAGGCGATTTCCAGGAGAGCTACTTTACACGAGATGATTAGAGATTACAAGCAGGCGGTTCATGATCTCCAGAGACTGGTCTCTCTTCTCGAGAGTCAATCTCAAGCCAGAAGTCATCAGTCGAACTCCCAAACTAAATCAAACGTAGGCAGTGCAAGGGAAACAAGAAAAGTCCGCCGTCTTCTTTCTTTAGTTGAAGAGAAGGCTAAAAAGGAGATTCCCCTGAATCTTTACCTCATTTTGTAAGTCCAGTCGTCATATTATTGCGAACTAATAAAAGTTGAATTAATGTTTGAATTTTGACTGGTCAGGGGTATCAAAGCATCTGATTCCGAATCCGAAATTAAGAAGGCATATCGAAAGGCAGCTCTCAGGCATCACCCTGATAAGGTCTTAAAAGACGCTTGTTTTCTCCTAGTTACTGTATATGGCTAAATAAAATACCTTTGGGTTTTTCTTATTGTGATTGACGTCGTTTCTGCTGGTCAGGTCCTGGTAAGGAGTGGAGTAGGGGATGGTGGATCATTGTGGAAGGATTTTGGCGAGAAAATTCACAAGGATGCCGACAGGGTATTCAAAATGATCGGGGAGGCATATGCTGTTCTTTCGGATCCCTCCAAGGTATATATATATATATATATATATATATATATATATATATATATATATATATATATATATATATATATATATATATATATATATATATATATACACACACACACACACATTAATACATTATGTAATGTTTTGTTTCGAAATAATGGATTGCCCCAAGTCTATTATTATGAAATGTCGAGTCAAACCATTTGCCATGTTCTCTTTGCAGCGGTCAAAATATGATGACGAAGAGGAGATCAGGAATATTTACACAGACATCAGCAGAAACAGTAATTCCGGATGTGCATCCACTTCTTACACCTCTCCATTCGAAAGAGGAAATTGGTATGGAAGACAAGCTAGCTCGAGCAGCTCGTCAGAAAGAAACAATAGGCGGTACTGTTGGAACGAATCAAGATCTAACTCACATCCAAGGTGGTAGAAACCAAGCAAACATGTTATTGTGAGTATGTGCCACTTAAAGACCTTATTCCGAATCTTGTGATATTTGATGGAAGGATGGTTTCTTTCTCGTGCACAAGAGATGATAAAAAGCTTCAGTGTAGGGGTAAAATGGTTAAAAGTCATTAATTTTACAGTCCACTGTTATTGGATGGATACCTATGGTATTACACATCTTTGATTTATTAACTGTATACGAACGTTTTATAGATGATTGTGAGTGAAAAGTGGGAGTATTTTTGTTGACGAATTAGATAGAACCAAGTACAGATAACATTTGTGCATTTTAACAAGTGAGAGTATATATGATACATGGTAATCAGAGTAGAATATTTTTGTTGATGAACTACAACATTCTTCGCTAGTGTAATTTTTTATTATTTCTTTCGGTCAGAGCAACATTTTGAAGTAAAAAATGACAATTAAATTTAGAATAGAAAAAATGAAAAGGCTTCCTTCAATTTCATAACCAGAAGCAGGCAACTGAAAAATGTAGTGCAGTTCTATATCACCAAATCATCACCCATAGTCATAAAAGAATCTTAATAGTTTTCTTTGCATTGATAGGTAATTAACATAATGATAAATAAAACAAACTCGCACTTGATCCAAAATTTGCAAGAACAAAACCAATTCATCGGTTGACCAAAAAACAAAAAAAAAATGATCCAGTTAGGGTATCTATCTGGCAGTCTGCGGTTGAGCATGCTCCAGAAGCTGGTTAACTAACTTATAAGTACGGCCAGAAAGTGCTTTAGTGTGATCAATGAGCTGCTCATACCTGAAAAATGGAGAAAAAGATGATCAGCTAAAGTCAGAAGTCTACAATAATCCAGGTAAATCTATCAGGAGAACTTACACATTAGTGTAATTGGGCTCCATAATGATGGTTCCAGTTTCCGAATCAATCTTCGCCTCAAGTTTAGAGGTCCTAATGAGATTCACAATCCATCTCTCTGCTTCCTCGTAATTCAGATTCAGTTTCTCAGCAAGCACGCTGTGAATCACACCACAAACGTAGATTACAACTATTAGTTCATGAAAGTGTTGCTATTATATTACATTCAAGTTTTACGTGCTTATATGATAAAATGATTATCACAGGAAAGAAGAATTTTGGTAGCACATACCCCATATCAATACGCTGATGAATACGACAGTAGGTTTCAAAGATGAAAAGGCGAGCATTTTCGAGAAATTCATCCCTTAGAGGTACAGTAGAGAAGGTTCCTTCCTCAACTCTCTTACCAAGAAACGGGTCATTGATTATCACCTGCATTAATAAAAAGGTTGATCAATTCTGACAATGGAGGAATAATCTTAGAGTCAATGTGGATTTATATGATGCTGAGGCAAGAAAATACTAAATATCCTACAAAATTTATTCGGAGACACGAGTGAGAACACATTAAGAAAATGAAGCTTACTTCTTCACACTCTTTCATTTTCTTCTGAGCCCCATCAAAGTCATAGTTGACATATATGCAGGCCAAAAACTCGGTAATGGGATCTTCGTGAGAATATTGCTCTTGCTGAATCACCTTTATGAATTCCTTAAATTGAGGTCGCCTTCTTTTGTTGACTATGAATGCAGTTGCTAGGTAACGTAGCAGATGAGGGGCATTTGTTTGAATGGCATTCAAATACCTGTAAAGAGACTTTCACGATAAAAATATGCAAGACACCATATTAAAAAAATGAGAGTTGCTCCATTTTATAAGCTCTTTACAAATCACAATTTCACAATTTAGTAGGCGTGAAACAAAATGAGATAACTGCAAGCTATACACATTTATTGCAAGGTCATACTTGTCCTGATTAAACAAGTCGATAATCTGTGTCCTTCCATTGTCATGGTTAAAGAAGATAAACAAGCTCCAATGCATTAGCCATATTCTACTTTGAACTTGATTCATCGGAGAAGAGAAGTTCTGTAAATGCAAACACCGTCATAACTTCATTTTTATGCACTAAAGAAGGAAAATGTACAAAAGATACCCAAAAAAAGTACAAAGACAAACCTTAGAGTCTATGATATCTTTCACCCGGTTAAGCTCCTCCAATGCAATGTCCCAGTTCTGCATCAAAATTTCTGCCGCCAGTTTTCCCCATAACGCACTCAAACTCCTGTCACTGTTGGTGCACAGGGCCCTGTACTGGTACAAATAATCAGCGGCCCCAGAGTAGTTTCCACATTCAAATTGGAATTTTGCATACTGATACAATGCTTCTATCTGGTCTGGACCAATCTGTACAAGGTAGTAGATGAAGTAAATCAGTTCAACGAGTATACAAACAAATTTTAAGAAACAGAAACATAAAATTTCATACAAGGTCAGTTCTATACAATTACAAATAATAAGGTCCAAGCAGATAAACACTGGTAGTACAAAAACTCGACAATCCACCCGTCGTTTAATTTTTAGTTAAGCGTTAAATGCAAATGACCTCTAAAGTTGAAGATAATTGAAATATCTGCAATAAGGACGAAACTCAAACCTGATAGCGATCATTAAGCATCTGAAGATTGTACTGTTTGTCGGCCCTGAGTTCCTGATATGCATTAGGATTCTGCAAAAAAGCGATCAAAGGAGCTGCTCCTTCTTCCAGTGACTTCAGTCTACCCACCACCTCTGCTCTCCTCTCCACCATCTCTGAAGAAAACCGAAACAATAAAACACTTAGAACGGTTACAGAATTCAAACAAATTCTCAACCGCGATTCCGCGAATCCCTAAACCCAATTTGGCATAATCACAAAATCATATTCCTCTGAAACAATAACCACATAAATCGCAAAATTATTCCCAATAATTAAAAACAATCAAGGACATGGAAAACACCAAGCAACCCATCTGAAAACCCTAACACTAACGCACGTGAATTTACAACACAGTTCAAAATTATAAATCACACAATACGCGGTATCTCGCATACCCTGCGGAACGTCTTCGGAGTGGTAGAGGGATTTGTGGATGTCCATGGCGTAATCGACCATGTTCGTGTGATTGAGCAGCTCGATTTTCGCCTTCAGAATATCCGGCTCCGGGTACAACCCTCTCTCCTGAAGAAACTCAAGCAGCGGGAAAACGAGATGCCGGTCCAGGTGCGGCGCTATCCTCGGCGTCAAGTCGTATTTCTCCGCCATGATTCTCCTTCTCTTTTTCCGACGGTGGTTGTGGAGGCGGCTATGCGGAATAGATGGCAAGGTTATCACAGATTTCGTTTGCGGAATTAGGGTTTTCTGAACATACGTCACACTCCGTACCTATACAAATGCATAAAATTGGAATACTTTTTTTTTACAATCTTTTAAAGTATTTTATTTTTTAAAAATCTAAATTTTGGCATTTTATTAATGAAAATTAGTGATAAATGTATTATAGATAATGATTTACGGAGTAATCATTACGTCCCAACAAAAGATACAATACTTCATTTATAAATTAAAAAAAAGTATTGTATCTTTTAATTGGACGGATAAAGTATTAGTTAAGTAATTATGATTTTAAAGTTGATAAATAAAATTTTATTTTTTATATTTATTTTTATAAATTATTTCTAAATTTTTTATAATTATTTATTTTTATGATAAATATTTTAATTGGAGTATATATATTGTTAAATTTTAGAGTATGTTGCCGTTAATTCAACTAGGTTAACCACTTGGCCCTACCCCAATTGAAATCTAGACTATCTAAAGAATTGTACAACTGCAGTTGGCGAAGCTCTCTTTCTCATTCGCTTTTGTAGTTTTGTCAATTTTCTTCTAACTTTATTTAATTGTATTTAATCGTATTTAAGAACATCATCAAAAGTCTTTAAAAGCCAACTGAAAATATAAACATCTTGTGTAAATTTAAGGCTATTAATTAAAGAATTAATGGTAGAATGTTGGGATGAATGCAACAATTGAGAACCTCTCCATCCAATTTAACATCAATTGAATTTTTATATTTTTTTAATAATTTTTTAATTTTGGGGCTTTAAATACAAATATTTCTACTTTTTAAATTAATTACATAATTTACATCAATTGATAATGTTGAGAATCAAGCCAGAAATAAACTCGAGCTCCGACAAAAATCAAACTCAAACTCAAATCGAACAATCGAACACAAAAACTCAAAACTCGATCGCGAGCTAAACACTCAACTCTCACCTCTCAATCTCTCATGAATTTTTATCCAAGTATATAGAACACACTCACGCATCAAAATCGAAATGAACACGAGAATTTTACGTGCTTCTGCCGCCGAGAAGACGACCTACGTGCACGGTGGAGGGGAGGGTGGTTCTGGGATTATACGAAGCAAAATGAGAGTACAACAATGTTCACTCTAGCTCACTACTTGCATATTGATTACAAACACGAGTGATTATATGCCAAAAACAAAACGCACAAAATTGAAATCGTCATCCAAGCCGTCGACTTGTAACAGACTCGCACATCTCAACTGTACGATCAATCGACGCGATTTCTTGTGCTTCATGTAGATGAACTGGCAGAGACCACAACCACGAATGAATCATGCATTTTGGTTAAGAATCGGCTGATAAATCATCTGCCCTAGACTCGTGCGCGCCCAATCACAAGACAAAACGATGTCGTTTTGAAGCTGCGGGAATTTTGAATTTTTGGAAAATTACCAAAATGCCCTTGTTCTCATTTTTGTTAAATTTTCACCGAAGTTGAAATTTTTTGTACATTTTAACATATAACATATAATATAAGGTAATATCGTTCACTATATATAACACACTCTATTTTTATCAAAATAAAAAAATACATATTAAAAAATAATAATTGAAACGTTATATAAAATATATATTTGCAATGTAATCGGACTATTGATTTGAAACGCAAAATTCAACTCATTTAATAAAGTATACCATGAAAAAAATATCCACCTCAAATTTAATAATGCCAATAAATTTGAGACAATAATATAGTAGCTTTTTAGGTTTCATTAATAAAAAAAACCTCAAACTTATTCGAATTTGACTTTCAAAAAACTCATTTATTTAAGATGTCAATCTCAATAGTAGTAGTATCTACTATCTAAGTATTTAAGAGCCCACTTCAAAATTAACTGTGAAGGAAAAATATTCGATAATTTAATAATAATAATAATAATAATAATAATAATATACATTTAAAAGTCAATTTAAAAAACGTACCAAAAATTCCAATAAGAAATTAAGAACAAATAACTTCTTTCTACAATTTATATTACAATTTATATTTGTTGTTTTAAAATAAGTTCTTTACTGTATTTATTAGTTTCTTAAATTAATCAATAAAGCCCGTATAGCTCAGTGGTAGAGCGTCAGTCTTGTAAACTGAAGGTCTGTAGTTCGATCCTGCATGGGGGCAATTATGTAACTTATTTTAATTTTAATTTTATTTATTATTGCATTCACACAAACCTCATGTTTTAATTTTAATTCTATTTCTTATAGATACAGAATTATTGTATTCACACAAACATCATGAATAAATATTTAGCTTATAAATATTTCATTCTCTCATGTAACCATGGCAATCAAAAGCAACCACCTCACCTCTCATTTTGTCTTGTTGCCCCATTTAGGCTCTCTCACTTTCAAAGTATTTCCAGAATAGGATTAATTATTTGGTGAATTCGAAAAAATAAGATGCACAAAATTGAAACGTGATACAAATTGTTCGTTTTATATTTATGGAGATAAATTGTGTCTAAAAAAAATGTTTTAAAATAACTAGTTTGCTTGGCTTGGTTGTAACTTGTAAAGATCATTTTGAGGGTGCCTACTATTTTGTTGCAAACAATCTTTATAACTATTTCATTCTCTCGTCTAAATTTTTATACCTAGGCACCATGGCAATCAAGAGCAACACCTCACCTCTCATTTTCATCGTCGTCGCTCTGCTTTTGACGTCGTTTTTACTCACAGCAAACGGAACCGCACTCGAAGTTGGTAAGTAACATCCTTTTTCTTAGGTGTTAGTAATTTTTTTTAATGTAAAAAAAAAATATTGTAAGGTAATGATTTCTTTTCACAAAATATGATGAAGAAAATATTTTTTTTATAATTTTTTTCATTTACACAGAGGATGAATCTTTATTTTCGTATGACATTGGGGCCGTAAATGGGCCGCAAAACTGGGCCAATCTGAAAGTGAGCTGGGCTGTATGTGGAAATGGATCACGTCAATCTCCGATCGATATTGTCCAAGTAATAAATGGGCCTTCACGTACGGATTTGGACTTACAATATAGGTCGGCCCAAGCTATAATTAAAAACAGGGGCCATGACATCGAGGTCATTTCTGTCTTTCCGCACATACCTTAAATTCTCTTTTGCATTTGTTAGTCGGAGACACATATACGGACACTCTGATGTTTTTTTTCCAGGTAAAATGGACGGAAGATGCCGGTGGGATCGAGATAAGTGGGATCGAGTATAAATTACTGCAGTGCCACTGGCATATTCCGGCCGAGCACGCCATAAACGGAAATAAGTTTGTTGCTTGTTCATATATATTTTTATACTACTATGTTTTTTTTCAATTTCGGAAAAATGAGTAAAATTTTGTTCACAGAGTTGATATGGAGTTGCACATAGTGCACGTTAGCTCCCGCGAAGAAATCGTCGTGATTAGCATCATGTACAAGTTAGGTCGAGCCGACTCTTTCATTTCAGAGGTGAGAATCGATCCCAATATATATAGCTCGACCAATTCACTTGAACTGATGATCAATAGTTCGTCGCAACATGAAACTTTTAAGTGGTTATAATACTATTTAAAATTGTTTAACAGCTCGCACCTTATCTACAATCGGTAAGTAAAACGGAAAAACCCTTGGGAAGAATTGATCCGGAAGATATTGAAATTCCAAGAAGATCGGGATATTACAAATATATCGGTTCTTTTACAACACCTCCGTGCTCGGAAAATGTCACCTGGATACTACTCCAGGAGGTAAGTTATTGCAATTAGTATTTGTCTTAAATCTTAATTGATTTAAAAATTTATATTTTTATACACTTAACATTTAAAATTTATATTTATAATTATACAACAATAAAAATTCTTACTAGTAGTATTACTTAAGTCAATGAAAATAACAGGTTTACAAAAATAAAAAATAATAATATTCAATTCTTAATATTGATGATTATAAATATTTTCCTCATTATAATTAATTAATTAATTTTCCATAATCTTGTTTCTGTACTCTGGTTTTGTAGGTAAAGTCAGTTTCTTCGCAACAAATAAAATCGCTAATGGATGCGGTTGATGATGTAAGTTTCGTTGTGTCTATAATGAAACGTGTTTTCTCTAATTACAAAAACTAATATAGTTATTTTTACTTTTTACGCATAAAAATGCTAATGCATTTATATTCTTAATTACTTCACTTGATTTATTAATTAATTTTAAAATCAATATTACTTTTGACCCATTAATTTTTTTTAATAGAAATGCAAGAGGCTTACTCAATTAAACGAACCATCGAAAATTACATTAAGTAATATATAATTTTTAATT